>CAUDMG010000980.1:140000-740000 GCA_958450375.1 Homarus gammarus | reverse complement strand
TCAGTGCGTCTGGCACGACTTGGTTCTTGCCTGATTTATGCAAGATGGAGAAGTTATACGCAATTAAGAAGACTGCCCAGCGTGCTACCCGTGCATTAGGAGTTATACATTAAAGGACGGTGATCAGTGATGACATAGAAGTGTCTGCCAAATAGGTAAGCATCAAAGGAAGTTACGGCCTTGACAATAACCAAGGCTTCTTTCTCAGTTGTGGAGTAGCGGAGGGCAGCTCCACTCAATTTCTGTGAGAAATAAGCAATAGGGGTGGGGTTATCTTCCCCACCTTGCATAAGACAGGCCCCCAGTGCTTCGTCACAAGCGTCAGTGTGCACGTAAAACGGCTGCGTGAAGTCTGGCAGTACTAACATTGTTGCCGACTTCAATAGGTCCTTGAGATGGCTAAAAGCTTTATCTGCCTCCCCCAACCACTTAAACTGAAAAGACTTCTTCGTAAGTTTCGTAAGGAGAAGCGCCGCCTCTGAAAAGTGAGGGATGTGACGTCTGAAAAAATTGGCGGCGTCCAGGAACTGTTTCACACCCCTGGCTGTGGTGGGAGGTGGCATCTCTGAGATCGCTTTCACTTTCCCCGGGTCAGGTCTAACACCGCCGTGACCTACGATGAATCCCAGTAACTTAACTTCCTGGCGCGCGAACGTACATTTTCTAAGGGACACTTTCAGTCCGGCCGCTTGCATGACCGAGAGAACCTCATCTACATCATGCATGTGCGAATCCATATCTTTACTATAGACGATAACATCGTCCAAGTAAACCATAGCGTTACGCCCAAGCACAGGTGTGAGACTGTGGTTCACCGTCCTCATGAACGTGGTTGGTGCCCCCGTTAGCCCGAAAGGTAACCTATTGAAACAAAATAAACGGCTGCCGTCCGCGAAAGCAGTTTTTGGGAGGTCCGCCGGGTCAACAGGTATACTCCAGTACTAGGGTGTGTCAATTTTGTCAACATGTTAAAAATCAAATTTGGTAGTCAAAATATTGTGCCTCTTTATGTCTAAACTTGAGATTAGCAAACAAAAATGAATTGAAATAACCCTCACCTACATCAATTATACCTTAAAGTTTCAAATATCAGTATTTCAACAAATTAATGAGACTTGATTAGAATTATTCACTTGATATTAACTAATCTCATGTAAGCATATGGATTAGGGAGTATTTTATGGTTCTATAGCTTGTGTACAATATGCATGTCAGAACATGAACAGGCTCTCCGTGTGGGACAGTTTAATTCTTGTTTTGACTTGTACCAAGCGTGAGGATAAGGCGCCCGGCTCACTCTCCTTCTAGATATCATAGACGGTGGTTTGCTCTCATTGCACTTGCACCTACTCTACCAGACGAATTCTACATTTTAATTATTGTAAGTAGGGCATATTGATTGTCGCAGTTACTTATATCATTGTATAAAACATTATGTTCTAAGAAATTATTATGTTATTTCTGTTACAGCATTTTTGATAAACAAATTGATATTTTTTGAAAAAACAATTGAATTATGAAACATTGAAATATTTTTCTATTTGTCAGATAGTGTGAAGATGTCAAAATTGAAGACAAGAAGTCAGTTGTCAACCCACTTGAGCCTGCTAGTTGGTAAAGGGAAGGAGCTTCCTGTATCAGAACTTCCAACAGTGAGAGACATGCTAAGATTAGGGTTACTCCTTCGAGAAAAAAATGCAAAGGACAGAAGGAACTATACAGATAAAGAACTCATAAATGACATGATAGTCCCTCTTCTGCATCAATGGACAAAAGCTAATGCACTATTCAAACCACCTGTGATTAATCAGTGTCGAACTATTGAGCTAAAACTAGCGAAATTATGGCACAAAGCAGTTGAAACATCACTTGGTAAAGGAAACTTGGCCAGGAAAAATGAATTTCTGCACACACTTGATACTCTGTTTGACATTTTGACCTGCAAGTGCTCCATACAATTATGTTCTGAATCCAACTGTTCTCACTCAGGTAAGAGAGAAAATAATTCCCACATTGATTGTGGTTGTCCTCGTGAAAAGAAGATCCCTGTTTTAGAGCTTGAATTTATAAAGGCACAGAGGACAAAGGCAGAAGGCCAAGGAAGTATGCAAATGGGTTCAATAGAATATTCAGAAACAAAGAAGCAGATTGCTAATGCCAAGAAGAGAGAACAAATCCGAGAGAGGGAACAAAAGAAGAAAATGAAGAGTGAAGAAGCCATCCAAAGAGAGGAAGAGCTGTGTCAAGATGTTTATCACTTCTTTGATAGTTCTTCTGATGAACAGGATGCAACATCAGATGATAGTTCCAAAGAGCCATCTGAACCTTTACCAAAGAAAATGAAATACAACACAAGAAATATTTCAAACATTGCTTTAGCTAGTATTCGCCACCATGCTGGACTTCGTGAGGCTGCAGAAATTGCAACTGCCGCTTGGATAGATGCAGGCCTCATCAGCCGAGAGGATGTATCTTTGGTGATAGATCATAATAAAATTAGAAGAGCACAAGAAAAAATAATGAAGGAAATATCTGATCAGCATGAAAAAGATTTAAGCGAGGGAGGGCTCTCCTGTCTTTTGTTTGATGGAAGAATAGATGACACAAAAGTTTTGCTAGAAGTAGAGGGAGTGAACAGAAAGTTTCCAGGTCTCATCAAAGAAGAACACTACTCTGTCTGTTCTGAGCCTGGTGGTCGGTTTTTGTTTCACTTTGCTCCCGAAACTGAAGTAGAAGGGAAGAAACATGCAGAGGTCATTGCTGATCATATTTTATGTTGGGTTCAGGAGAGAGGACTTGGCAGTTCACTGCAGGCTGTTGGTGGAGATTCAACTGCAGTGAACACCGGATGGCAGGGGGGTGTAATGACGCATTTAGAGAAAAAACTAGGAAGAAGACTTGTTTGGATTGTATGTGATTTACATACAGGCGAGCTACCTCTTCGTCATCTCATCCAGGAACTTGATGGTCCTACAAAGAGCAACAACAAGTGGTCAGGTCCCCTTGGCATCATGCTGGATGAAGCAACACAACTAGAAATAAATACAACCTTTCCAAAGGTCGAAGTTGGCCCTCCCCTTCCGGCGTTGTCTGAAGGAGTCATCAAAGATCTCAGCACAGATCAATCCTATGCTTATCGTATTGCCCAAGCAATAAGATCAGGAGAAGTGCCTCAGTCATTGGCTCTCTTGGAGATTGGACCTGTCAGTCACAGCCGTTGGTTAACTACAGCTCTTCGTTTCTGCAGGATTTGGATTTCCAAACACGAATTGAAGGGCAAAGTGCTGAAGAATTTGAGGTTAATTGTTGAATTTATTATTGGAGTTTATCTTCCCCAGTGGTTTAGTGTGAAACTTAATCCTATGTGGGTGGATGGGCCCAATCACCTTTTGTTTCAATTGCAGCTAGTAAGAACACAGAGGAAGGTAGTGAGGGACATCGTGTTACCTGTGGCAAGAAGGTCCGCTTGGTATGCTCGATCAGAAGCAGTTTTGCAAGCAATGCTTTGCAGTCAATGTACCAATCTCCGAACCGAGGCTGTAGAAGTCATTCTAAAGATTAGAGGAACGCTAATAGATGACGACCAGTTGGGAGACTGTTCGTTTCATTCAAGAAAAGTTCCCCCAATAAACATCAATGCCACCAAATTGTCAGAATTGGTTGACTTGAGTTTGGAAGTCTTAGAGCCACCATTGACAACAAGTCTAACTAGCCAAGAATTGAGAAACCTTAAAGAGACTCCAATGCAGGTGCCGAAGTAGCCTTCCCACACTCAAAGTGTGGAGAGATGTGTGAAAATGGTCACAGAAGCAGCGGGCCATGTTTACAGCCACGAGAGGCGAGAAGGTTACATCAAAGCACAAATAGCAAGCAGACTACTGATGACAAGAAACCAAAGCAAAGAGTATGAAGGCATTGGTTACTTTCAAATAGACTACGGATAATAAAATATAATAATTTGAAACTTGAAACAGTAACATGTGTGCAAACGCTGGTTATGTTATAAATTCACAAATATGTACATTTAAAAATCCATTTGATGTAGGTAGGACTTATTATAAAAAAAAATTTATGCCAGAATATTGTTTTGCATGCTTAAAGACTACAATAAATTGCTACCAAATTACTCGATTTTCAATTTAGCCAGTTCACCCCCTAAATTGACACACCCTACTCCAGTACGCATCCTTACAGAACTATGAATATAGTAGCTCCATTCAATTGGTTCAGTGTTTCGTCAGTTCTGGGCAAGGGATAGCTATCAGCAATGGTGTCCTTATTAAGTTCCCTATAGTCCACACAGAATCTAGTTGACCCATCATTTTTTTTTACTAATACGACCGGGGAGCAATAGGGGCAAGGGGAGATGAAGCCACGTTCTTCCATTTGGCGGCCTAAGTCCCTGATTTGAGTTTTAGCCGCCTCAGGTAGCCGCCACTGCCGTACTCTGGTAGGGGAGGGGGGGGGGGGGGTGGGCGGAGCTGGTATTAATTTTAAGTGAAGCTGACCTCAGGTCGAGGTCCTGATCTGAAGTTGCAAACAAGTCTTTATGCTGCGTTATTATAGAGTGCAGACGTTCTATAATCGCGGTTGTTATAATCATAGTCGAGGTTGTTATAATCATGGTCGTGGTAGTAATAAACAAGGTCGTGGTTGTTATAATCATGGTAGTGGTTATTATAATCATGGTCGTGGTCGTTATAATCATGGTCGTGGTTGTTATAATCAGACTCGTGGTTGTTATAATCATGGTCGTGGTTATAATCATGGTTGTGGTTGTTATATTCATGGTCGTAGTTATATTCATGGTTGCGGTTGTTATAATCATGGTCGTGGTTGTTATAATTATGGTCGAGGGTTATAATCATCGTCGTGGTTGTTATAATCATGGTCGTGGGTGATATAATCATAGTCGTGGTTATGGTCGTGGTTATGATCATAGTCGTGGATGTTAATCATGGTCGTGGTTGTTATAATCATGGTCTTGGTTGTTATAATCATGGTCTTGGTTGTTATAATCATGGTCGTGGTTGTTATAATCGTGGTCGTGGTTGTTATAATCATGGTCGTGTTTGTTATAATCATGGTCATGGTTGCTATGATCATGGTCGTGGTTGTTATAATCATGGTTGTGGTTGTTATAATCAGACACGTGATCGTTATAATCATGGTTGTGGTTATGATCATAGTCGTGGGTGTTATAATCATAGTCGTGGTTGTTATAATCATTGTCGTGGTTGTTATAATCAAGGTCGTCGTTGTTTTAATCATGGTCGTGATCGTTAGAATCACGGTCGTGGTTGTTATATTCATGGTCGTGGTTGTTATAATCAGACTCGTGGTTGTTATAAACATGATCGAGGTTGTTATAATCATGGTCGTGATTGTTAAATCATGGTCGTGGTTATAATAATGGTCGTGGTTGTTGTAATCAGACTCATGGTTGTTATAATCGTAGTCGAGGTTGTTAAAATCATGGTCGTGGTTGTTATAATCAGACTCGTGGTTGTTATAATCATGGTCGTGGTTGTTAAATCATGGTCGTGGTTGTTATAATCATGATTGAGGTTGTTATAATCATGGTCGATGTTGTTATAATCAGAGTCGTGGTTGTTATAATAATGGTCGTGGTTGTTAAAATCAAGACCGTGATCGTTATAATCATGGTCGTGGTTGTTATAATCATGGTCGTGGTTGTTATAATCAGACTCGTGGTTGTTATAATCATGGTCGTGGTTGTTAAAATCAAGACCGTGATCGTTATAATCATGGTCGTGGTTGTTAAAATCATGGTCGTGGTTATGGTCGTGGTTGATATGACACAAGTGGTAGTTATGATCACGGTCCTGGTTGATGTAATCATGGTCGTGGTTGTTATAATCAGACTCGTGGTCGTTATAATCAGTGGTCGTGGTTATGATCATAGTCGGGGTTCTTATAATCACAGTCGTGGTTGTTATAATATGGTCGTGGTTGTCATAATCAGACTCGTAGTTATGATCATAGTCGTGGTTTTTATGATCATGGTCGTGGTTGTTATAATTATGGTCGTGGTTGTTATAATAATGGTCGTGGTTGTTATAATCATGGTCGTGGTTGTTATCAGACTTGTGGTTGTTTTAATCAAGGTCGTGATCGTTATCATCATGGTCGTGGTTATTGTAATCATGGTTGTGGTTGTTATAATCAAGGTCGTGGTTATCATCATCATTGTAGTGGTTGTTATAATCATGGTCGTGGTCGATATAATCATGGTCGTGGTTGTTATAATCAAGGTCGTGGTTGTAATCATCATGGCAGTGGTTGTTATAATCATGGTCGTGGTTGTTATAATCATGGTCGTGGTTGTTATAATCAGACTTGTGGTTGTTATAATCATGGTCGTGGTTATTATTATGGTCGTGGTTATAATCATGGTCGTGGTTGTTATAATCATGGTCGTGGTTATAATCATGGTCGTGGTTATAATCATGGTCGTGGTTATAATCATGGTCGTGGTTATAATTATGGTCGTGGTTGTTATAATCGTGGTCGTGGTTCTTATAATCATGGTCGTGGTTGTTATAATCATGGTCGTGGTTGTTATAATCGTGGACGTGGTCGTTATAATCATGGTCGTAGTTGTTATAATCAGACTCGTGGTTGTTATAATCATGGTCGTGGTTAATCATGGTCGTGGTTGTTATAATCACGGTCGTGGTTATAATCATGGTCGTGGTTATAATCACGGCCGTGGTTATAAATCATGGTCGTGGTTATAATCATGGTCGTGGTTGTTATAACCATGGTTGTGGTTATAATCATGGTCGTGGTTGTTGTAATCATGGTCATGGTAGTAATGATCATGGTCGTGGTTGTTATAAATATGGTTGTGGTTGTTAAATCAGACACGTTGTCGTTATAATCATGGTTGTGGTTATGATCATAGTCGTCGTTGTTATAATAATAGTCGTCGTTGTTATAATCATTGTCGTGGTTGAAATAATGAGACTCGTGGTCATTATAATCATGGTCGTGGCTGTTATAATAAGACTCGTGGTTGTTATAATCATTGTCGAGGATGCCATAATCATGGTCGTGGTTGTTATAATCAGACTCGTGGTTGTTATAATCATGGTCGAGGATGCTATAATCATGGTCGTGGTTGTTATAATCAGACTCGTGGTTGTTATAATCATGGTCGTTGTTGTTAAATCATGGTCGTGGTTGTTATAATCAGACTTGTGGTTGTTATAATCAGACTCGTGGTTGTTTTAATCATGGTCGTGGTTGTTATAATCATGGTCGTGGTTGTTATAATCATGGTCGTGCTTGTTATAATCAGACTCGTGGTGTTATAATCTAGACCGTAATCGTTATAATCATGGTCGTGGTTGTTAAAATCATGGTCGTGGTTATAATCATGGTCGTGGTTGTTATAATCACACAAGTGGTTATGATCACGGTCGTGGTTGATATAATCATGCTCGTGGTTGTTATAATCAGACTCGTGGTCGTGGTTATGATCATTGTCGTGGTTGTTATAATCATAGTCGTGGTTGTTATAATATGGTCATGGTTGTCATAATCAGACTCGTAGTTGCTATGATCATAGTCGTGGTTGTTATGATCATGGTCGTGGTTGTTATAATCATGGTCGTGGTTGTTATAATCATGGTCGTGGTTGTTATAATCATGGTCGTGGTTGTTATAATCGTGGTCGTGGTTGTTATTATCAGACTCGTGGTTGTTATAATCAAGGTCGTGATCGTCATCATCATGGTCGTGGTTATTATAAGCATGGTCGTGGTTGTTATAATCAGGGTCGTGGTCGTTATAATTATGGTCGTGGTTGTTATAATCAAGGTCGTGGTTGTTATAATCATGGTCGTGGTCGTTATAATCATGGTCGTGGTTGTTATAATCATGGTCGTGGTTGTTATAATCGTGGTCGTGGTTGTTATTATCAGACTCGTGGTTGTTATAATCAAGGTCGTGATCGTCATCATCATGGTCGTGGTTATTATAATCATGGTCGTGGTTGTTATAATCAGGGTCGGGGTTGTTATAATCATGGTAGTGGTTGTTATAATCATGGTCGTGGTCGTTATAATTTTGGTCGTGGTTGTTATAATCAAGGTCGTGGTTGTTATAATCATGGTCGTGGTCGTTATAATTATGGTCGTGGTTGTTATAATCATGGTCGTGGTTGTTATAATCATGGTCGTGGTCGTTATAATCATGGTCGTGGTTGTTATAATCATGATCGTGGTTTTTATAATCATAGTGGTGTTTGTTATAATCATAGTCATGGTTGGTATGATCATAGTCGTGGGTGTTATAGTCATAGTTGTTGTTGTTATAATCATGTTCGTGGTTGTTATAATCAATGGTCGTGTTTGTTATAATATGGACGTGGTTGTTATAACAAGACTCGTGGTTGTTATAATCATGGGCGTGGTTGTTATAATCATGGGCGTGGTTGTTATAATCATGGTCGTCGTTGTTATAATCATGGTCGTCGTTGTTATAATCGGACTCGTGGTTGTTATGATCATGGTCGTGGTTGTTGTAATCATGGTCGTGGTTGTTATAGTCAAGGTCATGGTTGCTATAATCAGACTCGTGGTTATGATGATCATGGTCGTGGTTGTTATAATCAAGGTCGTGGTTGTTATAATCATGGTCATGGTTGTCATAATCAGACTCGTGGTTGTTATAATCATGGTCGTGGTTGTTATAAACATGGTCGTGGTTGTTATAATCATGGTCGTGGTTGTAGTAATCATACTCGTGGTTATGATCATGGTCGTGTTTGTTGTAATCATGGTCGTGGTTGTCGTAATCATGGTCGTGGTTGTTATAATCAAGGTCGTGGTTGTTATAATCATGGACGTGGTTGGTATAATAATACTCGTGGATGTTATAATCATGATCGATGTTGTTATAATCATGTTCGTGGTTGTTATAATCAAGTCCGTGGTTGTTATTATCATGGTCGTGGTTGTTATAATCATGGTCGTGGTTGTCGTAAAGAGACTCTTGGTTGTTATGATTATGGTCGTGGTAGTTATAATCATGGTCGTGATTGTTTTAATCAAACTCAGTAATAATTATAGACGTGGTTGTTATAATCATGGTCGTGGTTGTTATAATCAGACTGGTGGTTATGATCATAATCGTGGTTGTTATAATCATGGTTGTGATCGTTATAATCATATTCGTGGTTGTTATAATCATGTTCGGAGTTGTTATAATCATGGTCGTGGTTCTTATAATCAGACTCGTGGTCGTTATAATCATGGTCGTGGGTGTTATAATCAGACTCGTGGTTGTCATAATCATGGTAGTGGGTGTTATAATCATTGTCGTGGTTGTTATAATCATGGTTCCTGGTTGTTATAATCATGGTCGTGGTTGTTATAATCATGGTCGTGGTTGTTATAATCAGACTCATGGATGTTATAATCATGGTCGTGGTCGTTATAATCGGTGGTCGTGGTTATAATCATAGTCGTGGTTGTTATAATCATGGTCGTGGTTATGATTATATTCGTCGTTGTTATGATCATAGTCCTTTGTTGTTATGATCATAGTCGTGGGTGTTATAATCATAGTCGTTGTTGTTATAATCTTGTTCGTGGTTGTTATATTCATGGTCGTGGTTGTTATAATCAGACTCGTGGTTGTTATGATCATAATTGTGGTTGTTATAATCAGACTCGTGGTTGTTATAATCACAGTCGTGGTTATAATCATAGTCGTTGTTGTTTTAAGCATGGTCGTGATCGATATTATCATGGTCGTGGTTGTTATAATCATTGTCGTGGTTGAAATAATCAGACTCGTTGTCATTATAATCATAGTCGTGGTTGTTATAAAAAGACTCGTGGTTGTTATAATCATGGTCGAGGTTGTTATAATCATGGTCGTGGTTGTTATAATCAGACTCGTGGTTGTTTTATTCATAGTCGTCGTTGTTTTAATCATGGTCGTGATCGTTATAATCATGGTCGTGGTTGAAATATCATGGTCGTGGTTGTTATAATCATGGTCGTAGTTGTTATAATCATGGTCGTGGTTGTTATAATCATGGTCGTGATTGTTATAATCATGGTCGTGGTTGTTATAATCAGACTCGTGGTCGTTATAATCAGTGGTTGTGGTTATGATCATAATCGTGGTTGTTATAATCATAGTCGTGGTTGTTATGATCATGGTCCTGGTTATAATGATAGTCGTGTTTGTTATAATCATGGTCGTGGTTGTTATAATTATGGTCGTGGTTGTTATAATCATGGGCGTGGTTGTTATAATAATGGTCGTGGTTGTCATAATCAGACTCGTGGTTGTTATGATCATAGTCGTGGTTGTTATGATCATGGTTCTGGTTATAATGATAGTCGTGTTTGTTATAATCATGGTCGTGGGTGTTATAATTATGGTCGTGGTTGTTATAATCATGGTCATGATTGTTATAATCATGGTCATGATTGTTATAATCATGGTCGGGGTTGTTATAATCATGGTCGTTGTAAGGGCGGAAACGATCTTCCTGCTCGGTACCGCTGCTAACTCTCTCGTTTGCTGGTGCGGACGACACTTGGGGCGGTTGGACAGAGGTGAGAACGGCAGCGACTATCTGGGTCACGGGCAGATTCAACCCAGCCGCAATACAGTCACTATCTAGCTACCCCGCTGTTCGTCAAATTCTTGCTGTGATCTCATCATAGGTCGTGGGCTGTGTCCCCAGACCTTCACCTATCGACTGTCAATTCTCTGGTCATCTACCACTACCACATACCGCGACCGTCAATTCATCTCATTCCGTCTGTGCCCCTGTGTTCTCCTGCCTTTTCAAGACAATCGGCCAAGACGTCGCTCGAGTGTGGAGTTAAATGGACGCTTCCCTACCCTGAGTGTGCATTACCGTGTTCCAGAACTTTCCCCTAGGGCCACTGCCTTAGGAAATATCTATTCATTGTTTGATTCTATGGTTGTTGGATTCCTTTAATTGTTTGCTTCCCTTAATTTATTAACTCCATTCACTATTGACTGCATTAATTGTTTGACTCCCGTAATTATTTGTTGTTTGTTGAGTGGTGTCAGAGATTTGTGTTATATATTTTATAGTAAAGAGATGTCAATCTCAAACGGTTGTTTGCTATTCCTCAGAAAACCATTGTCCTTGACTTTCCTTTATTAAGAAACTGATTGGTCTGGTAAGGGATTTCTATCCCAAATTCCCAGGCCTTTACAAGTGGCGACCTTGCCAGGATTGTCTCTGACCTTTGGTTTCTGAGGTTTAACATTCGTTCCGGTGTTGTTGTAAGTCGCCGTGAGCGCGCCGTCTTGCTGTCTGTGGCCGGGAAGTAAGTGTTGTTCAGTGGTTATCCCTTCCTTCTGTTGTGCTAATTTTGTTGCTCTCCCTTGTACTTGGGGAAGTTAATTAGTGTTGGTTGGGGTGCACTGTGGATGCTGTCCTAGCATTTTTGTTGTTGTTTCACCTGGTGCGGTATCGTTACCCTGAGAGTGATTCAGCTGGGCTGGGTGCGGAACAAGGTTCCCTCCAGTCGGATCAAATCATTTACTGGTCTGATTGAGCCACTAGGTAAGTTACCTTTGGTTATTTGTGGGGTAAGTTGTGTATTATTTCTTTTTGTTCTTGGCCTTTCAGATCATTACGTATAAATTTGAGGAGTTGAAAGGTCAAGCGGTGGCCCTGGGTCTGACAGGTAATGAGATTGGTCAGTATGTGGTTATCCAACAGAATGCCGAGAGAGGGGAACGTCAGAGAGAGAGAGAGGCACGTCAAAAAGAGAGAGAGGCACTTCAGAAAGAGAGAGAGATGGAGGCACTTCAGAAAGGGAGAGAGTTGGAGGAACGTCAGAGAAAAAGAGAGTTCGAATTAACTAAGTTGCAGGCAGAAAATGACCTAGAACTAGCTAGGATTAATGCTTCAAGTAGACCAGAATCCTCTGGCCATATACAAGACAATGTGGTAAAACCCAGCTTGCCTGTGTACCGTGAAGGAGAAGACATCGCCTCCTACCTTGTTAGGTTTGAACGGGTAGCCGAGCTGCTTGGTGTAGACCCAGATAGCTATGCTGTAAGGTTGGGTAGCCTACTGAGTGGTAGGCCGGTAGAAATTTACACGTCCTTGTCTGCCGACATCACCCGAGATTACTTCTTGTTGAAGAAAGCTCTCTTGCGAGGATTTAACAAGACTTCTGACGGTTATCGTGCTGATTTCTGCAGAACGAAGATTAGAGCGGGAGAAACGTACCAGCAGTTTTCGATTCACCTGGGTCGTTTGTTTCAACAATGCCTGGAGGCATCAGAGGTTGAAGAAACCTTTGAGTCTCTCTCTAACTTCATGATATTAGATCAGTTTTTGTTTTCTCTACCTCCAGACTTGAGAGTTTTCATCAAAGAACACCAGCCAGCGACTCTTGGAGAAGCGGTACATCTTGCCGACAACTGGGCATCCGCTCGCAACGCCTTCCCCAAGTCTTCCCCTCCTGTGGTCAAGAACTGGAAGCCTCCTACCTCCAAGGAACCTTCCCCAGGAGTAGAGAGGAAAAGTTCACCAGCCGTGCGGTGCCACAACTGCGGAGAAATAGGGTACATTCGTTCTCGCTGTCCCAGGAATCCACGCGCCTTCAAGTCTACGGACATTCATCCGCCCAGCTTCGAGGTCGGGTTCTGTTTCGAAGACCGGAGCTGTCCCAGCTATTGTTATCAGTGGAACTATAAATGGGTCATGGGCATCTACAATCATCAGGGACACCGGTTGCTCTTGCACTATTGTCTCTGAAGAAGCCCTGCCTGACGCTGACATCTCCAGCTGCCCGAAGGTTAGTGTCGCCGATTACTTAGGTCGTGTTGACCAGTTCCCTGTTGTTAGGTGCTACCTGCGTTGCCCCTATTTCACTGGTTGGTCTAATGTGGTAAGAGCTCCCATTAAATTTGCTAGTGTCCTCATTGGTATTGTTCCTGGTGTTCGTGACCCTAACGACCCGGAACCGTTAAAACTCTCCTCGCCACCAGCACCAGTCTCCTCGCAACTAGCACCAGTCCCCACGCCACCTGCTGACGACGACGACTCGCCACCCTCACATGCTGCCACGCCTGCAGCCAAGGCCCAAGCTGTAGAGACACGGAGAGCGAAGGTGAAACGACCGCATCCCCTGATTCTGCCGAATTTGTTGCCACTGACTGTGACTCCCAAGGAGTTCGGCAAGCTTCAAGACTCGTGTGCCACTCTGAAGCGGGTAATGGAGAAGGTGACTTCCGAGGAGGAGGATCAGGTGAGAGATGGGTCGGTTTATAAGTTTGTTTCTATTAATGGGGTGTTACACAGGTTTTGTGTGTCATCCAAGCGACCAGCCAAAGTAGGTCGGTTTTTACTTGTTGTCCCTGCTGATTGTCGTAGTAACATTCTCTCTCTAGCTCACAAGAGCCCTCTAGCAAGTAACTGTTCTCGTAGGAAAACTTATAGGAAGGTTGCTGATCAGTTTTACTGGCCAGGTATAGGAGCGGATATTAGAGCTTTTTGTAGGAGTTGTGATCAGTGCCCACGTATGTCCGCCAAGGGTAGAGTCCGTCCTGTTCCACTTGAACCCTTACCCGTCATTGCAGAACCATGTTCTCGGGTACCCATAGATTTTGTTGGACGATTCTCACCCCTTTCCTCTAAGAAGCCTAAATTACATCAAGCTAATTTGTTAAAGCAATATAATTGCAGGACCCAAATTGCTCGTGTCCTTGACGACGTGCCCAAGCTGGAGTTAGTCGAGACACTACCCTGCAAGAGTTCCTGTGAAGTTCGGACGCCAGAGTCTGTTCATCTCGGTTGCCAGTTGCTGCCAACACCTGACGAGATAGAAGAATCCTCTGCGACTGGAAATAGGCCCAAACTTAAACTTGGACTAAAGTGGACCCCACGTGCAGTTCCTTGATACGGCCTTACGTTTTGGACATCAAGTTACAATCTATTCTTTTATGTGACCCTTCTTTATTGTGCAATGTGTATTTAAGCATTTGTTGTAAGATGATTATGCTTTGTGTACTAATTTCAGTTTTAATCTACCTTACAGTAGATTTTTGTTGGGAGAGCTGTGTAAGGGCGGAAACGATCTTCCCTCGTTACCGCTGCTAACTCTCTCGTTTGCTGGTGCGGACGACACTTGGGGCGTTTGGACAGAGGTGAGAACGGCATCTACTATCTGGGTCACCGGCAGATTCAACCCAGCCGCCATACAGTCACTATCTAGCTACCCCGCTGTTCGTCAAATTCTGGCTGTGACCTCATCATAGGTCCTGGACTCGTAGGTTGTGTCCCCAGACCTTCACCTATCGACTGTCAATTCTCTGGTCATCTACCACTACCACATACCACGACCGTCAATTCATCTTATTCCGCCTGTGCCCCGGTGTTCTCCTGCCATTTCAAGACAATCGGCCACTGTCGCTCGAGTGTGGAGTTGAATGGACGCTTCCCTACCCTGAGTGTGCATCACCGTGTTCCAGAACCTTCCCCCAGGGCCACTGCCCTAGGAAATATCTGTTCTTTGTTTGATTCTATGGTTGTTTGATTCCTTTAATTGTTTGCTTCCCTTAATTGATTAACTCCATTAACTATTGACTGCATTAATTGTTTGACTCCCGTAATTATTTGTTGTTTGTTGAGTGGTGTCAGAGATTTGTGTTATATTTTTTATAGTAAAGAGATGTCAATCTCAAACGGTTGTTTACTATTCCTCAGAAAACCATTGTCCTTGACTTTCCTTTATTAAGAAACTTGATTGGTCTGGTAAGGGATTTCTATCCCAAATTCCCAGGCCTTTACAGTCGTGGTTGTTATAATCAGACTTGTGGTTATCATCATGGTCGTGGTTGTTACGATGATGGTCGTGGTTGTTATAATCGTAGTCGTGGTTATGATCATAATCGTGGGTGTTATAATCATTGTCGTGGTTGTTATAATCATGATCGTCGTTGTTATAATCATGGTCGTGGTTGTTATAATCATGGTCGTGATCATTATAATCATGGCCGTGCTCGTTATAATCATGGTCGTGGTTTTTATAGTCAGACTCGTGGTTGTTATAATCATGGTCGTGATCATTATAATCATGGTCGTGGTTGTTATAATCATGGTCGCTCTTGTTATAATAATGGTCGTGGTTTTTATAATCAAGGTCGTGGTTGTTATAATCATGGTCGAGGTTGTTATAATCATGGTCGTGATCATTATAATCATGGTCGTGGTCGTTATAATCAGACTCGTGGTTGTTATAATCATGGTCGTGGTTGTTATAAACAGACTCTTGGTTGTTTGATCATGGTCGTGGTTGTTATAATCATGGTCGTGATTGTTATAATCAGATTCGTGGTCGTTATAATCATGGTCATGGTTATGATCATATTCGTCGTTGTCATCATCATAGTCGTTGTTATGATCATAGTCGTGGTTGTTATAATCATTGTCGTGGTTGTTATAATCATGGTCGAGGTTGTTATAAACATGGTCGTGGTTGCTATAATCATTGTCGCGGTGTTATAATCAGACTCGTGGTTATGATCATAATCGTCGTTGTTATAATCAGAATCGTGGTTGTTATAATCATGGTCGTAGCTATAATCATGGTCGTGGTTGTTATAATCATAGTCGTGGTTGTTATAATCATAGTCGTCTTTGTTTTAATCATGGTCTTGATCGTTAATATCATGTTCGTGGTTGTTATAATCATGGTCGTGGTTGTCATAATCAGACTCGTGGTTGTTATGATCATGATCGATGTTGTTATAATCATGGTCGTGGCAGTTATAATCATGGTCGTGGTTGTTATAAACATGGTCGGGGTTGTTATAATGATGGTCGTGGTTGCTATAATCATGGTCGTGCTTGTTATAATCAGACTCTTGGTTGTTATAATCAAGACCGTGGTCGTTATAATCATGGTCGTGACGTTACATTCATGGTCGTGGTTGTTATAATCATAGTCGTCGTTGTTTTAATCAAGTTCTTGATCGCTATATTCATGGTCGTGGTTGTTATAATCATTGTTGTGGTTGTTATAATCACACAAGTGGTTGTTATGAACACGGGTGTTGTTGTTATAATTATAGTCGTCTTTGTTTTAATCATGTTCGTGATCGTTATAATCATGGTCGTGGTTGTTATAATCATGGTCGTGGTTGTTACAATCATTGTCGTGGTTGAAATAATCAGACTCGTGGTCATTATAATCATGGTCATGGTTGTTATAATAAGACTCGTGGTTGTTATAATCATGATCGAGGTTGTTATAATCATGGTCGTGGTTGTTATAATCTTGGTCGTGGTTGTTATCGTGATCGTGGGTGTTATATCATGGTCGTGGTTGTTATGATCATGGTCGTGGTTATAATCAGACTCGTGGTTGTTATAAACATGTTTGTTGTTGTTATAAACATGGTCGTGGTTGTTATAATCATGGTCGTGGTTGTTATAATCATGTTCGTGCTTGTTATAATGAGACTCGTGGTTGTTATAATCAAGACCGTGATCGTTATAATCATGGTCGTGTCGCTACAATCATGGTCGTGGTTGTTATGATCATGGTCGTGGTTGTTATAATCAAACACGTGGTTGTTATGATCACGGTTGTGGTTGTTATAATCATGGTCGTGGTTGTTATAATCAGACTCGTGGTTGTTATAATCAGTGGTTGTTGTAATCATAGTCGTGGTTGTTGTAATCATAGTCGTGGTTGTTATAATATGGTCGTGGTTGTCATAATCAAACTCATGGTTCTTATAGTCATAGTCGTGGTTGTTATACTTAGACTCGTGGTTGCTATAATCATGGTCGTGATCGTCATAATCAAGGTCGTGTGTGTTAATATCATGGTCGTGGTTGTTATAATCATGGTCGTGGTTTTTTTATTCACGGTCCTTGGTTGTTTTGATAATGGTCGTGGTTGTTTTGATAATGGTCGTGGTTGTTATAATCATGGACGTGGTTGTTATAATCATGGTCGTGGTTGTTATGATCATGGTCGTGGGTGTTATAATCATTGTCGTGGTTGTTATAATCATGATCGTCGTTATAATCATGGTTGTGGTTGTTATAATCGGACTCGTGGTTGTATTAATCATGGTCTTGATCGTTATAATCATGGACGTGGTTGTTATAATCATGGTCGTGGTTCTTATAATCATGGTCGTGGTCGTTCTAATCAGACTCGTGGTCGTTATAATCAGACTCGTGGTCGTTATAATCATGGTCGTGGTTGTTATAATCAGATTCGTAGTTATTAAAATCATGGTCGAGGTTGTTATAATCAGGCCCATGGTTGTTATAATCATCGTCGTGATCGTCATAATCATGGTCGTGGGTGTTATTATCATGGTCGTAGTTGTTATAATCATGGTCGTGGTTGTTATAATCATGGTCGTGGTTGTTATCATCATGGTCGTGGTTGTTACGATAATGGTCGTGGTTGTTAATCATAGTCGTGGTTGTTATGATCATAGTCGTGGGTGTTATAATCTTTGTCGTGGTTGTTATAATCATGGTCGGGGTTGTTATAATCAGACTCGTGGTTGTTATAATCATAGTCGTGGTTTTTTTAATCATGGTCGTGATCGTTGTAATCTTGTTCGTGGTTGTTATAATCATGGTCGTGGTTGTTATAATCAGGCCCATGGTTGTTATAATCATCGTCGTGATCGTCATAATCATGGTCGTGGTTGTTATAATCATGGTCGGGGTTGTTATAATCAGACTCGTGGTTGTTATAATCATAGTCGTGGTTTTTTTAATCATGGTCGTGATCGTTGTAATCTTGTTCGTGGTTGTTATAATCATGGACGTGGTTGTTATAATCATGGTCGTGGTTGTTCTGCTCAGACTCGTGGTCGTTATAATCATGGTCGTGGTTGTTATAATGAGACTCGTAGTTGTTATAATCATGGCCGAGGTTGCTATAATCATGGTCTTGGTTGTTATAATCATTTTCGTGGTTGTTGTAATCATGGTCGGGGTTGTTATAATCATGCTCGTGTTCGTTACAATCATGGACGTGGTTGTTATAATCATGGTCATGGTTGTTATAATAAGACTCGTGGTTGTTATAATCATGGTCGAGATCGTTATAATCATGGTCGTTATAGCCATGGTCTTGGTCGTTATAATGATGGTCGTGGTTGTTAAAATCATGATCGTGGTTGTTATAATCATTGTCGTAGTTTTTATAATCAGACTCGTGGTTGTTATAATCATGGTCGTGGTTGTCATAATCATGGTCGTGGTTGTTGTAATCATGGTCGTGGTTGTTATAATCATGGTCGTGGTTGTTACAATCATGGTCGTGGTTGTTATTATCATGGTCGTGGTTGTTATAATCATGGTCGTGGTTATAATCATGGTCGTGGTTGATGCAATCATACTCGTGGTTATGATCATAGTCGTGGTTGTTATAATCATGGTCGTGGTAGTTATAATCATGGTCCTGGTTGTTATAATTACACAAGTGGTTGTTATGATCACTGTCGTGGTTGTTTATAATCATGCTCATGGTAATTATAACACTGGTCAACAGCCAAAATGGTTCTCATATGAGATCATGCTCACACAACTAATTTCATATTGCTGAATTCGAATCTGATATTTGTTTTGTTCTATCAGACCAGGTTTTATAAAAAAATCAATAGGTACAATTATTTAATATTCCATCACGTGTCGTGCAAAAGATGAGATTATCTCATGTGACTGTGCTTTCATGACTAATTTCATATTAATGAATATTAATTGGATGTTTCATTCTACCATCAGACCTACTTTCTTAAAGAATAAAAAAAATAGTAAATATAGTAACATTATCGCGTCATGCAAGATACAATTTTAAACCTATCACAGATAAGCTCATAAAAAATTGTACCAAAAAAACATAAGTTCAAATCCTTTATAATGACAAAATATGAAGTTCTAAAAGTGCTTCTGAACTTTACTCTTTCTCTTGTACAGCTTGCTCTCTTCTCGTTGCAGTGTCCAGCAATAGTCGCCCATCATGTTAGAACTGAATTGTCCCTGATATCTGCTCTCCATTATGGCGATATCTTGATGAAATCTTTCGCCGTATTCATCACTAACGTCTCCAAGGTTACCTGGGAAAAATTCAATATGAGAGTGGAAAAAATGCAATTTCAAGGACATCCTTGCTCCCAATGCATGATAATTCTGAAGCATGGTTGTTACGATTTCTTTGTAGTTGTCAGCACGATAGTTTCCAAGAAAATTCTTTGACACATTGACAAATGATTCCCATGATTTTTCCTCCAGTGGGTTCAATGTTTTGGTGAATTCGCTATCATTAACTAGTATACGAATTTGTGGTCCATTCAAGACACCTGCTTTCAACTTGGCTTCGGAAACCACACCACCTAGTTTCTGAGATAAGTATAGAGTCCCAGCACCGAATTGATCCATAGCTTTGATGAAATTTTTAGCCAAACCGAGCTTTAGATGCAGTGGAGGCAAAAATATCTTTTCTGGATCTACAAGCGGATTGTGAGCACAGTTAAACCTTCCAGGCGCATCTCTTGGTCTTGTCGGCCAATCCTTTCTCACATAGTGCTCTGCATCAGCTCTGCTGTTCCACAAGCACAAAAAGCACATGTGCTTTGTGTAGCCACTCTGAAGGCCCAGAAGTAAACTGATGACTTTGAGATCGCCACATATCTTCCACTGGTGTTTCTCATACTCTATAGCGGCCAACAGAATTTTCATTGTTTCATAGCTCTGTCATTTTTGTTGCGTGTGCTATTGGGACAGATGGAAGCCAATTGCCATTGTGTAAAAGAACAGCTTTCAGAGAGTCTTTTCCTGAGTCTATAAACAGCCTCCAATCCTCTGTCTTGTATGTTTCAGACTTGTCAGAGTTGTTGCATGAGAGATACTGCGTCCTCGCAATAACAAAGGTTGTTTGCCATCTTGAAAAATGCAGACAGCTGTCTATGTCGGTAACGCGCTGTAGTGATATGCACTCCATCTTCTAGCAGGTTACGCTGCTTTAGTCTGGATCCCAAAACTTCAGCCTTTTCTTTTGACAAGTTTAGGTCCCTGATGAGATCATGAAGCACTTCTTGAGTAAATAATTTAGGCCTGGTATTTTCAGAGTCATCCTGGTAGTCGTTTTCCATTGAGGTAGAGGTAGAATCGGAATCACTCAATTCTTGTTCAGTCGGTGGATTTGGGACTGGAAGTTCAGCACTGTGCGGTACTGGTCGGATTGCAGAAGCAATATTGGGGTACTGTACCCTGCCTCGTGTCTTGATTTTTATTCCCTTAATATTTGTGAGACAGAAGTAGCAGTCACTACTGTGGTCTTTAGGTTCACGCCATATCATTGGTACAGCAAACGGCATTCCTGAACTTCGTTTACCACACATCCACTCGCTCAGGTGGTTAACACAAGACTTACAGGCTACATGAGGTGCCCATTTCTTGTCTTGGTCACCCAAATGACATTTGAAGCAACTTTAGTAGTTCAGTCGAACAGCTTTTGTGATTGGTTTCTTGAGGCTACTGTTAGGTTCTGAATAATAAGTTCTATATACAGGAGAGAACACAAACACCTGTATAGTTTTGTAGGTTCGGTTTACTGGATAAGAGTATGTACACAAAGGAGAGCAGCACTCTCTCTTGACTAGGCTCCCGGTCAACTGCTATAGGCGACGTATGGCAAGTGATACATTAGCAGCTTCCATACGTCGCCAGGCACATTAATTAAGCGTGTGGGATATGGTAATAACATTGCCACACGCTGCTAGCTACATAAATGGAGCACATACATAATATGCATACATAATATATAATCCAGTATACATAATATACATACACCTCCCTCCCCCCTATACGCTCATAGCAAAGTCTTGAGCGGACCTTTTCTTTTGGATCCGTTCTGAGCGTCGAGGGACTTCATCACTGGGAAGGGTATGGGACTCAACACTGGTGGCGGGGCCAGCAGAAGGCATTGTTACGGGGCGGAGAAAACGGTGGTTCCTCCACCACACACGACCACTGGGTAACCGCACCTGGTAGTCCCGTGACCTGCCGAGACCCATGACTACGCCTACTTTGTCCCAACGTAGGGAGGTCGGGTCCTGAACACGGACTTGGGTGCCGACACTCAACCTGGGGAGAGAACGGGCGTGGTCATTGTACCGGGCGACGACGTCCTGAACACGTTCGGCGGCTCGGCGATCACAATCCTCTGTCTTGGCCTGCCACTCCTTGGAGAAGGATTGAGGGTGAGCAGGGACACAAGAACGAAGGGGGCGTCCATACAAAACCTGGGCAGGGGAGCGTCCGGTGTAGTTAGGTGTGTTGCGGAGTTCAAGAAGACCCCTGTCGAAGGCCTCGCAGTCAATGTTCCCAGAAGGGGCCACCTTAAGGATGAGGTGCTTCAGGGATTTGACAGCAGCCTCAGCGTGGCCGTTGGACTGCGGGTAATGGGGCGATGACAACACATGCCGGACTCCCCATCGGTCAAGGAACGCAGCAAAGTCCCGGCTTGTGAACTGAGGCACTCCGTCGGTTCGCAGGCGTACAGGAACGCCCACGTCACGGAAGTAGTGGCGGAACTTGCTGATGGTGGCGGCAGACGTCGTGTCATTACCGCACTTGATGACAACCGGCCAACCAGAGAGACGGTCGACGATAACGAGGAAGGACTTTCCTGACACACAGAAAAAGTCGGCCGACACAGACTCAAAGGGGCGGGTGGGGTTGTCGTCACTCATGAAGGGTTCCTGCTGCTGGCTGGGTTGTAATACTTGGCAGGGCTCACACGCACGGACAACATTGGAGATGTCGGAGTTGATGCCGGGCCAGAACACAGTCTGTCGTGCACTTCGTTTGGTGGCCTCAGCTCCACGGTGACTGTCGTGAAGGCGGGCCAAGGCGTGGGGACGTGATGCAGCAGGGACAACTACACGTGCTCCGTACAGAACAAGGTCTCCGTCGCAGTAGAGTTCATCGCGGAGTTTCCAATACGGGAGCAGGGTGTTGTGAAGATCGTAGCGGTTGCTAGGAAATCCATTCCTCACACACTCGACGAGTCGGACGTAGGAAGGGTCATCTCGGGCCGCTGTTCGAAGGTCCTCCATTGCCTTGTCGTCATCTGGTGACGGGTCCGAACGAAGGGATTGGACGGCATGGAGAGTGACCACAGTCCTGACGGAAAGAGCTAGGTCGGCGTCGAGTACATGGTCTTCTGGAGTAGGGCGGCTGACAGGAGAGCGGGATACGGCATCAGGGATGCAGAGCTCCTTACCAGCACGCCACACTGCAGTGAAGATGTACGCCGAGAGCTTCTCTTTCAGACGCTGGAGGCGAGGGTTCTCAACGGCGTCTAGCGTGTAGTGGTTGAGGATCGGGACAAGCGGGCGATGGTCGGTCACTAGGTGAAAGTGTTGCAGGCCTATGAGGTAAAACCTGCACTTGGACATCGCCCAAACCACAGCCAACAGCTCCAACTCAATTGTGGCGTAGCGCGTCTCAGTGTCAGAGAGGAAACGCGAGCCACACTGGACGAGCCGGAACTGCCCTCCACCATGATCCTGCAGTAGGGCGTATCCCACGCCATACAAGCGTGAGGCATCTGTCTGCAGAACTGTCGGCAAGGCTGGGTCAAATGTGGCGAGGACAGGTGGACGAGACAGGGCCTGTTTCACTTGCTGGAAGGCCTTGTCGTGGTCGGGGGTCCACAGGAATGTCCTCTTGGGGCTCATCAGGGGGCGAAGTGGTTGAGCAGCTGCGGAGATGTCCGACGAAAACTCTGCTAACTGGTTGACGAGACCGATGAAGGACCTCAAGTCGGTCAGGTTAGCAGGGGTGGGAAAATCCGTAATGGCGCGGACCTTTTCCGGGTCAGCTGCGATACCATTCCCTGAGAGGGTGTACCCACAAAAGTCAACTGAAGAGCTGGCCAGAACAAACTTGTCGGCATTTAGGGTAATGCCATGCTTCCGGCACCTGTTGAGTACCTCGTAGATACGGCAGAGGTGATCCATGTAATCCTCATCGTACACGAGTAGGTCGTCGACCACTTTCACGCAGTTTGCCAGACCTTGTAGAGCCATATCACCTCGAAGACAGAAAGCGTCTCCTGTAGCGGCGAATCCCATGGGGCCACGGCAATAACTGTAACGTCCATGCGGGGTGATGAACGTTGTGAGTGGTCGGTCTTCTTCGGCAAGCTCTATCTGCCAGTATCCACACAGGGCGTCCATCGTCGTGAAGAAGCGCGCCTTCGGGTTCACGCTGCGTATGGCTGCAAAGGGCGTGGGAGAAGGGTGCGCAGGACGAGACACCTGGTTGTTGAGCTTGGAAAGGTCAGTGGTGATCCGAACACCACCTTTAGGTTTTGCGACGACAACCATCGGGTGACACCATGGAGACGGGTCATCGCCGGTTGGTACAATAATTTCTTGGGCGACCATGGAGTCCAGCTCGTTTTTGACCGCCTCGCGGAAGGCCAGGGGAACCAGTCGAGGGGTGTAAATAGCGAATGGCTTCGCGTCGTCCCTCAGGTGGATCCTCATGGGGGGGGCCTGCCATCTTCTTGAGAGGCTTGGATTCCAGAGCGGACTTGGTCACCAGAACGTCGCTGAATTCCTTAAGGAAGTACTTCCGAGCATCCGAAGGAGAGGTGTCACTGGCAAGAGGCAGGGGTAGGGCGGCAGCAGGGTCGTTGCTGCTCCCTTTTTGCACCCTGTTGGCGTGTTTTACCTCAAGAATAGGTTTGGGGAAGTCCTGGGAGATGATGGTCAACTCCTGACAATGTCTGTAGGACAGCAAAGGAGTCTGGACACCGTTATGCACATCAATCCAGGCTTGACACGACCTGTTGCCAAAGGTGACTTGTGCTTGGAGTGAACCCAGGGCCGGGGTCATCTGTGAACCATCTGCCATAAAGCGGAGATCCTTGGGGGGCGGTCCTAGATCACTTGGAGAGAGCCCCAAGCATTGCAAATGCTGGGGACCGATGACTGTAGCATCAGCGCCGGTGTCGGGCAACATCTGAAGACGGGATGAAGCACTGCGGTAGGTCACAATGACACTGATGTACTGGGGGACTTTGGTCCTGGGACGCTGGGGGGAGCACACATTCCTAATGTGGCTCGAGCGTTGTCAAGAGTCGTCGTACCTCTGATTGGAAGGCTGTGGGCGGCCCTCTCTGGTGGAGGGGGGCTGAAGCTTCCGCCGACGCGGTCCCTTGGGTATGTTGGAAGGGCAACACTTGTCATAGTGGCCCAGACGACCGCACACATTGCACTGGACGCGTTTGGCTGGGCACCGTACTGTGAGTGACCAGTGGCCCTTACGGTCACAACTGTTGCAGATAGACTGAGCAGCTGGACACACCTGTGTTCCGTGCTGCTTACCACAGTTGTTGCAAAATAAACCGGGCGTGGACGTGGTGGGCGAAGGCGTAGGAACGGACTTCTTGTCCTTCTTGTACTGGGACACAGCGCGTACAGCTGTAGGGGGAGCACGGATGGCAGAGGTGGCACACCTGGCAGCCTCATAGGAGCGACATATCGTCAACACATCCTTAAGAGAAGAGGAAGAGTCGAGGGAGGTGAGGCGTTGGACAAGTTCCTCGTCCTTAACACCCATCAGGATCACCTGCCTCAACTGGGTCTCCTCGCACTGCTGGTGGTGGCCTGGGCATATATCTACCTCTTCCGAGGCTCTCTTAAGACGCACGTAAAAGGCATCAAAAGACTCACCCTCCATCTGTCTGCAGCAAAACAATTCCCTCCTGCGCAGAGCTTCATTCCGCTGTCCTTTGATGTGCCGTTGTAGAACGTCCAGTACCTCCTCTACAGACAGCAAAGAGGTTGGGGGTACCTGCAACGTATGTTCCAAGACACGCTGAATTTCCAAGGACAGGCACATACGCAGCTGGATGAGTTGTTTAGGCTGTGACAAACTCTGGAGATCCACCATTGTAGAATAATCAGTCCACCGTCGCCGCCATTCACGAAAAGTCTGGAAAGTCTCATCAGGCTTCAAGATGGGCGGCGTTTGAGCTGCTGCTTTAGGTGGGGCTGGGGGGCGTGAAGGAAGCATGGATGGGGTATCTGAACCAGTCAGTACCGAGGCAGTGTTAGAGCCAGGGGCTTGGTTAACAGTGAGGCGAGATATCAAGGCTTCAAACCGTTCACTGTCTTCCAATCTCCGTTGGTTGTCTCGTTCTGCCTCTGCTTGCCTTCTGTGCTCATCCGCCAAACGTCTGTGAGCTTCATCCTCGCGTTTCTCATCTCTCATAAACTTCAGTAAAGCAATTATCTCTGGAGACAACGCTGAATATTGAGGTGAGGGACTGCGCGATGTGGGGGCTGGAGCGTCGTGGCCGGCCTGGTCATCCATCTCTGCGGGGCTATCACCCGTCTGAGTCATCCAGACGCTGGGTCCACGGCTACGTAAGGCGTGAGACATAACTACTTCCTCTGTGTACTATGTCTTAAATCAGTGTTGACCGGTCAGCCCGTCGTATCAACAAGATTTCAGACAAAAAATTAATTAAATACACAGATAAGTAGGTTATATATGTAAAATATATATAAGGAAGCCGCGCGGTCAGCGAGTGTTAGTACGTGTATGTGTGTGAGTGTGTGTCCCGGGCCGGCAAAGCGTCTCGCCCCAACTGTGAGGGGGGGTGGAGGCGGCGCTGTGAGGGGGAGTGGAGGGAGAGGCGCGGCGACTCCCAGTCAGTCTAGTTACCCTCAGGACGCGGTCAGAGACGGGTGCACTGAACTTTACTCCTTACAAATGCCCAGAACGTGCCGTATACCTTGGGAATCCTTTAGAACAAGGTCACACATGAATGGCACGAACACACACTGCACTAAACACTTCACAGAAAATCACTGTCACTGACACTGCTCAAAGTTGCTGAGATTCTTCGAGGAGAGATGACGCGCGGGAGTTGACCCAAGCGAGAGAGGAGTCTGTACGCCGGCTTTCCACAGACTTTGCGCTATCACTCGTAATTATCCAGTAAGATCGGATCACTGCGCCATGTTAGGTTCTGAATAATAAGTTCTATATACAGGAGAGAACACAAACACCTGTATAGTTTTGTAGGTTCGGTTTACTGGATAAGAGTATGTACAAAAAGGAGAGCAGCACTCTCTCTTGACTAGGCTCCCGGTCAACTGCTATAGGCGACGTATGGCAAGTGATACATTAGCAGCTTCCATACGTCGCCAGGCACATTAATTAAGCGTGTGGGATATGGTAATAACATTGCCACACGCTGCTAGCTACATAAATGGAGCACATACATAATATGCATACATAATATATAATCCAGTATACATAATATACATACAGCTACCAGGAGTGAAGGCACCACATATGTAGCAAACACTATCAGCACCGTTCACACACTTGCGACGTTCCATGTTTTGTTAATTTCAGAGTAATTACAAATCATGCAGGTGTAGATATGCAATATCATGAATCAGCAAACTGAAACAAACAAAAAAGCACAAATCAGGACAAAATAATTGCATAAGTGGAGCCAATGAGCATATAAATTACTGTATGAATAGCATGGTACACTAAATATATAGATATGCTGGTTCTGGAAAACTGAGCCTGATACAGCTATACGAATGTCATAATTGAGTTCAGCACATACAATTACACTAGAATCAGATGGGCTTTGATCCAGAACCATGAGAATTTTGTTTTATGTTGATCAGTGTAATCGGACTCGTGGTCGTTATAATCAGTGGTCGTGGTTGTTATAATCATGGTCGTGGTTGTTTTATTCATGGTCGTGGTACTTATGATCATGGTCGTGGTTGTTCTAATCAGACTCGTGGTCGTTATAATCATCGCCGAGGTTGCTATAATCATGGTCGTGGTTGTTATAATCATGGTCGTGGTTGTTATAATCATTTTCGTGGTTGTTATAATCATGGTCGTGGTTGTTATAATCATGGTCGTGGTTATTATAATCATGGTCGTGGTTGTTATAATCATGCTCATGGTTGTTATAATCATGGTCGTGGTTGTTTTAATCATGGTCGTGGTTCCTATGATCATGTTTGTCATTATAATCATGGTCGTGGTTGTTATAATTATGGTCGTGGTTGTTATAATCACGGTCGTGGTTGTTATAATCAGACTCGTGGTTATTATAATAATGGTCGTGATCGTTATAATCATGGTCGTGGTGGTCATAATCATGGTCGTGGTTGTTGTAATTATGGTCGTCGTTGTTATAATCATGGTCGTGGTTGTCATAATCATGGTCGTGGTTGTTATAATTATGGTCGTGGTTGTTTTAATCATGGTCGTGGTTGCTATAGAGACTCGTCGTTATGATCATGGTCGTGGTTATAATCATGGTCGTGGTTGTCATAATCATGGTCGTGGTTGTTGTAATCATGGTCGAAGTTGTTATAATCATGGGCGTTATAATGAGACTCGTGGTTGTTATAATATTGGTCGAGATCGTTATAGCCATGGTCTTGGTCGTTATATTCCTGGTCGTGGTTGTTATAATCAGACTCGTGGTTGTTATAATCATGGTGGTGGTTGTTATAATCATGGTCTTGGTTGTTATAATCATGTTCATGGTTGTTATAATCATGGTCGTGGTCGTTATTATCATTGTCGTGGTTGTTATAATGAGACTCGTGGTTATGATCATGGTCGTGGTTTTGATCATAGTCGTCGTTACCATAATCAAAGTCGTTGTTGTTATGATCATAGTCGAGGGTGTTATAATCATGGTCTTGGTTGTTATAATCATGGTCGTCGTTGTTATAATGAGACTCGTAGTTATGATCATAGTCGTGGTTGTCATAATCATGGTCGTGGTTGTTATAGTCAGACTCGTGGTTGTTATAATCATGGTCGTGATTGTTATAAGCATGGACGTGGTTGTTATAATCATGGTTGTGATTGTTAAAAGCATTTTCGTGGTTATAATCATGGTCGTGGTAGTTATAATCAAGGTCGTGGTTGTTATAATCAGACTTGTGGTTCTTATGATCATGGTCGTGGTTGTTGTAATCATGGTTGTGGTTATAATCATGGTCCTGGTTGTTATAATCAAGGTCGTGGTTGTTATAATCAGACTTGTGGTTCTTATGATCACGGTCGTGGTTGTTGTAATAATGGTCGTGGTTGTTATAATCAGACTCGTTTTCGTTATAATCATGGGCATGGTTATGAACATAGTTGTGGTTATAATCATAATCGGGGTTGTTATGGTCATAGTCGTGGGTGTTATAAAAATAGTCGTGGTTGTTATTATAATGGTCATGGTTGTTATAATCATGGTCGTGGTTGTCATAATAATGTTCGTCGTTGTTATAATCATGGTCGTGGTTGTTATAATCAGACTCGCGGTTGTTATAATCATTGTCGTGATTGTTATAATCATGGTCGTGATTGTTATAATCATGGTCGTGATTGCTATAATCATGGTCGTGGTTATTATAATCAGACTCGTGATGGTTGTAATCATGGTTGTGATCGTTATAATCGTGGTCGGTATAATCATGTTCGAGGTTGTTGTAATCATGGTCGTGGTTATAATCTTGGTCGTGGTTGTTATAATCACACTCCTGGTTGTTATGATCATGGTCGTGGTTACTATAATCATGGTCGTGGTTCTTATAATCACACGCGTGGTTGTTGTAATCAGTGGTCGTGGTTATGATCATAGTCGTGGTTGTTATAATCATAGTCATGGTTGGTATGATCATAGTCGTGGGTGTTATAATCATAGTCGTGGTTGTTATAATCATGGTCGTGGTTGTTATAATCATGGTCGTGGTTGTTATAATTAAACTCGTGGTTGTTATAGTTAAGGTCGTGGTTGTTATAATCATGATCGTGGTTGTTATGATCATGGTCGTGGTTGTTATAATCACGGTCGTGGTTCTTATAATCATGGTCGTGGTTGTTAAAATCAGACTCCTGGGCGTTATAATCATGGTCGTGGTTGTTATAATCATGGTCGTGGTTGTTATAATCATGGTCATGGTTGTTATAATCATGATCGTGGTTGTTATGATCATGGTCGTGGTTGTTATGATGATGTTCGTGGTTATGATCATGGTCGTGGTTGTTATAATCATGGTCGTGGTTGTTATAATCATGGTCGTGGTTGTTATGATCATGGTCGTGGTTGTTATAATCAGACTCATGGTCGTTATAATCAGTGGTCGTGGTTATGATCATAGTCGTGGTTGTTATAATCATAGTCATGGTTGATATGATCATAGTCGTGGGTGTTATAATCATGGTCGTGGTTGTTATGATCATAGTCGTGGTTGTTATAATCATAGTCATGGTTGATATGATCATAGTCGTGGTTGTTATAATCATGGTCGTGGTTGTTATAATCATGGTCGTTTTTGTTATAATCAGACTCGTGGTTGTTATGATCATGGTCGTGGTTGTTATGATCATGGTCGTGGTTGTTATAATCATGGTCGTGGTTGTTATAATCATGGTCATGGTTGTTATAATCATGGTAGTGGTTGTTATAATCATGGTCGTGGTTGTTATAATCAGACTCGTGGTTGTTATAATCATGGTCGTGGGTGTTATAATCATAGTCGTGGTTGTTATAATCATAGTCGTGGTTCTTATGCTCATAGTCGTGGGTGTTATAATCAGTCATGGTTGTTATAAACATGGTCATGGTTGTTATGATCATAGTTGTGGTTGTTATAATCATGGTCGTGGTTGTTATAATCATGGTCGTGGTTGTTATGATCATAGTCGCGGTTGTTATAATCATGGTCGTAGTTGTTATAATCATGGTCGTGGTTCTTATAATCAGACTCTTGGTTGATATAATCATGGTTGTGGTTATAATAATTTTCGTGGTTGTTAAAATCATGGTCGTAGTTGTTGTAATCATGGGCCGCTGTTGTTATAATAAGACTCGTTTTCGCTATAATCATGGTCATGGTTATGATCATAGTCGTGGTTGTTATGATCATAGTCGTGGTTGTCATAATCATATCCGTAGTTGTTATAATCATGGTCGTGGTTATAATCATGGTCGTGGTTGTTGTAATCATATCCGTAGTTTGTTATAATCATGGTCGTGGTTATAATCATGGTTGTGGTTGCTATAATCAGTCTCGTGGTTGTTATGATCATAGTCGTGGTTGTTATAATCATGGTCGTGGTTGTTATAATCATAGTCGTGTTTGTTAAAATCAGACTCCTGGGCGTTATAATCATGGTCGTGGTTGTTATAAGCAGACTCGTGGTGGTTATAATCATGGACGTGGTTGCTATAATCATGGTCGTGGTTGTTATAATAAAACTCTTGGTTGATATAATCATGGACGTGGTTGTTATAATCATGATCGTGGTTGTTATGATCATTGTTGTGGTTGTTATAATCATGGCCGTGGTTGTTATAATCATGATCGTGGTTGTTATGATCATTGTTGTGGTTGTTATGATCATGTTCGTGGTTGTTATAATCATGGTCGTGGTTGTTATGATCATGTTCGTGGTTATGACCATGGTCGTGGTTGTTATAATCATGGTCGTGGTCGTTATAATCATGGTCGGTTTTGTTATAATCAGACTCGTGGTTGTTATGATCATGGTCGTGGTTGTTATAATCATGGTCGTGGTCGTTATAATCATGGTCGAGGAAGTAATAATCAGACTCGTGGTTGTTATAATCATGGTAGTGGTTGTTATTATCATGGTCGTGGTTGTTATAATCAAACTCGTGGTTGTTTTAGTCATGGTTGTGATAGTTATAATCATGGTCGTGGTTGTTATAATCAGACTCGTGGTTGTTGTAATCATGGTTATGATCGTGGTTGTTATCATCAGACACGTGGTTGTTATGATCATAGTCGTGGTTGTTATAATCATGGTCGAGGTAGTTAAAATCATGGTTGTGGTTGTTATATTCTTAGACGTGGTTGTTATAATCATGGTCGTAGTTGTTATAATCATGTTCGTGGTTGTTATAATCATATTCGTGGTTGTTATGATCATGTTCATGGGTGTTATAATCATAGTCGTGGTTGTTATAATATGGTCGTAGTTGTTATAACAAGGATCGTGGTTGTTATGATCATGGTCATGGTTATGATCATAGTCGTGGTTGTTATGATCTTAGTCGTGGTTGTCATAATTATAGCCGTAGTTGTTATAATCATGGTAGTGGTTATAATCATGGTCGAGGATGTAATAATCAGACTCGTGGTTGTTATAGTCATGGTCGTGATTGTTATAATCATGGTCGTGGTTGTTATAATCAGACTCGTGGTTGTTATAATCATAGTCGTGATCGTTACAATCATGGTAGTGGTTGTTATAATCATGGTCGTGGTTATAATTATGATCGTGGTTATAATCAGACTAGTAGTTGTTATGATCATAGACGTGGTTGTTATAATCATGGTCGTGGTAGTTATAATCATGGTCGTGGTTGTTATATTTGTGTTATATTTCAGTATATATGTGATATATTTCAGTATACTTGTGTTATATTTCAGTATATTTATGTTATATTTCAGTATACTTGTGTTATATTTCAGTATATTTGTGTTATATTGCAGTATATTTGTGCTATATTGCAGTATATTTGTGTTACATTGCGGTATATTTGTAATATTTCATTATATTTGTTCTATATTTCAGTATATTTGTTATATTGCCGTATATTTGTTATATTTCAGTATATTTGTTTTATATTTCAGTATATTTGTAATATATTTCAGTATAATTGTTATATATCAGTATATTTGTGTTATATTTCAGTATAATTGTTATATTTCAGTACTTTTGTGTTATATTTCTGTATATTTGTGTTATATTTCGGTATATTTGTGTTATATTGCAGTATATTTTTTATATTTCAGTATATTCGTGAAATATTGCCGTATTTTTCATATATTTTAGTATTTTTTTAAAGTTCAGTATAATTGCTATATTACAGTATATTTCATATATTTCAGTATATTTGTTATATTTCAGTATATTTGTGTTATATTTCGGTATATTTGTGTTATATTGCAGTGTATTTGATATATTTCAGTATATTTGTGTTATATTTTAGTATATTTGTGTTATATTGCAGAATTCTTTTTATATTTTAGTGTATATGTGTTATATTTTTATATATTTGTGTTATATTGCAGTATATTTGTTATATTTCAGTATATTTGTTATATTTAAGTATATTTGTGTTATATTTCAGTATATTTGTGTTATATTTCTGTAAATTTGTCTTACATTACAGTATATTTCTTATATTTCGTTATATTTATGTTATATTGCAGTATATTTGTGTTATATTAGTGTATATTTGAATTTTATTTCAGTATATTTGTTATATTTCAGTGTATATATCTCATATTTCGGTATATTTGTGTCATATTTCGGTATAATTGTGTTATATTGCAGTATATTTGTGCTATATTGCAGTATATTCGTGTTATATTGCAGTATATTTGTTTATATATCAGTATATTTGTGTTATATTGCAGTATATTTCTTATATTTCAGTATATTTGTGTTATATGTTAGTATATTTGTGTTATATTTCTGTATATTTGTCATATATTACAGTATATTTCTTATATTTCTTTATATATGTGTTATATTGCAGTATATTTGTGTTATATTACAGTATTTTTGTTATATTTCTGTATATTTGTGTTGTATTTCAGTGTATTTGTTATATTGCAGTATATTTGTGTTATATTTCAGTATATTTGTGTTATATTTCAGTATATTTGCGTTATATGTCAGCATATTTGTGTTATTTTTCGGTATATTTGTGTTGTATTGCAGTATATTTGTGTTGTATTGCAGTATCATTGGTATATTTAAGTATATTTGTGTTATATTTCAGTATATGTGTGTTATATTTCAGTATATTTGTGTTATATTTCAGTGTATTTTTTTATATTTCAGTATACTTGTGTTATATGTCAGTATATTTGTGTTATATTGCAGTATTTTTCTTATATTTCAGTATATTTGTGTTATATTTCACTATATTTGTTATATTTCCGTATCTTTGTGTTATATTGCTGTATATTTGTTATGTTTCAGCATATTTGTGTTATATTTTAGTATATTTGTGTTATATTTCGGAATATTTGTGTTGTATTGCAGTATTATTGGTATATTTAAGTATATTTGCGTTATATTTCAGTATATATGTGTGTTATATTTCAGTTTATTTGTGTTATAATTCAGTATATTTTTTTATATTTCAGTATACTTGTGTTATATGTCAGTATATTTGTGTTATATTGCAATATATTTGTTATATTGCAGTATATTTGTGTTACATTGCGGTATATATGTAATATTTCATTATATTTGTTTTATATTTCTGTATATTTGTGTTATATTGCAGTATAATTGTTATATTTCAGAATATTTGTGTTATATTTCAGTATATTTGTGTTATATCTCAGTATATTTATTATATTTCAGTATATTTGTGTTATAATTCAGTATTATTCAATTATTTTGCAGTATATTTGTTATATTTCAGTATATTTGTATTATATTGCAGTATATTTGTGTTATGTTGCAGTATATTTGTAATATTTCATTATATTTGTGTTATATTTCAGTATATTTGTGTTATATTGCAGGATATTTGTTATATGTCAGCATATTTGTGTTGTATTGCAGTATATTTGTAATATTTCATTATTTGTTATATTTTAGTATATAGGATGTGTTATATTTCGGTATATTTGTGTTATATTTCGGTATATTTGTGTTATATTGCAGTATATTTGTGTTATATTGCATTATATTTGTTATATTTCAGTATATTTGTGTTATATTGCGGAATATATCTTATATTTCAGTATATTTGTGTTATATTTCACTATGTTTGTTATATTTCAGTATATTGTGTTATATTACAGTATATTTGTTATATTTCAGTATATTTGTGTCATGTTGCAGTATATCTGTGGTATATTGCAGTATATTAGTAATATTTTAGTATATTTGTGTTATATTTCTGTAAATTTCTGTTATATTTCATTATATGTCAGTTATATTGCAGTATATTCATTATATTTCAGTATATTTGTTATATTTCAGTATATATGTGTTATATTTCAGTATATTTGTGTTATAACAAATATCTTGAAATATATAACAAATATACTGAAATATAATTCAAAAATACTGAAATATAACACAAATATACTGCAATATAACACAAATATACTGCAATATAACACAAATATACTGCAATATAACACAAACATATTGAATTATAAAACAAATATACTAAAAGATAACACAAACATTCTGAAACATAAAATACACTGCAATATAACACAAAAATGCCGAAATATAACACAAATATGCTGATATATAACACAAACATACTGAAATATAAGAAATATACTGAAATATAACACAAATATACTGAAATATAACATTTATGCTGAAATATAACACACATACTGAAATATAACAAATATACTGCAATATAACACAAATATGCTTAAGTATAACGCAAATATACTGAAATATAACACAAATATACCGCAAAATAACACAAATATACCGAAATATAACACAAATATACTAAAATATAACACAAATATACTGAAATACAATAATATACTGCAATATAACACAAATATACTGAAATATATCAAATATACTGCAATATAGCCCAAATATACTGATATATAACGCAAATACACTGCAATATATCACAAATATACTGAAACATAACGCAAATTTACTAAAATATAACATATACACTGCAATATAACACAAATATACAGAAATATAACACAAATATACTGAAATATAACAATTATACTGAAATATAACACAAATGTACTGAAGAATAACACAAATATTGTGAAATATAACACAAATATACTGAAATATAACAAATATACTGCAATATAACAAATATACTGAAATATAACAAATATACTGAACTATAATAATTATACTGAAATATAACACTAATATACTGAAATATAACAATTATACTGAAATATAGCACAAATATACTGAAATATAATACAAATATACCTTACTATAACACAAATATACTAAAATATAACACACATACTGAAATATAACAAATATAATGAAATATAATTCAATTATACTGAAATATAACACAAATATACCTTAACATAACACAAATATACTGAAATATAACACAAATACACTGAAATATAACAAATATACTGTAATATAACGCAAATATACTGAAATTTAACAAAAATATACTGAAATATAACAGAAGAATTCTGAAATATAACAAATATACTGAAATATAACAAATATACTAAAATATAACAAATTTACTGAATTATAGCAAATATACTGCAATATAACAATTATACTGAAATATAACTCAAATATACTGAAATATAACATGTACTGCAATATAGCACAAATATACTGAAATCTAACGCAAATATACTGAAATATACTGAAATATAAGACAAATATACTGAAATATAACAATTATACTGAAACAACACAAATATACTGAAATATATGAAATATAATTGCAATATAACACAAGTATACAAACATAATAAATATACTGAAATATAACAAATAACGAAATATAACAAATATACTGAAATATAACTAAAATATACTAAAATACAACACAAATAAACTGAATTATAACAAATATACTGCAATATAAAATATATAGACTGCAATATAACAGAAATACACCGAAATATAACACAAATATACCTAAGTATAACACAAATATGCTGATATATAACACAAATATGCTGATATATAACACAAATAATCTGAAGTATAACCAATATACTGCAATATAACACAAATATACTGAAATATAACACAAATATACTGAAATATAACAAATATGCTGCAATATAACACAAATATACTGAAATATAACACAAATATACTAAAATATATCAAATACTCTTCAATATTACACAAATATATTGAGTTATATAAAATACACTGCAATATAACACAAATATACTGAAATATAACACAAATATAGTGAAATCTCTCTCAACTATACCGAAATAATCACAAATATACCGAAATATAACATAAATATACTGAAATATAACAAATATAATGCAATATAACACAAATATACTGAAATATAACAAATGTAATGCAATATAACACAAATATTCTGCAATATAACACAAATATACTGCAATATAACACAAATATACTGCTATATAACACAAATATACTGAAATATAAGATATATACCGCAATATAACATAAATATACTGAAATATAACAAATATAATGCAATATAACAGAAATATACTGCAATATAACACAAATTTACCGAAATATAATACAAATATACTGAAATATAACACATATATACTAAAATATAACAAATATAATGCAGTATAACACAAATATACTGATATATAACACAAATATACTGAAATATAACATGAAAATACAGAAATATAGTACAAATATACAGAAATATAACACAAATATACTGAAGTATAACAAATATGCTACAATATGAAACAAATATACTAAAATGTATCACAAATATACTAAAACATAACAAATATTCTGCAATATAACACAAATATACTGAAATATAGCACAAATATACTGAAATATAAAACAAACATACTAAAATATAACAAATATACTGCAATATAGCACAAATATACTAAAAAATAACACAAATATTCTGAAATATAATAAATATACTGCAATATAACACAAATATACTGAAATATAACAAATATACTGCAATATAACACAAGTATATTAAAATATAACACAAATATACCGAATTATAATTCAAATATACTGAAATAATACACAAATATACTGAAATATAACACAAATATACTGCAATATAACACAAATATACTGCAATATAACACAAACATATTGAATTATAAAACAAATATACTAAAAGATAACACAAACATTCTGAAACATAAAATACACTGCAATATAACACAAAAATGCCGAAATATAACACAAATATGCTGATATATAACACAAACATACTGAAATATAAGAAATATACTGAAATATAACACAAATATACTGAAATATAACATTTATGCTGAAATATAACACACATACTGAAATATAACAAATATACTGCAATATAACACAAATATGCTTAAATATAACGCAAATATACTGAAATATAACACAAATATACTGCAATATAACACAAATACACCGCAAAATAACACAAATATACCGAAATATAACACAAATATACTAAAATATAACACAAATATACTGAAATACAATATTATACTGCAATATAGCCCAAATATACTGATATATATCAAATATACTGCAATATAGCCCAAATATACTGATATATAACGCAAATACACTGCAATATATCACAAATATACTGAAACATAACGCAAATTTACTAAAATATAACATATACACTGCAATATAACACAAATATACAGAAATATAACACAAATATACTGAAATATAACAATTATACTGAAATATAACACAAATGTACTGAAGAATAACACAAATATTGTGAAATATAACACAAATATACTGAAATATAAGAAATATACTGCAATATAACAAATATACTGAAATATAACAAATATACTGAACTATAACAATTATACTGAAATATAACACTAATATACTGAAATATAACAATTATACTGAAATATATCACAAATATACTGAAATATAGCACAAATATACTGAAATATAATACACATATACCTTACTATAACACAAATATACTAAAATATAACACACATACCGAAATATAACAAATATAATGAAATATAATTCAATTATACTGAAATATAACACAAATATACCTTAACATAACACAAATATACTGAAATATAACACAAATACACTGAAATATAACAAATATACTGTAATATAACGCAAATATACTGAAATATAACAAAAATATACTGAAATATAACAAATATACTGAAATATAACAAATATACTAAAATATAACAAATGTACTGAATTATAGCAAATATACGTACTGCAATATAACAATTATACTGAAATATAACTCAAATATACTGAAATAAAACATGTACTGCAATATAACACAAATATACTGAAATCTAACGCAAATATACTGAAATATACTGAAATATAAGACAAATATACTGAAATATAACAATTATGCTGAAACAACACAAATATACTGAAATATATGAAATATAACTGCAATATAACACAAGTATACAAACATAATAAATATACTGAAATATAACAAATAACGAAATATAACAAATATACTGAAATATAACAAATAACGAAATATAACAAATATACTGAAATATAACTAAAATATACTAAAATACAACACAAATAAACTGAATTATAACAAATATACTGCAATATAAAATATATAGACTGCAATATAACACAAATACACCGAAATATAACACAAATATGCTGATATATAACACAAATATACAGAAATATAACACAAATATACTGAAATATAACAAATATACTACATAACAATATACTAAAAGACACAAATATACTAAACAAAAAGAATATAACAAATACAGAAATATAACACAAATATACTGAAATATAACAAATATACTACAATATGAAACAAATATACTAAAATGTATCACAAATATACTAAAACATAACAAATATTCTGCAATATAACACAAATATACTGAAATATAACACAAATATACTGAAATATAACACAAACATACTAAAATATAACAAATATACTGCAATATAGCACAAATATGCTAAAAAATAACACAAATATACTGAAATATAATAAATATACTGCAATATAACACAAATATACTGAAATATAACAAATATACTGCAATATAACACAAGTATATTAAAATATAACACAAATATACCGAATTATAACTCAAATATACTGAAATAATACACAAATATACTGAAATATAACACAAATATACTGAAATATAACAAATATACTGAAATGTAAATCAAATATACTGAAATATAACACAAATATACTGAAATATAACAAATATACTGCAATATAACACAAATATTTTGAAATGTAACAAATATACTGCAATATAACACAAATATACTAAAATATAACAAATATACTGAAATATATCAAATACACTGCAATATAACACAAATATACCGAAATATAACACGAATATGTTGATATATAACACAAATATACTGAAATATAACCAATATACTGCAATATAACACAAATATGCTGCAATATAACACAAATATACTGAAATATAATACAAATATACTGAAATATAATACAAATATACTGAAACATAGCGCAAATATACTGAAATATAACAAATAAACTGCAATATAACACAAATATACTGAAATAAAACAAATATACTTCAATATAACACAAATGTACTGAAATATAACACAAATATGCTGCAATATGACACAAATATACTGAAATATAACAAATATACTGAAATATATCAAATATGCTGCAATATAACACAAATATACTGAAAAATAATACAAATATACTAAAATATATCGCAAATATTCTGAAATATAACAAATATACTGCAATATAGGCCAAATATACCGAAAGATTATATACCAGTAATGGTAGTCACGGAGAATTATTTGCTGGTGTGCCCATCAGTCTCACCGTCGTAGCCATGAACGGCAGAGATATGATCGTTGTAGTGCTTTTATTTAACCGTTACACATCTCTCACCATGCTTAATAATATTAACTATCTTCCTGACATTCTTATTGTTATCAGAGATTGCGGAATTCACGATGTTATGCTCCACCTACTCTCAGCCTGTTACTAGTCTAACCCCCACCTCTCTATCCCCCCCCCCCCTCCCCACACACTACAGTGGGCGATATCTGTTGGCCGACCAGTGCATTTCCCCCAGCTGTTTCGAAACTTCAGACTCAAGGCTATTCGAAACCTTACTGTGGCTGGGTAGTGGACGCGACTTTTGTGCACGATAGTACACCCAAGGATGAGTGACGGGAAGAGTACCTCCACACCTTCGGGGGTCCTCATTAACGGAGGGACCCAGTTCCACCTCAGCCTCCCGATTCACTATGAGGCGGTGGACAGTAATCCCATGGATGAGTGATGGGCAGAGTACTCCCTCACCTTGGGGGTCCTCAGCAACAGAGGACCCAGTTCCACGTCAGCCGGCTGAAGGAGTCCTTCTCTTCACCCACCGGGGAAGGTTCATTCGACGTTGCAGAGCATGTCTAGGACATGACTTATGTGTCTATATGTTCTGGTCAACTCGAACCTACACGCAACTGACGACTCTTCAAATGTTATGTAAACCTTTTCACACATCTCTACACTTGTGAACATAACACGACACCTGTACCACCTAAACAATGCCTACATACCCTACACAACACGTTGCTGTAACATAAATGTAGCGTGCTTACGCTTAGCATGAACTGTTGCTCGGGAATTGTCACCCTCGCCTCGGAGTTTTCCTCCAGCCTGAAAATCTAAAGTAAATGTTGAGGTTTTCCCTCAGTGGCGATTGGCGGCTACATCCCGTTGCAGTGTTAGTGTCACACACACACACACCACAGTGTGAATGTCGAATTGTGTGTCTGGGCTAGGCATTCTCTTGATTGTATACAGTTGCTGAAATTTTTATTCTCTGAAGAAAATTTTTTCTTAGTAGGTAATGACTGATTGGTTATGACAAAGTATAACCAATAACTTAGATGGATGTTGGAAATTAATGGACCTATTAAATCAACATTTATCAAGTATAAATCATGTATTGGCGGGTGGTGGAGTGAATTTCTACGTATATACACCATAATCTCCTGTAAGTAACCAGTGTGAAGGTATCGAACTCTACGGTAAGAAATATAAGACACACAATATAATAAAACCTTATATAACATCCACACCTAGACTTTACATGAATCCATGACAGATGGTCTCACGATAACAGCAAGACCCCCTAACACATGGGCTTATGGGCGTATTTTATTTGGGGAGGAGGTGGGGGGGGGGGCGCAGTCACCTCTACTGCCCGAATTTTATACATGAAATTTAAGCCCTCTTCTTTTTTTTATCAAAATGCACAATGTCAATATTATTGTCAGTTACATTCTTTTTTGTGAATAATTGGATAAGTGAGATATCCATATTTTCTTGGCTGATAACTTTATTGAACAAGAAAGTGGAAACAATTCGTCTTTAAAAAAAATATCCACAATTATTTACATGTGACAGTAAACATTTCTTAAAAGAAGTGTGATGACCTGTCCTTCCTTCGGCCAAAGATATCAATAATCCTGTTCATGTCATTTTCAATTATTTTTGTAACAGACACGCTCAGTGTTCAATATAGCGATATTACTGAGACGTTGCTCTCCCATGGTTGGTACGGAGGTATGTTCTCATTTGACGCAGTGCACTGAATGATCTCTCTGGTGTGCATGATGTGGCTGGAATTGTAGCTAGAATTGTAGCAGTTCTGTACAGCTGTGGCGTGAAGTCATTCAATTTGTTTTGGTACATAAATTCTACAATGGAAGCAGCATTTCCTATGTTTGATTCCAGTTGGTTTTAAAGCAGAAAATTATTCAATATTTTTTCCTTAGTAGCAAGAATTTCTTTGTCTAGTGAGTAATATGTGCAGATAATATCAAAGCTAGAAGGGGAAGGTGAAGACCACACAGAACCTCCTGGTCATTACTTTCAAAAAGAGACCCATCTCCCCAATAATTTTGTCAAGGCTTCGAAAATAAATCGTAACACGGTAGTTGAACTTAGGGAACATCCAGTAACTCTCCAATGAGTGTTTGCAAGCGTCGTGAAGGCATGGTTCTTTGTGGACTCGCTTCACGGAAAGAAAATTTTGTGCCATCTATCTCCTTCTTGGTGGTATCAGATATCATTTGAGCATTGGGCCATAGTTGCTGGAAACTTTCATCATTTCTACACCCACTTAGTGTTTTTATTGTTGCCAAAGCAGTCCTCCGAGCAGCACCAACATCAATGTTCTTACCTTGAAAATTACTCAAGACTGATCGCATTTGTAAGATGACTTTCAGTATAGTTAGACCGAATACAAATTCATAATCACATACTGCATGTATTAGAGCATTTGCATCGGTTTTGGGATTACAATCATCTGATGAGGTAACAAGACCCTGATGAGCTTAGGCACTTGATCAGTGATAGCTCTCACCGCTGCCCAGCAACACAACCATCTGGTCGCACTTATGATTTCAACATGAGGTTGATGTCATTGTCCTTCACTAATTGTCTTTAAAGAATGCATGACACTTGGGACTCGACTCGAAAAAAATATACAGACTCTGTATTATTCAAAGTGCATTTCGGAGAGGTTTAATATCTGTCATTGTATCCTGGATTGCCAGATTCAGGAGATGACTATATCAATGCACATACATACCAAGTGGAGATCATTCCTTCATCCGTAAAGCTAATCCTTTTCTTTCTCCATCAAAACATTCCCCAACAATGTTCTTCAACTCCAAATTAAGTTTTTTATTACACTTTTCACTAATTCATACAGGACCTCACCTTCAGTACACACAGATGAATAGAGCCCAGCAAAGGTTTCCGTAGTTTTCCCTTGAAATACATACCTCAAACATAGCGAAACCTATTCTGTCCTGCTAATGTCTGATGTTTCATCCAACACAATTGCATATTGCCCACTGGTTTGTACATCAGACGTAATTCTTTCAAGAACAAGACTTGGCATGTTTTCAAGCAACTCGGTTTGGATAACAGGTGATATCCATTGGGCGTGTTAATTTGCCGAGGATAAATATTGAAATCTAGTTGGCGGATGAAAGTAAAGTTTCGTGACGTCATGGCCATGCTGTTATTCTATTGGCTGCTGAAAGTCACATTATATGACGTCACGGTATACGTCACGCAAACAGACATACGAACACACACAGCAACTCGAAATAGTCCCTGGAGGGCTCTCAGCTCATAAATTCTGAGATACCGTTTGGAAAGTGTAAATTTTAAAAGATGAATAATATTAGCCATGTTGCTTGCGGCACTTGCCCGCATCATTGATATGCTATTGCCCCCAATTTTTTGTCTTCTCGGAGTTTTGGAGGGTTGCAGCCCCCAACACCTCGTACGCCCATTCCCTGACAAATCTATAGATGCATTTTCTCACTCCCAATTTCACGTTCAGCTCATAATTTATATTGCCAACCATCATTGATGAGGGTTAGATAGGCGAGTCATCCCCGGGGACAAAATTCTCTTCCTCCTAAAATAAGAGTTCAATCTCTCTCAAAAAAATAAAAAAAATGTTATTGGACTAGTGTATTTTTAACCTTGCTACGCGCTTAAAGATCTTCATTGTTGAGGCGCATTAGTAACATTATAACAAAAACTTCCTCCTCCTCCTTGTCGGACAGCATCCTCACAACGTCTGTAAAAGTGTCGTAGTGCACAGTACAGTTGGCTCCACTCCTTCGTTTACCAATTAGCGTTGCGCCGCTGCAAATCCTCTCTCTCGCTGAGGTCTGAACCCCAAATACTGAACTCTGAACTCGAAGCATTCGCCGAGTTAGCGGGAGGTTGTGTCTGGGTAGGTGTCTTTCTGTGGGGGGGGGGGGGGGGAATTACACTGCAGAATAACGATTTGACAATACCGACGGAGTTTTCCTCAGCTTATTGTATTTGTTTAGCACCAGCCAGTTGAAAATTCTCAAGTTACAATAGGATGAGAGGGGAATGAACTCATATTCTAACTAAAACGATTACTTTCAGCAGAGGAAACACCGTCAGTAATATCAAAATATTATCCTGCATTATAATCTCTCCCTACAGATGTACATTTTCCGTCCTCACCCTTCTACTACCTGGAGTACCCCGTCTCTTCTCACAAAATGACAACTACCCTCCCCCCCTCGCTCTCCCTCCCTTTCACTCGAGAATGCTTCCAATTCAGGATTCAGTGTTTAGACCTAAGGACGAGAGAGAATTGGCATCGCTAAGTGGTAAATGAAGGAGTGGGGCCAACTGTACTTATTGATATTTATATATTGAAACAGTTTATTTAACCAGAAGAACACAGATACAGAGTCGATTAAAAATCGTAATATTAACATGGCTGAGCCAGTTAGGAGCCTGAGCAATATTTCACTCTTAACTCCACACGCCTGTTTTAAACCTCACTCTTACATGTCCACACGCCTCACTCCTACATGTCCACACGCCTCACTCCTACATGTCCACACGCCTCACTCTTACATGTCCACACACCTCACTCTTATATGCCTGCACACCTCACTCTTACATATTCACACACCTCACTCTTACATGTCCACACGCCTCACTCTTACCTGTCCACAAACCTCACTCTTACATGTCCACACACCTCACTCTTACATGTCCACACACTTCACTCTTACATGTCCTTACGCTTCACTCTCACACGTCCACACGCCTCACTCTTACATGTCCACACCCCTCACTCTTACATGTCCACACCCCTCACTCTTACATGTCCACACGCCTCACTCCTACATGTCCACACGCCTCACTCCTACATGTCCACACACCTCACTCTTATATGCCTGCACACCTCACTCTTACATATTCACACACCTCACTCTTACATGTCCACACGCCTCACTCTTACCTGTCCACAAACCTCACTCTTACATGTCCACACACCTCACTCTTACATGTCCACACTCTTCACTCTTACATGTCCACACACTTCACTCTTACATGTCCACACACCTCACTCTCACATGTCCACACACCTCACTCTCACATGTCCACACACCTCACTCTCACATGTCCACACGCCTCACTCTCACATGTCCACACGCCTCACTCTTACCTGCCCGCACGCCTCACTCTTACATGTCCACACACCTCACTCTTACATGTCCACACGCCTCACTCTTACCTGCCCACATACCTCAATCACATGCCCACATATCTCACTCACATGCCCACATACCTCACTCACATGCCTACATACCTCACTCACATGCCCGCACACCTTCATTCTTGTATGTCTGTCTCTTCCCTCACTCTTACATGCTTGGGCAACCGTATGTCACTCAAACGACCCATGTGTGTGTGTGGGTGGCTGTCCTTGAAGCAGCTGACTTGTACCTGTAATGAGTCCATCTTTGATTTTCATAATATTAGTACCATGTTAAATAATGACCGAGTCTTCTTTTGACTTGTTCTCGCTGACGTCAGTTTCATATCCAAAGTCATCTTTGCAAACATTGTGCAAACTGATTACGTTAAAGAAAAAAATTAAGGGGTCATATCTGTGTCGTCTAAAAAAACAAGAGGGCATTAAATGTGAGTGTAACACAATACTTGAAAAATTAAGTATTGTGTACACCCACAAAAAAATTATTCGGCACCCACTGTTACGACCTTGTCTTATTTTTCTATTTTTTTTTTTATTTAACATGCTTCCATGTTGTTCCACATTATTCCTGTAATGATGTGTTATATTTACTATTATATACTCTAGTCACCTTACCCTGTGCTGTTAAGGTTTTAACTGTTATTATTTGTTCAAGCCCATCTTATTTCTTCATTTAGTATTGTAACAAGCATTCTTTGTCTCTCTAACGACCATCTGCATCGTTAAACGACCCATGTTTCACAGGCTGGTTTTTGTCGGGAATTGGCCCTATATATAGTGGTCCACCAACGGACTGAGTTCGGTCCAGTCCTCCTTGTCATTCAGTTCACGTTTTTTTGAGTGACACTTGTCACCTGTTACTTATACTTCATTTTATTTCTGTGTTGTTCCTGTCACCACCAATGTGGTATATCTATGTGAGTACCTATTTAAGTCTCTTATGTGCCCATCAGTGTTTGCTTAGTTACATTTAAGTAATTCAGTGTTGGTTCACGTAAGTTAATTTCTGTGTTAGTTATTTTATATGTTTATGTGATGTTAACGTAATCCAGTGCTTTATTTTTATTCTATATGTTTAAGCAGTTCTTTGATGTTTCGATGTTTAGTATCATTTGTGTCTTAAAAGTTTCGATAGTGAATCAATTTGTTGTGACAGCCTACGAGGCTCTTTATTGTGTTAATATTCAATTTAATTAAATTCTTAAAGGTTCACTTTATTTATTTATATTCCCTTTTAATTCACTACACTTTTTTTGCTTGGTTACACCTAGAACCTGGATATTAAAGTAAATTAAGAGATGGCCTAACAGTTTTGGCGACCTTGCCAGGATTCACTAACGACCTTTTTGACACTTGTGATATTTTTTTTTCTAAGCATGCTGATGGATTTGTTTTGAGGCATGGTAGGACTAACAATGGTAATTTTGTGAGTAATAATTTTGTGCATGACAGGAGGAGCTGGGACTCGTTCGCCACCTAATGGGGCGTCCTAATTTTCTAACTTACTTGTAGTTTCTGTGGAAAGCCGGGTCATAAGGCGGATTTTTGTTGGACAAGGCTGCAGCTAAATAAGGTGAAGCACGAGAGGTTGCAGTTTCGGTTCTCACCTCACGAGACTTTGATCTTTTCCAGGAGAGTTTAACGAAGGACCCAGACGTTGGTACCTTTCGTTCCTTTTTGTCACAAGGCACGGTAGAAGATGACGGTGTCGAAACACCAGTCACTATTTTGAGAGACTCGGGTTGTCTCCAAACTCTCGTCAAAGAGGGTGTTGTTGCTGCGAGGAAGACTGACAAAACGTTGTTTTGGGCTCCCTTTGGGGTCAAGGTGTAGCTCCTTTGGTTTTTCAGGGATAGTTAAACGTAGCCGGTGTGCACGAGCTGCCTGTTTTAGTACGTGTTAAGTCTCCTTGTTGCTAGAGTGGACCTCATACTCGGCAACGATTTGTTGCAACAGCTTGAAGATGATATGCCCGGTGTTTTCCCTTTGTGTGCTGTGACTCGTTTTATGACAATGATCATAATGTAACTCCTGATGTAGATGATTCACTGTCCTTAGAAGGACTGTTTGCTAACCCAATTGCTTCCCAAGACATTTCTTCCGCAGTTAATGCTGTGACCGGGAGCGTTGCTTTAATAGCTGCGCAAGAGAAAGACGATTCATTACGGCTCTTGTTTGACCGGGTGTCAGATTTTGCCAATGATTCAGGCCCTACCACGAGATATTTCAGTCAAGACGGTGTTTTGTGCCGCCACTGGCTCCCTCCGATTATGTCAGAGGAAGACGCGGACTGGGCGTCTGTCACTCAAATAGTCCTCCCACACACTTGCAGACAACATGTTCTAGCTCTGGCCCATGACGGTCGCTTTTCTGGACATTAAGGTGTTCGAAAGATGTTCAACAGGTTGGCCAGAAAGTTCTATTGACCAGGTATAAGGAGAAATGTTACTAAATATTGTAAGTACTGTCATTTTTGTCAAGAGGTAGGCAAAGCCAATCAGGCTATTCCACCTTTTCCACTTGTAAGAGTAGCTCACGTACCTGAGCCCTTTACAACAGTACAGTGTGACATTGTAGGCCCTCTGCCTAAAACTTCTAGTGGGTTTGAATATTTATTTACAGTCATTGATACCTCCACTAGGTACTTGCATGCTGTACCTCTTAGGAAAGTTACTGCCAGGGCCCTAATATCATCCATTTTGTTTCTCTTGCTTCTACTGTTCTCTCGTCAAGTAAGAGGTCCTTTGTACATAGCTAGAGATAGATTGTTAGGTAGTAGTGAAGAGAGCATTGGTACGACAAGCGTGCCAGACGCAGAGTTCCAGATAGGAGATCAAGTACTCGTTCTCTTGCCAAGATATGGACAGTAGGGTTTGTCAATTTTGTCAACATGTTAAAAATCAAATTGGTAGTCAAAATATTGTGCCTCTTTATGTCTAAACTTGAGATTAGCAAACAAAAATGAATTGAAATAACCCTCACCTACATCAATTATACCTTAAAGTTTCAAATATCAGTATTTCAACAAATTAATGAGACTTGATTAGAATTATTCACTTGATATTAACTAATCTCATGTAAGCATATGGATTATGGAGTATTTTATGGTTCTATAGCTTGTGTACACTATGCATGTCAGAACATGAACATGAACAGGCTCTCCGTGTGGGACAGTTTAATTCTTGTTTTGACTTGTACCAAGCGTGAGGATAAGGCGCCCGGCTCACTCTCCTTCTAGATATCATAGACGGTGGTTTGCTCTCATTGCACTTGCACCTACTCTACCAGACGAATTCTACATTTTAATTATTGTAAGTAGGGCATATTGATTGTCGCAGTTACTTATATCATTGTATAAAACATTATGTTCTAAGAAATTATTATGTTATTTCTGTTACAGCATTTTTGATAAACAAATTGATATTTTTTGAAACAATTGAATTATGAAACATTGAAATATTTTTCTATTTGTCAGATAGTGTGAAGATGTCAAAATTGAAGACAAGAAGTCAGTTGTCAACCCACTTGAGCCTGCTAGTTGGTAAAGGGAAGGAGCTTCCTGTATCAGAACTTCCAACAGTGAGAGACATGCTAAGATTAGGGTTACTCCTTCGAGAAAAAAATGCAAAGGACAGAAGGAACTATACAGATAAAGAACTCATAAATGACATGATAGTCCCTCTTCTGCATCAATGGACAAAAGCTAATGCACTATTCAAACCACCTGTGATTAATCAGTGTCGAACTATTGAGCTAAAACTAACGAAATTATGGCACAAAGCAGTTGAAACATCACTTGGTAAAGGAAACTTGGCCAGGAAAAATGAATTTCTGCACACACTTGATACTCTGTTTGACATTTTGACCTGCAAGTGCTCCATACAATTATGTTCTGAATCCAACTGTTCTCACTCAGGTAAGAGAGAAAATAATTCCCACATTGATTGTGGTTGTCCTCGTGAAAAGAAGATCCCTGTTTTAGAGCTTGAATTTATAAAGGCACAGAGGACAAAGGCAGAAGGCCAAGGAAGTATGCAAATGGGTTCAATAGATTATTCAGAAACAAAGAAGCAGATTGCTAATGCCAAAAAGAGAGAACAAATCCGAGAGAGGGAACAAAAGAAGAAAATGAAGAGTGAAGAAGCCATCCAAAGAGAGGAAGAGCTGTGTCAAGATGTTTATCACTTCTTTGATAGTTCTTCTGATGAACAGGAAGCAACATCAGATGATAGTTCCAAAGAGCCATCTGAACCTTTACCAAAGAAAATGAAATACAACACAAGAAATATTTCAAACATTGCTTTAGCTAGTATTCGCCACCATGCTGGACTTCGTGAGGCTGCAGAAATTGCAACTGCCGCTTGGATAGATGCAGGCCTCATCAGCCGAGAGGATGTATCTTTGGTGATAGATCATAATAAAATTAGAAGAGCATAAGAAAAAATAATGAAGGAAATATCTGATCAGCATGAAAAAGATTTAAGCGAGGGAGGGCTCTCCTGTCTTTTGTTTGATGGAAGAATAGATGACACAAAAGTTTTGCTAGAAGTAGAGGGAGCGAACAGAAAGTTTCCAGGTCTCATCAAAGAAGAACACTACTCTGTCTGTTCTGAGCCTGGTGGTCGGTTTTTGTTTCACTTTGCTCCCGAAACTGAAGTAGAAGGGAAGAAACATGCAGAGGTCATTGCTGATCATATTTTATGTTGGGTTCAGGAGAGAGGACTTGGCAGTTCACTGCAGGCTGTTGGTGGAGATTCAACTGCAGTGAACACCGGATGGCAGGGGGGTGTAATGACGCATTTAGAGAAAAAACTAGGAAGAAGACTTGTTTGGATTGTATGTGATTTACATACAGGCGAGCTACCTCTTCGTCATCTCATCCAGGAACTTGATGGTCCTACAAAGAGCAACAACAAGTGGTCAGGTCCCCTTGGCATCATGCTGGATGAAGCAACACAACTAGAAATAAATGCAACCCTTCCAAAGGTCGAAGTTGGCCCTCCCCTTCCGGCGTTGTCTGAAGGAGTCATCAAAGATCTCAGCACAGATCAATCCTATGCTTATCGTATTGCCCAAGCAATAAGATCAGGAGAAGTGCCTCAGTCATTGGCTCTCTTGGAGATTGGACCTGTCAGTCACAGCCGTTGGTTAACTACAGCTCTTCGTTTCTGCAGGATTTGGATTTCCAAACACGAATTGAAGGGCAAAGTGCTGAAGAATTTGAGGTTAATTGTTGAATTTATTATTGGAGTTTATCTTCCCCAGTGGTTTAGTGTGAAACTTAATCCTATGTGGGTGGATGGGCCCAATCACCTTTTGTTTCAATTGCAGCTAGTAAGAACACAGAGGAAGGTAGTGAGGGACATCGTGTTACCTGTGGCAAGAAGGTCCGCTTGGTATGCTCGATCAGAAGCAGTTTTGCAAGCAATGCTTTGCAGTCAATGTACCAATCTCCGAACCGAGGCTGTAGAAGTCATTCTAAAGATTAGAGGAACGCTAATAGATGACGACCAGTTGGGAGACTGTTCGTTTCATTCAAGAAAAGTTCCCCCAATAAACGTCAATGCCACCAAATTGTCAGAATTGGTTGACTTGAGTTTGGAAGTCTTAGAGCCACCATTGACAACAAGTCTAACTAGCCAAGAATTGAGAAACCTTAAAGAGACTCCAATGCAGGTGCCGAAGTGGCCTTCCCACACTCAAAGTGTGGAGAGATGTGTGAAAATGGTCACAGAAGCAGCGGGCCATGTTTACAGCCACGAGAGGCGAGAAGGTTACATCAAAGCACAAATAGCAAGCAGACTATTGATGACAAGAAACCAAAGCAAAGAGAGTATGAAGGCATTGGTTACTTTCAAATAGACTACGGATAATAAAATATAATAATTTGAAACTTGAAACAGTAACATGTGTGCAAACGCTGGTTATGTTATAAATTCACAAATATGTACATTTAAAAATCCATTTGATGTAGGTAGGACTTATTATAAAAAAAAATTTATGCCAGAATATTGTTTTGCATGCTTAAAGACTACAATATATTGCTACCAAATTACTCGATTTTCAATTTAGCCAGTTCACCCCCTAAATTGACACCCTAATGGACAGCCGCTCCATGCGAAGTTCAGTGGGCCATATAGAGTGGTGAAGAAGGTAAGCCCCACAAATTACATTATCTCTACCCCTGACAGGCGCCGACTACAGAGCTTATGTCACGTCAACACCATCAAGCTGTACCACACACGCCCAGCACCCCTATTTGTTGCTGATGATCCAGTTCCCGTGTGTGCCGTTGACACTTTCTTGGTAGACGGTGAGAAAGAAGAGGAAAAAGGGGCAAGTCCACTCGCTCTGTCATCAGTCAGGGTTTGGCAGTCCAACTCCATGGAGTTCCAAGAGAAGCTACAGCGTCTACCGGGACACCAGAGAGCTGACGTGCTGGCTGCCATCCAACAACATCCTCTTGTCTTCCAAGACAGGCCTGGCTGTACCACTGCCGTGGTGCATGATGTTGGTTCTGCTAAGCCTATCAAGCAGGCTCCCTACCAGCGAGTGGTGCTCACCAGTCACTCTAGTACCGAAGAAGGACGGCACTCTTCGATTCTGCATCGACTTCTGCAAGGTCAACGCCGTCACCAGCAAGGACAGCTTCCCTCTACCAAGAGTTGACGACTGCATCGAAGCAATCGGGAACGCCTAGTTCCTCTCTAAGATTGAGTGCCTTCGAGGGTTTTGGCAAGTACCATTGACCCGTCGTGTTAAAGACATCTCCAGTTTTGTGACATTAGGTAAGACCTATAAATTTAATGTTATGCCTTTCGGGCTTTTCAATGCCCTTGCTACCTTTCAAAGGCTGATGTCACGGCCAATTGGCCTGGTTGTGTAGTATATTTAGATGATGATGTAAAATTTTCTGACACTTGGTCAGACCATTTATGTCAGCTAGACGCTCTCTTCACTGAGTTAGAAAATGTAGGACTTGTTATAAACTTTGCTAAGTCAGAATTTTTTTGTGCTCAACTTTTGTATCTGGGACATGTAATTGGGTTGGGGAAACTTGCTCCTCCCACAGCAAGGTGTGACTCTATTTCTCAGATGCCTGTTTCATGTAACAAACGAGAAGTCTGCAGATTTTTTGGGTTGTGTGAGTTATTACCAGAGATATATTTGTAATTTTGCCGAGTTGGCACTACCCCTTACTGATTTGTTGAAGGGTAATATTTTTTTTGTTGGACTTCAAGGTGTCAGGATTCTTTTCAAAACTTGAAAAATGTATTATGCTCACATCCAATTTTAAGAGCCCCTAAAATTTCTAAGCCTTGTAAGCTAGCTTGTGATGCTAGTGATCTGATCTAGACCCACAGAATGAACATTTATGTCATATCAAAATTTGTGCAAGCAAAATTATATTTTTTTGGGGGGAAGTGTTCCGACCATGTCGTATTTTTCTATTTTTTTTATATAACATGCTTCCATGTTGTTCCACATTATTCCTGTAATGATGTGTTATATTTACTATTATATAATCTAGTCACCTTACCCTGTGCTGTTAAGGTTTTAACAGTTATTATTTGTTCAAGCCCATCTTATTTCTTCATTTAGTATTGTAACAAGCATTCTTTCTCTCTAACGACCATCTGCATCCTTAAACGACCCATGTTTCACAGGCTGGTTTTTGTCGGGAATTGGCCCTATATATAGTGGTCCACCAACTGACTGAGTTCAGTCCAGTCCTCCTTGTCATTCAGTTCACGTTCGTTTGAGTGACACTTGTCACCTGTTACTTATACTTCATTTTATTTCTTTGTTCCTGTCACCACCAATGTGGTATATCTATGTGAGCACCTATTTATGTCTCTTATGTGTCCATCAGTGTTTGCTTAGTTACATTTAAGTAATTCAGTGTTGGTTCACGTTAGATAATTTCTGTGTTAGTTATTTTATATATTTGTGTGATGTTAACGTAATCCAGTGCTTTATTTTTATTCTATATATTTAAGCAGTTTTTTGATGTTTCGATGTTTAGTAACATTTGTGTCTTAAAAGTTTCGATAGTGAATCAATTTGTTGTGACAGCCTACGAGGCTCTTTATTGTGTTAATATTTAATTTAATTAAATTCTTAAAGGTTTACTTTATTTATTTATATTCCCTTTTAATTTACTACATTTTTTTTTGTTTGGTTACGCCTAGAACCTGGATATTAAAGTAAATTAAGAGACTGCGTAACAATACACACACACACACACACGTGTATACATGCACGATACATACATGTACACTCACTAAAAAAAATATTCGGCACCCTTACGGCGTGATACAATATGACACAGATACCGAATAATTTTTTGGTGGGTGTACAACATGCGTACAGTCAATTCATTGAATACAGTACAGCAGGGGCTCACCCAGAAATTTTATATGAGGGGTTGACACAACCTACCCTCATTCTTTGAAGTTTATGACTTCCGAAGCTTTTTCAAACTTCAGATGGTTTTGTGTGTACATGAAGGCGGTAGCCGTAGCTCAAACAAGAGGACAGTAAGAGCTTTACCCCCTCCTGCCGCTTCCCCCCGTTGAACAGAAATGTAATTCACTGGATGGAAACAGAATTCGAACAAAAAAATTATGAAAAATCTATAGTTGGAATAGAATTACGGAAAATACGTTACTTTTCTTTTATGGAGGCTAGATTAAGCGTGGCAGGGAGATGGAGCGTGGCGCTTGTAAACAATGGTGGTGGCAGGGCTTAGTGGTCACGCCATCGGCTATGGGAACAGCGGCTTCATTTCTAATGCTGCTCCCTGTTACTGTCTTGCTTCATATTGTCTTACTGCACCACGCTACTTGTTAATATAATGGGGGCACCCGATACCCTTGAATGCCATTGAAAAGAAAGTGTTGTGTTTAAGTCGATATGTTTCCAAGTTGGTAACTTATCACAGGACTTAACCTAAAATTAAGGCGTGAGTTAAGTAAACACTAATTTGGAAATAGAGTAGTAGATGAGTGAAAAAAGTTACCGACCTTCGTCATTAACTCGAACACGCAGAGAAGCTTCAAATATAGATTGGACGGATATATCAGTGATATGGGTTGGGTGTAAACGGGGCTGCCTATAGTATGCACCAAATGGCCTGCTGCAGTTTCCACCATTCTTATGTTCTTATGATTATATTCCAGACAAATCTCTCGGTAGCAACAAGGTAGCATAATATTTTCGAAAGGAAACGCTTGAAATCTAAAAAATCAGTTCAAAACATGTTCAGCCTCTCGGAATTATTGTTTAGGATTCTCTCCCTTAGGATAATTTATAGTGCTGTGTTGCAGGTAGGGCAGTAAGCTGTATTCAAGAGTCCTCATGTACTCTCTCATAACACGAACATTTTGGCGTTTTTCTGACAGTAATAATCACCTTGTAAAAATTGCGTGAGAATAGCATGGCATATTTTGCTATTCACAGTACATTTATATAATTTGCTGACTGGTCATCAGCCTGTTGAGAGGTTGCCGGCTCACCTTGAGGTCAGCTGAAATTTAAATTGTAGTCCTGTATATCACCGACTGTACCTGTGGCCGCAGATCTACTGTATTGATCCACGAGTTTTACAAACCACCATTAACCACCGCCGCTGACCAATTATCTCTTGTATTCCCGCCACTAGTGCTCCCAGGTAAGGTTGGGTAATACTCACGGTGGACGGAAATAAAGCCAACAGGAAAAAAAGTCACATGACTTGTACACAATGACAACACAATATATATATATATATATATGATGGCATTGCACGTAGGTTAGGTTAAGTTTTCCGTGCCTTTTTTTCTGTGAATTTTTTTCTTGTGACTTTTTCCTGGATTCATACTCATATACCACTGTTGGGTTTATAACGCTTAGATATCTTTATCAACACCAAGATGTCCATTATAAGATGGCAAGGAAATGACTCAAAGCAGGTGTGGATGTAAATAATGCAAAAGTATTGATTGACTTCCCTCCATTGTAGTGAAGGCCACACGCATGGTGCCCACGCGCTCAGTAGCTGTCTGCGGGCCGCACGCGCTATACCTCCCACACTCACTGCCTTTCCCACTTATTGTCTGTGACTCATCTGTTTTTGTAGATATTCCTATACATTTCCGATATTGTGAATCTCTGGTTGCTGTGACGTGGTACAGTGATGTCTAATTTACCTAGTAAAGTGTCAGTGTCGTTGCATCCTGTGATTGGTCGTCAGTGACGTAGTGGCTAAGGTTACTTCAGGTAAGCCAAACAATAATGTTTGTCTCATAGAATGTTTTTTTTTTTATTCATCCTAATATTACTTCACTTTTAAGCGCGTAAAACTTATCTGGTTTATATCTTAAATCAGATTTTTCTTAAACAAGTTTAAAGAAGGGTTGTCTTTATAAGGGGGTTACATGTCTTGGCAGTGAATAAAGGTAAGTGGGTCATGGTGTTGTGGTGTTTCGGGAGGACCAATTTTACCACGAGTTTAGATGACAAATACACAAGAAAATTTTTTATTATATACATGTTTATATGTGGCCTGTTCTTTTCATCCAAATAATCATATTGATCCAACCGTTCATTTGCTCTCTGTGACTCGGTTTTCTCTGTCCATGCATTTTTAATACACGTATTAATTATTTTTTCTGTTACTCAGCAGTTCAGCTCATCATTCATCATTCTATTCAGTGATACATACACTCCCAGACGTCTGATAAACTCCTCTCTCTCTATTCAAGCTAATAGTTGTTTCTCCATTTCCCTTCTCATACTTTTCTTTGTCATTACAGTACTTTTTTTTGTCCAAATTTCACCAAGTACAACATCTTCCAGACTTACAAACTCCGTTACAAATAGTTGTAACTTTTCTTCTAAATCAAGCACTCGGACAGTATCATCAGCAAACCGCAGCTGACTCATCTCCCATTTACATCCCTGATCATCATCATTCACCAAACTTACAACTATCTCTATCACTGTTGCTTTTACCTCTTTATGCCCCTCCGTGAATTTATTAAACCATACGGTGACATGACCCTTTTTCACGTATTTATATCTATTCTCTCGGAACTAATTTCCATTTCTCCAAAACAAACTCTTAACACATGCTCGACTTTCTTAATAGAAAGTTTGGACAGCATTTAACAATCTCCATTTACCTCATATGTTTCTTGTACTGTACAGTACTTTCTACAAGTTTACTATATCATATGCTTTTTACTGAATGCATAAATACCTCCATGTCAGTACATATTCTTAGATGTATATAAATATCCAATAATTCCTGACTCACTAACTCTTGTATTTATATCCTTCATTACTGTTACTCTATTAATTGGAGGAACTCGCATTTCAGTGCATGTCAATGTTTTCGCATTTTGACTGTTGGTCACATTATTACACAGCAAATATATAATTCTTGGTGAATGTTTAAATAAATAAGCATTAAATATTTGTGTGATTATAGTGGTATGTAATGAAATGAAAATAGTCGAAATAAAATATCAGGGAGCTGACGACAATACTGTACATCTTCAGTTGTCATATTGTTCCCAAGGCTTATTTTTGGTCCATTTAGAAAATATAAATATAAATATTTGATCTTATGAGACACCTTTAATTATTTCATGGATAGGAAGGCAATATTCAAACATATATTATATTAACTGATGTTTTGTATAAGCACCTCCAGCCTCTACCAGTGTCTTCATAACTCCTAATACACGTAACTATGGTGGGTTTAGACACGCCTTCTTGCCTAACAATTTCACATTTGCCGAGACCAAGAACGTGGAGAGTAATTACAGCTGCTCTAGTTGTTTCAACACGTCTACTACCATTAGATCCACCATAACTACCATCACCACTACCATTAGAACCACCATACCTACCATCACTACTACCATTAGAACCACCGTCAGTGAGAGAAGGAAGGAGAAGATAAAAAAAATAGCAAAGTGGGAGGAAGCCTGAGGGACAAAGATAATGAAGGAGGATGTGAGAGAAGCTGCAATGAGTGAGGGAAGGAGGCGTAATGTGAGGGGGAGAAGGAAGGAAGGAGTGGGGGTGAGAGGGAAACAGGAAGTGGGAGAAGCTGTAATGAGTGAGAGCAGGAGGCGTAATGTGAGGGGGAGAAGGAAGGAAGGAGTGGGGGCGAGAAGGAAACAGGAAGTGGGAGAAGCTGTAATGAGTGAGAGCAGGAGGTGTAATGAGAGGGGCAGAAGGAAGGCGTGTGGTGAGAGGGAGAAGTGAGAATATTATATATAATCGGTAAGTTTATCACCAGCTCACTCGAAGACAAAAGTAAACAATCACGAACACCAGTTGGCAAATTTACTATTCTAGGGGGCGGTCAAGAATGTCAAGGGGGTGGTCAAGAATTGTCAAGGGGGTGGTCAAAAATTGTCAAGGGGTGGTCAAGAATTGTCAAGCAGGAGGTCATGAATGTCAAGGGGAGGTCAACACTTTCAAGAGGAAGGCCAACAATGTCAAGGGGGCGGTCAAGAATGTCAATGGGTGGTCAAGAATGTCAAGTAGGCGGTCATGAATATCAAGGGAGGTCAAGAATGTCAATGGGGGTGGTCAAGAGTCAAGCCTGAAGTGAAGAATATCGAGGGGGGTGTTTAAAAAATGTTAAGGAGAAAGTCAAGAGGGTCGAGGGTGAGGTCTTGCGCTTGTGTTTCCTCACTTGAATTGTGCCTTAATCCCGGGCATTAGGCATTAGGGACCTTCAGTACAAAGACAGATAAAAGCATCTGAATTTGCACTCCCTTGAGCGACTTAGAGTGAGGGGTTGATATGATCGAGATGTATAAAAGGAAGTCGGGGTTGAACAAAGGTGATATAACAAGGTATTTAAACTATCTAACCAGGAGCAAACTCGTAGCAAAGGCTTTTAAATTAGACAAATTTAAATTTAGGCGCGAGATAGATAAACATTGGTTTGGAAATACAGTGGAACAAGTAACCGAACTTCATCATTAACTCGAACATTCAAAATAATATAGGTTGGGAAGATATATGAGTAATAGGGGCTAGGTGTAAACGGGGCTGCCTAGTATGGCCCAATTAACCAATAGGCCCACTGCAGTTTCCTCCATTCTTATGTTCGTTCTTATGTCCTCAAGAATGTGAAGGGGAAGGTCAAGAATCTCAAGGTAGAGAGAAGTGAGGTAAAGGAGGACTGAGAGAAGGTATGGTAGAGAGAGGTGAGGCAAAATAAGGGATGAGCTAGACGGGACAGGAGTATTTTGCCACAGAAAAATACAGAAGATGGTAACATTGGGTAACGGGGAGAAGAAACAAGAAGGCAAACGGTGCATAAAGGAGGAGGGAGGACAGAGACACAAGACAGAGAGAAGAAGAAAGAGAAAGGAGTTGGAGTGTGAGGCAGTGTAGTGAGGTTACGACACAACAGGTCCGGCCCCACTGCCTGGACCAATACCACATCTGACAGTCAGAGATTCAGATTTGCCCCCGAGGGGGCTAGTTGAAGCGCAGAAGCGTTTACAGCGCCCAACAGGGAAGTATGAAAAGTTCGTACTTGTCTTTATGACTCTTACATTAAGGGCGTAGAAGCCTGAAGGGTCATAGGTTTTGTCAAGTTACATAAAGTGAGAGAATGATGAGTGTGTGGGGGGAAAGTTCCCGGTACATTTTATCTGTTTATGGCAAAGAGTGGCAGGTCCCTAATAATGTCAAATGCCAGGCCTGTGACTAGGAGGAGGGATATCTGGTCTGGGAGGGAAGAGGTGTTGGTAACGGCTGGGGACCTATAGGAGGAGGTCATAGGGCAAGTGAGGATGTAGTGAGAGAGGGTGTGAGAGTCGGGTTGGCCACAAAGTTTACAAACAGTGCGGTGAGGCTCAGGGTTGCCAATGTACTCCATAGGTACCTGTACCCTAGGCGCAGTCTCATGTATGTAAGCTGTTGAGATCGAGTCAGGGATTGATATTCTTTGTAGTGGCGGTTGTCGTCACCGGTTACAGCGTCATAGTGGCATAGTGTGATGCTACCCCGTTGTTTCAGGTGTATCCAATTTTCGTTGAATGCCTCTCGTTGTGTGGCGTGTATGCGAGATTTGAGACGATTCAGGGAGAGGGCGAGAGTGGCTTCAATATCTTCTTCTTGTGTAGCTTCTTTGGCAAGCCGATCAACAGTGTTACAGGCAGTTATTCCTATATGTGACGGGATCCAAAGAAACTTGACACGGATGTCATCAGTTTGTTCTAGCCCAGCAACGGCGGCTAGGGTGTGTTGGGCGGCAGGGGAGGAGGAGGAGGGTAATTTGAACCTCGCTAGAGCAGAAGTGCTGTCACTGATTATAAGGAGGTTCCGGCGTTCAGTGCGAGCATAGGTCGCCCCCTCATGAATGCCCGCGAGGATGGCTATGCTTTCAGCATCAGTGGAGGAGGCCCAGTCGTGGACCCTGATTTTCCTGCAGGCCTGGCGCTCAGGAATCCACACAGCTGCCCCAGCGCTGCCCAGCGTGGTAACAGACCCATCACAGTAGACGAGGATAGGAGGGTGGGAGGTCTTTAGAGAGGAAGCGACATCATTAATCTGCTCAAGGCAGTTAAGTTTGAGCATATACCTCAGTTGGGTGGATTTACGACCAGGGAAGGTGTGGACGACAACTGACAGTCAAACTGGCCACACCTAAATGCTTCCCGGACTACAACTTGTGGCTACTCAGGCCACATCTAAAGGCTTATCTGACTTCACATGAGGGCCACACTCAGGGCTTCGTGGGTCACGTAGGGGGGCCACGTGGATCACACCTGAGGGCCATGTGGGTCACACCTGAGAGCCACGCAGGTCACACCTGAAGGCCACGTGGGTCACGCCTGAGGGTCACATGGGCCACACCTGAGGGCCACGCAGGTCATGCCTGCGGGTCACTCAGGTCACACCTGAGGGCCACACACCTGAAAGTAACTCAGGTCACACCTGAGGGCCATACGAGTTACATCTGAGGGCCACAGGGGCCACACCTGAGGGCCATATAGGTTATATCTGAGGGCCATGTGGGCAACACTTGAGGGCCACATGGGTCACACCTGAGGATCATACGGGTTACACCTAAGGGCCACATGGGCCACACCAGAGGGCCACATGTACAACACCTGAGGACAATATGGGTTACACCTGAGGACCAAATGGGTCACACCTGAGGGTTACGTGGGTTACATCTGAGGGCCACATGGGTCACACCTGAGGGCCATATGGATTACACCTGAGGGCCACATGGGTCACACTTGAGGGCCACACCTGAGGGTTACGCGGGGGTACATCTGAGGGCTAGGTAGGCAATAGATCATACGTGTGAGGATCAGAACATCTTCAGCCGGCAGGTTATTATGACCCAACATTTATACACAAAATTAATGTGAATGTAAGAGCCAATGGAAAAACAGCAATATTAATGTTTAATGCGTTTTAATGCTTCGACATGACTTACGCTCATGATTAAACTGTCTTGATAAATAGTATAAGTATTACGAAACTGCGTGAGTAAGTAACGTATGATGTATGCAGATTTATACACTAATTAGAGATAAATAAAGAAGCAGGTGCAAGGCATTAAAGTGGGAGTTGGGGTGGGGGGGGGGGGGGTGGCGAGTAAGGAGTCTGGTAGAAACGAAGGGAAAGTTCCTCCAGCAAGGTGTTCCAGAACCATCAAGGATGGGAGTAGGTGTTTCCTGCGACAATATTGATTCTGGTGATGACGCCATGCGTATATTGATCCTCTTCGCCCTGCTGCAGCTAGGTCACTACCTCTTTGTGTTAGGAATTAGCCTGAGAGCGTCATGAAGAGCTGTGAGCGTAAATTTTAATATTGTATATGTAAGTACAGCAAATGCTAATTGTCTTGTCAATCTTGCCTGCATAGGTTTTGTGCATTCCATTCACTTCATTGGTGGTAAGGCTTTCTTACTGACTGTTAGTGTGGTAGAGGTAACAAAGCCGCCTCACAACACTGTAAAACTTATATGGCGGGATAGTTGTCTTCCAAGTGGCGGGGGATGCATTACCACCACCACCAAAGTGGCAGCTACAGGCATGACTGGACCGTTGGTTGGTTTCTCTCTCTTTGTATTATTTCATTTGTATATATGAATAAAACAAAAACTACGGGAAATAAGCATGAGTGACCAAGTACTGTAAGTGTGAATTGGTACAGCAATGTGAGAAAGCTGTGTCACGTGATAAAGTAAAAGTAATATATTGTAACCAATATATGGACAAAACGTCGGTCGTTTATATTTCAAACATCCTGTATTATAAAATGTAGCTAGAGAACTATATCTAGTGACAGATGCCCGTGACCAGGAACTGGGTGAGGCGTGTAGGGTTTCGTGATGTTGAATCGCATATAGGATGGAGGTAAGAAGGGAAACTCAGCTATGGCGGTTTTCTTATATAATTATATCATATACAAAACAGTCTGGTGCTGGGAAGTTGCTGCGTGGTAGAGGAGTTGCTGTGCAGGAGCTTCTTTAGAGGAGGTGTTGTGTGTTGCAGAGCTCTAGGTAAAATGGACTTAACGGCGAGGCTGGGAGCTTATATACACGTCCACCGGAAGTAAGCGTCGCTGGTGGCCGACCCCCCACCTGTGAGTCCAGACGGCTAGGCTTGGCAGAGAAACAAGCCGGGTGGCCGAACCCCGCCGCGAGTTTCAACGGCTTGGCTTGTCAGAGGAACTTCGTCGCGGGATCGGCTGATCAGAGACTAACGGCAGAGGCAGTTGTAGGGGAGAGTATCCATTACAATATTCCCCCTCCCCTCCGAGCGCTGCAGGAAACTTGTCGGCAGGGTTGTATTCCACATGTGAGACATAGCGGGTGGGGGTGTGAACCACTCGGCCGCTACGGGTGACGACTCCGTCTATTGAAACGAGATCTGTGGGAGGAGGAGGGTTGTGGATAAGAGAAGGTTGTACTGTACAGTCGAGGAATGTGGTGCTTCTCTCGCGGCAGGTGCAAAGTCCTCAGGGGTGCTGGGTGGGGTATCTGGGTCATTAGAGCTGGATGCAGAACCTTCATCAGGAGCAGGTCCACGTCAGGAGCAGGGTCCGTATCAGGAGCAGTAGGTACCTGAGGATGAAAAGAGGGTGCGCAGAAATGTTGTGGGCGAGGTGGTGCTGCAATTGGCAAATGTGGCCAGACAGGCGAAGGAGGTGCGGGATGAATGTGTTCATGGCGATGGGAAGGCTGGCGTGGGGCAGTAGTCTTGAATGCAGAAACTGCCTGTCGTAGTGTCGTAGTGTTTGTAGTAGGTCGTGAGGGGCAACAGGAGTGAAATGGTCAAGGTCAGAAGTAAGGCGTGTGATATGCTGCTTGATAGTGTCTGAGGTTATGGCGTCTACCAATCCCCGTCGATGTCGCTTCCTCGTGTAGTTGCAGGGAGCCTCACAGCGTCTAGCGTTAGCACCAAAACGTTGATGGTACCAACAGAAGGTAGGTACACTGTGCTGGGGGCTGGCGGCGGGGTCTGAGGCAGGACGGGGATGTTGGGGTCGGTAGGACACAGTGCGTGGGGCAGGAACAGGAGCAGCAGCAGGCATGGAGGAGCAGAGCTGCTCGAGGGTGTCCATCCTGCGGTGTAGAGATTGTAGCAGGTCCCTCAAGTCTTGTTTGTCTGGTGGAATGCCACTTCTCTGAGGAGCGTTGATCTGTTTGACGAGACCGGAGCAGCATGGCGCACAGCAGTGTATTCGTAGAATACTCTGTCTGCCATGGCTGCATAGGTCGCCGAGGTAGTAGAGTAGTCCAATGCTGAGAGGACGAGCCGAACTTCTGCAGGGAGCTTCTGAGTGTGAAGTTGGCGCAGGATAGTGTCAGAAGCCTGTCTGTGTGGCGGGAGTTCAGTCTCCGCATCTCGTCCCAGAGACGTGCAGGCGTTGAGTTGCCGAGGGAGAGGCCGGATATGTCTTACAAGAGACTGGTGTCAGGCCGCTGGTATCGCCTCTTGAGAGCATCTCGTAGAGCTGCGAATTTGTTGTCATCTGGGGACTAAGTGATGACTTCTGCAACTTGTGTGGCGATTTCTGTGGGCAGGGAACAGACCAGGGCGACGTACTTCTGTTTGTCTGTAGCTGTTGAGCCGATGAGAGCTGTCTCCATGTGGATTAGCCAGTCTTCAGTGTTGTGATTGAAGACTGGGAGAGTGATCCGTTTCTCATCCATTCTGTGTGAGTGCGTTTCTCCGGGGTTCACCAGTGTGGGGTTTCGTGTTGTTCAATCGCACAAAGGATGGAGGTGAGAAGGGAAACTCAGCTATGGCGGTTTTCTTATATAATTATATTATATACAAAACAGTCTGGTGCTGGGAAGTTGCTGCGTGGTAGAGGAGTTGCTGTGCAGGAGCTTCTTTAGAGGAGGTGTTGTGTGTTGCAGAACTCTAGGTAGAATGGACTCCGATCCGATCCGATGAGATGGAGAGAAGAGAGCCTATTGGCTCAGGCAGGTGGAAGACGGTGTAGGAGGAAGGTAAAGGTTAGGAAGTGGGAAATGAAGAGGGAGATTGATAGCAGGTGGGCTGTCCACCTTGCGGGGATGAGGTTAAGTCTGCCATGCCAGCAGTTCATGTCCACTACAGCAAGGGAAGGGAAGCCAAGCTAATTCAAGCTAAGGTAGATTGTGGTGTTTGGGGAGGGGGGCCCTCCGTGTCCTATGAGTCTCTTCGTTTTTATTTCGTGTATATTGGTTCTGGTTCTGTGTTGTCAAATGTTATGCTCTTTGGCCACCAGTTGTGTTTTCTGGTAATGTTTTCTTGCATTAATTGTTGGAATATTGGGTCTTCTAGTTCTGGTAGTTTTTCCCATATTGCTAATGCTTGATTATGTGTTCTGATGTTTCACGGCGAGGCTGGGAGGTTATATACACGTCCACTGGAAGTAAGCGTCGCTGGTGGCCGACACCCCCCGCGAGTCCAGACGGTTAGGCTTGGCAGAGAAACACGCCTGGTGGCCGAACCCCGCCGCGAGTCTAGACGGTTTGGCTTGTCAGAGAAACTTCGTCGCGGGATCGGCGACTAACGGCAGTGGCAGTTGTAAGGGAAAGTATCCACTACAGGCGCCTTGGGTACTTGCTAGTCTTCAATATCTTTACTATTTAGCTGCCGTTTTAAACTTAATAAAAATTAAACTGATTAAAATATCACTAAACTTGTTACTTGGTAGTGACAAGGCTCATGTGGAAAGTGCCCACACTGTAGGTGTTCATCCCTGCTGAGTGGCCTTTAGTTGTGTTCTGACTTTAGGGTTGCTGGATGATGGTATGTAAGTCCGGAAAAATATCTTGTCATCGATCAAGCATTCCCCTAGTATAGTCAGACTGTGCTCACTAACTGTACATTGATAATACTTGACCAGATTATGTTTCCTCGATTTCGTGTGTTTTTATTGTTACTGTAGATTCTAAACAAATTGAAACACTTCAAACACAGAAGGAAGAAGGCGTCTGACGACCAAAAGGTGTGGATTAAATTTGATTCTGGGTAATTGGGGAAGTATTGAAAATTACGGATTTTGAAGTTTCCAAGACTCCAAATGTGAGTAGAATGAAGTATTTTGCATCCACAGAATGTTTATATTAAATATTCCTCATAGAAAACAAGGAACTATTTTTAGTTTGAAATTATAAATTTCCACAATTGCAAGAATTTTGCAGTGTTTCGAAAGTACAAATTGGCCAGTCCACAATGTCGGGTATGGTTAGATATGAACGCATTAGTGTTTGATTATATTAAATTACAACCAGAGTGTACCCACTGTACCCTGAGCTGGGCCACACGCCACCCATTAGGTAACAGGTACTCGCCGCTCCCCACAACTTTTCTTCATCAATCCATTTTTTAGTGTGTACCTGTATTAAATTTTATACATCCGCTATTCATCGATGGGCGTTATTAGAATTTATTATCAAATATAGTCAGTACAGTACTGTATTAATTTCAAGTTCAATGATTTGTTCGCTTGAAGTGATAAACCTATCTGTTGACTATGATAGAAATCAAGTCACCCCAATGCCGGATTTAGACCTGTGGAGGCCCATGGGCAGCCTCTTTGTGGAAGCCCCCCTCATTATAACTACCCAAGAGGGAGGGGTGGCGAGTGAAGCGAGCCTAAACATCTTATTTGGAGAATTTTGAAGCCATATGCAGCTATATTGAGGAAATTAGAACATTGAGAAATTTTTAATTAACTGTAATTTATTGATAGTGTACAAATTCCCAACACACACACACACAAAAGTGAGACATGACTGGAGTCATTCATGTGGTTTCAAGTCGACCAGCCTTGATATAGCTACTACCACACATGTCAAAAAAATTTCAACAAGACTTCACAGAAAAGAATATATTATTAGTTATTACAGAGAGATGATTCTTTGCATTATTAATCAGATAAACCTCTACTCAAATAATGGTTCTGTCCAAGAATGCATGTATAGGCTTCTTTAAGTCCAAGGTCAGATAGATTCAGAATAAGTATTAACTCAACTATAAATAAAATTGAAGTTTTGCATCCAATAGTAAAACATTTGCAAGACATGTTCTAGGAAATGACAACTGACAAGATCATTCATCACTGAGCGGCGACGACTTCACTCAACAAGCACACATGACAATTCTCTCTTTCATTTTGCATTTGCAAGACATGTTTATGTCTACTCGTGGGAAGTTCACGAATCATGGACGACACAAGTCTCCTCCTTAATCCACAGACACATGACAACCGATGTGCAGATACTACACCACCCAACCCCCTCCGACAGACTGTCAACAAACACAGCGCCCTGATGGCATTCGTAATGGAAGTGATAATGAAAAAAATATTTTATTTGTATTATTTTAATCCCAATTTCGTTATTCCATGTAGTTCATATTTAATCAATATATGTTTGTGGAATTCTAAATATATTATTAGCAACACAAACAATAGCATTCATTAAAAATATACTGTTCATAGGAAAACCAGGTATTCATGAATTTCAAGGAGTAGCTAGCCTAATTTCTATCACGCTTCTTGCTGAACATAGTTTTACGTGATGGAATAGATAAATATGAATTTTAAAGAATGAAAATAAAAATAATCCAAATGAAAAAACAAATAAATAAAATATTGTAATATGTGGAGGCCCCTGGGCTGCTGCCCACTTTGCCCACTCCTGGATCCGGCCCTGAGTCACCCGTTCTTGGTGTGGTGTTCACAGAGGAAGAGTTATAAACAGCAGTAGTGTGCTGGTGGCAGCGTGGATGCTCACACCAAACTGTCTGACATAAGATGTTTGTAATATGATCTACACAGAAGGAAATGTGTGAAAAAGAAACTAATCATGGGTCCTCTCCATACAGCTTTCATGCAAAACTTTACGTTTAATGAATAGTATGTTTCTTACCTCAAATTCGATGGATGAACATTTGGTCTCAAACTTCATAAATCTACGTTATGATTCTCAATGACTCGTACATAAAAAGTTCATCTTAATAACAATGGCTTGAGTTTGTAAGTAAGCAGATGACTCCAACGACGAGACTTTACTTACCTACAAGAAGATACGTTTTTTGTTGTTCGGTTAACATGAGAAAATATTATGTGCGAGTGTTTGACAATCGAATCCTGGGACTGAACCCAGACCTAAGAGGAAGTTTTAAGAACAGGAAATATTACTACAGCGACCCACTCGGCCCAGTACAAAAGGGTATTAACTAGTCTGGGAAATGGATAACAACGCCTGCGTGGTACCATTTCCAGTTATCTAGCCTGCCCAAGGCCAGCTGCTGGATATTCTAAAGAAATCGAGGGAGCGCACCACATCCCACCTCATACAGAAATTAGCGTTCTTATTTGTCTCGTGTGATACAGTGGCGTAAGTATAGTGATATCTCAGCTTAATGTTTCCTTATGGCAAATTTTTTTAATAAATAGTTAAGTGTCGACTTGTTCACATCCATATATTCCCGACTTAGTGGATTGCTTAAAATGCAAATTTGTAACTTTGCAAAGTTGTAAAAGATTGACAAAATTAATGCAAAATTTAAAAGTCCTGTGTACTGTATATGTAAACACTCTTTTTACAGTTTTGCCTACTTTGCAAGAATTATTTAAACAAAAAATTTCATTTATATGAAATATTCCTCAAACTGCAAGTTCTTTTGGTCCCCAGACGCCATCCATCCTTCGTTAATTACTTTCTGAAATGTTTTTGGCCATTTTTGCGAACTAAAAAAAGTTGCAGTATCTACTGCTCAAGATTACGTTTAAGGGATGTTTGGCTTATGGCAAGATATTTCCAGTCATACAAATTTACTTATAGACACGAGACACTCCTAACTTTACTTTAAATTTGCTCTGCTGCGTTCAACAAAGATAAAATTTTATTATTTTAAGTGGACAAGCTTCATTCTTCCCAATTTTGAAATGTGACGTCAGCGACGTCATTTAATCTCCCTTCTAGATGTCATTACTGTCTATGTTCACATATCAAACAAATCACTACCATTCGTGAGTAACAAGGTTTGTAGTCACCAGCCCAACTGGGTCTTCTACTGGGCCTAATATCCTGTTTATATTTACATATTTTAAATTCGTAATTATTGCATTTTTGTCACCGATATCTACCATCCAGCACAGTTAGAGTCCCGACAGCACGCCAATATGGAGCGTTTTCTAAACAGTATATATAATCATAGAAAACGGATTTCCCAGTAACGGAACGCCAGACTCATTTTGAGACCCGCAGCGTAATTATTTCCTAGCGGGAGACAATGTGTTGAACAAAGGTGGGCGGACTCCACGTGCCGCACTTCCTGTGGTGATGTTGCCCTGCCTTGCTCTTACATACGGATTCCCTATGTCGTGTGTTGCCTTGTTCTTTTATAGCGGAACATCCATTCTATCTGCTCCTATCTCACGTTCGAATATCTTGCTGGGTCAGAAGATACTGTAAAAGGCAGATGAATGGCTATAGCTGCGTGTACTGTGTGTACTTATTTAGGGCAGTTTACGGTGCAATACTATTTTTCTCGATTTTGAATATGGTCTGTGTTTTTACATTCTGGAAGGGATTCGGTTGTCTGCAAAACTATTTTTGTAACACTACAACACCAACCATTAACGTGAGACGGGGATAGAGATGGAGGTTTTCATCCACGTTTTACTAGCTAAGAGCTGTTGTCCTTCCTCAGCTCATTTTAAAGCCTAAACTTATAAGATAGTTAAGTTGGTTTGTGAGTTTTTCAATAACCATCTGTGACCAAGTGACCTGGGAGATTCCTAAATATCTCTGTTGTGAAAACCTCCAGGCTTAGGCAAGGGAGTGCATTGAAAAGTGGCTTATGAAGTGATGTTCTGAAAGACGGGGCAGTATTTACAGTGAAGCGTTTTAGTGGAAAGCTAGCAACTTCGGATAAAAGGCTCAATTTTGGTGCAGAGGAACATTCAAGTATTGAGGGTAAAACATTCCCAAGGTAAAAAAACAAAAACAAAAAACAAGCATAAGCAGTATCTTATTTATACCGTTACATGAAATCATCACACGCAATTTTCTTTTGAAAACAGATGGTAGATAAATTTAATTCTAAAATATTTTTTCTGGATTTTATACATAATTTTAATTTTTGTGATATTAATTGTGTAATCTCAATTTTTTAATCATGTTTAAGCTTCATATAATTCCCCTATGATGATCATATATTGAACCGAATATGAATTGTCAGAAATAAGGATTTATAAACAAGACAAAGTCATAGTAGGTTGATGTGGACACAGGAATCTATTACAGTATTACTGTTGGATAATTCACACACACTGTTATTGTTTGCTAATGATGTCTTAGTTTCATATTTATTCTTAAAATTCAACTTATATTCTGTAATGCATGACGTATAAGGATTTTTTTACTGCCCACTTCTGTGAGATATAGTTATAGTTTTTAATATATATATATTTTTAGGATGATTTAATTTTTCCTATCCCAGACTGTGATGCGTGCTACTTTATTTTCCAGACAATAACGAGCTTTTTAATTGGATATGGATAATTCATAATTTACTTTGTAGCAGAATATTAAATATACTGGTGATATAATGTACAGTAAACACATGCTTTATGAAACTGTAACCCCAGCCATGTCTATGTTATTTTAATAAAATAAACCGAATTGTGTATCTAACAATGAAGCTTCCTTTAACTGTGGTCGAATTAATCCAAAGGGTTAATTTTATAAAAACATATAAATGTACACCTGAGTGAAAAAGTAATGACTAACTGTATTTACTGACAGCTTCTGAGCTTCATCATATAAGACACTGAAATATGAAGCATACGCTGCTGAGCGAGAGCTATGGGCTTGGGGAGGTTAGCGGCCATTTTTACAGCTATTTCATAATGAAATAACAAATTTTCTGGAGTTAGGGATTGTCTGAATTTACACTCGTGATAACCCTTGAAGTAACTTTGGCGCTTCTGTACACCGTGTCTCGCCGAGTTTCCAGTTAGCAGAGTCTCCCACAGGAGACAGAGTCCAGCAGCTCCTGCAAACATTCCCCAGCCGCAGGGCCTCCCTCAGGTCACACATGAGTCATTGTCAAAGCGATCCAAGGGTGGGAAGTGTATCCATTTTATAAGAACATAAGAACATAAGAAAATAAGGAGTCTGCAATCGGCCGGTTGGCCTGTGCATGGCAGCTCCTGTCGAGAGTTCCTACCACTCTCTATCATCCATGAATCTATCCAACCTCCTTTTGAAACTTTCCAGCGTTCCAGCACTTACCACAAAGTTGCTAAGCTTGTTCCACTCGTCCACCACCCTATTTGTAAACCAGTTCCTTCCTATCTCCCTCCTAAACCCTAAATTTATCCAACTTAAATCCGTTGCTCCGAGTCCTATCCTGCTCGGATATTATAAGAACTTTATCTATATCCCCTTTATTGATTCCTTTCACCCACTTAAATATTTCTATCATATCTCCCCGCACTCTTCGTCTTTCTAGGGAATGCAAGTTTAGTTTCTTTAACCTATCCTGATTAGGAAGTTTTCTAAGTCCCGGAATCATTTTCGTCATTCTTCGCTGCACCGACTCTAGTGAATTGATAGCCATTCTATAATAAGGGCACCAGAACTGAACCGCATAATCGAGGTGCGGCCTGACTAGCGCAAGATATAGTTGCAATAAGACCTCTGCACTCTTAATACTTACACTTCTAGATATAAAACCCAATACTCTGTTTGCCTTATTTCGAACATTAACGCACTGTTTTCTAGGCCGTAGGTCCGGGCTTACAAGTACCCCTAGGTCTCTTTCACAAGTCGACTTCTCTAGGTTGATGTTGTTAAGGCTGTATACATTGACAGTATTTGTTCTTCCAATATTAAGTACGCTGCACTTGCTGTTGTTGAATTTCGTTTGCCATTTTTCAGACCACCCCTGCAGTTTATTTAGATCCTCCTGTAATGCATTTGCATCCTGCCCTGAATTAATCTGCCGCCCTATTTTGGTGTCATCCGCAAACTTGCTTATGTCACTGCTGATCCCAGTATCTAGATCGTTTATGTAGATTATGAACAAGAGTGGGCCTAGTACTGACCCCTGGGGAACCCCACTGGTTACACGGCCCCACCCTATTTAACACCATCTACGCTGACCCTCTGCGTTCTATCGGTGAGCCATGATTTTATCCAATTTAAAACTTTCCCCTCAATACCATGTGCTTTAATTTTTCTCAGAAGCCTCTGATGCCTCAAATGCTTTGCTAAATTCTAAGTAAATAACATCGTAATTTTCGTCATTATCTACTACCTCGAAGACTTTCCTAAAAATCGTCAGCAGATTTGTTAGACAAGATTTTCCCTTTGTAAACCCATGTTGAGAGTTGTAGATTAATTTGCTCTTCTTTATATGTGATCGGATGCTATCTGCTATAATTGAGTCAACAAATTTCCCCACTACTGACGTCAAACTGATCGGCCGCTAGTTTGACGCTGATGCTCTGTCTCCATTTTTGAATATGAGTACTACATTTGCCTGTTTCCACAAGTCTGGCACAACTCCCTTGTCTAATGATTTTGTAAATAAATTTACGAGGGGTCCGCTAATCTGTTCCCTACACTCTTTCAAGACTCGAGGGAAAATTTCATCTGGCCCTGGGGATTTTGTCTTCTTTAGTTTATTTATCCTCTTAAGAACATCCTCTTTTCTGATTGTGATATTCTTTAATTTCTCTTCTTCCTTTACCCTAAATATCAGTTCCACCTCTGGAATTTCCTCGCGAATTTCTTCTGTGAAAATTTATAAGAATTAGCTGTTCAATGCTTTGCTTATTTTTTCACTGACATTTATCACTTCTCCCCTCCCTGACTTTAAAGGCCCAACTTTGTCCCTGACTTGTGTTCTATATACCTGGAAAAATCCCTTTGGATTCGCCTTGGATTCTCTTGCTATTTTGATTTCATAGTCTCTCTTTGCTTTCCTTACGTTTTTCTTAACATTCCTAGATAGTTCATTATACCTATTTCTGAGCTGCTCCTCCCCTCCCTTTAATTTCTTATATATTCCTTTCTTTATTCCTATGTCATGTTTAAGTTTTCTGGTCATCCACCTTGGCTCATTCTTATTTGACCTAGTTTTTCTGTATGGTATATTTTGTTCTTGTGCTTTATGCAGTATACTAGTGAATATATTATAGTCATGATCAATTGTTGTGTCATCTATGACCTAACCCCTTCCTACTGGGGACTGACGTGACTGTTCCCAGAAAACCTCACCTAGGTACCTTCTTAGCCCCTGATAATCCACCAACCGAAAGTTTGGGACTCTGACCATATTGTCTTGTGTTTCTTTCCCCAATTTAGGGTGAACCTGATTTCTCTGTGATCACTGTTACCTAGTTCTTCCTCTACTGTGATATCTCTGATAATATTTTCTTTATTTGTTAATACTAGGTCTAATATATTGTCACCTCTAGTAGGTTCTGTAATTAGTTGTTTCAAAAAATTGTCCTGTACTGCGTCTAGGAAGTCTTCAGATTCATAGTCACCTACAATGTTGTCCCAGTCAATATTTCTGAAGTTGAAATCCCCCATAATTCATAGGTTGTTATATTTTGCTGCCCTACTCATTTCCTGCCATATGGGCTAAGCTGCTTCTTTCCCAAGACTTGGGGGCCTGTAAGTCACTCCCATAATTAGTTTTCTCTTCCTTCCGTGGTTTCTACCCATACAGACTCGGTTTCTATTTTACCCTTTATTGAATTATTAATACAACATTTTAATGTATCCTTGCCGAAGAGTGCGACCCCTCCCCCCTTCCAACCTTCCCTGTCCTTGTGAAAAAGGTTGTGCCCTTCTATGTGGTACTCTGATTAAAAAATTTTGCTCGCCAGATTCATCCAAGTTTCGGTGATTGCTATGATGTCTACATTCTCGGTACATACAACCGCTCTCAGCCAGTCTATTTTATTTTTAACACTCCTACTGTTTGTATAGTATACATTTAAACCTACCCTTCCCTGGTCCTGTTTTACCCCTTGTCCTGAGTAACCAATTTTACTTCCCAGGACCTGCTTGTTTTTTGACTCCCACTTTCCCGACCTCTCTCTACTGGTGAAACCCCCCCTTTGGAGTGACAATTTCACGCTCCAGGGATGCAGACAACGTTTTTACCCCCGCACGAGACAAGTGTACTCCGTCACGACTGTACAGGTAGTCGTTGCCATAGAATCGTTGCCAGCTATCATTGAATGCCCAACCATTGTTTGCACAATGTTCTTCCAGTCCGCAATTTATAGCAATTGCCCTGGACAGCCATTCACGACCAACCCCACTTCTAGGCAAGACACCACATACTATCGGGATCCCTCCCCTATCTCTAATCTTCCCCAGCGACTCCCTATACCTCTTGAAAAGTTCCTCACTCCTAACCTTTCCTATGTCGTTTCCTCCCACACTAAGACACACTACTGGATTGGTACCCTCCCCTGACAAAACCCTATCTCTCCTCTCACCTATATGCCCTATCCCAGCCCCAGGAAAACACACCCTAGTCCTACGTTTCCTATCTCTTGCACAAAAAGTCCTATCTAAAAACCTCACCTGGCTACTACCATGACCTTACCTCTGGGCAGGGTTTGTACAACTGCCCTTTCCTCTCCTTGCACCACACCGTCCTGCTGTAGGCTGTGTCAACTTACTAGGGTGTACTCGTGGGAATCTACAGTACTTACTGTTATATGTTTTGTACTTCTCTGGGCTGTAAGCTATGGTCTGATAAACAATCATTACAGTAGCATACAGCATAAGGCAGCTAGCAACGTAAAACACAAGGCAGGTCGTAACATACAACATAGCAGGTCATAACATACAACGTAAGGCAGGTCGTAGCAGACAATATAAGGCAGGCCATGACATAACATAAGGCAGGTCAAAGCATACAACATAAGGTAGGTCACAGCATACAACATAAGGCAGGTCGTATCATACAACATAAGACAGGTCGTAGCATACAACATAAGGCAGGTAGTAACATACAACATAAGGCAGGTCACAACAACATCCTTGACCACAGAAGGGTCAAGACATACCTGGCGCTCCTCTAGGAACAGCCAGGTCAACTGTTAAGTTGGCCCATACCAACTCCCTCCCCTGAACCCCCTCCCCACCGGAATATCAACAAGTTCTCGCCAGAAGTTACAATTTCATTTAGGAAGGGAATGGAACCAGTGTTGAACAGAGGTGAACAGTGGTGAACAGTGCTTAAGTCAGTGAGAACAACTCAACAGTAACTAACGAGTCGTACCTGTATGATATGGACACAAAGTAGTACCTTCAGCTGTGTATTATTATATTACTCTTATATTACTCCATTAATTATGTATAGTAAAGTATTACAGAACATGTATTAATTCTATGTAATATTCCATTTATTGTGCACCATGTTATGTATATAAATTATCATATTTACATTGTATGTATTCAGCTTGTGAATGCTGGCATCTGTACATCCCAGCGCGTAGTAATACATAGATAGATGTAGAGAGTGAAGACAGCCAGCCCTCGTGGTGTTGAAGCGAGCTCCTGGGTCCTTCTGTATATATCTCCCGTACGAGAATAGAACCTACTTTTAAGAGAAAAAGTGTTTGTGTATACCCTCAGTAGTATAGAACATTTTGTGGGTATTCAAGACAAACGTCAGATGGCGCAGTGATTATTTCTCAGTGAGATACAGTGGACCAAGCCTTCCCGCCCAGACTCTGTTAATGGCGTCTCCTCTTCAGCTTCACCAATCTACGGCAAGACCACAACAAGCCTCTAGACTTACAGTGTTGTGAAGTGCTATGCTGTGTACAGTGCTGTGCTGTGAAGTGAAGTGTTTTGTGAAGTGCTGTGTTGTGTATTTTAATCATATTTGTCTGTGCAAATTGCGGTCAGATGACTAAGGGAGCGGCCCGACAGTACGTGCTCTCCCGTCTCTGGTCTGAGGGTGACTGAGGAACCAGCGCACGACGCTGCCCAGCCGCTCTTAAGTCTGGCAGCGGCCAAGCCTCCCCTCCCGCCAGGCACACACACACACACGCATTCACCTTATATTAAATTCTTATGACTTACTTCAGACTTCTGTAATTCTGTGCATAGATTACGAGGGGCTGACCCGGTCTTTTGCACAGATAGAGTACAGAAGCAGTCGGCATGTCTCACAGGGATCAAAATGATACCCTGGACGATGGGGTTACGAGTTTTAGTTTGGGAGACCTCTCCCCACCCACGCTCCCGACAGTGACAACGCCGAGTCACCCACAGAATCTCCTAGCTCGTCGCAAGCCAGCTCTCCTGCGATGCATGCGTCCACAGATCTCCATCAACTGATAAAGTGGATGGAAACTTCTCGACGCCAGGACGATATTGCAAGGAGAGAAGAGGAAGACATTCGGTACAGGAAGTCTGAAAAACGGCGCCATGAAGAGGAACAACGACGCAGAGAACTCGACGACATACGTAGAAGTGAGGATGACCTGAGAAGAAGGGAAGATCAAGCAAGATTTGAAGTCTTGATTTCTCTGTTAGCCTCCGCCACAACGATCTACCGTACAAGATTCGTCTGCTACAACTGACGTTGATGCGACTAGAGGTACTGGTACCTCATTTCCCAGAGTCGGATCAACAACACCTCAAAAGGCTGCAGTACAGACGCCTCCCTCTCTGATGTCTGACGCTTCTTATCAGATGTTTCGGGAATGGCGTCGACGTTGGCAAGACTACGCAACAATGGTTGACTTGTCAAGTTTATCACAGCCGAAACAAATGATACAGCTTCGTATGTGCTTGTCCTTAGAGACACAGCGTACTCTCAAGCACACACTTCAAGTGCCTTCTACGACGACTCTGACGGTAGAGGCCGTGCTCGACAAGTTGCAGGAACACGTCAAGGGACAGCGCAACGAAGCACTCAGAAGAAGAGAACTCCTCCAATGTAAGCAGCTTGATGGAGAATCTTTTGACGCATTTTTTGTAAGGCTCAAAAGGTGTTCAGAGGAAGTTGATGTTTGTCCCGGACATTCTCAAGTCTGTGAAGAGACACAACTCAAGACAATCATTTTAACGGGTGTCCGAGATGAAGAGCTAGTTCAGCGTGTTATTTCCCTTGACCCCACTTCCTCCCTTCAAGACGTTGTTACAAAATGTCGAGCGTACGAGGCCGCCAGGTGTGAGACTTCAGCTTTGCGCTCACAACCTGACCAGGTGAGGGCGATGTCTTCCTACAGAAAGGGTAAGAAGCAGCAAGGTAACCCCACCCCTCACCCTCCAGCTACACCTTCAGCAGCAGCTTTGTGTAACAGCTGTGCGAGACAGCATAATGCCTCCCAGTGCCCAGCTGCTCAAAGCCTGTGCAGAAGTTGTGACCGCCAGGGTCACTGGGCTTACACAGTCAAGTGCCCTGCTAGCAAAGTTCAGTGCAGACTTTGTGGTCGTGTGGGCCATTATGACAAATGTTGTCGTAAGAAGACACATAAAGGACACCACCTAGGATCCAAGAAGTCATCCTCAGGTAGTGCTGGCGCGCCCCCTCCTTCTGGCAAGCATCAAGACGCTGTGTCCAGTCGTTCCTGCCGTCGTGTACATAGTTCCACAGACACGACGCCCCAGCACATCAATGTCGTCATTTCTTACGGTAACTCGTCATCCAGTCTTCAGATGTTACCTGACACCGGTGCTGACGTCTCAGTAATTGGTCCACAACACTTAGCAAGTTTGGGAATACCCCGGAGCAACCTACAGCCCCCTCCTCAGACAACGAAACTGACAGCTGATGGTTCCAAGATGGCTCCAGCTTTGGGATCTTTCTGGGCTACTCTTACCTTTGGTAAGCGGTCTTGCTCAGCCCGGATTGATGTTCATGATGGTATCCCGACTCCGCTTTTATCATATGGCCATTGTCAAGAGTTGGCCATTATTTCCAAGGAATTCCCTAAACCTATTTTAAAGATCACCCATGTCAACAGGTTGAAGGAATTCCCTATCTCTACTAACACGTCCCCTTCTGATGCAAGAGCTTACCTTCTCAAGGAATTTGCTGACGTGTTGGTTAATAAGAAATCTTTAGGATCCACACCACTCAAGCCGATGGTGGGTCCACCTATGAAGATTCATCTTAAGGATGGTGCTACACCTTTTGCCATCCACACCCTTCGTTTGATTCCTCACGCCTACAAGGAGCTAGTTAGACAAGTGCCTGACTCCATGGTTGCTCAGGGAATCATCAAACCGGCCGGAGACGAACCTTCACCTTGGTGCCACCCTTTCGTCCCCGTCGCCAAACCTCGTGGTGGAATACGGATCACCACCGATCTGTCAAAACTTAACCAGCAAGTTTCCCGTCCAGCCCACCCTTCACCCACACCCTTCGCAGCTGTTCGAAGTGTGGACCAAAAGGCGAAGTTTTGTACAACTATGGACGCCTTTTGTGGTTATTGGCAGATCGAGTTGGCCGAAGAAGACAAGCATTTGACTACATTCATCACACCATATGGGAGATATCAGTATTGCAGAGGCCCCATGGGATTTGCCGCTACGGGTGATGCATTCTGTCAACGTGGTGACGCGGCCCTTCATGGAGTCACGAATTGTGTCAAGGTGGTTGATGATATCTTACTCCATGACGAAGACTACTGTGCCCACCTCTCCCGGATATACGAAGTTCTCACCAGATGTCGAAAGTACGGGATTACCCTCAACTCTGACAAGTTTGTAGTCGCCGCTCCATCAGTGAACTTCTGTGGGTACACTCTCTCAGCATCAGGCATCGCAGCTGACCCGGAGAAAGTAAGTGGAATCAGGGATTTTCCAACCCCTGCCAACCTGACAGACCTCCGTTCTTTATTGGGTCTGGTCAATCAGCTGGCTGAATTTACACCTGACATCTCCGCCGCAGCCCAGCCGTTACGCCCCCTGCTGAGCCCCAGGAAGACATTCCTGTGGACCCCAGATCATCAAGAGGCCTTCCAGTGAGTCAAGCAGGCCCTCTTGAGTCCACCTGTCCTCGCCTGTTACGACCCAGCCCTACCCACCGTCCTCCAGACTGACGCCTCCAGACTCTACGGCGTTGGTTACGCCCCTCTGCAGGACCATGGAGGTGGACAACTCCGCTTAATTCAGTGTGGATCCCGGTTCCTGACCAACGCTGAGACCCGATATGCCACGATTGAGCTGGAGATGTTGGCTGTTGTCTGGGCGATGGCGAAGTGCCGCTTCTACCTGATAGGACTTCAGCACTTCACCCTCTTCACGGATCATCGCCCTCTTATACCTATAATCAATCACTACTCTTTGGATGCAGTAGAGAATCCTCGCCTTCAACGTCTGAAAGAGAAGCTCTCGCCTTATCTCTTCACGGCTGTGTGGCGTGCGGGTAAGCTGTTGTGCATCCCGGATGCCCTGTCCCGTGCCCCTGTCAGTCGCCCCACCCCAGAGGACGAGATGTTGTGTTCTACAGCTGCTGCATCCCTCAAGTCAGTAGTTTCATTGAAGGCCGTCTTCACATCAGAATAGTCTACAGCACCGGATGCAGACAAGACCCTTGAAGATCTCCGCACCGCAGCCCGGGCCGACCCTTCCTACATCCGGCTCGTCGACTGTGTGTCTCAGGGATTTCCATCTAATCGATACGACTTTCATGAATCGCTACTCCCGTACTGGAAAATACGCGAGGACCTCTATTGTGACGGAGACCTCGTCTTGTATGGTCCACGAGTAGTTATTCCTGCTGCCCTACGCCGCCGTACCTTGACCCGCCTTCACGACAGCCATCGAGGAGTGGAGGCCACCAAGCGACGGGCGAAGCAGACTGTATTTTGGCCCGGAATCGACGCGGACATTGCAAGTACCATCCGTGCCTGTGAACCATGCCAGATTCTGCAACCTAGCCAGCAACAGGAACCTTTAATGTGCGACGACAACCCTTCAAGACCCTTCGAGTCTGTGTCGGCCGATTTCTTTGCAGTTGCAGGGAAGTCCTTCCTCGTCATTGCCGACCGACTGTCTGGATGGCCTGTTGTCGTCCCCTGTGGTAGTGATACAACGGCTACTGCTACCATCCGGAGCTTCAGGCATTACTTCAGAGAAGTTGGTGTTCCCCTCCGCCTCAGGACTGATGGAGGACCCCAGTTCACCAGCCACGAGTTCCGGGACTTCATGGACCGTTGGGGAGTCCGTCATGTCGTGACCTCGCCCCACTAGCCCCAGGCGAATGGACACGCTGAAGCCGCAGTCAAGACTGTGAAACACCTGATCCTTAAGGTGTCACCCTCAGGAAATATCGACTGCGCGGACTTCGATCGAGGTTTGTTGGAGTTACGCAACACCCCGAACTTCACCGGACGCTCCCCAGCCCAGGTTCTATACGGACACCATCTCAGGTCTTGTGTTTCTGCCCACCCGAAGTCTTTTTCTCAAGAGTGGCAGGCCAAGACTGAGGAATGTGACCGCCGTGCAGCAGAACGAGCCACAGATGTCTCTGCTCGGTACGACTGTCATGCCCGCCCCCTTCCCAGGTTGAGTATCGGCCAGCAGGTCAGGATTCAAGATCCGGTATCTCACTGCTGGGACAAGGTTGGGGTTGTTATGGGTATTGGCCGGTCCAGGGACTACCAAGTGCGTCTTCCTAGTGGTAGAGTATGGTGGAGGAACCGTCGTTTCCTCCGACCTGTGGAGCTGCCTAGTGTTGACTCTTCCCCAGTTGAGTCCCCTAATGTTGATGTCTCTAAAGTAAATCCATCCCCACCTTGTGTTTCTGCCCCAGTACTCCGTAGGTCCGAGCGACTCAAGATGAAACTATGAGCGTATAGGGGGGAGGGAGGCGCATGATATGGACACAAAGTAGTACCTTCAGCTGTGTATTATTATATTACTCTTATATTACTCCATTAATTATGTATAGTAAAGTATTACAAAACATGTATTAATTCTATGTAATATTCCATTTATTGTGCACCATGTTATGTATATAAATTATCATATTTACATTGTATGTATTCAGCTTGTGAATGCTGGCATCTGTACATCCCAGCGCGCAGTAATACATAGATAGATGTAGAGAGTGAAGACAGCCAGCCCTCGTGGTGTTGAAGCGAGCTCCTGGGTCCTTCTGTATATTTCTCCCGTACGAGAATAGAACCTACTTTTAAGAGAACAAGTGTTTGTGTATACCCTCAGTAGTATAGAACATTTTGTGGGTATTCAAGACAAACGTCAGAGTACCCAAGTTATACATCACACAGTGAGGTCCCAGGTACCCAGTGATAACTGCCCATGAGACCAACAACAACCAGCGATGTGTTAATCCGTCTACGATAGGAAGACCTCGGACCACACCTCACTCATATAACACCATATGTGAAGGGATTACTTTACCACGTCAGGTCCCTCATAACACCATCTGTGAGGGAATTCGTACACCACGTGATGCCCCTCATAACACCATCTGTGAGGGAGTTAATAATAATAATAATAATAATAATAATAATAATAATAATAATTAACGGTTTATTGAAAAAATTCTGCAGCCCGAAGGCTGAAAATATACATTGAACATAAATGACTTATTACATACATTGGTGGTTTAACAAAAGCCTTCATTAGAGAAAGGTAAAGGAACATACAGTGAACATACAGATTAATGTAGGTGTTGAACAGCAAACTCGTAGTGTAGTAACTCCCTCCCAGATGGTGTTAGGAGGAACTCACGTGGTGTAGTAGTTCCGTCAGATGGTGTTATGAGGGACCTGGCGTGGTGTAGTAATTCCCTCGCAGATGGTGTTATGAGGGACCTCACGTGGTGTAGTAATTCCCTCACAGATGGTGTTATGAGGGGCCTGACGTGGTGTAGTAATTCCCTCACAGATGGTGTTATGAGGGATCTCACGTGGTGTAGTAATTCCCTCACATATGGTGTTATGAGGGACATGTGGTGTATTAATTCCATCACAGATGGTGTTATATGAGTGAGGTTTGGTCTTAGGCCTTCCTATCGTAGACGGATTAACACATCGCTGGTTGTTGTTGGGTCTCACTGGCCATTATCACTGGGTACCTGGGACCTCACTGGTGAAGGTTAACTTGGGTACGACTGTTACTGTTGAGTTGTTCTCACTGACTTAAGCGCTGTTCACCACTGTTCACCTCTGTTTAACACTGGTTCCGTTCCTTTCCTAAATGAAATTGTAACTTCTGGCGAGAACTTGTTGATATTCCGGTGGGGAGGAGGGTTCAGGGGAGGGGGTTGGTATGGACCAACTTAACAGTTGACCTGGCTGCTCCGAGAGGAGCGCCAGGTACGTCTTGACCCTTCGGTGGTCAAGGATGTAGAATTACTACACCACGTGATGCCCCTCATAACACCATCTGTGAGGGAACTACTACACCACGTGAGGTCCCTCATAACACCATCTGTGAGGGAATAACTACACCACGTCAGGTCCCCCATAACACCCTCTGTGAGGGAATTACTACACCACGTCAGGTCCCTCATAACACCATCTGTGAGGGAACTACTACACCACGTGAGTTCCCTCCTAACACCATCTGGGAGGGAGTTACTACACTACGTGTTTGCTGTTCAACACCTACATTAATCTGTATGTTCACTGTATGTTTATTTATCTTTCTCTAATGAAGGCTTTTGTTAAACCACCAATGTATGTAATAAGTCATTTATGTCCAATGTATATTTTCAGCCTTCGGGCTGCATAATTTTTCAATAAACCGTTAATTATTATTATTATCATCATTATTATTATTATTAACATACAACATAAGGCAGGTCGTAGCATACAACATAAGGCAGGTCATGTCAGGTGTGAAAATAATCACCAAAGCCGCTGAAAAGATTTGTGAGCGGGAGGGTGATTTATATGGGCGGGATGGTGATTTATGTTGGTGGAAGGGTAATTTATGTGGTTTGGAGGGTGATTTATGAGGGCGGAAGGGTGATTTATGTGGTTGGGAGGCTGATTTGTGTGGTTGGGAGGGTAATTCATGTGGTTGGGAGGGTGATTTATGAGGGCGGGAGGGTGATTTATGTGGGCGGGAGGGAGGTTATGTGTGCAGGAGGGTGATTTATGTGGACGGAAGGGTGAGTTATGTGGGGGCGGAAGGGTAATTTATGCAAGTGGGAGAGTGATTTATGCATGTGGGATGGTGATTTATTTGGGCGGGAGGGTGATTCATATGGGCGAGGCTTTGATCCATGCGGATTGCGTGTGGCAGGGATGGTGATTCATATGGATGGAGTGGTGAAGTGTGTGGGTGGAATGGTGATGAATGTGAGGCAGTGATTCATGTACAGTATGTGTGATGGTGACTTATAGGTGAGATGGTGATTCAATTGGGCAGAGTGCGTGCTTCCTTGTTGACGAAGGTGGCGGGATCAAGCTGTTGTGGATCCCATCTCATGTAGTCCTAAGTCAACATGATAGAGATGATGCCTTAGCTAAACTCGCTTCAAAAAAAGACACTTTTGAATTAAATCTACGTCTGTCAAACAGAACTCTAAAAGTTACAACCAGGAAAGACCTTGCATTTGAACCGAAGCAAGCACACAAATGCAAAACATGCACTAGTCAATGCATTGTCTACCATGATGAGATGTTTCAAGTAAAACATGTACAGGGTATACGGAGTTACAAAACCAATAGAACAAGTATACTCCTCAAGTAGATATGAAAAAATGTAAATGGTGCGGCCAGACATACTGTATTAGGGTGTGTCAATTTTGTCAACATGTTAAAAATCAAATTTGGTAGTCAAAATATTGTGCCTCTTTATGTCTAAACTTGAGATTAGCAAACAAAAATGAATTGAAATAACCCTCACCTACATCAATTATACCTTAAAGTTTCAAATATCAGTATTTCAACAAATTAATGAGACTTGATTAGAATTATTCACTTGATATTAACTAATCTCATGTAAGCATATGGATTATGGAGTATTTTATGGTTCTATAGCTTGTGTACAATATGCATGTCAGAACATGAACATGAACAGGCTCTCCGTGTGGGACAGTTTAATTCTTGTTTTGACTTGTACCAAGCGTGAGGATAAGGCGCCCGGCTCACTCTCCTTCTAGATATCATAGACGGTGGTTTGCTCTCATTGCACTTGCACCTACTCTACCAGACGAATTCTACATTTTAATTATTGTAAGTAGGGCATATTGATTGTCGCAGTTACTTATATCATTGTATAAAACATTATGTTCTAAGAAATTATTATGTTATTTCTGTTACAGCATTTTTGATAAACAAATTGATATTTTTTGAAACAACAATTGAATTATGAAACATTGAAATATTTTTCTATTTGTCAGATAGTGTGAAGATGTCAAAATTGAAGACAAGAAGTCAGTTGTCAACCCACTTGAGCCTGCTAGTTGGTAAAGGGAAGGAGCTTCCTGTATCAGAACTTCCAACAGTGAGAGACATGCTAAGATTAGGGTTACTCCTTCGAGAAAAAAATGCAAAGGACAGAAGGAACTATACAGATAAAGAACTCATAAATGACATGATAGTCCCTCTTCTGCATCAATGGACAAAAGCTAATGCACTATTCAAACCACCTGTGATTAATCAGTGTCGAACTATTGAGCTAAAACTAACGAAATTATGGCACAAAGCAGTTGAAACATCACTTGGTAAAGGAAACTTGGCCAGGAAAAATGAATTTCTGCACACACTTGATACTCTGTTTGACATTTTGACCTACAAGTGCTCCATACAATTATGTTCTGAATCCAACTGTTCTCACTCAGGTAAGAGAGAAAATAATTCCCACATTGATTGTGGTTGTCCTCGTGAAAAGAAGATCCCTGTTTTAGAGCTTGAATTTATAAAGGCACAGAGAACAAAGGCAGAAGGCCAAGGAAGTATGCAAATGGGTTCAATTGATTATTCAGAAACAAAGAAGCAGATTGCTAATGCCAAGAAGAGAGAACAAATCCGAGAGAGGGAACAAAAGAAGAAAATGAAGAGTGAAGAAGCCATCCAAAGAGAGGAAGAGCTGTGTCAAGATGTTTTTCACTTCTTTGATAGTTCTTTTGATGAACAGGAAGCAACATCAGATGATAGTTCCAAAGAGCCATCTGAACCTTTACCAAAGAAAATGAAATACAACACAAGAAATATTTCAAACATTGCTTTAGCTAGTATTCGCCACCATGCTGGACTTCGTGAGGCTGCAGAAATTGCAACTGCCGCTTGGATAGATGCAGGCCTCATCAGCCGAGAGGATGTATCTTTGGTGATAGATCATAATAAAATTAGAAGAGCACAAGAAAAAATAATGAAGGAAATATCTGATCAGCATGAAAAAGATTTAAGCGAGGGAGGGCTCTCCTGTCTTTTGTTTGATGGAAGAATAGATGACACAAAAGTTTTGCTAGAAGTAGAGGGAGTGAACAGAAAGTTTCCAGGTCTCATCAAAGAAGAACACTACTCTGTCTGTTCTGAGCCTGGTGGTCGGTTTTTGTTTCACTTTGCTCCCGAAACTGAAGTAGAAGGGAAGAAACATGCAGAGGTCATTGCTGATCATATTTTATGTTGGGTTCAGGAGAGAGGACTTGGCAGTTCACTGCAGGCTGTTGGTGGAGATTCAACTGCAGTGAACACCGGATGGCAGGGGGGTGTAATGACGCATTTAGAGAAAAAACTAGGAAGAAGACTTGTTTGGATTGTATGTGATTTACATACAGGCGAGCTACCTCTTCGTCATCTCATCCAGGAACTTGATGGTCCTACAAAGAGCAACAACAAGTGGTCAGGTCCCCTTGGCATCATGCTGGATGAAGCAACACAACTAGAAATAAATACAACCTTTCCAAAGGTCGAAGTTGGCCCTCCCCTTCCGGCGTTGTCTGAAGGAGTCATCAAAGATCTCAGCACAGATCAATCCTATGCTTATCGTATTGCCCAAGCAATAAGATCAGGAGAAGTGCCTCAGTCATTGGCTCTCTTGGAGATTAGACCTGTCAGTCACAGCCGTTGGTTAACTACAGCTCTTCGTTTCTGCAGGATTTGGATTTCCAAACACGAATTGAAGGGCAAAGTGCTGAAGAATTTGAGGTTAATTGTTGAATTTATTATTGGAGTTTATCTTCCCCAGTGGTTTAGTGTGAAACTTAATCCTATGTGGGTGGATGGGCCCAATCACCTTTTGTTTCAATTGCAGCTAGTAAGAACACAGAGGAAGGTAGTGAGGGACATGGTGTTACCTGTGGCAAGAAGGTCCGCTTGGTATGCTCGATCAGAAGCAGTTTTGCAAGCAATGCTTTGCAGTCAATGTACCAATCTCCGAACCGAGGCTGTAGAAGTCATTCTAAAGATTAGAGGAACGCTAATAGATGACGACCAGTTGGGAGACTGTTCGTTTCATTCAAGAAAAGTTCCCCCAATAAACGTCAATGACACCAAATTGTCAGAATTGGTTGACTTGAGTTTGGAAGTCTTAGAGCCACCATTGACAACAAGTCTAACTAGCCAAGAATTGAGAAACCTTAAAGAGACTCCAATGCAGGTGCCGAAGTGGCCTTCCCACACTCAAAGTGTGGAGAGATGTGTGAAAATGATCACAGAAGCAGCGGGCCATGTTTACAGCCACGAGAGGCGAGAAGGTTACATCAAAGCACAAATAGCAAGCAGACTACTGATGACAAGAAACCAAAGCAAAGAGAGTATGAAGGCATTGGTTACTTTCAAATAGACTACGGATAATAAAATATAATAATTTGAAACTTGAAACAGTAACATGTGTGCAAACGCTGGTTATGTTATAAATTCACAAATATGTACATTTAAAAATCCATTTGATGTAGGTAGGACTTATTATAAAAAAAAATTTATGCCAGAATATTGTTTTGCATGCTTAAAGACTACAATAAATTGCTACCAAATTACTCGATTTTCAATTTAGCCAGTTCACCCCCTAAATTGACACACCCTAAATTACTGTATGGCCACACACTTCACCACAACGTCTAATAGAGGCTGGATTTAGACTGCAAAAATATAACTTTTTAAGAACAGGTCCAAGCTTACTGTGTGTGCAATGGCACAGCATTTTATCTCTTAAGAGCGAAATAAATGATATATTAGAACTATGTGGAGGGCTGTGTTCGCCAACTCTCAGATATGAGGATGGTACTGTACAGTACTCTGATTGAATTGGAGGCAGGATAGGTTACAGGTGAGGGTGGGCTGAATGACTTGGTGATAAGTGTGGTCTACAGTACAGGAATAAGCGTCGAGTATAGGATGGAACACCGCCACGCTGGGCCAATAATTACCCTGACACACCCAGGCCACTGTACTGTGCTATATAATTATGGGTATCAACTGTTATTTCAGGAATGACAATATACATGTGTAGTTTAGGAGAAAACTTGACCTTACGTGACAGAAACAGCTATAGGGCAAAAGTCCATATAACTAAACCTAACATAGTGTATCCTAATTTAACCTAACCTAACCTAACTCAATGCAGCGTAACTTAACCGAACATAAGATAAGTTAATTTAGCTTAATTTAACCCTGAATACCTATCTTATTCTAACCTAACCTAATCAACACGTATATAATATAACATAACAACCAGACCTTAACCTAGCGTAAATTAACCTAACCCAGAAGAACTTAACCTAATTTATACTAAACTTATTTAGCGTAATCAGCACGTTTGTAATCTAATGCAGCCTACCCTGTTAATCTCACCAAATTAAATCGGCGTAAGTTTACCTTAAACTAATCTATTCTTTCTTAATCTGGCATAGCCTGGAATAACTTAACCTAGCCTAAACTAATCTCCCCGCCCAGAATACCCTAAATTAACCTATTCTAAATTAGCATAAATTGATTTAACCCAGAATAACTTAACTTAGTCGAACCTAACCTATTTTACCCTTTCTCAACCTCATCTGTAGGGAATTGTGTCTGTCTAGAAAGGCAGTGGCCGTGAACTAGTCCGCCCCAATCATTTTTACCTCAGGTCACATGATGTTTAGCTGAGGAATCTATTATTGGCCTAGTGAAATATGAGTCATACCGAGGGCCAACTACCCACATCATGGACCAACAGCATTGTTTACCAATACCGAAACCAGGACAGCCTGATATTTTTCGTCGCCTATCACTAACCAACTGCCTGTGTAAAACATAAATGGCTTCACCCATGGTAAAGATGTACATAATTGCATCACCACCTTCCTAACTGTGTGTAAAGGCCTGGACTTTGGGATATAAATCCCTTGCCAGCCTAATCAGGATCTTATAAAAGGAAAGTAAAAAACCATGGGTTTCCAAGGGGTAACAAACAACGATTAGAGATTGACATGTCTTTACTACGAAAATAATCACAATAATTTAACCCTGACACCACTCACACAAATATTAAATAAATAGCACTGGAGTCAAACAATGACTTGAAACAAAATAATCAATACAACAAATTACAGGTATTTCCTACGGCTGCAGATGACTACTCCTAACCCACCCGGTGGAATATTTTGGTAATGCTGTGGTCCGCTCTCAGGGGAAAGGTCCAGGGCAGCTTCCTCACTTGGCGTCGGTTCCGGCGTTGGTGGGCGATGTCTTGCCACACAGGAGAGACGCCAGGGCACGGACGGTGGATAAGGTGTGGAGGAAGTGGCGATGACGTGGCAGCCGCGGTAGTAGCTGGAGTAGGTGTCCGGAGTTGACAGCCGAATAGTGAAGGACTGGGGAATCAGCCCACGAGCCCAAGGAACCTCAGATGAGTACACAACCAGAGTTGGAATCGAATTGCGGGGAAAGTGCAGCTGTGGTCAAGGCTGGATAGTGTCTGGTGTGCGACGAGGCAGCAGTGACCTTCTCACCTCCGTCTACCCCCTCCCCCCCCACTTCCTCCCTCCTCTAGTGGGGCCGAGAACACTGTGCATGGGGATGAAAGGCACAGATACACCACATTTCTTGACCTAAAAGCTGCATTTGATATTGCCAATAGGCAACTTATATTGTACGAACTAGCCAAAATGGATATAGGAGGTCGGCTGTTACACTGGATAAGTGGTTACCTAACCAACAGAAGGGCTGCTGCACTGTTTTGATGTTGCAAAAGTGAAATTTAAGATATGCAACTTCAACTTGGCACCCCCCAACGTGGAATACTTAGTCCTACTTTGTTCAATGTTCTTATTATTGCATTATTAATTTCAATCCCAGAAAACCTCAGCAATATCACAATCACCAATTCTGTTGATATTCTTGTACATACTAAAACTCATCGTGAAATGCAAACCACCCTGAACCATGTACACCCTCTGAAAAATTATTCGGCACCTGTGTCATATTGTATCACGCCGTAAAGGTGCCGAATATTTTTTTATTGGGTTTACATTAATGTTGAAGTATTATGTACAGTCGGAAACCATAATCTCTAGCCCACCTGGGTCGGTGCTGGAGGTTAGTAGAGTGTCCTTTCTGGACGGGGGCCCACTCGAACTATCACGAGGCAACACACGCACGAAAAAACACAGTCATAGTACGGCTGTATAGATAACATTATGTATAAATATTGTATATGGCATTTTATACTCTGCATTATATTCATTATATATGAACAAGAAGAAAAATTACCATAGGTTGTAGTTACGAAAGTATGAATGGAAATAAACACTTCCAAACCACCCAGTGAATCCACACAACGTTTACAGCGCTTGTGTGTGTGCCAGACCACGATGCTTCCACCACACCCCATCATTCGTGTAACTATATGAAAAATCGTGTTTAATTTGACTACATATTTCAAAAACCTTAAATTACATGTGGATCAGTCACTCCTCATTTGACACACTTATAGTGTAATACTTTGACCATCCCACCTGGGCATATGGAGGCCCACGGTAACTCTCATGGGGCAACATACGCACGAACACACAAGTTAAGATATGAACCCTTCCAGGCTTCACTATCATTATCATCTTATGTTCATCGTGCTCTGTATCTTGGTAACTAGACATATTGTCAATACATGACAGTGTTATTAGTATAATATTGTAACTTATTACCTACAGTTATTGTTGTAAATCATGGACAGGAAGGATACATAAATTGTAATATCAAGTGTATGGTTCGCTCAAAGCCACCCCAAGTCAGACAACGCGTCACACAAAGTTGCACTGTGTGTGTGTGTGTGTGTGTGTGTGTGTGTTCTGTAACATTAAGCTTCATCCTTAGTAGGTATGATGTTTCATAAAGAGGTTTCTCCCATTCCTCATTGTGAGCATCGTCCCAGAGCACATTGTTTCCATCAAAACCATGGTTCATCCTTATTTCCCTTCTTCCGTGTAACTATATCCATATGGCGAAGTGCTTGCATTTCATTTCTTTATTTACCAAAACAATGTGGATCAGTTACTCGTTATTTAACACATACATGCACTTAGAGCATCAAGATTGTTTTGTAGGCATGACTATTAGTTAATTGAAACCCCAAAAATGTGGAGGTCCTCACTGCCTCACAACACCAACAGGTCCTCACAGCCTCACAACACCAACAGGTCCACATAGCCTCACAACACCAATAGGTCCACACAGCCTCACAACACCAACAGGTCCTCACAGCCCCACAACACCAACAGGTCCACACAGCCTCACAACATCAAGAGGTCCTCATAGCCTCAGAACACCAACAGGTCCACACAGCCTCCCAACACCAACAGATCCTCACAGCCTCACAACACCAAGAGGTCCACACAGCCTCACAACACCAACAGGTCCTCACAGTCTCACAACACCAACAGGTCCTCACAGCCTCACAACACCAACAGGTACTTACAGCCTCACAAAACCAAGAGGTCAACACACAATCACAACGCCAACACGTCCACACAGCCTCACAATACCAACAGGTCCTCACAGCCTCACACCAGCAACAGGTCCTTACACCCTCACAACACCAACAGATCCACACAGCCTCACAACACAAACAGGTCCACACAGCTTCACAACACCAACAGATCCACACAGCCTCACAGCTCCAACAGGTCCACACAGCCTCACATCACCAACAGGTCCATACAGCCTCACAACACCAACAGGTCCTCACAGCTTCACAATACCAACAGGTCCTCACAACCTTACAACATCAACAGGTCTTCACAGCCTCACATCATCAAGAGGTCCTCACAGCCCTACAACATCAACAGCTACTCACAGCCTCGCATCACCAGCAAGTCCTCACAGCCTCACAACACCAACAGGTCCTCACAGCCTCACAACACCAACAGGTCCTCACAGCCTCACAACATCAAGAGGTCCTCACAGCCTCACAACACCAACAGATACTCACAGCCTCGAATCACTAGCAGGTCCTCACAGCCTCACAACACCAACAGGTCCTCACAGCTTCACATCACCATAAGGTCCTCACAGCCTCACAACACCAACAGGTCCTCACAGCTTCACAATACCAACAGATCCTCACAACCTTACAGCATCAACAGGTCTTCACAGCCTCACATCATCAAGAGTTCCTCACAGCCCTACAACACCAACAGCTACTCACAGCCTCGCATCACCAGCAAGTCCTCACAGCCTCACAACACCAACAGGTCCTCACAGCCTCACAACACCAACAGGTCCTCACAGCCTCACAACATCAAGAGGTCCTCACAGCCTCACAACACCAACAGATACTCACAGCCTCGAATCACTAGCAGGTCCTCACAGCCTCACAACACCAACAGGTCCTCACAGCTTCACATCACCATAAGGTCCTCACAGCCTCACAACACCAACAAGTCATCACAGCCTCACAACACCAACAGGTCCTCACAGCCTCACAACACCAATACGTCCACACAGCCTCACAACACCAACAAGTCCTCAGAGCCTCACAACACCAACAGGCCCACACAGCCTCACAACACCAACAGGTCAACACAGCCTCACAACACCAACAGGTCAACACGGCCTCACAACACCAATAGGTCCACACAGCCTCATAGCACCAACAGGTCTTCACAACCTCACAACATCAATAGGTCCTCACAGACTCACAACACCAACAGGTCCTGATAGCCTCACAGCATCATTAGGTCGTCACAGTCTCACAACACCAAGATGTCCTCACAACACCATCAGGTCCTCACAGCATCACAACACCAACAGGTCCTCACAGCCTCACAACACCAACAGGTCCTCACAGCCTCACAACACCAACAGGTCCACAAAGCCTCACAACACCAACAGGTCCTCACAGCCTCACAACACCAACAGGTCCACAGAGCCTCACAACAGCAACAGATCCTCACAGCCTCACAACACCAAGAGGTCCACACAGCCTCACAACACCAAGATGTCATCACAACACCAACACGTCCTCACAGCCTCACAACACCAACAGGTCCTCACAGCCTCACAACACCAACAGGTCCTCACAGCCTCACAACAACAACAGGTCCACACAGCCTCACACCAGCAACAGGTCCTCACAGCCTCACAACACCAACAGGTCCACACAGCCTCACAACATCAATAGGTCCTGACAGCCTCACAACACCAACAGGTCTACACAGCCTCACAACATCAACAGGTCCTCACAGCCTCACAACACCAACATGTCCTCAAAGCCTCACAACACCAACAGGTCCTCACAGCCTCACAACACCAACAGGTCCACACAGCCTCACAACAGCAACAGGTCCTCACAGCCTCACAACACCAACAGGTCCACACAGCCTCACAACACCAACAGGTCCACACTGCCTCACAACATCAATAGGTCCTGACAGCCTCACAACACCAACAGGTATACACAGCCTCACAACATCAATAGGTCCACACAGCCTCACAACACCAATAGGTCTTCACAGCCTCACAACACCAACACGTCCTCACAGCCTCACAACACCAAGAGGTCCCCATAGCCTCACAACACCAACAGATCCACACATTCTCACAACACCAAGAGGTCCGTCCTCACAGCCTTACAACACAAACAGGTCCACACAGCCTCACAACACCAATATGTCCTCACAACACCAACAGGCCCTCACAGCCTCACAACACCAACAGGATCCTCACAGCCTCACGACACCAAGAGGTCCACACAGCCTCACAACACCGATATGTCCCAACATCACCAACAGGTCCTCACAGCCTCACAACACCAACAGATCCACACATTCTCACAACACCAAGAGGTCCACACAGCCTCACAACACCGATATGTCCTCACATCACCAACAGGTCCTCACAGCCTCACAACACCAACAGATCCACACATTCTCACAACACCAAGAGGTCCACACAGCCTCACAACACCAAGATGTCCTCACAACACCAACAGGTCCTCACAGCCTCACAACATCAACAGGTCCTCACAGCCTCACAACACCAACAAATCCACACATTCTCACAACACCAAGATGTCCGTCCACAGAGACTCACAACACCAAGAGGTCTACAGAGCCTCACAACACCAAGATGTCCTCACAACACCAACAGGTCCTCACAGCCTCACAACACCAATAGGTCCTCACAGCCTCACAACATCAATAGGTCCTCACAGCCCCACAACACCAAGAGGTCCACACAGCCTCACAACACCAAGATGGCCTCACAACACCAACAGGTCCTCACAGCCTCACAACATCAATAGGTCCTCACAGCCTCACAACACCAATAGGTCCTCACAGCCTCACAATGCCAACACGTCCTCACAGCCTCACAACACCAAGAGGTCCCCATAGCCTCACAATACCAACAGATCCACACATTCTCACAACACCAAGAGGTCCTCACAACACCAACAGGTCCTCACAGCCTCACAACACCAACAGGTCCACACAACCTCACAACACCAACAGGTCCCCACAGCCTCACAACACCAACAGGTCCTCACAGCCTCACAACACCAAGAGGTCCACACAGCCGCACAACACCAATATGCCCTCACATCACCAACAGGTCCTCTAAGCCTCGCAACACCAACAGATCCACACATTCTCACAACACCAAAGGGTCCACATAGCCTCACAACACCAAGAGGTCCTCACATCATCAACAGGTCCTCACAGCCTCACAAAACCAACACGTCCTCACAGCCACACAATACCAAGAGGTCCTCTAAGCCTCACAACACCAACAGATCCACACATTCTCACATCACCACGAGGTCCGTCCTCACAGCCTCACAACACCAAGATGTCGTCACAACACCAACAGGTCCTCCCAGCCTCACAACACCAACATGTCCTCACAGCCTCACAACACCAATAGGTCCTCACAGCCTCACAACGTCAAGAGGTCCACACAGGCTAACAACACCAATATGTCCTCACAACACCAACACGTCCTCACAGCCTCACAACACCAACAGGTCCTCACAGCCCCACAACGCCAAGAGGTCCTCACAGCCTCATAACACTAACACGTCCTCACAGCCTCACAACATCAAGAGGTCCTCTTAGCCTCACAACACCAACAAATCCACACATTCTCACAACACCAAGAGGTCCGTCCTCAGAGCCTCACAACACCAACAAATCCACACATTCTCACAACACCAAGAGGTCCGTCCTCAGAGCCTCACAACACCAAGAGGTCCTCACAGCCTCACAACATCAATAGGTCCTCACAGCTTCACAACACAAAGAGATCCACACAGTCTCACAACACCAAGATGTCCTCACAACACCAACAGGTCCTCACAGCCTCACAACAGCAACAGGTCCTCACATCCTCACAACATCAACAGGTCCTCACAGCCTGACAACACCAACAGGTCCCCAAAGCCTCACAACACCAACAGGTCCTCAAAGCCTCACAACACCAATAGGTCCACACAGCCTCACAACAGCAACAGGTCCTCACAGCCTCACAACACCAACATGTCTACACAGCCTCACAACATCAATAGGTACTCACAGCCTCACAACACCAATAGGTCCTCACAGCCTCACAACGTCAAGAGGTCCACACAGGCTAACAACACCAATATGTCCTCACAACACCAACACGTCCTCACAGCCTCACAACACCAACAGGTCCTCACAGCCCCACAACGCCAAGAGGTCCTCACAGCCTCATAACACTAACACGTCCTCACAGCCTCACAACATCAAGAGGTCCTATTAGCCTCACAACACCAACAAATCCACACATTCTCACAACACCAAGAGGTCCGTCCTCAGAGCCTCACAACACCAACAAATCCACACATTCTCACAACACCAAGAGGTCCCCTCCTCAGAGCCTCACAACACCAAGAGGTCCTCACAGCCTCACAACATCAATAGGTCCTCACAGCTTCACAACACCAAGAGATCCACACAGTCTCACAACACCAAGATGTCCTCACAACACCAACAGGTCCTCACAGCCTCACAACAGCAACAGGTCCTCACATCCTCACAACATCAACAGGTCCTCACAGCCTGACAACACCAACAGGTCCCCAAAGCCTCACAACACCAACAGGTCCTCAAAGCCTCACAACACCAATAGGTCCACACAGCCTCACAACAGCAACAGGTCCTCACAGCCTCACAACACCAACATGTCTACACAGCCTCACAACATCAATAGGTACTCACAGCCTCACAACACCAATAGGTCCTCAAAGCCTCACAACACCAAGATGTCCTCACAACACCAACAGGTCCAAACAGCCTCACAACACCAAGAGATCCCCATAGCCTCACAACACCAATAGGTCCGTCCTCACAGCCTCACAACACCAAGAGGTCCACACAGCCTCACAACACCAATATGTCCTCACAACACCAACAGGTCCTCACAGCCTCACAACACCAACACGTCCCCACAGCCCCACAACACCAACACGTTCTTACAGCCTCACAACACCAACAGATACACACATTATGGGAAGAATTATGGGTACGTGTTATGCCACGGGCCCACCTTCCCAACACTGTTTCCATCATAATCTTTGTGGCATACCATCCGCCTCGCTCACCCACCAGAGACACTCTTATCAATCATCTCATCACCACCTCAAACCACCTCAGAGTTAGGTACCCATGTGCCAAGTTAGTATAATGTGGGGTTTTAATGAAATTGACACCACTGATAACCAGGACCAGATATCACTATCACAAGTTGTGACCTTCCCCACACACGGTCAAAATACCCTTGACCTTATCTTAACTGACTTAGCGGACCAGTACCAACCACCTCAACCAATGCCTCCTATCGGGTGTAGCACACACATATCAGTGCTCTGGTCCCCAGCTGCCACTCCCACTCAAGTACAGAGACCCTACATCAAGACCTACAGGCCGATTACTGACTCTGCAGTGCGCCTCTTCGGGCAGTGGATAGTTCACCATCTCTGGACTGAAGTGCTTATCGTGGATGACGTGGAAACCAAATGGATAAATTATACCAACACCACCACGGAAGCCCACCACCACTTCTTACCCGAGAAGTCCGTCAGATCTCACCCAGCTGACTTGCCCTGGATCACACCTCGGATCAAAAGACTTATGCAACAGAGAGACAGAGCCTTTCATCTCAATGACCACATCCGCTACAGGTCCCTTCGCAACCGAGTCATCCGCGAAATACGCACTGCAAAGAAGTCCCACTACCCAACCAAATTACAACACCTGAAGCAGACCAACATCAGTCAATGGTATGGTAAGCTTAAAGAACTCTGTGGACTAAACAATAAGACACACCCCCTCCCCTTCCTTAGCCATCTCACTAATGTTGACGCAGCTGAGCAAACGAATAACCATTTCGCTACTATATGCCAGACGCTCCCCCAGTTTGACACAACCACTCTCCCTGCTTACCTACCAGCCCCCCTTCCCACTGACTTAGTAGAAGAATTTGAAGTAGCAAAACGCCTGGACAAACTAAAATTTAAACGCTCTACCACCCCCATTGACTTACCAATGAAACTTTTCAAGGAGTTCTCCCCGGAGCTTGCTAAACCCCTATGCTCCATCATCAATGCTTCTCTCAGTCAAGCCAGATGCCCAGCTGACTGGAAGACCTCTTATGTATCACCAGTGCCCAAGTCAACCAGCCCACACTCCTTAAATCAGCTACGACCTTTTGCAATCACCCCAATACCCAGCCTAATCTGTGAAAGTTTTGTGTTCGACTGGGCTTATGCTGATATTGCAGGAGTCGTAGACCCTCAGCAATTTGGCAACATGAAAACTTCCTCCACCACTCACTGTCTTGTCAGCTTTCTCGATTACATATACCGCCATCTCGAGAAACGAAAAACGTCTGTAGCTGTCGCCTTCATTGATTTCACTAAAGCGTTCGACCTAGTCGACCACAATATAATCATCAACAAAGCTATTGACCTCGGGCTTCGGAGAAGTCTTATACCATGGCTTACAGACTTCCTCAGTGACCGACGCCAAGCTGTACGCTTCCGAGGGGCTGTCTCCACCTTTCAGTCACTCACCTGTGGCGTCCCCCAAGGCACCAAGATGGGACCACTCTGCTTCCTTATGCTCATCAATGATGCCCTAAGAGAAACCCCTGCTCGCTGGAAATATGTCGACGACTCCACCATTGGGATCAGCGTCAACAATTCTGCTCCCAACTTTACCGCCCTTCAGGATTTATTGAACAGTCTCCAAAACTGGGCCACCAACAACCATGTCACCATCAACCATACCAAGACCATGGTTATGCACATCAACCTCTCCTCCGACAATGTCCCACCTCCTTCCATTACTCTAGGTCCGAACACACTCCAGGTTGTAGATTCCACGAAGCTCCTCGGCGTCACCATAGACAACAAACTAAATTGGAAACCACACGTCAGTGAAGTTGTCAAATCCTCCAGTTTCTGTCTCCACCTCCTCCGCCGACTCAAGTCCCTCGGAGTTCCTGCACACGAGCTCCTCAGTGTTTACACAACATTCATACTTCCCAAGCTCACCTATGCCTCCCCCACCTGGTCTTCCTCCCTAAATGCCACACAACGTAAACACCTGGAAAAAGTGCAAAAGAGGGCATGCAAGATTATTCTCTCCCCTTCCTACTCCACATATCAAGAAGCACTCAACACACTGACCCTTTCGACTCTCACTGACCATCACCACGACCTCATCTGCAAATTTGGTAAGAAGCTTCTACACCATCCTCAACACCGGCTCCTACTACCACCTGAGATCCCTAGTCCGAGAATTGCTGTTCGACACCACAACCGCATCCAGCCCATACGTGCACGAACTGATCGCTATAAGAACAGCCCAACCATTGTAAAAATTATCAATAACTTGTAATAAACCAGTGTATTCACTCCCAGTAAACACTACTCCTTGCACTGTCACTATGTTGAAATGAACTGTAGTTTGACCTTTTCCCCATCTAGTTATTATATGTCTTATTTGTGTCACTTATGTTACTTGTATATTATTTGTAAATCGAAACCCATTCCCCAAATATGTAACTGTATATTTTCAGCCTTCTGGCTGCCAAGCTCTTTCAATAAACCGTTAATTATTATTATTATTACATTCTCACAACACCAAGAGGTCCGTCCACACAGCCTCACAACACCAAGATGTCCTCACAACACCAACAGGTCCTCACAGCCTTACAACACCAACAGGTCCTCACAGCCTCACAACACCAACAGGTCCTCACAGCCTCACAACACCAACAAGTCCTCACAGCCTCACAACACCAACAGGTACTCACAGCCTCACAACACCAACACGTCCTAACAACCTCACAACACCAACAGGTCCACACAGCCTCACAACACCAACAGGTCCTCACAGCCTCACAACATCAATAGGTCGTCACAGCCTCACAACACCAACAGGTCCTTACAGCCTCACAACACCAAGAGGTCCACACAGCCACACAACACCAACAGGTCCTCACAGCCTCACAACATCAATAGGTCCTCACAGCATCATAACACCAACACGTCCTCACAGCCTCACAACACCAACAGGTCCTCACAGCCTCTCAACACCAACACGTCCTCACAGCCTCACAACACCAAGAGGTCCACACAGGCTCACAACACCAATATGTCCTCACAACACCAACATGTCCTCTGAGCCTCACAACACCAACACGACCTCACAGCCTCACAACACAAACAAGTCCTCACAGCCTCAAAACACCAATACGTCCTCACAGCCTCACAACACCAAGAGGTCCTCTTAGCCTCACAACACCAACAGATCCACACATTCTCACAACACCAAGAGGTCCGTCCTCACAGCCTTACAACACCAAGAGGTCCACACAGCCTCACAACACGAAGATATCCTCACAACACCAACAGGTCCTCACAGCCTCACAACACCAACAGATCCTCACAGCCTCACAACACCAACAGGTCCTCACAGCCTCACAACACCAACAGGTCCTCACAGCCTCACAACACCAACAGGTCCTCACAGCCTCACAACACCAACAGGTCCTCACAGCCTCACAACATCAATAGGTCCTCACAGCCACACAACACCAAGACGTCCACACAGCCTCACAACACCAAGATGTCCTCACAACACCAACAGGTCCTCACAGCCTCACAAAACCAAGAGGTCCACACAGCCTCACAACACCAATATGTCCTCACAGCCTCATAAAATCAATAGGTCCTCACAGCATCAAAACACCAACAGGTCCTCACAGCCTCACAACACCAAGAGGTCCTCTTAGCCTTACAGCACCAACAAATCCACACATTCACACAACACCAAGAGGTCCGTCCTCAGAGCCTCACAACACCAACAAATCCACACATTCTCACAACACCAAGAGGTCCGTCCTCAGAGCCTCACAACACCAAGAGGTCCTCACAGCCTCACAACACCAAGAGGTCCTCACAGCCACACAACACCAAGAGGTCCACACAGTCTCACAACACAAAGATGTCCTAACAACACCAACAGGTCCTCACAGCCTCACAACACCAGCAGGTCCTCACAGCCTCACAACAAGAACAGGTTCACACAGCCTCACAACAGCAACATGTCCTCACAGCCTCACAACACCAAGAGGGTCCACACATCCTCACAACATCAATAGGTCCTCACAGCCTCACAACACCAACAGGTCTACACTGCCTCACAACATCAACAGGTCCTCACAGCCTCACAACACCAACGGGTCCACAAAGCCTCACAACACCAACAGGTCCTCAAAGCCTCACAACACCAATAGGTCCACACAGCCTCACAACAGCAACAGGTCCACACAGCCTCACAACACCAATATGTCCTCACAACACCAACAGGTCCTCACAGCCACACAACACCAACAGGTCCTCACAGCCTCACAACACCAACAGGTCCTCACAGCCTCACAACACCAACAGGTCCTCACAGCCTCACAACACCAAAAAGGTCCTCACAGCCTCACAACATCAATAGGACCTCACAGCAACACAACACCAAGACGTCCACACAGCCTCACAACACCAAGATGTCCTCACAACACCAACAGGTCCTCACAGCCTCACAAAACAAAGAGGTCCACACGGCCTCACAACACCAATATGTCCTCACAGCCTCATAAAATCAATAGGTCCTCACAGCATCAAAACACCAACAGGTCCTCACAGCCTCACAACACCAAGAGGTTCTCTTAGCCTTACAACACCAACAAATCCAAACATTCTCACAACACCAAGAGGTCCGTCCTCAGAGCCTCACAACACCAACAAATCCACACATTCTCACAACATCAATAGGTCCTCACAGCCTCACAACACCAAGAGGTCCACACAGTTTCACAACACCAAGATGTCCTAACAACACCAACAGGTCCTCACAGCCTCACAACACCAACAGGTCCTCACAGCCTCACAACAACAACAGGTTCACACAGCCTCACAACAGAAAATGTCCTCACAGCCTCACAACACCAAGAGGTCCACACATCCTCACAACATCAATAGGTCCTCACAGCCTCACAACACCAACAGGTCTACACAGCCTCACAACATCAACAGGTCCTCACAGCCTGACAACACCAACAGGTCCACAAAGCCTCACAACACCAACAGGTCCTCAAAGCCTCACAACACCAATAGGTCCACACTGCCTCACAACAGCAACAGGTCCACACAGCCTCACAACACAAATATGTCCTCACAACACCAACAGGTCCTCACAGCCCCACAACACCAACACGTCCTCACAGCCTCACAACACCAACAGGTCCTCACAGCCACACAACACCAACAGGTCCTCACAGCCTCACAACACCAACAGGTCCTCACAGCCTCACAACACCAACAGGTCCACACAGCTTCACAACACCAATATGTCCTCACAACACCAACAGGTCCTCACAGCCTCACAACACCAACATGTCCTCACAGCCTCACAACACCAACACGTTCTCACAGCCTCACAACACCAACAGATCCACACATTCTCAAAACACCAAGAGGTCCGTCCACACAGCCTCACAACACCAAGATGTCCTCACAACACCAACAGGTCTTCACAGCCTCACAACACCAACAGGTCCTCACAGCCTCACAACACCAAACCGGTCCTTACAACCTCATAACATCAATAGGTCCTCACACCATCATAACACCAACAGGTCCTCACAGCCTCACAACACCAACAGGTCCTCACAGCCTCACAACACCAACAGGTCCTCACAGCCTCACAACACCAACAGGTCCTCACAGCCTCACAACACCAACAGATCCACACATTCTCACAACACCAAGAGGTCCGTCCTCACAGCCTCACAACACCAAGAGGTCCAAACAGCCTCACAACACCAAGATGTCCTCACAACACCAACAGGTCCTCACAGCCTCACAAGAAAAACAGGTCCTCACAGCCTCACAACACCAACAGGTCCGCACAGCCTCACAACATCAATAGGTCCTCACAGCAACACAACACCAAGACGTCCACAGCCTCACAACACCAAGATGTCCTCACAACACCAACAGGTCCTCACAGCCTCACAAAACCAAGAGGTCCCCATAGCCTCACAACACCAAGAGATCCACACATTCTCACAACACCAAGAGGTCCGTCCTCAGAGCCTCACAACACCAACAGGTCCTCACAGCCTCACAACACCAAGAGGTCCACACAGCCTCATAACTCCAATATGTCCTCACAACACCAACAGGTCTTCACAGCCTCACAATACCAACACGTCCTCACAGCCTCGCAACACCAACAGCTCCTCACAGCCTCACAACACCAACACGTCCTCACAGCCTCACAACACCAAGAGGTCCGTCCTCACAGCCTCACAACACCAACAGGTCCTCACAGCCTCACAACACCAAGAGGTCCACACAGCCTCACACACCAATATGTCCTCACAACACCAACAGGTCCTCACAGCCTCACAACACCAACACGTCCTCACAGCCTCGCAACACCAACAGGTCCTCACAGCCTCACAACACCAAAACGTCCGCACAGCCTCACAACACCAAGAGGTCCGTCCTCACAGCTTCACAACACCAACAGGTCCTCACAGCCTCACAACACCAAGAGGTCCACACAGCCTCACAACACCAAGATGTCCTCACAACACCAACAGGTCCTCACAGCCTCACAACACCAAGAGGTCCACACAGCCTCATAACTCCAATATGTCCTCACAACACCAACAGGTCTTCACAGCCTCACAACCCCAACACGTCCTCACAGCCTCGCAACACCAACAGGTCCTCACAGCCTCACAACACCAACACGTCCTCACAGCCTCACAACACCAAGAGGTCCGTCCTCACAGCCTCACAACACCAACAGGTCCTCACAGCCTCACAACATCAAGAGGTCCACACAGCCTCACACACCAATATGTCCTCACAACACCAACAGGTCCTCACAGCCTCACAACACCAACACGTCCTCACAGCCTCGCAACACCAACAGGTCCTCACAGCCTCACAACACCAACACGTCCTCACAGCCTCACAACACCAAGAGGTCCATCCTCACAGCCTCACAACACCAACCCGTCCTCACAGCCTCACAACACCAAGAGGTCCACACAGCCTCACACACCAATATGTCCTCACATCACCAACAGGTCCTCACAGCCTCACAACAACAACAGGTTCACACAGCCTCACAACAGAAAATGTCCTCACAGCCTCACAACACCAAGAGGTCCACACATCCTCACAACATCAATAGGTCCTCACAGCCTCACAACACCAACAGGTCTACACAGCCTCACAACATCAACAGGTCCTCACAGCCTGACAACACCAACAGGTCCACAAAGCCTCACAACACCAACAGGTCCTCAAAGCCTCACAACACCAATAGGTCCACACTGCCTCACAACAGCAACAGGTCCACACAGCCTCACAACACAAATATGTCCTCACAACACCAACAGGTCCTCACAGCCTCACAACACCAACAGGTCCTCACAGCCTCACAACACCAACAGGTCCACACAGCTTCACAACACCAATATGTCCTCACAACACCAACAGGTCCTCACAGCCTCACAACACCAACATGTCCTCACAGCCTCACAACACCAACACGTTCTCACAGCCTCACAACACCAACAGATCCACACATTCTCAAAACACCAAGAGGTCCGTCCACACAGCCTCACAACACCAAGATGTCCTCACAACACCAACAGGTCTTCACAGCCTCACAACACCAACAGGTCCTCACAGCCTCACAACACCAACCGGTCCTTACAACCTCATAACATCAATAGGTCCTCACACCATCATAACACCAACAGGTCCTCACAGCCTCACAACATCAATAGGTCGTCACAGCCTCACCACACCAACAGGTCCTCACAGCCTCACAACACCAACAGGTCCTCACAGCCTCACAACAACAAGAGGTCCTCTTCGCCTCACAACACCAACAGATCCACACATTCTCACAACACCAAGAGGTCCGTCCTCACAGCCTCACAACACCAAGAGGTCCAAACAGCCTCACAACACCAAGATGTCCTCACAACACCAACAGGTCCTCACAGCCTCACAAGAAAAACAGGTCCTCACAGCCTCACAACACCAACAGGTCCGCACAGCCTCACAACATCAATAGGTCCTCACAGCAACACAACACCAAGACGTCCACAGCCTCACAACACCAAGATGTCCTCACAACACCAACAGGTCCTCACAGCCTCACAAAACCAAGAGGTCCCCATAGCCTCACAACACCAAGAGATCCACACATTCTCACAACACCAAGAGGTCCGTCCTCAGAGCCTCACAACACCAACAGGTCCTCACAGCCTCACAACACCAAGAGGTCCACACAGCCTCATAACTCCAATATGTCCTCACAACACCAACAGGTCTTCACAGCCTCACAATACCAACACGTCCTCACAGCCTCGCAACACCAACAGCTCCTCACAGCCTCACAACACCAACACGTCCTCACAGCCTCACAACACCAAGAGGTCCGTCCTCACAGCCTCACAACACCAACAGGTCCTCACAGCCTCACAACACCAAGAGGTCCACACAGCCTCACACACCAATATGTCCTCACAACACCAACAGGTCCTCACAGCCTCACAACACCAACACGTCCTCACAGCCTCGCAACACCAACAGGTCCTCACAGCCTCACAACACCAAAACGTCCGCACAGCCTCACAACACCAAGAGGTCCGTCCTCACAGCTTCACAACACCAACAGGTCCTCACAGCCTCACAACACCAAGAGGTCCACACAGCCTCACAACACCAAGATGTCCTCACAACACCAACAGGTCCTCACAGCCTCACAACACCAAGAGGTCCACACAGCCTCATAACTCCAATATGTCCTCACAACACCAACAGGTCCTCACAGCCTCACAACACCAACACGTCCTCACAGCCTCGCAACACCAACAGGTCCTCACAGCCTCACAACACCAACACGTCCTCACAGCCTCACAACACCAAGAGGTCCGTCCTCACAGCCTCACAACACCAACAGGTCCTCACAGCCTCACAACATCAAGAGGTCCACACAGCCTCACACACCAATATGTCCTCACAACACCAACAGGTCCTCACAGCCTCACAACACCAACACGTCCTCACAGCCTCGCAACACCAACAGGTCCTCACAGCCTCACAACACCAACACGTCCTCACAGCCTCACAACACCAAGAGGTCCGTCCTCACAGCTTCACAACACCAACAGGTCCTCACAGCCTCACAACACCAATATGTCCTCATAACACCTACAGGTCCTCACAACCTCACAATACCAACACGTCCTCACAGCCTCGCAACACCAACAGGTCCTCACAGCCTCACAACACCAACACGTCCTCACAGCCTCACAACACCAAGAGGTCCATCCTCACAGCCTCACAACACCAACCCGTCCTCACAGCCTCACAACACCAAGAGGTCCACACAGCCTCACACACCAATATGTCCTCACAACACCAACAGGTCCTCACAGCCTCGCAACAACAACAGGTCCACACAGCGTCACAACAGCAACAGGTCCTCACAGCCTCACAACATCAATAGGTCCTCACAGCCTCACAACACCAAGAGGCCCACACAGCCTCACAACACCAAGATGTCCTCACAACACCAACAGGTCCCCACAGCCTCACAACACCAACAGGTCCTCACAGCCTCACAACGCCAACAGGTCCTCACAGCCTCACAACAACAACAGGTTCACACAGCCTCACAACAGCAACAGGTCCTCATAGCCTCACAACACCAACAGGTCCTCACAGCCTCACAACAACAACAGGTTTACACAGCCTCACAATAGCAACAGGTCCTCACAGCCTCACAACATCAATAGGTCCTCACAACCTCACAACACCAAGAGGCCCACACAGCCTCACAACACCAAGATATCCTCACAACTCCAACAGGTCCTCACAGCCTAACAACACCAACAGGTCCTCACAGCCTCACAACACCAAGATGTCCTCACAACACCAGCAGGTCCTCACAGCCTCACAACACCAAGATGTCCTCACAACACCAACAGTTCCTCACAGCCTCACAACACCAAGATGTCCTCACAACACCAACAGTTCCTCACAGCCTCACAACACCAAGATGTCCTCACAACACCAACAGGTCTTCACAGCCTCACAACACCAAGATGTCCTCACAGCCTCACAACACCAACAGGTCCTCACAGCCTCACAACACCAACAGGTCCACACAGCCTCTCAACAGCAACAGGTCCTCACAGCCTCACAACACGAACAGGTCCACACAGCCTCACAACATCAATAGGTCCTCACACCCTCACAACACCAACAGGTCCACACAGCCTCACAACATCAATAGGTCCTCACAGCCTCACAACACCAACAGGTCCACAAAGCCTCACAACACTAACAGGTCCACACAGCCTCACAACAGCAACAGGTCCTCACAGCCTCACAACACCAACAGATCCACACAGCCTCACAACTTCAACAGGTCCGCACAGCCTCACAACACCAACAGGTCCACACAGCCTCACAGCACCAAGAGGTCCACACAGCCTCACAACACCAAGATGTCCTCACAACACCAACAGGTCCTCACAGCCTTACAACACGAACAGATCCACACATTTCACAACACCAACAGGTCTACACAGCCTCACAACACCAACAGGTCCACACAGCCTCACAACAGCAACAGGTCCTCAGCCTCACAACACCAACACGTCCTCACAGCCTCGCAACACCAACACGTCCTCACAGCCTCACAACACCAAGAGGTCCGTCCTCACAGCCTCACAACACCAACAGGTCCTCACAGCCTCACAACACCAAGAGGTCCACACAGCCTCACAACGCCAATATATCCTCACAACACCAACAGGTCCTCACAGCCTCACAACACCAACACGTCCTCACAGCCTCACAATACCAACAGGTCCTCACAGCCTCACAACACCAACACGTCCTCACAGCCTCACAACACCAAGAGGTCCGTCCTCACAGCCTCACAACACCAACAGGTCCTCACAGTCTCACAACACCAACACGTCCTCACAGCCTCACAACACCAAGAGGTCCGTCCTCACAGCCTCACAACACCAACAGGTCCTCACAGCCTCACAACACCAAGAGGTCCACACAGCCTCACACGCCAATATGTCCTCACAACACCAACAGGTCCTCACAGCCTCACAACACCAACACGTCCTCACAACACCAACAGGTCCTCACAGCCTCACAACACCAACACGTCCTCACAGCCTCGCAACACCATCAGGTCCTCACAGCCTCACAACACCAACACGTCCTCACAGCCTCACAACACCAAGAGGTCCGTCCTCACAGCTTCACAACACCAACAGGTCCTCACAGCCTCACAACACCAAGAGGTCCACACAGCCTCACAACACCAATATGTCCTCACAACACCAACAGGTCCTCACAGCCTCACAACACCAACATGTCCTCACACCTTCGCAACACCAACAGGTCCTCACAGCCTCACAACACCAACACGTCCTCACACCCTCACAACACCAAGAGGTCCGTCCTCACAGCCTTACAACACCAACCCGTCCTCACAGCCTCACAACATCAAGAGGTCCACACAGCCTCACACACCAATATGTCCTCACAACACCAACAGGTCCTCACAGCCTCACAACACCAACACGTCCTCACAGCCTCACAACACCAAGAGGTCCTCTTAGCCTCACAACACCAACAGATCCACACATTCTCACAACACCAAGAGGTCCGTCCTCACAGCCTCACAACACCAAGAGGTCCACACTGCCTCACAACACCAATATGTCCTCACAACACCAACAGGTCCACACAGCCTCACAACACCAACAGGTCCTCACAGCCTCACAACAACAACAGGTCCACACAGCCTCACAACAGCAACAGGTCCTCACAGCCTCACAACACCAACAGGTCCTCACAGCCTCACAACACCAACAGGTCCTCACAGCCTCACAACACTAACAGGTCCTCACAGCTTCACAACACCAACAGGTCCTCACAGCCTCACAACATCAATAGGTCCTCACAACCTCACAACACCAAGAGGCCCACACAGCCTCACAACACTAAAGATGTCCTCACAACTCCAACAGGTCCTCACAGCCTAACAACACCAACAGGTCCTCACAGCCTCACAACACCAAGATGTCCTCACATCACCATCAGGTCCTCACAGCCTCACAACACCAAGATATCCTCACAACACCAACAGGTCCTCACAGCCTCACAACACCAAGATGTCCTCACAGCCTCACAACACCAAGATGTCCTCACAACACCAACAGGTCCTCACAGCCTCACAACACCAACAGGTCCTCACAGCCTCACAACACCAACACGTCCTCACAGCCTCACAACACCAACAGGTCCTCACAGCCTCACAACAACAACAGGTCCACACAGCCTCACAACAGCAACAGGTCCTCACAGCCTCACATCACCAACAGGTCCTCACAGCCTCACAACAACAAGAGGCCCACACAGCCTCACAACACCAAGATGTCCTCACAACTCCAACAGGACCTCACAGCCTAACAACACCAACAGGTCCTCACAGCTTCACAACACCAAGATGTCCTCACAACACCATCAGGTCCTTACAGCCTCACAACACCAAGATGTCCTCACAACACCAACAGGTCCTCACAGCCTCACAACACCAAGATGTCCTCACAACACCAACAGGTCCTCACAGCCTCACAACACGAAGATGTCCCCACAACAACAACAGGTCCTCACAGCCTCACAACACCAACAGGTCCTCACAGCCTCACAACACCAACAGGTCCACACAGCCTCTCAACAGCAACAGGTCCTCACAGCCTCACAACACCAACAGGTCCACACAGCCTCTCAACAGCAACAGGTCCTCACAGCCTCACAACACCAACAGGTTCTCAAAGCCTCACAACACCAATACGTCCACACAGCCACACAACAGCAACAGGTCCTCACACCCTCATAACACCAACAGGTCCACATAGCCTCACAACACCAATACGTCCACACAGCCTCACAACGCCAACAGGTCCTCACAGCCCCACAACACCAACAGGTCCATACAGCCTCACAACATCAAGAGGTCCTCACAGCCTCAGAACACCAACAAGTCTACACAGCCTCACAGCACCAACAGGTCCACACAGCCTCACAACACCAACAGGTCCTCACAGCCTCACAACACCAACACGTCCTCACAGCCTCAAAACACCAAGAGGTCCGTCCTCACAGCCTCACAACACCAACAGGTCCTCACAGCCTCACAACACCAAGAGGTCCACACAGCCTCACAACGCCAATATGTCCTCACAACACCAACAGGTCCTCACAGCCTCACAACACCAACACGTCCTCACAGCCTCGCAACACCAACAGGTCCTCACAGCCTCACAACACCAACACGTCCTCACAGCCTCACAACACCAAGAGGTCCGTCCTCACAGCCTCACAACACCAACAGGTCCTCACAGCCTCACATCACCAACAGGTCCATACAGCCTCACAACACCAACAGGTCCTCACAGCTTCACAACACCAACAGGTCCTCACAACCTTACAACATCAACAGGTTTTCACAGCCTCACATCATCAAGAGGTCCTCACAGCCCTACAACACCAACAGCTACTCACAGCCTCGCATCACCAGCAAGTCCTCACAGCCTCACAACACCAACAGGTCCTCACAGCCTCACAACACCAACAGGTCCTCACAGCCTCACAACATCAAGAGGTCCTCACAGCCTCACAACACCAACAGATACTCACAGCCTCGAATCACTAGCAGGTCCTCACAGCCTCACAACACCAACAGGTCCTCACAGCTTCACATCACCATAAGGTCCTCACAGCCTCACAACACCAACAAGTCATCACAGCCTCACAACACCAACAGGTCCTGACAGCCTCACAACACCAATACGTCCACACAGCCTCACAACACCAACAAGTCCTCAGAGCCTCACAACACCAACAGGCCCACAGCCTCACAACACCAACAGGTCAACACAGCCTCACAACACCAACAGTTCAACACGGCCTCACAACACCAATAGGTCCACACAGCCTCATAACACCGACAGGTCTTCACAGCCTCACAACATCAATAGGTCCTCACAGACTCACAACACCAACAGGTCCTGATAGCCTCACAACATCATTAGGTCGTCACAGCCTCACAACACCAAGATGTCCTCACAACACCATCAGGTCCTCACAGCATCACAACACCAACAGGTCCTCACAGCCTCACAACACCAACAGGTCCTCACAGCCTCACAACACCAACAGGTCCACAAAGCCTCACAACACCAACAGGTCCTCACAGCCTCACAACAACAACAGGTCCACATAGCCTCACACCAGCAACAGGTCCTCACAGCCTCACAACACCAACAGGTCTACACAGCCTCACAACATCAACAGGTCCTCACAGCCTCACAACACCAACATGTCCTCAAAGCCTCACAACACCAACAGGTCCTCACAGCCTCACAACACCAACAGGTCCACACAGCCTCACAACAGCAACAGGTCCTCACAGCCTCACAACACCAGCAGATCCACACATTTCACAACACCAACAGGTCTACATAGCCTCACAACACCAACAGGTCCACACAGCCTCACAACAGCAACAGGTCCTCAGCCTCACAACACCAAGACGTCCTCACAGCCTCGCAACACCAACAGGTCCTCACAGCCTCACAACACCAAGAGGTCCGTCCTCACAGCCTCACAACACCAACACGTCCTCACAGCCTCGCAACACCAACACGTCCTCACAGCCTTATAACACCAAGAGGTCCGTCCTCACAGCCTCACAACACCAACAGGTCCTCACAGCCTCACAACACCAACACGTCCTCACAGCCTCGCAACACCATCAGGTCCTCACAGCCTCACAACACCAACACGTCCTCACAGCCTCACAACACCAAGAGGTCCGTCCTCACAGCTTCACAACACCAACAGGTCCTCACAGCCTCACAACACCAAGAGGTCCACACAGCCTCACAACACCAATATGTCCTCACAACACCAACAGGTCCTCACAGCCTCACAACACCAATATGTCCTCACAACACCAACAGGTCCTCACAGCCTCACAACACCAACACGTCCTCACAGCCTCGCAACACCAACAGGTCCTCACAGCCTCACAACACCAACACGGCCTCACAGCCTCACAACACCAAGAGGTCCACACAGCCTCACACACCTATATGTCCTCACAACACCAACAGGTCGTCACAGCCTCACAACACCAACACGTCCTCACAGCCTCACAACACCAAGAGGTCCTCTTAGCCTCACAACACCAACAGATCCACACATTCTCACAACACCAAGAGGTCCGTCCTCACAGCCTCACAACACCAATATGTCCTCACAACACCAATAGGTCCACACAGCCTCACAACACCAACAGGTCCTCACAGCCTCGCAACAACAACAGGTCCACACAGCCTCACAACAGCAACAGGTCCTCACAGCCTCACAACATCAATAGGTCCTCACAGCCTCACAACACCAAGAGGCCCACACAGCCTCACAACACCAATATGTCCTCACAACACCAACAGGTCCTCACAGCCTCACAACGCCAACAGGTCCTCACAGCCTCACAACAACAACAACAGGTCCACACAGCCTCAAAACAGCAACAGTCCTCACAGCCTCACAACACCAACAGGCCCACAGCCTCACAACACCAACAGGTCAACACAGCCTCACAACACCAACAGTTCAACACGGCCTCACAACACCAATAGGTCCACACAGCCTCATAACACCGACAGGTCTTCACAGCCTCACAACATCAATAGGTCCTCACAGACTCACAACACCAACAGGTCCTGATAGCCTCACAACATCATTAGGTCGTCACAGCCTCACAACACCAAGATGTCCTCACAACACCATCAGGTCCTCACAGCATCACAACACCAACAGGTCCTCACAGCCTCACAACACCAACAGGTCCTCACAGCCTCACAACACCAACAGGTCCACAAAGCCTCACAACACCAACAGGTCCTCACAGCCTCACAACAACAACAGGTCCACATAGCCTCACACCAGCAACAGGTCCTCACAGCCTCACAACACCAACAGGTCTACACAGCCTCACAACATCAACAGGTCCTCACAGCCTCACAACACCAACATGTCCTCAAAGCCTCACAACACCAACAGGTCCTCACAGCCTCACAACACCAACAGGTCCACACAGCCTCACAACAGCAACAGGTCCTCACAGCCTCACAACACCAGCAGATCCACACATTTCACAACACCAACAGGTCTACACAGCCTCACAACACCAACAGGTCCACACAGCCTCACAACAGCAACAGGTCCTCAGCCTCACAACACCAACACGTCCTCACAGCCTCGCAACACCAACAGGTCCTCACAGCCTCACAACACCAAGAGGTCCGTCCTCACAGCCTCACAACACCAACACGTCCTCACAGCCTCGCAACACCAACACGTCCTCACAGCCTTACAACACCAAGAGGTCCGTCCTCACAGCCTCACAACACCAACAGGTCCTCACAGCCTCACAACACCAACACGTCCTCACAGCCTCGCAACACCATCAGGTCCTCACAGCCTCACAACACCAACACGTCCTCACAGCCTCACAACACCAAGAGGTTCGTCCTCACAGCTTCACAACACCAACAGGTCCTCACAGCCTCACAACACCAAGAGGTCCACACAGCCTCACAACACCAATATGTCCTCACAACACCAACAGGTCCTCACAGCCTCACAACACCAATATGTCCTCACAACACCAACAGGTCCTCACAGCCTCACAACACCAACACGTCCTCACAGCCTCGCAACACCAACAGGTCCTCACAGCCTCACAACACCAACACGGCCTCACAGCCTCACAACACCAAGAGGTCCGTCCTAACAGCCTCACAACACCAACCCGTCCTCACAGCCTCACAACACCAAGAGGTCCACACAGCCTCACACACCTATATGTCCTCACAACACCAACAGGTCGTCACAGCCTCACAACACCAACACGTCCTCACAGCCTCACAACACCAAGAGGTCCTCTTAGCCTCACAACACCAACAGATCCACACATTCTCACAACACCAAGAGGTCCGTCCTCACAGCCTCACAACACCAATATGTCCTCACAACACCAATAGGTCCACACAGCCTCACAACACCAACAGGTCCTCACAGCCTCGCAACAACAACAGGTCCACACAGCCTCACAACAGCAACAGGTCCTCACAGCCTCACAACATCAATAGGTCCTCACAGCCTCACAACACCAAGAGGCCCACACAGCCTCACAACACCAATATGTCCTCACAACACCAACAGGTCCTCACAGCCTCACAACGCCAACAGGTCCTCACAGCCTCACAACAACAACAGGTCCACACAGCCTCAAAACAGCAACAGGTCCTCACAGCCTCACAACACCAACAGGTCCTCACAGCCTCACAATAACAACAGGTCCACACAGCCTCACAACAGCAACAGGTCCTCACAGCCCCACAACATTAATAGGTCCTCACAACCTCACAACACCAAGAGCCCCACACAGCCTCACAACACCAATATGTCCTCACAACTCCAACAGGTACTCACAGCCTAACAACACCAACAGGTCCTCACAGCCTTACAACACCAAGATGTCCTCACAACACCATCAGGTCCTCACAGCCTCACAACACCAAGATGTCCTCACAACACCAACAGGTCCTCACAGCCTCACAACACCAAGATGTCCTCACATCACCAACAGGTCCTCACAGCATCACAACACCAAGATGTCCTCACAACACCAACAGGTCCTCACAGCCTCACTACACCAACAGGTCCTCACAGCCTCACTACACCAACAGGTCCTCACAGCCTCACAACAACAACAGGTCCACATAGCCTCACACCAGCAACAGGTCCTCACAGCCTCACAACACCAACAGGTCTACACAGCCTCACAACATCAACAGGTCCTCACAGCCTCACAACACCAACATGTCCTCAAAGCCTCACAACACCAACAGGTCCTCACAGCCTCACAACACCAACAGGTCCACACAGCCTCACAACAGCAACAGGTCCTCACAGCCTCACAACACCAGCAGATCCACACATTTCACAACACCAACAGGTCTACACAGCCTCACAACACCAACAGGTCCACACAGCCTCACAACAGCAACAGGTCCTCAGCCTCACAACACCAACACGTCCTCACAGCCTCGCAACACCAACAGGTCCTCACAGCCTCACAACACCAAGAGGTCCGTCCTCACAGCCTCACAACACCAACACGTCCTCACAGCCTCGCAACACCAACACGTCCTCACAGCCTTACAACACCAAGAGGTCCGTCCTCACAGCCTCACAACACCAACAGGTCCTCACAGCCTCACAACACCAACACGTCCTCACAGCCTCGCAACACCATCAGGTCCTCACAGCCTCACAACACCAACACGTCCTCACAGCCTCACAACACCAAGAGGTCCGTCCTCACAGCTTCACAACACCAACAGGTCCTCACAGCCTCACAACACCAAGAGGTCCACACAGCCTCACAACACAATATGTCCTCACAACACCAACAGGTCCTCACAGCCTCACAACACCAATATGTCCTCACAACACCAACAGGTCCTCACAGCCTCACAACACCAACACGTCCTCACAGCCTCGCAACACCAACAGGTCCTCACAGCCTCACAACACCAACACGGCCTCACAGCCTCACAACACCAAGAGGTCCGTCCTAACAGCCTCACAACACCAACCCGTCCTCACAGCCTCACAACACCAAGAGGTCCACACAGCCTCACACACCATATGTCCTCACAACACCAACAGGTCGTCACAGCCTCACAACACCAACACGTCCTCACAGCCTCACAACACCAAGAGGTCCTCTTAGCCTCACAACACCAACAGATCCACACATTCTCACAACACCAAGAGGTCCGTCCTCACAGCCTCACAACACCAATATGTCCTCACAACACCAATAGGTCCACACAGCCTCACAACACCAACAGGTCCTCACAGCCTCGCAACAACAACAGGTCCACACAGCCTCACAACAGCAACAGGTCCTCACAGCCTCACAACATCAATAGGTCCTCACAGCCTCACAACACCAAGAGGCCCACACAGCCTCACAACACCAATATGTCCTCACAACACCAACAGGTCCTCACAGCCTCACAACGCCAACAGGTCCTCACAGCCTCACAACAACAACAGGTCCACACAGCCTCAAAACAGCAACAGGTCCTCACAGCCTCACAACACCAACAGGTCCTCACAGCCTCACAATAACAACAGGTCCACACAGCCTCACAACAGCAACAGGTCCTCACAGCCCCACAACATTAATAGGTCCTCACAACCTCACAACACCAAGAGCCCCACACAGCCTCACAACACCAATATGTCCTCACAACTCCAACAGGTACTCACAGCCTAACAACACCAACAGGTCCTCACAGCCTTACAACACCAAGATGTCCTCACAACACCATCAGGTCCTCACAGCCTCACAACACCAAGATGTCCTCACAACACCAACAGGTCCTCACAGCCTCACAACACCAAGATGTCCTCACATCACCAACAGGTCCTCACAGCATCACAACACCAAGATGTCCTCACAACACCAACAGGTCCTCACAGCCTCACAACACCAACAGGTCCTCACAGCCTCACAACAACAACAGGTCCACATAGCCTCACACCAGCAACAGGTCCTCACAGCCTCACAACACCAACAGGTCTACACAGCCTCACAACATCAACAGGTCCTCACAGCCTCACAACACCAACATGTCCTCAAAGCCTCACAACACCAACAGGTCCTCACAGCCTCACAACACCAACAGGTCCACACAGCCTCACAACAGCAACAGGTCCTCACAGCCTCACAACACCAGCAGATCCACACATTTCACAACACCAACAGGTCTACACAGCCTCACAACACCAACAGGTCCACACAGCCTCACAACAGCAACAGGTCCTCAGCCTCACAACACCAACACGTCCTCACAGCCTCGCAACACCAACAGGTCCTCACAGCCTCACAACACCAAGAGGTCCGTCCTCACAGCCTCACAACACCAACACGTCCTCACAGCCTCGCAACACCAACACGTCCTCACAGCCTTACAACACCAAGAGGTCCGTCCTCACAGCCTCACAACACCAACAGGTCCTCACAGCCTCACAACACCAACACGTCCTCACAGCCTCGCAACACCATCAGGTCCTCACAGCCTCACAACACCAACACGTCCTCACAGCCTCACAACACCAAGAGGTCCGTCCTCACAGCTTCACAACACCAACAGGTCCTCACAGCCTCACAACACCAAGAGGTCCACACAGCCTCACAACACAATATGTCCTCACAACACCAACAGGTCCTCACAGCCTCACAACACCAATATGTCCTCACAACACCAACAGGTCCTCACAGCCTCACAACACCAACACGTCCTCACAGCCTCGCAACACCAACAGGTCCTCACAGCCTCACAACACCAACACGGCCTCACAGCCTCACAACACCAAGAGGTCCGTCCTAACAGCCTCACAACACCAACCCGTCCTCACAGCCTCACAACACCAAGAGGTCCACACAGCCTCACACACCTATATGTCCTCACAACACCAACAGGTCGTCACAGCCTCACAACACCAACACGTCCTCACAGCCTCACAACACCAAGAGGTCCTCTTAGCCTCACAACACCAACAGATCCACACATTCTCACAACACCAAGAGGTCCGTCCTCACAGCCTCACAACACCAATATGTCCTCACAACACCAATAGGTCCACACAGCCTCACAACACCAACAGGTCCTCACAGCCTCGCAACAACAACAGGTCCACACAGCCTCACAACAGCAACAGGTCCTCACAGCCTCACAACATCAATAGGTCCTCACAGCCTCACAACACCAAGAGGCCCACACAGCCTCACAACACCAATATGTCCTCACAACACCAACAGGTCCTCACAGCCTCACAACGCCAACAGGTCCTCACAGCCTCACAACAACAACAGGTCCACACAGCCTCAAAACAGCAACAGGTCCTCACAGCCTCACAACACCAACAGGCCCACAGCCTCACAACACCAACAGGTCAACACAGCCTCACAACACCAACAGTTCAACACGGCCTCACAACACCAATAGGTCCACACAGCCTCATAACACCGACAGGTCTTCACAGCCTCACAACATCAATAGGTCCTCACAGACTCACAACACCAACAGGTCCTGATAGCCTCACAACATCATTAGGTCGTCACAGCCTCACAACACCAAGATGTCCTCACAACACCATCAGGTCCTCACAGCATCACAACACCAACAGGTCCTCACAGCCTCACAACACCAACAGGTCCTCACAGCCTCACAACACCAACAGGTCCACAAAGCCTCACAACACCAACAGGTCCTCACAGCCTCACAACAACAACAGGTCCACATAGCCTCACACCAGCAACAGGTCCTCACAGCCTCACAACACCAACAGGTCTACACAGCCTCACAACATCAACAGGTCCTCACAGCCTCACAACACCAACATGTCCTCAAAGCCTCACAACACCAACAGGTCCTCACAGCCTCACAACACCAACAGGTCCACACAGCCTCACAACAGCAACAGGTCCTCACAGCCTCACAACACCAGCAGATCCACACATTTCACAACACCAACAGGTCTACACAGCCTCACAACACCAACAGGTCCACACAGCCTCAAAACAGCAACAGGTCCTCACAGCCTCACAACACCAACAGGTCCTCACAGCCTCACAATAACAACAGGTCCACACAGCCTCACAACAGCAACAGGTCCTCACAGCCCCACAACATCAATAGGTCCTCACAACCTCACAACACCAAGAGCCCCACACAGCCTCACAACACCAATATGTCCTCACAACTCCAACAGGTACTCACAGCCTAACAACACCAACAGGTCCTCACAGCCTTACAACACCAAGATGTCCTCACAACACCATCAGGTCCTCACAGCCTCACAACACCAAGATGTCCTCACAACACCAACAGGTCCTCACAGCCTCACAACACCAAGATGTCCTCACATCACCAACAGGTCCTCACAGCATCACAACACCAAGATGTCCTCACAACACCAACAGGTCCTCACAGCCTCACTACACCAACAGGTCCTCACAGCCTCACAACAACAACAGGTCCACATAGCCTCACACCAGCAACAGGTCCTCACAGCCTCACAACACCAACAGGTCTACACAGCCTCACAACATCAACAGGTCCTCACAGCCTCACAACACCAACATGTCCTCAAAGCCTCACAACACCAACAGGTCCTCACAGCCTCACAACACCAACAGGTCCACACAGCCTCACAACAGCAACAGGTCCTCACAGCCTCACAACACCAGCAGATCCACACATTTCACAACACCAACAGGTCTACACAGCCTCACAACACCAACAGGTCCACACAGCCTCACAACAGCAACAGGTCCTCAGCCTCACAACACCAACACGTCCTCACAGCCTCGCAACACCAACAGGTCCTCACAGCCTCACAACACCAAGAGGTCCGTCCTCACAGCCTCACAACACCAACACGTCCTCACAGCCTCGCAACACCAACACGTCCTCACAGCCTTACAACACCAAGAGGTCCGTCCTCACAGCCTCACAACACCAACAGGTCCTCACAGCCTCACAACACCAACACGTCCTCACAGCCTCGCAACACCATCAGGTCCTCACAGCCTCACAACACCAACACGTCCTCACAGCCTCACAACACCAAGAGGTCCGTCCTCACAGCTTCACAACACCAACAGGTCCTCACAGCCTCACAACACCAAGAGGTCCACACAGCCTCACAACACAATATGTCCTCACAACACCAACAGGTCCTCACAGCCTCACAACACCAATATGTCCTCACAACACCAACAGGTCCTCACAGCCTCACAACACCAACACGTCCTCACAGCCTCGCAACACCAACAGGTCCTCACAGCCTCACAACACCAACACGGCCTCACAGCCTCACAACACCAAGAGGTCCGTCCTAACAGCCTCACAACACCAACCCGTCCTCACAGCCTCACAACACCAAGAGGTCCACACAGCCTCACACACCTATATGTCCTCACAACACCAACAGGTCGTCACAGCCTCACAACACCAACACGTCCTCACAGCCTCACAACACCAAGAGGTCCTCTTAGCCTCACAACACCAACAGATCCACACATTCTCACAACACCAAGAGGTCCGTCCTCACAGCCTCACAACACCAATATGTCCTCACAACACCAATAGGTCCACACAGCCTCACAACACCAACAGGTCCTCACAGCCTCGCAACAACAACAGGTCCACACAGCCTCACAACAGCAACAGGTCCTCACAGCCTCACAACATCAATAGGTCCTCACAGCCTCACAACACCAAGAGGCCCACACAGCCTCACAACACCAATATGTCCTCACAACACCAACAGGTCCTCACAGCCTCACAACGCCAACAGGTCCTCACAGCCTCACAACAACAACAGGTCCACACAGCCTCAAAACAGCAACAGGTCCTCACAGCCTCACAACACCAACAGGCCCACAGCCTCACAACACCAACAGGTCAACACAGCCTCACAACACCAACAGTTCAACACGGCCTCACAACACCAATAGGTCCACACAGCCTCATAACACCGACAGGTCTTCACAGCCTCACAACATCAATAGGTCCTCACAGACTCACAACACCAACAGGTCCTGATAGCCTCACAACATCATTAGGTCGTCACAGCCTCACAACACCAAGATGTCCTCACAACACCATCAGGTCCTCACAGCATCACAACACCAACAGGTCCTCACAGCCTCACAACACCAACAGGTCCTCACAGCCTCACAACACCAACAGGTCCACAAAGCCTCACAACACCAACAGGTCCTCACAGCCTCACAACAACAACAGGTCCACATAGCCTCACACCAGCAACAGGTCCTCACAGCCTCACAACACCAACAGGTCTACACAGCCTCACAACATCAACAGGTCCTCACAGCCTCACAACACCAACATGTCCTCAAAGCCTCACAACACCAACAGGTCCTCACAGCCTCACAACACCAACAGGTCCACACAGCCTCACAACAGCAACAGGTCCTCACAGCCTCACAACACCAGCAGATCCACACATTTCACAACACCAACAGGTCTACACAGCCTCACAACACCAACAGGTCCACACAGCCTCAAAACAGCAACAGGTCCTCACAGCCTCACAACACCAACAGGTCCTCACAGCCTCACAAAAACAACAGGTCCACACAGCCTCACAACAGCAACAGGTCCTCACAGCCCACAACATCAATAGGTCCTCACAACCTCACAACACCAAGAGCCCACACAGCCTCACAACACCAATATGTCCTCACAACTCCAACAGGTACTCACAGCCTAACAACACCAACAGGTCCTCACAGCCTTACAACCAAGAGTCCTCACAACACCATCAGGTCCCTCACAGCCTCACAACACCAAGATGTCCTCTCAACACCAACAGGTCCTCACAGCCTCACAACACCAAGAGTCCTCACATCACCAACAGTCCTCACAGCATCACAACACCAAGATGTCCTCACAACACCAACAGGTCCTCACAGCCTCACAACACCAACAGGTCCTCACAGCCTCACAACAACAACAGGTCCACATAGCCTCACACCAGCAACAGGTCCTCACAGCCTCACAACACCAACAGGTCTACACAGCCTCACAACATCAACAGGTCCTCACAGCCTCACAACACCAACATGTCCTCAAAGCCTCACAACACCAACAGGTCCTCACAGCCTCACAACACCAACAGGTCCACACAGCCTCACAACAGCAACAGGTCCTCACAGCCTCACAACACCAGCAGATCCACACATTCACAACACCAACAGGTCTACACAGCCTCACAACACCAACAGGTCCACACAGCCTCACAACAGCAACAGGTCCTCAGCCTCACAACACCAACACGTCCTCACAGCCTCACAACACCAACAGGTCCTCACAGCCTCACAACACCAAGAGGTCCTCACAGCCTCACAACACCAACACGTCCTCACAGCCTCCAACACCAACACGTCCTCACAGCCTCACAACACCAAGAGGTCCGTCCTCACAGCCTCACAACACCAACAGGTCCTCACAGCCTCACAACACCAACAGGTCCACACAGCCTCACAACACCAACAGGTCCTCACAGCCTCACAACACCAACAGGTCCTCACAGCCTCACAACACCAAGAGGTCCTCACAGCCTCACAACACCAACAGGTCCTCACAGCCTCACAACACCAAGAGGTCCACACAGCCTCACAACACCAATATGTCCTCACAACACCAACAGGTCCTCACAGCCTCACAACACCAACAGGTCCTCACAACACCAACAGGTCCACACAGCCTCACAACACCAACAGGTCCTCACAGCCTCACAACACCAACAGGTCCTCACAGCCTCACAACAACAACAGGTCCACACAGCCTCACAACAGCAACAGGTCCTCACAGCCTCACAACATCAATAGGTCCTCACAGCCTCACAACACCAAGAGGCCCACACAGCCTCACAACACCAATATGTCCTCACAACTCCAACAGGAACTCACAGCCTAACAACACCAACAGGTCCTCACAGCCTCACAACACCAAGATGTCCTCACAACACCATCAGGTCCTCACAGCCTCACAACACCAAGATGTCCTCACAACACCAACAGGTCCTCACAGCCTCACAACACCAAGATGTCCTCACATCACCAACAGGTCCTCACAGCATCACAACACCAAGATGTCCTCACAACACCAACAGGTCCTCACAGCCTCACAACACCAACAGGTCCTCACAGCCTCACAACAACAACAGGTCCACATAGCCTCACACCAGCAACAGGTCCTCACAGCCTCACAACACCAACAGGTCTACACAGCCTCACAACATCAACAGGTCCTCACAGCCTCACAACACCAACATGTCCTCAAAGCCTCACAACACCAACAGGTCCTCACAGCCTCACAACACCAACAGGTCCACACAGCCTCACAACAGCAACAGGTCCTCACAGCCTCACAACACCAGCAGATCCACACATTTCACAACACCAACAGGTCTACACAGCCTCACAACACCAACAGGTCCACACAGCCTCACAACAGCAACAGGTCCTCAGCCTCACAACACCAACACGTCCTCACAGCCTCGCAACACCAACAGGTCCTCACAGCCTCACAACACCAAGAGGTCCGTCCTCACAGCCTCACAACACCAACACGTCCTCACAGCCTCGCAACACCAACACGTCCTCACAGCCTTACAACACCAAGAGGTCCGTCCTCACAGCCTCACAACACCAACAGGTCCTCACAGCCTCACAACACCAACACGTCCTCACAGCCTCGCAACACCATCAGGTCCTCACAGCCTCACAACACCAACACGTCCTCACAGCCTCACAACACCAAGAGGTCCGTCCTCACAGCTTCACAACACCAACAGGTCCTCACAGCCTCACAACACCAAGAGGTCCACACAGCCTCACAACACAATATGTCCTCACAACACCAACAGGTCCTCACAGCCTCACAACACCAATATGTCCTCACAACACCAACAGGTCCTCACAGCCTCACAACACCAACACGTCCTCACAGCCTCGCAACACCAACAGGTCCTCACAGCCTCACAACACCAACACGGCCTCACAGCCTCACAACACCAAGAGGTCCGTCCTAACAGCCTCACAACACCAACCCGTCCTCACAGCCTCACAACACCAAGAGGTCCACACAGCCTCACACACCTATATGTCCTCACAACACCAACAGGTCGTCACAGCCTCACAACACCAACACGTCCTCACAGCCTCACAACACCAAGAGGTCCTCTAGCCTCACAACACCAACAGATCCACACATTCTCACAACACCAAGAGGTCCGTCCTCACAGCCTCACAACACCAATATGTCCTCACAACACCAATAGGTCCACACAGCCTCACAACACCAACAGGTCCTCACAGCCTCGCAACAACAACAGGTCCACACAGCCTCACAACAGCAACAGGTCCTCACAGCCTCACAACATCAATAGGTCCTCACAGCCTCACAACACCAAGAGGCCCACACAGCCTCACAACACCAATATGTCCTCACAACACCAACAGGTCCTCACAGCCTCACAACGCCAACAGGTCCTCACAGCCTCACAACAACAACAGGTCCACACAGCCTCAAAACAGCAACAGGTCCTCACAGCCTCACAACACCAACAGGTCCACACAGCCTCACAACATCAATAGGTCCTCACAGCCTCACAACACCAACAGGTCTACACTGCCTCACAACATCAATAGGTCCTCACAGCCTCACAACACCAACAGATCCACACAGCCTCACAACTTCAACAGGTCCGCACAGCCTCACAACACCAACAGGTCCACACAGCCTCACAACACCAAGAGGTCCACACAGCCTCACAACACCAACAGGTCCACACAGCCTCACAACACCAACAGGTCCACACAGCCTCACAACACCAACAGGTCCTCACAGCCTCACAACATCAATAGGTCCTCACAGCCTCACAACACCAAGAGGCCCACACAGCCTCACAACACCAAGATGTCCTCACAACACCAACAGGTCCTCACATCCTCACAACACTAACAGGTCCTCACAGCTTCACAACACCAACAGGTCCTCACATCCTCACAACAACAACAGGTCCACACAGCCTCACAACAGCAACAGGTTCTCACAGGCTCACAACACCAACAGGTCCTCACAGCCTCACAACAACAACAGGTTCACACAGCCTCACAACAGCAACAGGTCCTCACAGCCTCACAGCATCAATAGGTCCTCACAACCTGACAACACCAAGAGGCCCACACAGCCTCACAACACCAAGATGTCCTCACAACTCCAACAGGTCCTCACAGCCTAACAACACCAACAGGTCCTCACAGCCTCACAACACCAAGATGTCCTCACAACACCATCAGGTCCTCACAGCCTCACAACACCAAGATGTCCTCACAACACCATCAGGTCCTCACAGCCTCACAACACCAAGATGTCCTCACAACACCAACAGGTCCTCACAGCCTCACAACACCAAGATTTTCTCACAGCCTCACAACACCAAGATGTCCTCACAACACCAACAGGTCCTCACAGCCTCACAACACCAACACGTCCTCACAGCCTCACAACACCAACAGGTCCTCACAGCCTCACAACAACAACAGGTCCACACAGCCTCACAACAGCAACAGGTCCTCACAGCCTCACAACACCAACAGGTCCTCACAGCCTCACAACAACAACAGGTTCACACAGCCTCACAACAGCAACAGGTCCTCACAGCCTCACAACATCAATAGGTCCTCACAACCTCACAACACCAAGATGCCCACACAGCCTCACAACACCAAGATGTCCTCACAACTCCAACAGGACCTCACAGCCTAACAACACCAACAAGTCCTCACAGCCTCACAACACCAAGATGTCCTCACAACACCATCAGGTCCTCACAGCCTCACAACACCAAGATGTCCTCACAACACCAACAGGTCCTCACAGCCTCACAACACCAAGATGTCCTCACAACACGAACAGGTCCTCACAGCCTCACAACACCAAGATGTCCTCACAACACCAACAGGTCCTCACAGCCTCACAACACCAACAGGTCCTCACAGCCTCACAACACCAACAGGTCCACACAGCCTCTCAACAGCAACAGGTCCTCACAGCCTCACAACACCAACAGGTCCACACAGCCTCACAACATCAATAGGTCCTCACAGCCTCACAACACCAACAGGTCCACAAAGCCTCACAACACCAACAGGTCCACACAGCCTCACAAAAGCAACAGGTCCTCACAGCCTCACAACAGCAACAGGTCCACACAGCCTCACAACATGAATAGGTCCTCATAGCCTCACAACACCAACAGGTCTACACTGCCTCACAACATCAATAGGTCCTCACAGCCTCACAACACCAATAGGTCCTCACAGCCTCACAACACCTAGAGGTTCACACAGCCTCACAACACCAAGATGTCCTCACAACACCAACAGGTCCTCACAGCCTCACAACACCAATAGGTCCTCACAGCTTCACAACACCAAGATGTCCTGACAGCCTCACAACACCAACAGATCCACACAGCCTCACATCTTGAACAGGTCCGCACAGCCTCACAACACCAAGATGTCCTCACAACACCAACAGGTCCTCACAGCCTCACAACACCAACAGATCCACACATTTGACAACACCAAGAGGTCCTCACAGCCTCACAACACCAACAGGTCTACACAGCCTCACAACACCAAGAGGTCCACACAGCCTCACAACATCAATAGTTCCTCACAGCCTCACAACACCAACAGGTCTACACTGCCTCACAACATCAATAGGTCCTCACAGCCTCACAACACCAACAGGTCCTCACAGCCTCACAACGCCAACAGGTCCTCACAGCCTCACAACACCAAGAGGTCCACACAGCCTCACAACACCAAGATGTCCTCACAACACCAACAGGTCCTCACAGCCTCACAACACCAAGGTGTCCTCACAGCTTCACAACACCAAGATGTCCTCACAACACCAACAGGTCCTCACAGCCTCACAACATCAATAGTTCCTCACAGCCTCACAACACCAACAGATCCACACAGCCTCACAACTTCAACAGGTCCTCACAGCCTCACAAGACCAACAGGTCCTCACAGCCTCATAACACCAAGAGGTCCACACAGCCTCACAACACCACGATGTCCGTCCTCACAGCCTCACAATACCAACAGGTCCTCACAGTCTCACAACACTTATAGGTCCTCACAGCTTCACAACACCAACAGGTCCTCATAGTCTCACTACACCAAGATGTCCGTCCTCACAGCCTCACAATACCAACGGGTCCTTACAGCCTCACAACACCAACAGGTCCTCACAGCCTCACATCACCAACAGGTCCTTACAGCCTCACAACACCAACAGGTCCTCACAGCCTCACATCACCAACAGGTCCTCACAGCCTCACATCACCAATAGGTCCTCGCAGCTTCACAACACCAACAGGTCCTTACAGCCTCACATCACCAATAGGTCCTCGCAGCTTCACAACACCAACAGGTCCTCACAGCCTCACAGGTCCTTGTAGCCTTATAAAAAGTGTCTAACAAGCATGGAAAATAGAAATAGAACACAAAAACAGTCATAAAAGATGACCGTGTGACCATAGACAGCTGATGTTGAAATTGAATTTGAAATTCTTTATTGACTATATAATTATTACAATAAAAGGACAGGGTAGTATGCTACTCCCACCCTCACATTTGTCATCCCCTTCTGGGACTTACAAAAAGTTACTTACAACAATACAACAGCGAATGTTCACTGGCAACTCACAAAAAGTAGTACTCGTAACTGATTCGAACACTGGCGGAACTACACCTGGAAGGACCAACACCGAATTTTCCCAGATTAATCAGTGAGGGGAAATTATTCTATATAGAGATGACTTATTAATAGGCAGTTCTGACTTTATCGATCATGTGACGAATCAGAGCTTCCTCGAAAATTGAAGCATTCGCTTCTTACAGTGAATGTTGTTACTCTATAGTGACTCATAAGCAAATGATTGAAGCTTCAATGCGTTAGTGATTAGTTTTAGCTCCTCATTGATGCTAAGTAAGGCTTCAAGATGTGAAAAAAATATTATACATAAAATATGTGTAGCTTAACACTGAATCAAGAGGAAATAAATATAATTGACAAAAAATAATCTATATTTTTTGCTTCAGTTAAACAATTCTCGTCTATCTCGTAGTATTAAAGAATACATCTTATCATAAGCACGAGAAGTACTAAAATTTTTAAATGTAAAGAGTATAACCAGCAGAAGACAAGTTAGGACAATATACAACATTTGGCTTAGGTAACACATTCCTGCCCGTCCACCCCGCCACCATAGAACACACAGTCTGCATTTCCGGTAGTCGCTGTGGACTGTTGAAGATTCCAGGAAGACATCAGTCACGGAATGTTGTCATTATACTTGCTGGGGACATATGAAGGCCAGCGAGCGGCTCCCGTTGGAATCGGAGATGAATCACACTGCAGGGGACGACAGAGAAAATGAAATAACTGTGAAGAGAAAAAGAGAGAAATGAGGATGTTGAGGCAGCGGGTTTCATATACCCAAGTAATAGTGTTGTGACTAGGTCGTGACCTGAGAGCAGCTCTGACTACATTCTGTTCACGCAAACCTCACAACTGAGACCTAGGATCAGTTTGGAGCAACGCAGCTTATTGGTTGACGGACGGACACGATAAGTCACCTTAGGCCTCAATTCTAAGATTCGAGTGAGCCGAACTAAATATGGATTAATAGATAGAATGTTGCAAAAACCATAGAATTTTATTAATTGCAGAATTGGTCACACTCACACACACACACACACACACACACACACTGACCATCACCACGACCCCATCTGCAAATTTGGTGAGAAGCTTCTGCACCATCCTCGACACCGGCTCCTACTACCACCCGAGATCCCTCGCCAGAGAATTGCTGTTCGACACCACAGCCCCATCCAGCCCATACGGGCACGAACTGATCACTATAAGAACAGCCCAGTCCCAACCATTGTAAAAATTATCAATAACCTGTATCACTTATGTTACTTGTATATTATTTGTAAATCAAGAGACCCATTCTCCAATTATGTAACTGTATATTTTCAGCCTTCCGGCTACCATGCTCTTTCAATAAACCGTTAATTATCATTATTATTATCATTACACACACACACACACAAACACCTCTCACCACATTGCCCTGTGTTCCACCTCTCACTTCCTGCCTCATTTTACCAGCACATTTGTTTGGGTCTATCAATTTAAATTGTTAATTATTATGTAGGTTTACAGGCAAAATTTATATTGAATACAGAGAATTTTATTATTAAGAAGGTGAAAATTATGTTCATGGTGTCTCTCTATCCTTGCCAACCTTTACATGCTCCGCCAACCCTACTTTTTTATAGACCTGCCCTTGATATAACCAGTGAATACATAAATTAGTGTTATGTTTATGGTAGACTGGACTATTGACTCAACAGGATGAGATTTCCTCAGAGCGTAATGTTGTTTATGTATTCTCGTGGTGGAGTTAGATTTATCAATAGGTATACTGAAGTGCTCTTTCTCCCCTGTGCTCGATAGCCGTCTATGTGTGTACAGCTCGCAGAATATGTTTGGATTCGACTCAAATAAATGCAATAAATTTGAACCCAGTTTGGAAAACGTTCTACCGTCCCTGTTTAGTTTACTGTAACAAAACTGTCTCGCAAAGAATGTAAGTCATGCTCGTTTATTATAACTAATAATTATATATAGAATATAAAAGTAAAATGATAACAAAACTGCAACGCAAAATAGCTTTATTTCTCGTTGTTGTTTGATGAAATTGACGTTGCATTTACTGAGGGACGGGATATTGCACCTTGTAGCATGGTTGTATTTTTTATTATTATTGTAGTAATTGCTTCTATTGACCATTTTCGTCAGGGAGTCACAAATATCAAGGTTAAATTATTTAGTATGGAAGAGACTGACATAATTCCACAGAATTTTTTTTTTCCCGCAGATTACTACAGACCAGTGACGAGGCTGAGCTGCCTGCAAGCTTGCTTGCTTGCTTGGTTTACTTCTCTGCCCGTCGACATCTGAGATCATTACGGCCGTAGAGCCTGCAGGCGACGTGAGTTAAGAGGATACAACTGCATCGCGACAGGTAGGTCTTGGTTAAGGAATCTTTTTTATCTTGGACCTTGTGTACAATTTGGTAATACATTTTTTACAAAAGTCTCGGGTAACAGATTTTTAAGAGTTGTCAGCTGGGTAAGGTGACTCACCAGCTGTCAACCTCGACAGTTGTTAACAGTAGCAGTAGATGTTCCTATTACCGGGAGGGAAACCGTATTGACAGTTCGAATCACGGCCAATCCTGCTGTACTGACTGCAGCTGGCTATGACCCACGCAATATCAACGGACAATTCCCCACTGTACAAGTCCAGCTGGCAACTTAGCTCTCAACAACTCCACCGCCGAAATGATAAACTGGGTTAAGTCAATCAATATTTTTCTTGGGATATGTTAGGGTAGATGACAGTTTGTCCTACAGTCAACAGCGACCCAAACAATACTGTGTCAGGGTTGGTTCACCACGCACCTACAGGGAGTAATTGAGTGATATATACGAACATAAGAATGGAGGAAACTGCAGCGGGAATATTGGCCCATACTGGGCAGTCCCATTTACACCCAACACCTATTGCTTATACTGTACATCCAACCAACCTATGTTTGAAGCTATCCAGCGTGTTCGAGTTTGGTAACTTGTTCCACTTGTCCACTACTTTATTTTCAAACCAGTGTTTACCTATTTCGCGCCTAAATCTAAATTTGTCAAATTTAAAACCATTGTTGCGAGTTCGCTCCTGGTTGGATACTTTGAGTACCTTTGTAATGTCCCCTTTGTTTGGCTCTGACTTCCATTTATAACACCTCTGTCATATCGCCCATCACTCTACATCACTCGAGGGAGTGCAAATTAAGATGCTTTAACCTGTCTCTGTACTCAAGGTCCCTAATGCCCGGGATTAGTCTTGTCTTTCTAATCTGAATTCTTTCCAAGGATTCTATATCCATTCTGTAATACGGTGACCAGAATTGAACTGCGTATTCCAAGTGGGGTCTCACAAGCACAAGATATAGTTTTAGGATGACCTCGCTAGTCTTGTAACTAACACTCCTTTGTATGAACCCAAATACTTTATTAGCCTTGTTTCGAGCAAATACACATTGTTTACTTGGCTTAAGATCCTACTTATCATTACTCCTAAGTCTTTTTCACAGTCGAATTTCTCAATAACATCATTGTTCATCTGGTGTCTGGTTTCCCTGTTTACATCTCCTATGCTGAGTACTTTACATTTGTCAACATTGAATTTCATCTACCATTTTTCAGACCATTCGAAAAATTTGTTTAGATCTTCCTGTAGTTGTGCCAAGTTCTCGTCAGATTTAGTTACACGCCCTATTTCAGTGTCATCAGCAAATTTACTTATGTTGCTATCTACGCCGATATCTATGTCGTTTATGTATTTAATTAATAATAATGGTCCACGTACTGAACCTTGAGGATCTCCACTTTGTGACGTTGCTCAAATCGGATTTAGTGCCGTTAATGCTCACTCGCGTTTTCCTGTCCTGTAACCACGCCCTAATTCATTTTAGAATATCTACTTTAATGACATGAGCCTCCACTTTTCTTATTAGTCTTTCGTGAGGAACTCTGTCGAAAGCTTTGCTAAAGTCGAGATATACCACATCATAATTGTGCCCCTCGTCCACTGATTCGAAAACAGATGAAAAGAATGTTAATAGATTAGTTAGACGTGAACGCCCGCTTGTGAAGCCATGTTGAGAATCATTGATCAACTTGTGCTTCTCCAGGTGATTTCGAATAGAGTTTGAAATGATTGCTTCCTGTAATTTGCCTACAATTGATGTTAGACTGATTGGTCGGAAGTTAGAGGATAGAGATCTATTTTCCTTCACGAAAATCGGTATTACATTTGCTATCCTCCAGGATTCTGGTACTACACCCATTTTTAAGGACATGTTAAACAACTTTACTATGGGCATACTAAGCTCTTCCTTACATCCTGTAATACTCTGGCAAATATCTCATCGGGACCTGGTGACTTATTAGGCTTTAGTTTGTCTATTTGCTTACTAACTTTGCTACAAGTCACTACTAACTCGCTTAATTTAGTTTCTTCACTATTTCTGTAAAGAGTCGGTGCCTTGGGTATCATGTTTAAATTTTCGGTGGTGAAAACTGCTGAAAAATATTTATTCAGATTATTGCTCATTTCTCCGTCGTTATCAGTTAGCTCACTGGTATCAGACTGTATTGGTCCAGTCCTTTCTCGTATTTCAGTTTGATACATTCGATAGAATCCCTTGGGGTTTGACTTCGCCGCCCTTGCTACCTTCAGTTCATTATTCCTCTTTGCTTTTCTTATCTCGGTCTTAACCCTACTGGCCAATACCTTATAATAATCTTGGAGGTAAACTTCACCACAATTTGTTCTCCTACCTATAGCCTTTAAATAATTGTTTATCCATTTAGGATCATTGTTGTTTGATCTGAGTTTTCTGTATTGTATGATCTGCCTTTGTGCATTAAGTAACTCATTATTTAAATTCTTGTGGAACTCGTCAACCTCAGATCTCGTGATCAGGTCATCATTTACCGTCAGGTCTCCAGGTAAGGTGAGCTCTCCCTCTGTGGGTACAGTGTGTGAGGTCACCTCATGTCAGGTCATGTAATTCACCCCAAGCGTAATACCCCTTCTCTCAGCTGCCTCTTCAAACTATCAAAGTTTGCCCTTCTGAAATCTAGGACTTTAGTGGAATTTTCCTTGCGGCTGCTCTGAAATTCTAATTGGAATCATATTTCTTTGTGATCGCTGCTAGCAAGTTCGTTCCCTACCTCGACATTACTAATGAGGCTTCCTCTGTTTGACAGAACTAAATCGAGTATATTATTACCCCGGGTGGGTTCGGTTATATGTTGATTTAAGAAACAGTCCTGGATTGTTTCAAGAAAATCCTCTGATTCTGAGTTATCCGTAAGGTCAATCCAATCTATTTGGCTAAAGTCGCCTACTATACAGACTTTGGAAGCCCTGCGCATTTCATCCGAAATTAGTCGCTCATTAACTCTATCAAGATTAGGAGGTCTATATATTACTCCTGTGAGTAATTTTTCCCTACCATCGATTAATTCTATCCAAATTATTTCTGTATTCCACTTAGTTTTTATGTCCTTATTTATTTCACACTTCAGATTATCCCTGCCATAGATTGCTACTCCGCCTCCTTTCCTAATCTGCCTATCGGTATGGAATAATTTGTAACCTGCAGTTTGGTATTCGACAGGTAACTCACGTGAGTCTAGGTTTATCCATGTTTCCGTGAATGCTATTATATCAATTTTTTTGGTACATGCCAACGCCCTGATTTCATCCATTTTGTTTCTCATACTTCTACTGTTTGCAAAGTAGACATTTAAGTTAGTCGTGTTCTAAGTCCTCTCTTTGTCGCGTTTAGGTTTTAACTCCCGGCTTAATTTAGTTTTGTCATCTTTCCTAGCACCATTTCCCTGTAACCTTTCACTTGGCTTACTCGCCCCCACTGCAGTCTCCTCCACCCCCGTGCTCATATGTTCGCCTAGCAATTTAAAGACTTCGACATCTTTTGAACTGCCCTCCTGAGAGAGCCAGCCAGGGCTGCCACCCCATCCCTAGACAGACGCACCCCATCCCTAGACAGATGCACCCAATCCCTAGCATATAGGTTCCTTCTGCCGTAAAAGTTGTCCCAGTTGTCAATGAATGGGACTGATATTGACTTGCAATATCTGTCAAGACGGCCGTTGACACCAACTGCCCTTGACAACCATTCATTGTCAACTCTCCTTCTAGGCTGGACACCACATATGATAGGGATCCCTTCCTTTGACCTAATACGTTCTATAGCTGTCTTGAACTTATCAAGAAGCTCCTCACTCCTACACCGGCCAATATCATTGCCTCTTGCACTAAGGCAGATAATGGGTTTGTTCCCATTACCAGACAAGATATTGTCCATCCTGTCAACTATATCCCCCACCCCAGCTCCTGGTAAACACACCCTCATCCTATTTTTATTTCTACCACAAAAAGCTCTATCCAGGTACCGTACCTGTGAATCGCCAACAATTAAAGTTTTCGTACCTTCCTTGTCAGCCTTGTCCCTGACTCTGCTAATGTCCAATTCGTCTATCAAAGGACTGAAAGAGTTGGTACACTGTTGTTGTTGTATCCTTGGTGTGTTTTTTCACCACCAGTTTGGTCGTCCCTCTCCTCACAATCTTCCATTCGCCTGAGTTTTCGTCAGACACGGGTTTTCCTTGTCTCGTTTCTTCCTTTAATTTCAAGATTTCTTCCTTGGCCCTCTCTAACTCGGCCCTCAGAAGGGCACAGCCCTATTCACAAGTAGCACTCACTATTACTGACAATTAATCCCCAGGAGCTAAGCCTACCGTGACCTTTCCTCTAGTGAGTTATATAAGTCGTCAGTTTTGACAATCGTACCTTACAACAACCAGGAGCCCCAGTACAGCTGCCTATACTGAACGTTTTGTCATGGTAAAAAAATAAATAAAAAATTGTCAAAGACTCAGCCATTCGATGACGTCACATGCTCAGGGGGCATGTTGTAATTCGTATAATGTTTATAATAGGGAACAGTACCAAGATCAGTGTACATTATAACACCACATTATATACTGCAACTTTCATTAATTTTCGATAAAATAAGTGTTTTTTTATAAAGCCTTGTTATCACCTTCAAAGACACAATATCTTAACCACCGAGCTCATTATTGAATTGAATGGAATTTGAATTGAAACAGTCTATTTAGCCAGAAAAACAGTGACAGAGTGGATAATAATAACAATGTTAACATGACTGAGCCAGTTGAGAACCTGACCTCTCCTGTAGTCACCTGATATATATATATATATATATATATATATATATATATATATATATATATATATATATATATATATATATATATATATATATATATATATAACCTGTACATTAATCTCAAGGAAGTAACATCTGAAATAGTACACATAGCATGATGGTAATGAGAAAATCTCAGAATGTTACCACGGTTATCACTTCAATATTTATTTATTTTATTTATGTATTATTATTTTTTTATTCATAATTTTTTATTTATATTATAAGTATATACATAAATTACAGTGGAAGTGAAAAACATAAATATAATGGGGAAGCAGTACAACATGGAATGTACAATATTAAGGTTGAACAAGAGTTCAGAGCTGTCAGGATTATGTCTAGTTGGCAAATATATTTATTGCAATGGTAATTATCTTATTTATTTACATGATAATTTCCAATAAAACGGCGGGCACAGCAGTATGTGTTAATATCTTCGAATTTTAAAATTTTCAATTTAGCAAATTTTTCGTTTGTGTGATCTGCTTTTTTCAAGTAGGTCATTGTCCGTACAACTCTCTTTTGTACAGTAGCCAGGGATTGTGTTTTTGAAGAGCCAGAACCCCCCCCCCCCCCCATAGTGTGTGACAGTGTATCAGGTGTTGATAAACAAGACCGTGATAGATTCCTTTCATTGCTCTGAGAGTGTGTGACTGTTGAGTGTGATACATGATGCAGCACTGTTTATTGACTTTACTGTGAATGGCTTGTATGTGGTTTCTCCAGTTAAGTTTCACATCAACAATAACTCCAAGGAATTTACTATTTTGTTCGCGTTTGAGGTCTGTATTACCAAGGTACAGGGGGTCCAAGTCTGGGGGTAAGTTTTTCCTTCTCTGAAAGATCGTGTAGTAGGTTTTCTCAAGGTTTAAGGTCTGTTTTTTTCGTATTACCCAGGTCCTGACTTTAGTCAATTCAGTGTTCACAGTTCTCATCAAGGAATGGAGGTCTAAGTTGCTGGCATAGAGATTACTATCGTCTGCAAATAAGTTGTATTTTATTAGTGTGCTGGCGTGGACTATGTCGTTTATGTACAACAAAAACAGTACTGGACCGAGAATGGAATCTTGGGGGACGCCATACAAGATTGGCGAGGAGTCAGATTGGTGATTATTATAGCAGACATACTGCATCCTGTTGGACGAGGTAAACCAATTGTGGGACAGGCCGCTAACGCCGTAATGTTCAAGCTTTGAAAGGAGGATGGTACGGTCGACAGTATCGAAGGCTTTAGAATGGTCCAAGAATATACCGACTGTGATCTGACTGTCATCAAAGGAATTTAAGATGTCATTAGTAAAGGATAGCAGAGCACTCTCAGTCGACCTTCTAGCTCTAAATCCAAACTGGGAGTCTGCAAAGATGTTATTGGTATTGCAGAAGGAATTTAGTCTATTACATGCTAGCTTCTCCAGTATCTTACTCAAGGTTGGGAGGACTGATATGGGGCGGTAATTCTTGAAGAGACCTTTGTCCCCAGATTTTTTATATGCTGGGTGAACTTTAGCAATTTTCAGTGTATCCGGAGAGACACGACTAGTGAAGGAGGAATGTGTAGGAGAATAAGTAGTAATAAGTGGGCTACTTTCTTAATGATGCTCATTGGTTTATTGTCTTCGCCTGCTGCTGCATCTTTGGACATTTTTATAATGGCCAGTAATTCATCTGCTGTGACAGGGGATAAGAACAGCTCATTTTGCTGTCTGTTTTGCAGGTAGGCTCTAAATTCCTCATGGTGATCAGGGATGCTCTCTGCAAGATTTTTGCCAACATTAATAAAATATTCATTGAAGTGGTTGGCAATGAGGGAGGGTTCCGTTACAACCGAATCGTTTATCATAAAAGCTGAGTGGGGGGCCGAAGGCTGAGTGTTCCTGTTCTGAATAAAATTATGACATTCCAGGTTTTCTTCCCGTCGTCTGATGCTGACTGGAGATTATTTGTATAATAGCTACGTCTGGCATTTCTAACTGCTTGAGTTACTCTATTTCTGATACTTCGGTAAGCATCACCGAAAGTTATGGGTCTTTTTGCAAATTTCCTTTGGAGTTTGTGTTTTTCTTTTATCATTATCTTAATTTCGCTTGTGATATAGGGCTTGGAAATGGATACAGTTTTCACTGACTTAGTCTAGAGCGGGAAGCATTTATCAAAGCAAGCATTGAAGATGCATGAGAAGTTGCAGCTGTTCACGTTAGGGTTGTTGGAGGCATAGACAAGATCCCAGTTAACATTCATTAGGTTGTTTTAAAAAAGGAGCATGTTGTCGGTGCAGTAGTCTCTGTATTGTATTAAGACTCTACTAGACCTTTCAGGTCTTGTGGCTGTTTTATAATGACAAAAACTGGGAAGTGATCTGAGATATTGTTATAAATAATTGCACTTGCAACATTGTTAGGAGTGTTGTTAGTCCAGATATGATCTATCACAGTGGCAGAGGTGGCAGGTACTCTAGTGGGTTTGGTTATAGTGTTGAAGAAGAGCCTAGAATGACAGGTAGCAAGAGGGTCTAATACTGAGGTGTCGTTTTCTTACATTATTGTGGGGTCTTCTATAGATTACTCTTACTAGGATATTTCGTGTGTTGTTACGTAATTCAGTGAAAACACTCTCCATGTACTCCTCCTGAACCTTTAAATCATCTCTTACAGAAGTGTTATACTTGATATCAACATATAGTGCGACACCACCACTGTGTCGTGACGTGTTGACGCAGTGTCTATTATAAGTAGGAATGTTATACAAATGGTCAATAACGTTAGTGAGTTTGGTCTCACAGAACCCAAGTACATTAAATTTGTGGGCAATACAAGATAAACACTGATCTAATAAGGTATCGAGCTGAAGGGGAATACTGCTGATGTTATGGCTAATCAAAAAGAAGGAATGAGGAAGTAGAAGACTACAACTAAACTCGGGAGAGTCAGGAAAGTAATAGTTACAGTTTGGGTTGGTGTAACTCAGTGAGTTTTGTAGAAAGGCATCAGGATCGATATGAGGGAGTATTGTGTCGACACCATGGGTAAAGGGGGTGTAACACATACGATCTAGCACATCTAAGGGAATGACACTGATTGAAACATTTTTTTTTTTATTGAAACATTGTATTTAGACAGAAAAACACAGATACAGAGTGGATAATAATAACAATATTAACATGGCTGAGCCAGTTGAGAACCTGAGCTCTCTTTGAGGCACCTGATATATACTATACATTTATCTCAAGGAAGTATTATGTAACATTTAGTATCATCTGGAATAGTACAATAGCTTGGTAGAAATAAGTACATCTCATAATGTTACCACGGTTATCACTTCAATATATATTTATTTTATTATTCATTTTTATTTTTTATTTATTTAATTAATTAATTTATTTATTTATTTATGCATACACATATATACACACACGGGAAAAGGGAAACAACGGAGCACCTTAGCTTTCGTCTTTATTCAAGACATCTTCAGAGGCAACTGGATTACATGGACAGAGAGAGGCTTAAATATACAGGGTGACCTTAAAAACATGAGGTCAGGTCATAATGATGTCATCCACTAATCCCCACATGATATATATATATATATATATATATATATATATATATATATATATATATATATATATATATATATATATAAATATATTTCATTAGCCCAATAAAGCACGCTGACTTCTACATACAATCAACACCTCAACCCGCCAGGATTCGAACCCACGGCCAATGAGCCCATGACTGTGACCGGGAAACGCTACCTCTGGACCACCAGGATACTAAAAGCAGTCCTAGACTTTGTTATATTTCACACAAAGCCTGTTCAACGAGCTTAAGGCGCCATGAACCTCTAATGGGGACTACTCGTATCACGTAGGTGTCAGAGTAACGTTTTACCAAATCCGGCTTCGAAACACGAGGATCCATATATATTTCATTAGCCCAATAAAGCCGGATTTGGTAAAACGTTACTCTGACCACCTACGTGATACGGGTAGTCCCCATTAGAGGTTCACGGCGCCTTAAGCCCGTTGAACAGGCTTTAGGTGAAATATCACAAAGTCTAGGACTGCTTTTAGTATCCTGGTGGTCCAGAGGTAGCGTTCCCCGGTCACAGTCATGGGCTCGTGGGCCGTGGGTTCGAATCCTGGCGGGTTGAGGTGTTGATTGTAAGTAGAAGTCTGCGTACTCACAAGTGCTACAACCAACCGAATTAAGATGACCGGTACTGCTGAGGGTGATTCCCAGATTGATTTTGAGGCTTGCTGGTTTCCACCACAGAGGGTAGACGTGTAGTACTCGAGTTGGCCGGCAGGGGGGAACTCCTCAGGTGATAGTGACAGTGGCTGGTTCCCCCTCAGTGGGGAGGGGGTTCTCAAGTGGCTTGGGGGGGGAGGGGTTGGTATAGCGGGTGGGTGAGTGGGCGGGTGTCCACTTGCCCAATCCCTCACAACAAGGGTTTTATGACTGACCGTCATGTGTTTCCCTTGTTTCCTGGCTTCTTTAAACTGGTCCATTTGCTGTAGACAGGCTTTAGTAGTACCTGGGCAGAAGTCCTCGTTGACGAAGATTGTGGTGTCTTTCAGCTTAATGCGTTGATAAAACACTCTGTCACGGTCAGAGGGGCATGAGAATTTTGTTATGATGTCGCGGGGGCGGGAGGAGTTGGATTTCCCGACGCCTTGAACACCGTCAAACTTTACTTCAGGAAGTTTAAAATGTTCAATCAGCAGGCGTGAAATTTTGCGCTGGGATGACTCCCAGTTCTCCTGGGCATCATCGGCGACTCCGGCAAACCTGAGGTTGTTTCGCCGCCCTATGTCATCCACATATCCACCCGGTCTGCTGTTTTCGTTAGTTCCTTTTTGAGCTTGGAATTCTCCTCACTTAGCTGTTGAACTTGGGTCCTGAGTGTTCGGTTCTCTTTAGCTTCAACGTTCAAATTTGCTTGTAAGTCACTTATTTCCGTTTGCGAAAATTCCAAGCTTCTTTTAATCTCACTTAGCTGGTCAGTGAGACGCCGGTCAGCTTCTTCTAGCTTGCTGAAGGTCTCCTTATTCATTTGTTGTATTATGTCCTGTATGAGAGTCCGTTGGACTTCCATTATCACATCAGTCAGCTGTTGTTTCGTGAAATTTGAATGTTTAATACAAGCAGCCAACTTAGACATACCAGAGCCAGTGAGGGCTGAGTAACTGGCAGTAGGGAGACGGTCAAGCTGTGTGGTCAGCTGGGGTGGCATGGTGGGACGGTTGGGTAGGGTGGACGGTGGGGTGGACAGGGCTCAGATTACAAGCCGTGGCACTGAGGGGAGCTTGGTGGGCCTACACCTCAGGTGGTAGTCACAGATTCACCAGTAAATTAACAAATATATCTCCTTAGGGAGATCACATATAGATATTGTACTAGTAACGACAATTACTAGTCACTCACGAATCAGATTTCCTAGATATCAGACTGTTTACTCCTGGAAATACCCTGTTTTTCGACGAAAAACACGGAGCTCCCACACACACACGTCCCACCACTAGGAGAAACAAGTGATGGTCATTAGTTGTCTATATCTCATTAAATGTATAATAAAATAACTGTGATAACAATAGAAGCGAAATGAATGATAACAGGAGTATTATTAAAAGTAGTTATAGTTATTTTAATTGAATACAGTAATTAAAGGTTGTTTACTGGGTTGTTTACTGACAGGAAGGTCGTTCATGGCTAACCCACCTTGTTCCCCCTCAACCTCCCCACACAGCAGTAAGGGTCGTGTGATCCTCCCGAGCGATACACCACGCTACCTGCCTCCACCACCCACACCACCAGGGTCACCTCCACCACGACCCACACCCCAGGATCACCTCCACCACCACCCACACACCAGGATCACCCACCACCCACAGCCCAGGATCACCCCTCCACCACCCACACCCCAGGATCACCTCCACCCAGACCCCAGGATCACCTCCACCCACACCCCAGGATCACCTCCACCACCCACACCCCAGGATCACCTCCACCCACACCCACACCCCAGGATCACCTCCACCCACATCCACACCCCAGGATCACCTCCACCACCCACACCCCAGGATCACCTCCAACACCCACAACCCAGGATCACCCCCACCACCACCCACACCCACACCCCAGGATCACCTCCACCCACACCCCAAGATTACCCCTCCACCACCCACACCCCAGGATCACCTCCACCACCCACAGCCCAGGATCACCTCCACCACCCACAGCCCAGGATCACCTCCACCCACACCCACACCCTTGGATCACTCCCCCACCCACACCCTAGGATCACTCCCCCACCCACACCCTAGGATCACTCCCACCTACACCAACACCCCAGGATCACTCCCCCACCCACACCCTAGGATCACGCCCCCACCCACACCCCAGGCTGCTCCCCCACCATCAGCCCTCCTACACCCAAACAACAGGAAAACTCATTTGACCTACATCTCACAACCTCTCCCTCCCCCACACACCACTGCCCCTCCCCTTTCCTTCACACCTCCGCCCTTCCCCCTATCTCTACACCCACAACTCCTCCGCCATTCACCCTCCTTACATCCACACTTCCTCCGCCATTCACCCTCCCTACACCCACACCTCCTCCGCCATTAACCCTCCGTACGCCCACACCTCCTCCCCCATTCACCCTCTCTACACCCACACCTCCGCCGCCATTCACCCTCCCTACACCCACTCCTCCTCCATTCACCCTCCCTACACCCACACCTCCTCCGCTCCTCGACTTCTCCCTCCTCAGCGGCGTCATGTGATCCCTGACAGGTGGTTGGCCGCTCCCTCCTTCCCTGGCCTCACATCCTCTCTGGCTGTGACCCTCTGGTGTGGTCTGTGGTATGTGTGTGTATTCTTATGGTATCCACACACACACACACACACACAATCCAGAGGTTACGTTATATGAAACTATGTAACGTTTTTATTATTATTATTATTATTATTACTAGCGGAATCGCCGCCCTCCGGGTGGCTCTTTCGCTAGGCCACGGTAGGACGCCACCTTCCGGGAGGCTCCACATTGTCTCACTGTCATAGTTTTGGTTTTATCGGTGGTAGTAAGAGTGGATTATATTATATAAAGATCATAATATGTTGTGTTTCTTATATTTCTTACCGTAGAGTTCGATACCTTCACACTGGTACTTACAGGAGATTAAGAACATAAGAACATAAGAATGGAGGAAACTGCAGCGGGCCTATTGGCCCATACTGGGCAGTCCCGTTTACACCCAACCCCTATTGCTCATATGAGCATCCAACCTATGTTTGAAGCAATTCAGCGTATTCGAGTTAATGATGATATTTGGTAACTTGTTCCATTCATCCACTACTCTGTTTCCAAACCAGTGTTTACCTATTTCACGCCTAAATCTAAATTTGTCCAATTTAAAACCATTGTTACGAGTTCGCTCCTGGTTGGATAATTTGAGTACCTTTGTAATGTCCCCTTTGTTTAGCCCTGCCTTCCATTTATACACCTCTATCAGGTCGCCCCTCGCTCTACGTCTCTCAAGGGAGTGCAAATTAAGATGCTTTAACCTGTCTCTATACTCAAGGTTCCTGATACCCGGGATTAGTCTTGTCATTCTCCTCTGAATTCTTTCCAAGGATTCTATATCCATTCTGTAATACGGTGACCAGAACTGGACTGCGTAATCCAGGTGTGGTCTCACAAGAGCAAGATACAGTTTTAGGATGACCTCGCTAGTCTTGTAACTAACACTGCTTTGTATGAACCCAAGTACTTTATTAGCCTTGTTTCGAGCAAAAACACATTGTTTACTTGGCTTAAGGTTCCTACTTATCATTACTCCTAAATCTCTCTCGCAGTCGGATTTCTCTATGGCATCGTTGTTCATCTGGTATCTGGTTTCCCTGTTTACATTTCCTATACTGAGTACTTTACATTTGTCAATGTTGAATTTCATCTGCCATTTTTCAGACCATTCGAAAAATTTGTTTAGATCCTCCTGTAGTTTTGCCGAGTCCTCGTCAGATTTGATAACACGTCCTATTTTAGTATCATCAGCAAATTTACTTATGTTGCTGTCTATGCCGATATCTATGTCGTTTATGTATATAATAAACAATAATGGTCCAAGTACTGAGCCTTGGGGAACTCCACTTGTGACGTTGCTCCAATGGGACTTAGTGCCGTTAATGCTCACTCGCTGTTTCCTGTCCTGTAACCACGCCCTAATCCATTTAAGGGTGTCACCTTTGATGCCATGAGCTTCTACCTTTCTAATTAGTCTTTCGTGGGGTACTCTGTCGAAGGCTTTGCTAAAGTCGAGATATACCACATCATAATTGTGCCCCTCGTCCACTGATTCGAAAACTGATGAAAAGAATGTTAATAGATTAGTTAGGCAAGAACGTCCGCTTGTGAAGCCATGCTGGGAATCATTGATCAATCTGTGCTTCTCCAGGTGATTTCGAATAGAGTTTGAAATGATTGCTTCCAGTAATTTGCCTACTATTGATGTTAGACTGATTGGGCGGTAGTTAGAGGATAGTGATCTATCCCCCTTCTTGAAGATCGGTATTACATTCGCTATCCTCCAGGATTCTGGTACTACACCTGTTTTTAAGGACATGTTAAACAACTTTGCTAAGGGCATACTAAGCTCTTCCTTACATTCCTTTAATACTCTGGCAAATATCTCATCGGGACCAGGTGACTTATTAGGCTTTAGTTTGTCTATTTGCTTACTAACATCGTTACTAGTCACTACTATCTCACTTAATTTGTTTTCTTCACTATCTCTGAATAGAGTCGGTGCCTCGGGTATCATGTTTAAATTTTCGCTGGTGAAAACTGTTGAAAAATATTTATTCAAATTATTGCTCATTTCTCCGTCGTTATCAGTGAGCTCGCCGGAGTCTGACCGTATTGGTCCAATCTTTTCTCGTGTTTTAGTTTGGTACATTTGGTAGAATCCTTTGGGGTTTGTCTTTGCCTCCCTTGCTATCCTTACCTCATTATTCCTCTTTGCTTTCCTTATCTCGGTTTTAACCCTACTCGCCAATACCCTATAATAGTCCCGGAGGTGAATTTCGCCACGATTTATCCTTCTACCTATAGCCTTCCTTTGGCCAATGATGTTCTTTAAATAATTATTTATCCATTTAGGGTCATTGTTGTTTGATCTGAGTTTTTTGTATGGTATGTTCTGCCTTTGTGCATTAAGTAACTCACTATTTAAATTGTCGTGGAACTCGGCAATCTCAGATCTCGTTATCAGGTCGGTGTCATCTGTCAGGTTCACGGCCAAGCGCGACACCCCCTCTCTCAGCTGCCTCTTTAAACTGTCAAAGTTTGCCCTTCTGAAATCTGGTACTTTAGTGGAATTTTCCTTACGTCTGCCCTGAAAATCTAACTGGAATCGAATTTCTTTGTGATCGCTGTTTGCAAGTTCGTTCCCTACCTCGACATTGCTAATGAGGTTTTCTCTGTTTGACAAAACTAAATCCAATATATTATTACCCCGTGTGGGTTCGGTTATATGTTGACTTAGGAAACAGTCCTGGATCGTCTCGAGAAAATCCTCTGATTCTGAGTTTCCCGTAAGGTCGGTCCAATCTATTTGGCCAAGGTTAAAGTCGCCTACTATACAGACTTTGTTGTGTATGGAAGCCCTGCGCATTTCATCCCAGATAAGTCGCTCATTGACTCTGTCAAGATTGGGGGGTCTATATATTACTCCTGTGATTAATTTTTCCCGACCGTCGCTTAATTCTATCCAAATTGTTTCTGTATTCCTCTCAGTTTTTATTTCCTTATTTATTTCACACTTCAGGTTATCCCTAACATAGATTGCTACTCCGCCTCCTTTCCTGGTCTGCCTATCGGTATGGAACAGTTTGTAACCCGCAATTTGGTATTCGACTGGTAATTCACGTGTGTCTAGGTTGATCCATGTTTCAGTGAATGCAATTATATCGATTTCTTCGGTACATACCAAGGCCCTAATATCATCCATTTTGTTTCTCATACTTCTACTGTTCGCGTAATATACATTTAAGTTAGTCGTGTTCTGAGTCCTTCCCTTACCGCGTTTAGTTTTAAACTCCCTGTCTAATTTAGTTATGTCATCATTCCTAACACTATTTCCCTGTAATCTTTCGCCTTGTTTACCCGCTCCCACTGCAGTCTCCTCCACCCCCGTGCCCCTATGTTCTCTTAGCAGTTTAAAGACTTCGATATCTTTTGAACTGCCCCCTCTAGAGCCCCAGCCAGGGTTGCTACTCCATCCCTAGACAGGTGCACCCCATCCCTAGCATAAAGGTCCCTTCTGCCATAGAAGTTGTCCCAGTTGTCAATGAATGGGACTGATATTGACTTGCAATATCTGTCAAGACGGTCGTTAACACCAACTGCCCTTGACAACCATTCACTGCCAACTCTCCTTCTAGGCAGGACACCGCATATGATAGGGATCCCTCCCTTAGTCCTAATACGATCTATGGCTGCCTTGAACTTATCAAGAAGCTCCTCGCTCCTACACCGGCCAATATCATTGCCTCCTGCACTGAGGCAGATAATGGGTTTGTTCCCATTACCAGACAAGATATTGTCCATCCTGTCAATTATATCCCCCACCCCAGCTCCTGGCAAACACACCCTCATCCTATTTTTGTTTTTACCACAAAAGGCCCTGTCCATGTACCTTACCTGTGAGTCACCAACAATTAAAGTTTTTATACCTTCCTTGTCATCCCTTTCCCTGACTGTACTAACGTCCAATTCGTCTATCAAGGGACTGAACTGGTTGGTACACTTAGCTGTTGTTGTCGTTGTTGTCGTATCCTTGGTGTGCTTCTTCACCAAAAGCTTTGTCTTCCCACTACTCACAATTTTCCACTCGCTTGATTTTTCGTCAGCCACTGGCTTTACTCGTCCAGCCTCTCCTTTTAACATCGCCATCTCTTCCCTTAATTTCAAGTTCTCCAACGTGGCCCTCTCAATTTCTAACTTGGCCTTCGCCAATTCTTCAGTGGACCACTCCAGTTTGGTCAACAAACTCTCATACCCAAGACCGCACCTTGCTCTGGCCATATCTGATAATTATCCCTCCGGAGCTAACCCTGCCGTGACCTTTCCCCTAGTGAGGTCAGAACACAACTGAGGTCAGAACACACGACATTCCATGATTTATACTTGATAAATGATGATTTAATGAATTCCATTAATTTCCAACATCAATCTAAGTTACTGGTTATACTTTGTCATAACCAATCAGTCATTACCTTTAGTAATAATAAGATAGGATCACAGATACGGGCAGATAATTGCACTTACATTTATTTGTCATGCTTCCATACAATGATTTACAATTTGTGTGGATATATGAGTCACTCTCGTTCACGCTGTAATAAAATTAATCTTCTAAAAGAGGGAATTTCAACTTGGGGACACATGTGATTACTCTACAATGGGTGTGACTTAACAGAGCCTTAATTATTCAAGTGATACATTTACTGCCAGCCTGGATTGCTTTTGTTGCAACCAGGCTTCCGCACAAGAACTTCTTTCCACGGCAATAACAACTGTTACGAGTTGGGGATTTAGAATATAGTTAAAAGTCTACCCAGATCCCAACAGGCAACAACAAAAAAACAAACAAAGACAATCGGACTATAAATGGGTAGACAAAGGATGCGAGTTTTTGTTGTGTATAATAAAGTACCATAAATTCCTTAACAAAATATTCAGCTTTCTATAATTTACCCTTAACCATACTTAACCTAAACATTAACATTATATACATATTTATACAACATACAATAATTTGAAGCAAGGTGGAGGCGGGGAGGCAATATAAGATTACAAATACTTAAGTGCGGAGCTGAGATGGCTGACGAGTAAGGCTGAGTATTGTAGAAGACGGTAGGTAGTCACTGTGCCGTAGGTTTCCAGGATAGGTGATCCTGTGGTCACTTCCCAGAGTGAACTGAACTCTCCTCGAACTGGAGCTGACAAAGAAGACTTTGAGGAGGTGTCGCAACAACCAGGATATGGAGAAGGGAAACCCTGGACTGGTAACTAAGAGTAGTCATACTCGGGTTTCGTCCCAAGATGGCGTTGTTCGTGGTGCTGGGTAGGTAGATCAGGACAATAGATGGCGTGGTTCGTAGTGCTGGGTAGATAGATCATGACAATTGGAGGCGTGGTTCGTAACACACCCCTCCTCCAAAGACCTCCGTAGCGCGGGCGCGAAGGAGGTGATCACCTGGTGCGTCTGGAGAGTAGCTGCTGCATTTCCACTGGAGCTCGGGATAAGGAGTCCGCAATCAGGTTGTCTACCCCCTTTATGTGCCGGACTTGTAGATTATAGGGCTGGGTGAGGAGAGCTCAGCGGAGGATTCACTGGTTGGAGGTCTTGTTGGTTTGGATGAACGTGAGTGGGTTATGGTCGGTGAAGACTAGGGTTGTTTGTGGGCAAGACTGGAGGTAACATTCAAACTTCTTTATTGCCAACACCAGAGCCAGGGCCTCCTTCTCTATGGTCGAGTAGTTGGTCTGATGTTTTTTCAACTTGGCGGAGTAGTATGCCACAGGGTGAAGGACGTCAGTGGTTGGGTCGGGTTGTAGGAACACAGTTCCCACTCCGACACCGCTAGCGTCGATTTGCAGATGGAAGGGCAAGGTGTAGTCAGAGGGGTGGACTACAGGCTTGGAGGCAAGGAAGGCTTTGAGGCGGTGGAAAAACTGGTCGCACCTCTGTTTCCAGATGTAAGGGACCGCAGAACTGGTAAGGTCTGTGAGGGGTCCGGCCACGCTGGAGAAGTTACTGCAGAACCGACGGTAGTAGCTGCACATCCACAGGAAGCGCATGAGTTCCTTCCTCGTCCTTGGAGTGGGGAAGGACAAGATGGCTTTAACGTTTGCGTCCTTGGGTCTCACCATACCATGCCCAACGATATGTCCCAGGTAAGTCACTGTGGCCCGGCCAAAAGCAGATTTAGCCAGGTTTATGGTGAATCCAGTCTCTTGCAGTCGTGCGAACAGTATCTCCAAACGCACCAAATGTTCGTCCCAGCCGTCCGACACCACCACCAGGTCATCCAGGTAGGCGAACGTCCCATCTAGGTCCTGAATTAGGTGATTGATGGCCCTCTGGAATGTGGCCGGAGCATTAGAAAAGTCAAACGCCATAACCAAATATTGAAAAAGACCAAATGAAGTTATAAATGCTGAGATTATTTTTGCCCTATCCGTGAGTCCCACTTGATAATATCCTTTCAATAAATCCACCGTACTGATAAATTTTGCACAGCCTATGCTGTCTATTATATCTTCAATCAAAGGTAAAGGGTAGGAGTCTGAGACAGTGACCTGGTTCACTTTACGGTAATCGGTACAGAAACGAAAGGTGCTATCGGGTTTTGGAATGAGAAGGCAAGGTGAAGCCCAGGGGGAGGTACTAGGCTCAGCTAAGTTATGTTTTAACAAAAAGTCTACCTCCTTTTTCATAATCTTTCTTTTTTGTGGATTTAGTCGATATGCTGATTGCCTAATGGGTTGTACATCATCTGAGATTAGATTAATATCATGTTTAAGTATATTGCAAAACCCTGGGAGGTCTGACGTGACTTTAGGAAATGTTGATAATAACTTAGTGAGATCTTTTGCTGGAGATGGATTCAGAACAGAAAAATACTCATCCAAGTTGTTGAGTATGTGACTGTTAGCAGGGTTTTCTTTAGGTAGAGGGAAGTCTAAATTCTCCAATAGATCCATGTCATCTGTCTCCGGCTCCGGCCCTGACAAAACCGTATGCAATACAGGTAAGCTTATAGCCTTTGGGATGTCTTCCTCTGACTGCCTGGAATGGTAAAGTTTCATGAGATTAATGTGAACAAGTTGTGAATCTTTTCTGCGATCAGGAGTATGGACTATATAGTTGAGGGGAGATAGTTTATTAGCATTGACTTGAAAGTTTTGATGGAACCGTTCCAAGCAACCTTGGGACGGTGGGTGGTAAGCCGAAGATGTACAATGGTCCACACTGAGGTCTTTCATCACCTGTTTGAACAAAGATGGATCAGATTGTTGGGCTGTAATGAGCTCATCCTTACTAATGGTCTTATTGTACAGATCTTCTGTGGGTAGTAAGATATTGGAGGTGGTTTCAGATGAAGAGGGCCCATTTCGCACACTCTGTGACCAGGTGACAGCACAAGATGGGAAAAGGTGAGGAGTAGTTTCATCAAGGTCAGTGGTGGAGTTGACAGGTAAGGGAGAGTCGACTGTCTTTATGTTGGGAACCACAAGATCTCCTACCAAGTCATTACCCAATAATAAATGAATGCCGCTCACAGGCATTGGATCTTTCCTTATGGCTATTTGCACTTCCCCAGTAATCAAGGGACATTGGAGGTGCACTTTAGCTAAGGGATAGGAAGAATGGGATGAGAGATCTGAAATTAGAACACTCTCATTAGTAAATGCGGTAGATATATCAGGAATGACGTTAAACAGGAGGATAGATTGTGCTGCGCCCGTATCACGTAGTATACGAATAGGGAAAGAACGAGACCCCTCTATGATTGAAATTTTTCCCTCATAGGTGAATGAAGAGAAGAGATCCTGATGGGGAGTTTCCACATTGGTGGTTGCTATTGGTTTGAATTTGGAATTCAGGGAACTACTTTTAGCAGTTCGACACTTTGGGTGTTTACAAGACTGGATCGTATGGCCTGGTTTTTTACAGTAAGAACAATAAAACTTGGTTGCATCAGGGGGGGGGGAGGTGTGGGACCTTTCGACCTACCACTCACGCCTCCAAGGTTATCATCAGAGGAGGACCTAACATGCCGGAAAGTACCACGTTCCCTACGGCACAGTGACTCCACCAGCAAGGCGTACGCATCAGCCAGCTCAGCCGCACGCTCTAAATTAACCTCTCCACGCTCCTCCACATGCTTCAAGATGCGAAATAGTATCTTGTTCTTCCACTCCTCCAGGACTACCAAGTTTAACAAATCCTGAGGTGGCCATTAAGAAAACCTAGATAAATTAATTAATGGTCAAAAGGATAAGATAAGTGGAATACCCTAGAAAATATCACGGCAGTGGATAACCAGAAAGTCCCGGAAACTACCCAAGTTATACCTAGGGAAATTACAATTATGAATATTGTTCTTCTGATAAGATCCTTAAATAAGGATAAGAGACTTGAAAGAGGAAGGGCGTATTACGGCATTAATATAAAGATCCGGATTAACAACCCTTGAGTAATCAGGAAGGGTGTATTACGGCATTGATATTAAGATCCGGATTAACAACCCTTAGATACTTGAAAGAGGAAGGGTGTATTACGGCATTTATATAAAGATCCGGATTAACAACCCTTAGATACTTGAAACAGGAAGGGCGTATTACAGCATTAATATAAAGATCCGGATTAACAACCCTTGAGTAAACAGGAAGGGCGTATTACGGCATTAATATAAAGATCCGGATTAACAACCCTGAGATACTTGATTATTGGCCCCGAATGAGATAATGAGAAGAACAATAATTGAGGCTTTATAATTATGGGGTCCTGGTAGAGTGGGGCGTCCCAAGATATCACTTCACCCTAAACTAGTGACTATGGAACAGCCTACTCTGGAGCGAGGGTACGGCATTAAACAGATCCGGTTTCTTCCCTACACTCGATAAGACTTACTACACGACTGCCACGTGTAATAACAGGTAAGCCTTATGACACTTGGAACCTAATATCCTACGTCTGTCACTCTTACTGTACGATAATACTAATATATGCACACACATATGAAGGAACTTTAAACCACCGTAAAGCAATTGTGAACAGAAGTGACTGGGAGGAATAATTAACAAGGAGTTACAAGGGGGTTAAGAAATATGGCACTTAAGGTCGGGTCCTGTCACGGTCGCCATTTGTTACGAGTTGAGGATTTAGAATATAGTTAAAAGTCTACCCAGATCCCAACAGGCAACAACAAAAAAAAACAAAGACAATCGGACTATAAATGGGTAGACAAAGGATGCGAGTTTTTGTTGTGTATAATAAAGTACCATAAATCCCTTAGCAAAATATTCAGCTTTCTATAATTTACCCTTAACCATACTTAACCTAAACATTAACATTATATACATATTTATACAACATGCAATAATTTGAAGCAAGGTGGAGGCGGGGAGGCAATATAAGATTACAAATACTTAAGTGCGGAGCTGAGATGGCTGACGAGTAAGGCTGAGTATTGTAGAAGATGGTAGGTAGTCACTGTGCCGTAGGTTTCCAGGATAGGTGATCCTGTGGTCACTTCCCAGAGTGAACTGAACTCTCCTCGAACTGGAGCTGACAAAGAAGACTTTGAGGAGGTGACGCAACAACCAGGATATGGAGAAGGGAAACCCCGGACTGGTAACTAAGAGTGTCATACTCGGGTTTCGTCCCAAGATGGCGTTGTTCGTGGTGCTGGGTAGGTAGATCAGGACAATAGCTGGCGTGGTTCGTAGTGCTGGGTAGATAGATCATGACAATTGGAGGCGTGGTTCGTAACACAACAAAAAGTAATCTTGGGTTACCACACATAGTCTCGCGTTACTGACAGTCACTGTAGACGGTTGTTGCGGCATGGAGAACTGGTAAGCGTGACTTGAATTAACCACTTAGGTGCAATAGACCAGCCTGGATTGCTTTTGTCACAACCAGGCTTCCACACATGATATTTCCACGGGGGATAACAAACCTAGGTTAACATGCTTAATCTCTTGTCGACGACGGTCCACAGGACGGAGTGGCGGTGGAGGACTCTTGTGTGGTGTCCCGCTCCCTTCAGGAGGGAGAGGATGGGGACGTCTTGGCTAACCCATGGCCGAGGGGATACTACTTAAAATGAGGTTTTTGGGTGTGAGACGATGAACAGTACAACACTGTCTCACTGGCCTCCCCCTAAAGGCTGGCTAACATACCACTAATGGAAAATATATGTCCCAGTTATGCCTCGCCGGGTGCCTTATCTCTAGTAAAACGAACTTTGGAGTTGGTTGCGTGGGTAAGCCTAACTCAACCCATGGCACTCACTGTAGTGCATTTAGATAGACCACGTTTTTGGTTTTGCCATTAGCAGCAAGTATGTACAGATTTTTGCCAGTTCCCGCTCTGGAGCATCCAACATAGAACTGTCCATGAGAGAAGCAAGGAAACACCAGGTTTAGGCCAACCATCTTTAAGGACTGTCCCTGGCTTTTGTAGATGGTCATGGCAAAGCTCACTTTAACCGGGAACTGAAGTCACTTGAACTCAAATGGCAGGTCAGTGGTGATGAGAGGTATCTTTGGTATAAAAACGTCCTCGCCTTTAGCTTTTCCTGTCAGTATTGTAGCTTCCAGTACATGTGGCATCATGTTCTTCACCACCAGTCTTGTGCCATTGCAGAGGATTGGTGGTCCAAGATTTCTTAAGAGCATTATAGGAGTTCCAATCTTGAGAGTGAGGTGGTGAGGAGGCATTCCAGCGGGCTCCAAAGAATTAAGGAATTCTGCAGGGTACTGTACTGCTTGGTCCTGGTCGATGACTGTACCAACAGATTTGAATGAGGTCTTACTACCTGAAAGCTGTTTGAGTAGAGTCATGTTAATTTCAGCCACTTTTTCATTCTTTGGTGCCAGAATTGCTAGTTCACTCAGCCACTTGTGATCCTTGTAGTGGTGGATAATGTTTGGGTAGACCATGCTAGTGAGCTCAGTTGAGGACTTTACAACATTTCCACAGCTTTGAGGAATGATTATTTGTCCTTCTGAATCAACATGGAAAGTTCCATTCCCTATCTGTAGTAGAAGGTTTGCAAACCGTCCAGCATCCTGATCTCCTTGGAGATGTACTCTCATGTTTGTGGATAGGGTGAGTGTCTGAACACTTCACCAAAGGTATGATGCCTTGAGGCACGCATTCAGTTCATCAGCTGGAGTGCTTCGAGGAATGACAGGTAGGGTCTGGCGAAAGTCTCCAGCAATGACCATTGTAATGCCACCCATGAGCTGGTCATTTTCTCGTATGTCTTGCAAGGTCCTGTCCAATGCTTCAAACGCTAACTTGTGAGACATAGTGCATTCATCCCAGACTATGAGGCTGCATTTTTCTAAGAGTTTTACCTTTGCCGATCCTTTTTGGAAGTTGCACACTGGATTCTCATTGTGAGCGAGGTTGAGAGGCAGTTTAAAAGTTAAGTGTGCAGTACGTCCTCCTTCTAGTAGTGTTGCAGCAATGCCTGAGGATGCCACAGCAAAAGCAATTTTCCCCTGATGACGTACTTTGGCCAACAGAAGGTTGATCAGGAATGTTTTTCCTGTCCCGCCAGGTGCATCGAGAAAGATCATACCTCCCTGCTACGCTTGTATCGCTTGCAAGATCTGTTCATAAGTATTTGCTTGATTAGGCACCAGGTGAGGCTCATTTTCTTCAAGATAATTCACCAAAACTTCAACTGAGTAGTCTGTCTCTCTGAGCAACTCCCTGTTTGCACCTGTTGGTTCTTCTCGGTTTGGGGAAGGCAATCCCAAATCAGTCAGGTTTTTTCCTCATAGCTCCATCACTTTGTCTTCCAGCATGATCAGAGCCCTGTTGAACATGTCATCCATGAACTCAATCTTTTTACCAGGATGTTCTCTTCTTGCTTGATGAAGCAGATCCTCTGAAAGACTTTCTTGGTGGTTTTTCCAGAGCTGGCTTGGGTTGGAAAGTCCACATGTAGCAATAATGATGGCAAACAGGTTCCTCATTCTCATTGGCGATTGAGTAGCTGCTGCCTCTTCTAATGTGTCATTCCAGTGACCATCATCTTCCAGTAGGCCAAGGAGATTGCACGTTTCCTGATAGGTTCTGCAGACTTGTCTTTCACTGTCTTGAGTGCTGCATATGATGTTGGGCCACGGATGTGGTGCAAAAGTAGTCTCAAACAATGGCATTCAAAGTTGTTGGGGTGAACCGTGTAGACACGTCCCAAAGCATTGCCTGACTTTATCCCTGGATGTCCTTCAACGGTACAACAAAGTATATTTTTTTATCATTAAACTGTTATTATTTTATTGTCTAATCATCGCTACATATAACACCACCCATCATCACTACATATAACATCATCCATCATCACTACATGTAACATCCATCATCACTACATATAACAACCTCCATCAACACTACATATAACATCATCCGTCATCACTACACATAACAACATCCATCATCACCACATATAACATCACCCATCATCACTACATATAACAACATCCATCATCACTACATATAACATCATCCATCATCACTACATATAACACCATCCATCATCACTACATATAACACCATCCATCATCACTACAGATCGGTAAAGTAGTTTCCGAGATTCTCGTGCGGACACACAGACAAACAAACACACAGACATACTTCTTTGTTTTATATATATAGATTATTATTATCATTACGCACACCGGTACATATCGGTTTACCCACACACACACGCCCCACACATCTGCCCCCACACATACATACTGCATAATAATGTGTGTTTTGATCCGCCTTTAAGCAGAACGTTAATGTAATTAGTGACGCCTCTGTTGTTGTTGTTGTAGCGGTGGGGGTCGGGGAGGCGCTTCTACCCTCTCTCAACCTTTGCCAACCCGGCTGTTGTGGTTATTATGCACTCTAACACCACCTACTTCATGCCATATTTTACCATTGCCAGACTTCTAGGCATAACTGGGCATAGTTGAAATTTTCTATGATAAGTATTTAGTCACAATTCTTACTTTCCATATACTTTCTACGTCAGTTTATTGGATATCTTGTCTACAGCAGATGACTCTGTTTTTCACCTGGAGGTAGTTTTGTGTCTTTTTCTCTTTTATCTCGTTTACCCCTGGACCAGTCTTGGCTGTCGGGCTATTGTTATCACCCCTGACTTTGTTGGTATGGATCCTGAATACTATCAACTTTTCTTCTGCAACATAACTTGCATTTTCGTTTACCGATGGACCTGTTACTCCATAGTTACCTTGTCTCTTTGGAGGGGAGGGAGTTCCCTATTGCTCTCGGGGGTCATCGTGTTGTCATAATTAAATAGCCAGCCGAGGGTCTTCCACGAATTTAGCTTGATACAACACAGACGGGTGTTCTTATTCCTGCCAGTGTTGTCTCCTGCACCAATGTTTAGTGTATAGCTCACCAAGTGTGCCTCAGGTGTGTCTCTGGTTCTGTTATGTCTACGCTCAAGCTTGGTAGTGTGGGAAACAACATGAATCCTCTTCCTATCATGAAATAGTTCATCATCTACTTAGGGACAAAAGTTCAGTGTTCAGGTGTGTCCTTATTACTAGACCTTCTATTAGCAATAAATAACAGTAAGGTAATAGACAAATATAACCCAAGACAAGATGAAGTACTCTACTGGATGACGTAACCCATGCACTGTACTGTACACAAGGTCACGGTGTTCCACGGTACTGACATTGGCTTTCAAATGAAGTGAAATGTCATGTCTAAGTTTATGGCACCACTATTTTTATTATGTCACAGTTAAGACAATAATACACTGACTTATCATGACCATATCTTCAGTACAGGAATCACTGTACCTGTGCTGATGGTCCTGGATAATACCGTGAATGGATCATCTTAGCATATCATACTTTGAGTTTAATGCGAGGATGAAGGATAAACAGTTACTCAGGTGTTTGTTTGTAACTGGGTCATAATTAACTGTACCTTGAGAGATAAGTGAAGACGTCCGCCCGAGACACTCAACAAGCGGTAGTTATCCCCCCCCCCCCCCTCTTCCCAGGTGTTGTTATCCACAAGGTGGGCCAGGATGCTTCTTTTCTCATGCATTGTGTGGAAAATAAGGCACAAAATATTCACTATATTTTCCCTACCCGGTACGCAAAACAAAGCCAAGCTTCAAATCAGTGTAACTTTATAATTTTATGAGCTTTCTCACGGAGCCTTTGTTTATAGACTCAATAATGACTGGTCGATATATTGTGTTGAGCACTTTATGGTTAACTGTACATTGCGTGACGTCACAGTCATGTTCTCAGCTGGCCTGGAACTTCCATCTTCTCACATGCTGGAGGAAGCCATCAAGGTGAGGTTGAATTAATTATCTTTAATTGTCGCTTCCGGCCCAGATACAAGAAAAATAAAACATTATTATACATCATATAAAAAAAATACTGATAACCAGCAATGAAACCTTCACGGACTGTTTGTTGACTTGTTCTACCTGCAGCAGTGGTGACGTCGGGTGACAACCCGCCACTTTTTGTGGATAGGTAAATAATCTTGTTAGGTGAGTCGACGGACAACAGTCTGCCACAGTTGAGTTGATATTGACGCTGATATTGAAACAGTTTATTTAGTCATAAAATTACAGTTACAAAATTAACATAATATCAAGTGAGCCAGGTGGGACCCGGTGTACTCTTTGGGGCACTTGAAAAATTATATAAATCTATCTCAACGAATTGTTATATAACCTGTAGTATTTTATGCCTTATATTAATTATATTACATGAAGTTAGAAAACACATAATTTATTAGAATGTTACTACGTTTATCACAGTTTTCTATTTTCTATTTATTTAAATATATATATATATATATATATATATATATATATATATATATATATATATATATATATATATATATATATATATATCTTGATATATATATATATATATATATATATATATATATATATATATATATATATATCTTGATATATATATATATATATATATATATATATATATATATATATATATATATATATATATATATATATATATATATATATATATATTTCATGTAGATCCACAATGAAAACGTGGATAAGATAAATCTTGATAAAATCACACAGGAAAAGGGAAACAACGGAGCACCTTAGCTTTCGTCTTTATTCAAGACTTCCTCAGAGGCAACTGAAGATGTCTTGAATAAAGACGAAAGCTAAGGTGCTCCGTTGTTTCCCTTTTCCTGTGTGATTTTATCAAGATTTATCTTATCCACGTTTTCATTGTGGATCTACATGAAATATATATATATATATATATATATATATATATATATATATATATATATATATATATATATATATATATATATATATATATATATATAGTAATGTTATTTAAGTCCAGTAATGTGGTAAGTGGGCGGTAGTAATATAATATGGGTTGTTAAAGTACAACAATCAAACAGTCACAATAACGTAGTCAGGTTCATGTGGTGACAGCGAGACATATAATCATTGGCTCTCAGAATAACTACTATTATGTCTTTCTAGGGATAAATTCTCACTATACCACTATCATCTGAGAGTGTGTGGGGTCTTAAGACCGTTAAGCCGCGTGTACCCTCTTGTGACACGTGCGGCACTGGTCAGTTATGTGTGACCTCTTGTGACCCCTGCCAGACCCACATTGGTTGACCTTTCAGCCTCAACTCAACCTTACACCGTATATGTTAGATGTGCGAGAGGGGCGGGTGTGTGTACATGCTGGGCGGGTCTCCATCAGTGAAAGTTAAGATCTCAGTCGATTTCCCTTCAATTTATATTTATTTTTCTTGTTCTGTCGGCATGAGTGGTTGTTGCTGGCTTTATATGGTGGTTTTTACTCGTAGAGTGAAGGTTTATTTTAGAGATCATTAAAGACAGTTTCTTTCTTTTTTATCTCTGATACAAAGTTCACCTCTCACCCTGAGCCAACAGGTGTTGAGAGAGTATGACGTCATTTTCATGTACCGGTGCTGTGGGGGGGGGGGGGGGGGGTTGTGGGCGAGACTCTATGTGCCAATAGCCACCCTCCCTCCTCTACCATAAATACTACCATGATATCAACTCTTCCACACCTATCACCGCCACCGCCATCACCTCCACCATTACCACCCTCCCTCCTTTTCCATCACAACTACCACCTTGCTGCCCCTTCCTTTATAACATATTTATCTATTGAAGTAAATGATTATAGAATTTAACTCAGCCAAGACAAATCGTCACTTGTCTGACAGAAACTAACTGGAAATTCAATTGTTTACTAATATTTGATCAAGTATATTTGATAGGAGGTGTACATATGTCAGTTATACTTCTTGAACAGAGTAGAAGTAGCTATAACAATCCTATAATGGTAACTAACCAAACCCCAGTTTTCACTTGTCCAGGGCAGGCGGACTCTCATCTATATAATTATGTTCTTGGTAAGTATTCATTTCATTATTATAATTTGCCCTGTTGCATCTATGTCCGTATTAGGTAATTTGTAACTTTGGGGTTTGTCACTTTACATTTGATGGTAATAATTTAAATGTGTCGAACGCTGATGTATGTTGGGTAATCCATCAGAAAATAAAATTTGTTGCTTCCTGGATGTGTTGCTGACGTTAAGCAGTTAAAATAAAGAAGAATGATGCGTTCACATAGTTAGAGTAACCTAATACTGTTAAGGAAATCATACACTAGTCGGCCACTTAATGGTGCAAGGCTTCAATGATCGGCCGCAGATGTACTAAGCCAACACAAGTCAGCACTGCGTTTCATAGAATTGAATGAAAACTCAGAAATATAGGACTATATTTTATTGTCAGAATTTTTTTTATAAACAACACAGATATTTAAGACAACACATAGCTTTCATTTTCAACATATACACATTCTGCATTGAAATAATAGCACTACAAAAAACCCTTCCCACCCTAACCTGGCCCTAAAGCCACGCCCCTCTTCTATAAAAATAGCTGATTGAAGCTGAGCTGATTGATTCTTAAAAAAATGTTTGTGTCGCTGAGCATTTATTCAAACTAAATATGTTCACAGTTGGTAAGCAGACCTGTTATGCTCTAAAATAATGTTAAATAACTGGACTATCAAGATGCAAATGATTTCAAGGCAATAGCACTTCAGAGAGGATGTTCGAAAATTTTAAATATTTATCATAAAAGGTCGAAGACAAAGATGAAATTTGCTTTCGAATAAAATCTTTTTTTATTTCTTTGATTTGTACCAAATATAAGACAAACAGAAACAAACGATACCAAACATATAGTTTGTGGCTGTATATATCCCAAATCATTTATAAAACTCGATATAAATACGCGCTTATGTACCCCCCACCCCCCACCCCCAAAATATAAATAAATAAATGTGATGTTATTATAACTTACTTAAAAAAAATTCCTCCAAGTGTTATATTCTGGTAAAATAAAGTATATTTTTTTGCATAGGAAAATTAGGGCTTCAGTTCCAAACATAAATACACAGAGCGATATCAAAACTATTGTGAGGGTTGAGCCTTGTTGTGATTTACAGTTTAGAAAAGGTTGATTCAAAGTGTTACAGCAGCCTTCACAAGCTCTGTGGTGTGACTGCTTGTGAGCTTGGAACGGTACTTGTTCTTCACAAACGGAAGCACACTGAATGTCTGCTCACAGTAATATGTTGATCCAGCAATATGTTGATTTCACTGCTTTTTATTTTCACCCAAATTATAAGGCATAATAACAGTATTACCAGCCACATAGTCCGAAATTTAGACGTTACTCAGTCGGCCACATACTTACCCCTTTCCGTGCGGCCGGAAAAGGGGGGGTTGCGGACCCCTGCACAAGAGCTTGACTAACAGTGTATCCCGTGTTCAGGTGAAGATTTTACAAAGTTCAGAACAGAGAACAATTTGGGCAGTCTTGTCACTATACATATATAACAGAAACAGGCAACCATGCTATGTGATTATTTTGGGTAAACAACCAAAAAATAATGAAAACGTAAACAATATTTGGTGATAAAGTATTCATCCCAGTTTACAAGGGAAGGATACTTATTATAACTGTATACAGTATGATCATATGAATATTGTTATGGTCCTGGCAGCTTAAAAACGAAAAAGTTCTGACAATTCTAAACCAATAACTCTTTCAGGGTCACAAATATCTGTCAAATATCCTTCTCTACACACATCAACATGAATACCTCCAAGTGGTCTTGTGTCAAGAGATAGCGATGTTTTGCTTTGATCTGCTTCTGTTCAGAAAATGAACTCTCACATGCAACGTGTGTCACTGAAATTGTTAGAAGTTTATAAGCTGCACATATGGTGGTATAAGATCTGCTGTTCATATTACTGTTTACCGTAATGTGAATTTATAAATACATGTAATCAGTTTCTGCAGCTGTCTCTACTCCCTATTTTAGGCTAAATTGGCTAGATAAGATTATCATTGGTTTTAATAGCATAATAAGATGCTAGAATTATTTTTCTCTATTAGTCCCCAGTATGATAAGAAAGTGTACACCCGAGCAGGACTCTAGTCTTGAATCTGAATAATGTTCAAATTTGCATGATAATCAGCAACTACTTATAGTTATTATATTTAAAAAATAAATCTTTCGCGATTATTCATTTACATAAAATGGCAGAAAGAATTAAGATTTCCCGACTAGACTGACTGAAACGATTGCACTTATAAAATTAAAACTGTAGCCAATACCAAGAAACAACACAATAAGAAATATCTGCTATAATGAACCAGTCCCGAGTCCTTGCTCCATCAGCTGCACAAGTCGTCTGTCTCGCTGAAGTTACGTGAGGAGACTTGACTCACAAATCGTCTCACCCATATTGGATGATGCAAACGAGAGATAATAACTATCTCTCTCTCTCTCTCTCTCTCTCTCTCTCTCTCTCTCTCTCTCTCTCTCTCTCTCTCTCTCAATGGCGAATAATTATTATTATTTTTATATTTATTTTCCAATTACTTTCTCTTCTAGATTTCATTACGGTTTAGCATTTAAATATTATTTTTTCCCGTTGGCCGCACCCGACACCAGACACTATATTGGGGCTAAAGATTCTTTGAAAACCGGAGATCTAATCGAATTAGGAGAGCCAAAACATGACTACCATGGTTTACCTTAAGAATATAGTACAATTATATCCCCATAGAATCTAATGCTATAAATATCATCTGGTGCACCATGCAAAATAGAGATGAAAAGAAAATGTGGATATTTTTTTGTCTCTTTTCGAAGGTTATCTCAGCACACTGGCTGGCCGGCCCATCGGGAAAATGCCCGAACTCCTGATTTCCTTTCATACAAAAAAATTAGACGATCACTACAGAGAATAATCACGGTGTCCCTTAAATGTTGACCACCGACAGGTGGAGTGTGGACTAGGCCGCCCTAGCATCTAGGGCCTGCTTAACCTCGCCCCTGCGACCCGCCTCACCCCACAACAGGGACCCGCCTCACCTCATACCTGGGACCCTCCTCACCCCACACCGGGGACCCTTCTCACACCACACCCGCGACCCGCCTCACCTCACACCTGGGACACCTCCTCACCCCACACCCGGGACCCTCCTCACACCACACCATGGAACCTCCTCACCCCACACCCAGTACCCTTCTCATCCCGCACCAGGGACCCTCCTCACCCCACACCCAGGACCCTCCTCACCCCACACCTGCGGCCCTCCTCACCTAAGACCAGGGACCCTCCTCACCCCACAACAGGGATCCTCCTCACCGCACACCAGGGACTATCCTCACCCCACACCCGAGACCCTCCTCACCCCACACCCGGGACCCTCCTCACCCCACACCTGGGACCCTCCTAACCCCACACCAGGGACCCTCCTCACCGCACACCAGAGACCCTCCTCACCACACACCCGAGACCCTCCTCACCCCACACCAGCAACCCCCCTCACCCCACACCTGGGACCCTCTTCACCACACACCAGGGACCCTCCTAACCCCACATCAGCAACCCCCCTAACCCCACACCAGGGAACCTCCTCACAGCACACCGGGGACCCTCCGCACCCCACACCTTGGACCCTCCTCACCCCACACCCGAGACCCTCCTCACCCCACACCTGGGACCCTCCTAACCCCACACCAGCAACCCCCCTTACCCCACACCTGGGACCCTCCTCACCCCACACCAGGGACCCTCCTAACCCCACGCCAGCAACCCTCCTCACCCCACACCCGGGACCCTCCTCACTCCACACCAGCGACCCTCCTCACCCCACACCAGGGACCCTCCTAACCCCACACCTGGGACCCTCCTCACCCTACACCTGGGACCCTCCTCAACCCACAACCCGAGACCCTCCTCACCCCACACCAGGGACCCTCCTCACCCCACACCAGGAACCCTCCTTGTTAGGTTCTGAATAATAAGTTCTATATACAGGAGAGAACACAAACACCTGTATAGTTTTGTAGGTTCGGTTTACTGGATAAGAGTATGTACACAAAGGAGAGCAGCGGTCTCCCTGGCTAGGCTCCTTGTCAACTGCTATAGGCGACGTATGGCAAGTGATACATTAGCAGCTTCCATACGTCGCCAGGCACATTAATTAAGCATGTGGGATATGGTAATAACATTGCCACACGCTGCCAGCTAGGCTGAATAAATAATACATAAATGGAGCACATACATAATATACATACATGATATATAATCCAGCATACATAATATACATACACCTCCCTCCCCCCTATACGCTCATAGCAAAGTCTTGAGCGGACCTTTTCTTTTGGATCCGTTCTGAGCGTCGAGGGACTTCATCACTGGGAAGGGTATGGGACTCAACACTGGTGGCGGGGCCAGCAGAAGGCATTGTTACGGGTCGGAGAAAACGGCGGTTCCTCCACCACACACGACCACTGGGTAACCGCACCTGGTAGTCCCGTGACCTGCCGAGACCCATAACTACGCCTACTTTGTCCCAACGTAGGGAGGTCGGGTCCTGAACACGGACTTGGGTGCCGACACTCAACCTGGGGAGAGAACGGGCGTGGTCATTGTAGCGGGCGACGACGTCCTGAACACGTTCGGCGGCTCGGCGATCACAATCCTCTGTCTTGGCCTGCCACTCCTTGGAGAAGGATTGAGGGTGAGCAGGGACACAAGAACGAAGGGGGCGTCCATACAAAACCTGGGCAGGGGAGCGTCCGGTGTAGTTAGGTGTGTTGCGGAGTTCAAGAAGACCCCTGTCGAAGGCCTCGCAGTCAATGTTCCCAGAAGGGGCCACCTTAAGGATGAGGTGCTTCAGGGATTTGACAGCAGCCTCAGCGTGGCCGTTGGACTGCGGGTAATGGGGCGATGACAACACATGCCGGACTCCCCATCGGTCAAGGAACACAGCAAAGTCCCGGCTTGTGAACTGAGGCCCTCCGTCGGTTCGCAGGCGTACAGGAACGCCCACGTCACGGAAGTAGTGGCGGAACTTGCTGATGGTGGCGGCAGACGTCGTGTCATTACCGCACTTGATGACAACCGGCCAACCAGAGAGACGGTCGACGATAACGAGGAAGGACTTTCCTGACACACAGAAAAAGTCGGCCGACACAGACTCAAAGGGGCGGGTGGGGTTGTCGTCACTCATAAAGGGTTCCTGCTGCTGGCTGGGTTGTAATACTTGGCAGGGCTCACACGCACGGACAACATTGGAGATGTCGGAGTTGATGCCGGGCCAGAACACAGTCTGTCGTGCACGTCGTTTGGTGGCCTCAGCTCCACGGTGACTGTCGTGAAGGCGGGCCAAGGCGTGGGGACGTGATGCAGCAGGGACAACTACACGTGCTCCGTACAGAACAAGGTCTCCGTCGCAGTAGAGTTCATCGCGGAGTTTCCAATACGGGAGCAGGGTGTTGTGAAGATCGTAGCGGTTGCTAGGAAATCCATTCCTCACACACTCGACAAGTCGGACGTAGGAAGGGTCATCTCGGGCCGCTGTTCGAAGGTCCTCCATTGCCTTGTCGTCATCTGGTGACAGGTCCGAACGAAGGGATTGGACGGCATGGAGAGTGACCACAGTCCTGACGGAAAGAGCGAGGTCGGCGTCGAGTACATGGTCTTCTGGAGTAGGGCGGCTGACAGGGGAGCGGGATAAGGCATCAGGGATGCAGAGCTCCTTGCCAGCACGCCACACTGCAGTGAAGATGTACGCCGAGAGCTTCTCTTTCAGACGCTGGAGGCGAGGGTTCTCAACGGCGTCTAGCGTGTAGTGGTTGAGGATCGGGACAAGCGGGCGATGGTCGGTCACTAGGTGAAAGTATTGCAGGCCTATGAGGTAAAACCTGCACTTGGACATCGCCCAAACCGCAGCCAACAGCTCCAACTCAATAGTGGCGTAGCGCGTCTCAGTGTCAGAGAGGAAACGCGAGCCACACTGGACGAGCCGGAACTGCCCTCCACCATGATCCTGCAGTAGGGCGTATCCCACGCCATACAAGCGTGAGGCGTCTGTCTGCAGAACTGTCGGCAAGGCTGGGTCGAACGTGGCGAGGACAGGTGGACGAGACAGGGCCTGTTTCACTTGCTGGAAGGCCTTGTCGTGGTCGGGGGTCCACAGGAATGTCCTCTTGGGGCTCATCAGGGGGCGAAGTGGTTGAGCAGCTGCGGAGATGTCCGACGAAAACTCTGCTAACTGGTTGACGAGACCGATGAAGGACCTCAAGTCGGTCAGGTTAGCAGGGGTGGGAAAATCCGTAATGGCGCGGACCTTTTCCGGGTCAGCTGCGATACCATTCCCTGAGAGGGTGTACCCACAAAAGTCAACTGAAGAGCTGGCCAGAACAAACTTGTCGGCATTTAGGGTAATGCCGTGCTTCCGGCACCTGTTGAGTACCTCGTAGATACGGCAGAGGTGATCCATATAATCCTCGTCGTACACGAGTATGTCGTCGACCACTTTCACGCAGTTTGCCAGACCTTGTAGAGCCATATCACCTCGAAGACAGAAAGCGTCTCCTGTAGCGGCGAATCCCATGGGGCCACGGCAATAACTGTAACGTCCATGCGGGGTGATGAAAGTTGTGAGTGGTCGGTCTTCTTCGGCAAGCTCTATCTGCCAGTATCCACACAGGGCGTCCATCGTCGTGAAGAAGCGCGCCTTCGGGTTCACGCTGCGTATGGCTGCAAAGGGCGTGGGAGAAGGGTGCGCAGGACGAGACACCTGGTTGTTGAGCTTGGAAAGGTCAGTGGTGATCCGAACACCACCTTTAGGTTTTGCGACGACAACCATCGGGTGACACCATGGAGACGGGTCATCGCCGGTTGGTACAATAATTTCTTGGGCGACCATGGAGTCCAGCTCGTTTTTGACCGCCTCGCGGAAGGCCAGGGGAACCAGTCGAGGGGTGTAAATAGCGAATGGCTTCGCGTCGTCCCTCAGGTGGATCCTCATGGGGGGGCCTGCCATCTTCTTGAGAGGCTTGGATTCCAGAGCGGACTTGGTCACCAGAACGTCGCTGAATTCCTTCAGGAAGTACTTCCGAGCATCCGAAGGAGAGGTGTCACTGGCAAGAGGCAGGGGTAGGGCGGCAGCAGGGTCGTTGCTGCTCCCTTTTTGCACCCTGTTGGCGTGTTTTACCTCAAGAATAGGTTTGGGGAAGTCCTGGGAGATGATGGCCAACTCCTGACAATGTCTGTAGGACAGCAAAGGAGTCTGGACACCGTTATGCACATCAATCCAGGCTTGACACGACCTGTTGCCAAAGGTGACTTGTGCTTGGAGTGAACCCAGGGCCGGGGTCATCTGTGAACCATCTGCCATAAAGCGGAGATCCTTGGGGGGCGGTCCTAGATCACTTGGAGAGAGCCCCAAGCCTTGCAAATGCTGGGGACCGATGACTGTAGCATCAGCGCCGGTGTCGGGCAACATCTGAAGACGGGATGACACACCGCCGTAGGTCACAATGACACTGATATACTGAGGGACTTTGGTCCTGGGACGCTGGGGGGAGCACACATTCCTAATGTGGCTCGAGCGTTGTCAAGAGTCGTCGTACCTCTGATTGGAAGACTGTGGGCGGCCCTCTCTGGTGGAGGGGGGCTGAAGCTTCCGCCGACGCGGTCCCTTGGGTATGTTGGAAGGGCAACACTTGTCATAGTGGCCCAGACGACCACACACATTGCACTGGACGCGTTTGGCTGGGCACCGTACTGTGAGTGACCAGTGGCCCTTACGGTCACAACTGTTGCAGGTAGACTGAGCAGCTGGACACACCTGTGTTCCGTGCTGCTTACCACAGTTGTTGCAAAATAAACCGGGCGTGGACGTGGTGGGCGAAGGCGTAGGAACAGACTTCTTGTCCTTCTTGTACCGGGACACAGCGCGTACAGCTGTAGGGGGAGCACGGATGGCAGAGGTGGCACACCTGGCAGCCTCATAGGAGCGACATATCGTCAACACATCCTTAAGAGAAGAGGAAGAGTCGAGGGAGGTGAGGCGTTGGACAAGTTCCTCGTCCTTAACACCCATCAGGATCACCTGCCTCAACTGGGTCTCCTCGCACTGCTGGTGGTGGCCTGGACATATATCTACCTCTTCCGAGGCGCTCTTGAGTCGTACGTAAAAGGCATCAAAAGACTCACCCTCCATCTGTCTACAGCTAAACAATTCCCTCCTGCGCAGAGCTTCATTCTGCTGTCCTTTGATGTGCCGTTGTAGAACGTCCAGTACCTCCTCTACAGACAGCGAAGAGGTTGGGGGTACCTGCAACGTATGTTCCAAGACACGCTGAATTTCCAAGGACAGGCACATACGCAGCTGGATGAGTTGTTTAGGCTGTGACAAACTCTGGAGATCCACCATTGTAGAATAATCAGTCCACCGTCGCCGCCATTCACGAAAAGTCTGGAAATTCACATCAGGCTTCAAGATGGGCGGTGTTTGAGCTGCTGCTTTAGGTGGGGCTGGGGGGTGTGAAGGAAGCATGGATGAGGTATCTGAACCAGTCAGTACCGAGGCAGTGTTAGAGCCAGGGGCTTGGTTAACAGTGAGGCGAGATATCAAGGCTTCAAACCGTTCACTGTCTTCCAATCTCCGTTGGTTGTCTCGTTCTGCCTCTGCTTGCCTTCTGTGCTCATCCGCCAAACGTCTGTGGGCTTCATCCTCGCGTTTCTCATCTCTCATAAACTTCAGTAAGGCAATTATCTCTGGAGACAACGCTGAATATTGAGGTGAGGGACTGCGCGATGTGGGGGCTGGAGCGTCGTGGCCGGCCTGGTCATCCATCTCTGCGGGGCTATCACCCGCCTGGCTCATCCAGACGCTGGGTCCACGGCTACGTAAGGCGTACGACATAACTACTTCCTCTGTGTACTATGTCTTAAATCAGTGTTGACCGGTCAGCCCGTTGTATCAACAAGATTTCAGACAAAAATTAATTAAATACACAGATAAGTAGGTTATATATATAAAATATATATAAGAAGCCGCGCGGTCAGCGAGTGTTAGTACGTGTGTGTGTGTGGTGTCCCAGTCAGCCCAGTACCCTCAGGACGCGGTCAGAGACGGGTGCACTGAACTCTACTCCTTACAAATGCCCAGAACGTGCCGTATACCTTGGGAATCCTTTAGAACAAGGTCACACATGAATGGCACGAAACACACAATGCGCTAAACACTTCACAGAAAATCACTGTCACTGACACTGCTCAAAGTTGCTGAAATTCTTCGAGGAGAGATGGCGCGGGAGTTGACCCAAGCGAGAGTCCATAGAGGCCATAGCCGGCTTTCCACAAAGTTTGCGCTATCACTCGTAATTATCCAGTAAGATCGGATCACTGCGCCATGTTAGGTTCTGAATAATAAGTTCTATATACAGGAGAGAACACAAACACCTGTATAGTTTTGTAGGTTCGGTTTACTGGATAAGAGTATGTACACAAAGGAGAGCAGCGGTCTCCCTGGCTAGGCTCCTTGTCAACTGCTATAGGCGACGTATGGCAAGTGATACATTAGCAGCTTCCATACGTCGCCAGGCACATTAATTAAGCATGTGGGATATGGTAATAACATTGCCACACGCTGCCAGCTAGGCTGAATAAATAATACATAAATGGAGCACATACATAATATACATACATGATATATAATCCAGCATACATAATATACATACACTCCTCAACCCACAACTCGAGACCCTCCTCACCCCACACCTAGGACCCTCCTCACCCCACACCTGGGACCCTACTCACCCCACACCAGGGACCCTCTTCACCCCACACCTGGGTCCCTCCTACACCCCACACCCGGGACCCTCCTCACCCAACACCAGGGACCCTCCTCACCCCACACCAGGGACCCTCCTCACCCCACACCCGGGACCCTCCACACCCCACACCAGTGACCCTCCTCACCCCCCACACGGGACCCTCCTCACCCCACACCTGGGACCCTCCTCACCCCACACCAGGGACCCTCCTCACCCCACACCCGGGACCTTCCTCAACCCAAACCAGGGACCCTCTTCACCCCACACCCCGGACCCTCCCCTCCCCACACCAGGGACCCTCCTAGCCCCACACCTAGGATCCACCTCACCCCACACCTGTGACCCTCCTAACCCCACACCTGGGACCCTCCTAACCCCAAACCCGGGACCCTCCTCAAGCCACACCTGGGACTCTTCTAACCCCACACCTGGGACCCTCCTAACCCCACACCAGGGACCCTCCTCAACCCACACCAGGGACCCTCCTCACCCCACACCCGGCGCACTCCTCACCCCACACCCGGGACCCTCCTCACCCCACACCAGGGACCATCCTCACCCCACACCTTGGACCCTCCTCACCCCACACCCGGGACCCTCCTCACCCCACAGCCGGGACCCTCCTCACCCCACACCCGGGACCCGCCTCACCCCACACCCGAGACCCTCCTTACCCCACACCTGGGACCCTCCTCACCCCACACCCGGGACCCGGTAGAGTGAGTATAAAGAGAGGTTAGAGTGAGTATAAGGAGGGGTAGAGTGAGTATAAGGAGAGGTAGAGTGAGTATAAGGAGGAGTAGAGTGAGTATAAGGAGAGGTAGAGTGAGTATAAGGAGAGGTAGAGTGAGTATAAGTAGAGGTAGAGTGAGTATAAGGAGGGGTAGAGTGAGTATAAGGAGAGGTAGAGTGAGTATAAGGAGGAGTAGAGTGAGTATAAGTAGAGGTAGAGTGAGTATAAGGAGGGGTAGAGTGAGTATAAGGAGAGGTAGAGTGAGTATAAGGAGAGGTAGAGTGAGTATAAGGAGAGGTAGAGTGAGTATAAGGAGAGGTAGAGTGAGTATAAGGAGGAGTAGAGTGAGTATAAGAAGAGGTAGAGTGAGTATAAGGAGAGGTAGAGTGAGTATAAGGAGAGGTAGAGTGAGTATAAGGAGAGGTAGAGTGAGTATAAGTAGAGGTAGAGTGAGTATAAGGAGAGGTAGAGTGAGTATAAGGAGAGGTAGAGTGAGTATAAGGAGAGGTAGAGTGAGTATAAGGAGAGGTAGAGTGAGTATAAGTAGAGGTAGAGTGAGTATAAGGAGGAGTAGAGTGAGTATAAGGAGAGGTAGAGTGAGTATAAGGAGAGGTAGAGTGAGTATAAGTAGAGGTAGAGTGAGTATAAGGAGGGGTAGAGTGAGTATAAGTAGGAATAGAGTGAGTATAAGGAGAGGTAGAGTGAGTATAAGGAGAGGTAGAGTGAGTATAGGGAGAGGTAGAGTGAGTATAAGGAGTGGTAGAGTGAGTATAAAGAGAGGTAGAGTGAGTATAAGGAGAGGTAGAGTGAGCATAAGTAGAGTTAGAGTGAGTATAAGTAAAGGTAGAGTGAGTATAAGGAGAGGTAGAGTGAGTATAAGGAGAAGTAGAGTGAGTATAAGGAGAGGTAGAGTGAGTATAAGGAGAGGTAGAGTGAGTATAAGTAGAGGTAGAGTGAGTATAAGGAGGGGTAGAGTGAGTATAAGTAGAGGTAGAGTGATTATAAATAGAGGTAGAATGAGTATAAGGAGAGGTAGAGTGAGTATAAGTAGAGGTAGAGTGAGTATAAGGAGAGGAAATGACGTACTGTACATTCAGGTTTGTAAAAGTGTTGAACGAAAGCTCGATTGAACGTGTGTGTGTGTGTGTGTGTGTGTGTGTTTATCCTTGACTTCGTGGGTGTTCGAGGAAGTGTCTTAAGGGCGTCAGTCAGTATTTCCCGGGCTAACACATCGTATCTTCCTTTACAATTAATGATCTGCCTCATTTAAGAACCATACTAAAGATTCTCCACTAATGTACGTTTATCTATTATTATTATTATTAGTAGTAGTAGTAGTTGTTGTTATTATTGTTATTTTTGGTATGTTTGCTATAAGAACATAAGAACATAAGAATGGAGGACACTGCAGCGGGCCTATTGGCCCATACTGGGCAGTCCCATTTACACCCAACCCCTATTGTTCATACGAGCATCCATCCTATGTTTGAAACTATCCAGCGTATTCGAGTTAATGATAATATTTGGTAACTTGTTCCATTCATCCACTACTCTGTCACCAAATCAGTGTTTACCTATTTCGCTCCTAAATCTAAATTTGTCTAATTTAAAACCATTGTTACGAGTTTGCTCCTGGTTGGATAGTTTGAGTACTTTTGTAATGTCCCCTTTGTTCAGCCCTAACTTCCATTTATACACTCTATCATATCGCCTCTCACTCTACGACTCTCGAGGGAGTGCAAATTAAGATGCTTTAACCTGTCTCTGTACTCAAGGTTCCTAATGCCCGGGATTAGCCTTGTCATTCTCCTCTGAATTCTTTCCAAGGATTCTATATCCATTCTGTAATAAGGTGAAGAGAATTGAACTGCGTAATCCAAGTGAGGTCTCACATGCCCAAGATATAGTTTTAGGATGACCTCGCTAGTCTTGTAACTAACACTCCTTTGTATGAACCCAAGTACTTTATTAACCTTGATTCGAGCAAATACACATTGTTTACTTGGCTTAAGGTTCCTACTTATCATTACTCCTAAATCTCTCTCACAGTCGGATTTCTCAATGGTATTCTTGTTGATCTGGTAACTGGTCTCCCTGTTTACATCTCCTATACTGAGTACTTTACATTTGTCTACGTTGAATTTCATCTGCCATTTTTCATACCATTCGAAAAATTTGTTTAGATCTTCCTGTAGTTTTGTGAAGTCCTCGTTAGATTTAATAACACGTCCTATTTTGGTGTCATCAGCAAATTTACTTATGTTGCTGTCTATGCCGATATTTATATCGTTTATGTATATAATAAATAAGAATGGTCCAAGTACTGAGCCTTGGGGAACTCCACTAGTGACGTTGCTCCAATGGGATTTAGTGCCATTAATGCTCACTCGCTGTTTCCTGTCCTGTAACCACGCCCTAATCCATTTAAGGATATTACCTTTGCTGCCATGTGCTTCTGCTTTTCTAATTAGTCTTTCGTGGGGGACTCTGTCGAAGGCTTTGCTAAAGTCGAGATATACCACATCATAATTGTGCCCCTCGTCCACTGATTCGAAAACTGATGAAAAGAATGTTAATAGATTAGTTAGACAAGAACGCCCTCTTGTGAAGCCATGCTGGGAATCATGGATCAAGCGGTGCTTCTCCAGGTGATTTCGAATAGAGTTTGAAATGATTGCTTCCAGTAATTTGCCTACTATTGATGTTAGACTGATTGGGCGGTACTTAGAGGATAGTGATCTATCCCCCTTCTTGAAAATCGGTATTACATTCGCTATCCTCCAGGATTCTGGTACTACACCTGTTTTTACAGACATGTTAAACAACTTTGCTAAGGGTATACTAAGCTCTTCCTTATATTCCTTTAATACTCTGGCAAATATCTCATCGGGACCAGGTAACTTATTAGGCTTCAGTTTGTCTATTTGCTTATTAACATCGTTACTAGTCACTACTATCTCGCTTAATTTGTTTTCTTCACTATCTCTGAATAGAGTCTGTGCCTTGGGTATCATGTTTAAATTTTCGGTGGTGAAAACTGTTGAAAAATATTTATTCTGATTATTGCTCATTTCTCCGTCTTTATCAGTTAGCTCGCCTGTATCTGACCGTATTGGTCCAATCTTTTTTCGTTTTTTAGTTTGATACATTTGGTAGAATCCTTTGGGGTTTGTCTTTGCCTCCCTTGCTATCCTTATCTCATTATTCCTCTTGGCCTTCCTTATCTCGGTTTTAACCCTACTCGCCAATACCGTATAATAATCCCTGAGGTAAATTTCGCCACGATGTACCCTTCTACCTATAGCTTTCCTTTGGCCAATAATGTTCTTTAAATAATTATTTATCCATTTAGGGTCATTGTTGTCTGATCTGAGTTTTTTGTATGGTATGTTCTGCCTTTGTGCATTAAGTAACTCATTATTTAAATTGTCGTGGAACTCGGCAATCTCAGATCTCGTTATCAGGTCCGTGTCAACCGTCAGGTTCGTGGGTGGGGTGAGGTCGGTGTGAGTCACCCTCAGGCGTGATACCCCTTCCCTCAACTGCCTCTTCAAACTATCAAAGTTTGCCCTTCTGAAATCTGGGACTTTAGTGGAATTTTCCTTTTTTCCGCCCTGAAAATCTAACTGGAATCTAATTTCTTTGTGATCCCTGTTTGCAAGTTCGTTGCCTACCTCGACATTGTTAATGTTGTTTTCTCTGTTCGACAGAACTAAATCGAGTATATTATTACCCCGGGTGGGTTCGGTTATATGTTGACTTAGGAAACAGTCCTGGATCGTTGTTGTTGTTGTTGTTGCTGCTATGTAATTTTGATGAGTTTTTATCGTGTGTATCTGGTCATGAATACATAGTTAAAACCAAAAACTGTACTATTGACTCCTGCCACCCACTGCTGACTCCTACCACCCACTGCTGACTCCTACCACCCACTGCTGAGTTTCGCCACCCACTACTGACTCCTACCACCCAATGCTGACTCCTTTCACCCACTGCTGACTCTTGCAACCCACTATTGACTCCTGCCACCCATTACTGACTTCTGCCACCCACTGCTGACTCCTACCACCCACTATTGACTCCTGCCACCTATTACTGACTCCCGCCACCCACTGCTGACTCCTGCCACCCACTACTGACTCCTGCCACCCACTACTGACTCCTGCCACCCACTGCTGATCCTGCCACGTACTGCTGACTCCTACCACCCACTGCTGACCTCCACAAGCCCCGCATCCATCACCACTGATTCTTGACAACGTCTTGTTATCTCATATATCTCTCCCTCCATCCCCCTCCCTCCCTACTGCTGGGCAGTGATGGGAGCTCATGACCCCTACTGATGACTGCTGACCCCCAGTGATATATTGTGACGCATTCGACCGCCTGCTCCACCCTGCTGCCTGCTGAACCTAGTGTGGACCGGCGACCGACACCCTGCCCCCCCCCCCCCCCACCACCTCTCTCCCATCCAGTTATCGTTACATTGTTTTTACCAATCAGTCAGGCTTCGGAAATAATGCCATGGCAGGAGTAAAGATAAATAAGAATTATGAGGTCATGTAAACCAATTTTAAACCTTTATGCTAAATAATGCTGAAAACTATGATGTTATATTAAGCTACTTAGAAACAAAGCGATATTAATGAAAGAGGGTCCATAACCTAGGCGTAGCAGGGATACAACACACTATAGACAAGCCAACACAAGACTAGACTTTCACTTTCACCAACTGTAAATTTAGATACCAATTCACAGCTGGGTGAATTAGGGGTGCCCCGGGTGCGATCAAGCTAAGATTTAGGACAGGAGTCGAGAATTGGGTCCACTCAGCCGACACATCCTTATGTTGTAAGGGAATTAAAAACTGTAATTCTAGATAGAGCTTATTAAGACATGAGAGATGATAATATTAAAATACAGCGTCAAAGAAAGTAAAGTGGTGAAAGTGTGTGTGTGTGTGTAATAATAATAATAATAATAATAATAGTAATAATAATAATAATAATAATAATAATAATAATAATAATAATAATTATTATTAACGGTTTATTGAAAAAGTTCTGCAGCCCGAAGGCTGAAAGTATACATTAGACAAAAATGACTTATTACATACAAAGACATGGGGTGAGTTTAACAAAAGCTTTCATAATTAAAAGGAGAAGGAATATGAATTGAACATACAAATTATTATACTTTGCAATTGATGGCCTGAGCTGGTCTCTTGCCATGCTGTGAGAGGTTACGTAGGCCACGTGGTTCAGTAACTCGTCCGTAGATGTTGACATGAAGGACCTTATGTGGTCATGGAGACATCAGGTGGTGTGGTGTTCACGTGGTGCATGTCGTCACGTAAGTGTTGATATGCAGGAACTCACGTGGTCAATTTAGGGTGGGTCGATTTTACTTTTTTTTTCGATTTCCATTCCCTAATAGAGACCAAAAGTGGCATATGCATGAAAAAATAGCCTCCGCAAAATCTTAGCTTAATAGGTAATCATCTTCTGCCCGCTGCAAAGCGATGAAAATCGTATTTTAGTAGTCAAAAACGTATTTTTCTTATAATTTTTAAAATATTTAAATATGCATCAAAAGAATTCCTAATAACTGTAAAGTCGATGAAAAAGACCTCATATGATCTTATTTCCAAGGGCGTTGTCCTCATTCAGGACTTCGACGGCAAAACAACTGCGCCAATTGGCTTTACTGGACCAGTTGGAAAACAACTGAACGACTGCTAAAAACTTCAAATTACAGAATTCGATGCCATTCCATCTCCCGACATTGAAATGGATGATGCTGAGTTGAGCACTGACCAAAAATATTTGTTAGGCATTTACAGAGCAGTGTCGAGCGGTAGCTGCTCTCAGCTCTCACGGCTCGAAATCCGGGTATAAGATGGCGCATTCCCGGTGGCTGACAACAGCAAATAGATTTCTGCACCTCTATGTTTCAACTAGTGAACCCTCCAGCACCTTCAACAAAATTGTGCGATTCATTATGACAGATTACGCACCAATTTGGTTCAAGATAAAGAAAAACTCCAGTTTCACCGAGGGTGCAAAACATTTTTTCGAAATGATGCGTCTCTCTCAGACCATGCCTCAAAGATCTAAGACAATCGCCAACAAAGTCCTCCGTAGAAATTCTTTCTTTACTCACCCAGAAAATATTTTGATTTCCATGCTACATGACGATGAGCGCCGCATAAGAGAATTGGGATGGAGAAGAATATTTAAAGCACGATCAAAACAATCACCAGCGGGGGGAAATTCGAACCTTCACCGTGCCTGAGCTGATCTACGATAGTCAAAACTATTACGAAATGATCAACTGGCAAACGGCTGAAGTGACCGAACCCCCTGTTACAAAGACAATACCTGATGCCCGAATAAAAGAGTTTGTTGAGATGGGAGACCAGCCTGATGGCCTGATCCCGGTATTCCCTTGTCATAATCAAGCGGTCGAGAGACTCATCAAATTAGTAACAGAAGCCTCTGCCAGTGTATGTGAAATAGAAGAGAGGAACGGATTCATCCGCTCCCGTCTTCACTCCCGAACAAAAATTCCACGATTTGTTTCTAAGAAAGATTACCTTACGTAAATCGACATGCAGCCAAAGGAAGGGTGGTTGGGGCTGGTTAGGGTGGAACTCGACGTACAGCCACCTCCTCGTGGTGAATTCTGGGTTGCTAATTTTATAAAATTAGCAAGAGAGGAGCTGTCTTAATACTTGTTGGACCTATAATAACGCATTAACTTAGTTATAGTCCACATTTTAGACTTTTCACGGGGACTGCTAGAAGATATTACCCTAGTCATAAAATTTTGCGTGTGTGTTATTTCATGCCTGAGCAACGATATAAATGCTATGGAAAATATATAAATGCATTATTTAAGACGAAGAGCCTATCTGAAAATATGTATATAAATTACCTAATTTATACTTTGTCATAACCAATCAGTCATTACCTTGAGTAATAATAAGATAGGATCACAGATACGGGCAGATAATTGCACTTACATTTATTAGTCAAGCTTCCATACAATTATTTACAATTTGCATGGACATATGAATCACTCACGTTCACGCTGTAATAAAATTAATCTTCTGAAAGAGAATTTTCAACTTGGGGACACATGTGACTACTCTACTGTGGGTATGACTTAACAGAGCCTTAATTCTTCAAGTGATACATTTACTGTCAGCCTGGATTGCTTTTGTTGCAACCAGGCTTCCGCACAAGAACTTCTTTTCACGGGCCATAGCAACAAAAAGTACTCTTGGGTTACCACACATAGTCTCGCGTCACTGACAGTCACTGCAGACGGTTGTCGCGGCAAGGAGAACTGGTAAGCGTGACTTGAATTGACCATTTAGGTGCAATAGACCAGCCTGGATTGCTTTTGTCACAACCAGGCTTCCACACGTGATATTTCCACGGGGATAACAAACCTAGGTTAACACACTTAGTCTCGTGTCGATCACGGTCACTGTAGACGGGTGTCGTGCAGAAGAACTCTAAGCGTGAATTGATTAACCATTTACTGTAGGTTTGATAGGCCAGCCTGGATTGCTCTCGTTGCAACCAGGCATCCACACGTGATATTTCCACGGGGATAACAACCTAGGTTAACACGCTTAGTCTCGTGTCGACGACGGTCCACAGGACAGGGTGGCGGTGGAGGACTCTTGTGTGGTGTCCCGTTCCCTTCAGGAGGGAGGAGGTTGCGTCCTGACTAACCCATGGCCAATGGGATACTACTTAAAATGAGGTTTTTGGGTGTGAGACGATGAACAGTAAAACACTGTCTTCTGCTCCCCCCCCCCCCCCCCTCCCCTAAAGGCTGGCTAACATACCACTAATGGAAAATATATGTCCCAGTTATGCCTCGCCGGGTGCCTTATCTCTAGTAAAACAAATTTTGGAGTTGGTTGTGTGGGTAAGCCTGACGCAACCCATGACATTTGTGTGTTTATGAAATTGTTTCTATGTACCCCACAATAAGTGTCATTCAGAATTTGAACCTGTAGTGTAGGACCATAGACCATAGTGTGGGACCATAGACACATGTTAACGTCTTCCGTACACAGGCGTCTCCAAAATAGTATCGGACCAACTTTTAACTCCTAATGATTCGAAATTTTATAAAAAAAATTTAAGATTCGCGGTCTGTGAAAACATGGAGACGAAAATACCAAAAATAAAGTTTACTACGAAAATAAGAGATAAGAATAAGCGATGATCACCCGCCTGAAGTATACTTTTTTAATTAAAAAAAGGACGTGGAAAATATCTATCGTAAATGATAATTATTAGTAATATATGTGTGTCAATTCACTTTATTAAGCATACGTCAGTATTTTTAACATACGAGTTTTATATCGCTAAAAAAAAGTTGACGTACGTTAAGATAAGAGGCGAGATATTGTACGCAATGTACGTACACCCACTAAAAATTTTCGGCACCCTTTTCATATTGTATCACGCCGTAAGGGTGCTGAATAATTTGTTAGGTAAACAGATAGCAGGACACACAGACGGACTCGAACGGACAGACAACCATGAACAAACCGACAGACCACTATCATAACATCCTGACACACCCCACTTAATCAAAATGAGTTACTGTTGACTTTAATATTGAGATACAATGAACAGACGAAAATGTAATGAAAAACTTTTGTGAATAAGTGTGATCACGAAAAAGATCTCTCTCTCTCTCTCTCTCTCTCTCTCTCTCTCTCTCTCTCTCTCTCCACTGCAGTTTGAGTGACGCTTTTGGTCAGTAAAGGATTAAATGAACCAAATCAAAATGAAGCTAATTCAATGCCCTGCTAATCCCAGCATTGAAGTCCGTTTTCCTAGCAATATCTTAATGGGTTGTGGATGTAATTAGGTCACACACACACACACACACGTAAGTTACTGACCTACAGGCCGATTACTGACTCTGCAGTGCGCCTCTTAGGGCAGTGGATAGTTCACCATCCCTGGACTGAAGTACTTAGCGTGGATGACGTGGAAACCAAATGGAAAAGTTATACCAACACCACCACGGAAGCTCACCACCACTTCTTCCCCGAGAAGTCCGTCAGATCTCACCCAGCTGACTTGCCCTGGATCACACCTCGGATCAAAAGACTTATGCAACAGAGAGACAGAGCCTTTTATCTCAATGACCACATCCGCTACAGGTCCATTCGCAACCGAGTCATCCGCGAAATACGTACTGCAAAGAAGTCTCACTACCGAACCAAATTGCAACACCTGAAGCAGACCAACATCAGTCAATGGTATGGTAAGCTTAAAGAACTCTGTGGACTAAACAATAAGACATACCCCCTCCCCTTCTTAGCCACCTCACTAATGTTGACGCAGCTGAGCAATCAAATAACCATTTTGCTACTATATGCCAGACGCTCCCCCAGCTTGACACAACCACTCTCCCTGCTTACCTACCAGCCCCCTTTCCCACTGACTTAGTAGAAGAATTTGAACTAGCAAAACGTCTGAACAAACTAAAGTTAAAACGCTCTACCACCCCCATTGACTTACCAATGAAACTCTTCAAGGAGTTCTCCCCGGAGCTTGCTAAACCCCTCTGCTCCATCATCAATGCTTCTCTCAGTCAAGCCAGATGCCCAGCTGACTGGAAGACCTCTTATGTATCACCAGTGCCCAAGTCAACCAGCCCACAATCTTTAAATCAGCTACGACCTATTGCAATCACCCCAATACCCAGCCTATTCTGTGAAAGTTTTGTGTTCGACTGGGCTTATGCTGATATTGCAGGAGTCGTAGACCCCCAGCAGTTTGGCAATATGAAAACTTCCTCCACCACTCACTGTCTTGTCAGTTTTCTCGATTGCATATACCGCCATCTCGAGAAACGAAAAACGTCTGTAGCTGTCGCCTTCATTGATTTCACTAAAGCATTCGACCTAGTCGACCACAATTTAATCATCAACAAAGCTATTGACCTCGGGCTTCGGAGAAGTCTTATACCATGGCTTACAGACTTCCTCAGTGACCGACGCCAAACTGTACGCTTCCGAGGGGCTGTCCACCTTTCAGCCACTCACCTGTGGCATCCCCCAAGGCACCAAGATGGGACCACTCTGTTTCCTTATGCTTATCAATGATGCCCTAAGAGAAACCCCTGCTCGCTGGAAATATGTCGACGACTCCACCATTGGGATCAGCGTCAACAATTCTGCTCCCGACTATACCGTCCTTCAGGATTTATTGAACAGTCTCTAAAACTGGGCCAACAACAACCACGTCACCATCAACCATACCAAGACCATGGTTATGCACATCAACCTCTCCTCCGAGATCGTCCCACCCCCTTCCATTACTTTAGGTCCCAACACACTCCATGTTGTAGATTCCACTAAGCTCCTCGGCGTCACCATAGACAACAAACTAAATTGGAAACCACACGTCAGTGAAGTTGTCAAATCCTCCAGTTTCCGTCTCCACCTCCTCCGCCGACTCAAGTCCCTCGGAGTTCCTGCACACGAACTCCTCAGTGTTTACACAACATTCATACTTCCCAAGCTCACCTATGCCTCCCCCACCTGGTCTTCCTCCCTAAATGCCACACAACGTAAACACCTGGAAAAAGTGCAAAAGAGGGCATGCAAGATTATTCTCTCCCCTTCCTACTCCACATATCAAGAATCACTCAACACACTGACCCTTTCGACTCTCACTGACCATCACCACGACCTCATCTGCAAATTTGGTAAGAAGCTTCTGCACCATCCTGGACACCGGCTCCTACTACCACCTGAGATCCCTAGCCCAAGAATTGCTGTTCGACACCACAACCGCATCCAGCCCATACGTGCACGAACTGATCGCTATAAGAAGAGCCCAGTCCCAAACATTGTAAAAATTATCAATAACTTGTAATAAACCAGTGTATTCACTCCCAGTAAATCCTACTTCTTGCACTATCACTATGTTGAAATGCCCTGTAGTTTGAGCTTTTCCCCATCTAGTTATTATATATCATATTTGTATCACTTGTGTTACTTGTATATTATTTGTAAATCGAAACCCATTCCCCAATTATGTAACTGTATATTTTCAGCCTTCTGGCTGCTATGCTCTATCAATAAACCGTTAATTATTATTACTACTCCAGCTTCCTCAGGTTGTCTTGGCCGCAGTGTGTGTGTGTGTGTGTGTGTGTCTATGTGTGTTGTGGCGTTGTAACTTGATTAACGCACACACACACACACGCACGTGATTCGCGCGCCCACAAGAACCATCAGTCACTCGCCTCATCTAGTGTGTGTATGCGTGTGCGTGTATGTGTGTTGTGGCGTTGTAGCTTGATACACACACAGACACACTTAATGTGCGCGCCCACAAGAACCATCAGTCACTCGCCCCATCTAGTGTGTGTGTGTGTGTAATAATAATAATAATAATAATAATAGATAATAATATTAATAATAATAATAATAATAATAATATTAATAATATTAATAATAATAATAATAATAACGGTTTATTGAAAAAGTTCTGCAGCCCGAAGGCTGAAAATATACTTTGGACAAAAATGACTTATTACATACAAAAACATGCGGGGGGGGGGTCGTTTAACAAAAGCTTTCATTACTGAAAGGAGGAGGAACAATGATTGAACTTACAAATTATTATAGTTTACTGTTGATGGCCCGGGCCTGGGCTGGTCATGGAGACACCAGGTGGTGTGGTGTTCATGTGGTGCAGTAACTCGTCCTCGGGTGTTGATATGAAGGACCTCACGTGGTCATGGAGACACTGGGTGGTGTGGTGTTCACGTGACTCGTCCTCGGGTGTTGATATGAAGGACCTCACGTGGTCATGGGGACACCAGGTGGTGTGTTGTTCATGTGTGTGTGTGTATGTGTGTGTACAGCTACGATAAGAGTCTCATTTTTCCATCACGCATTTAATTGTTTGCATACTGAGGGGCAGCGGGAAGCAACCGACTCCACCAACACTAAGAGCAGCAACGGCAAGAGAAGCAGCAACAGGAGGGTCAGGAAGAGTAACAGCAATGGAAACAGCATCAATATCAGAAGCAGCAACAGCAAGAGTAACAGCAACAGAGGCAGCAAGAGTAACAGCAACAGAAACTGTAAGAGTAACAGCAACAGAAACAACAACAGTAAGAGTAACAGCAACAGAAACAGCAAGAGTAACAGCAACAGAAACAACAACAGCAAGAATAACAGTAACAGAAACAACAACAGCAAGAGTAACAGCAACGGAAACAGCAAGAGTAATAGCAACAGAAACAACAACAGCAAGAGTAACAGTAACAGAAACAACAACAGCAAGAGTAACAGCAACAGAAGCAGCAGCAGCTAGAGTAACAGTAACAGAGGCAGCAAAAGCAACAGTAGCAGAGGCAACATCAAGAATATCAGGAGTAACAGTAACTGAGGCAGCATCAAGAATATCAGGAGTTACAGGAACAGAAACAGCAAGAGTAACAGCAAGAGAAGCAGCATCAAGAATAACAACAACAGAAGCAACAACAGCAAGAGTAACAGAAACATAAGCAACAACAGCAAGAGTAAAAGCAACAGAAACAGCAAAAGTAACAGTAACAGAAACAGAAGCAACAACAGCAAGAGTAAAAGCAACAGAAACAGCAAAAGTAACAGTAACAGAAACAGAAGCAACAACACCAGGAGTAACAGCAACAGAAACAGCAAAAGTAACAGTAACAGAAGCAACAATAGCAAGAGTAACAGAAACATAAGCAACAACAGCAAGAGTAAAAGCAACAGAAACAGCAAAAGTAACAGTAACAGAAACAGAAGCAACAACAGCAAGAGTAAAAGTAACAGAAACAGCAAAAGTAACAGTAACAGAAACAGAAGCAACAACACCAGGAGTAACAGCAACAGAAACAGCAAAAGTAACAGTAACAGAAGCAACAATAGCAAGAGTAAAGCAACAGAAACAGTTAAAGTGACAATAACAGAAACAGAAGCAACAACAGCAAGAGTAAAAGCAACAGAAACAGCAAAAGTAACAGTAACAGTAACAGAAGCAATAACAGCAAGAATAACAGTAACAGAATAAAAAACAGCAAGAGTAACAATAACAGAAATAACAAGAGCAAGAGAAGCAGCATCAAGAATATCAGTAACAGAAGCAGCAACAGCAACAACAAGAGTAACAGTAACAGAAGCAACAACAACGATAGTAACAGCAACAGAAGCAACAACAGCAAGAATAACAGCAACAGAAGCAGCAACAGCAACAACAAGAGTAACAGTAACAGAAGCAACAACAACGATAGTAACAGCAACAGAAGCAACAACAGCAAGAATAACAGCAACAGAAGCAACAACAGCAACAACAAGAGTAACAGTAACAGAAGCAACAACAACGATAGTAACAGCAACAGAAGCAACAACAGCAAGAGAAGCAGCATCAAGCATAACAGCAACAGAAGCAGCAACAGAAGCAACAAGAGTAACAGTAACAAAAGCAACAACAACGATAGTAACAGTAACAGAAGCAGCAACAGCAAGAGTAGTACGAGCAACAACAGCAGGAACAGCAAGAGGTGCAAGGTAAGATAGAGGAAGGTGTTAGTGTACAGTACAGCGGAATGATGTACACGACGCTGTGAGGGAACATCAACACCACAGTGATGAAAAGCAACGCATCATAGGTAGTGGCAGTAACAGTAAGAACAGTGGCAGTAACAGTAAGAACAGTGGCAGTAACAGTAAGAACAGTGGCAGTAACAGTAAGAACAGTAGTAGTAACAGTAAAAACAGTGGCAGTAAGAGTAATAACAGTGGCAGTAACAGTAAGAACAGTGGCAGTAAGAACAGTGGTAGCAAGAACAGTGGTAGTAACAGTAACAACAGTGGCAGTAAAAGTAAGAACAGTGGCAGTAACAGTAAGAACACTGGCAGTAACAGTAAGAACAGTGGCAGTAACAGTAAGAACAGTGGCAGTAACAGTAAGAATAGTAGCAGTAACAGTAAGAACAGTGGCAGTAAGAGTAATAACAGTGGCAGTAACAGTAAGAAGAGTGGCAGTAAGAACAGTGGTAGCAAGAACAGTGGTAGTAACAGTAACAACAGTGGCAGTAAAAGTAAGAACAGTGGCAGTAACAGTAAGAGCCGTGGCAGTAACAGTAAGAACAGTGGCAGGAACAGTAAGAGCCGTGGCAGTAACAGTAAGAACAGTAGCAGTAACAGAAAGAACAGTGGCAGTAAGAACAGTGGCAGTAACAGTAAGAACAGTGGCAGTAACAGTATAAACAGTGTCAGTAATAGTATGAACAGTGTCAGTAACAGTAAGAACAGTGGCAGTAACAGTAATAACAGTGGCAGTAACAGGAAGAACAGTGGCAGTAACAGTATGAACAATGTCAGTAACAGTAAGAACAGTGGCAGTAACAGTAAGAACAGTGGCGGAAACAGTAAGAACAGTGGCAGTAACAGTAAGAACAGTGGCAGTAACAGTAAGAAGAGTGGCAGTAAGAACAGTGGTAGCAAGAACAGTGGTAGTAACAGTAACAACAGTGGCAGTAAAAGTAAGAACAGTGGCAGTAACAGTAAGAGCCGTGGCAGTAGCAGTAAGAACAGTGGCAGGAACAGTAAGAGCCGTGGCAGTAACAGTAAGAACAGTAGCAGTAACAGAAAGAACAGTGGCAGTAACAGTAAGAACAGTGGCAGTAACAGTAAGAACAGTGGCAGTAACATTGAGAACAGTGGCAGTAACAATAAGAACAGTGGCAGTAACAGTAAGAACAGTGGCAGTAACAGTAAGAATAGTGGTAGCAAGAACAGTGGCAGTAACAGTAAGAACAGTGGCAGTAACAGTAATAACAGTGGCAGTAACAGTAAGAACAGTGGCAGTAACAGTATGAACAGTGTCAGTAACAGCAAGAACAGTGGCAGTAACAGTAAGAATAGTGGGAGTAAGAACAGTGGTAGCAAGAACAGTGGCAGTAACAGTAAGAATAGTGGGAGTAAGAACAGTGGTAGCAAGAACAGTGGCAGTAACAGTAAGAACAGTGGCAGTAACAGTAAGAACAGTGGCGGTAACAGTAAGAACAGTGGCAGTAACAGTAAGAACAGTGGCAGTAACAGTAAGAACAGTGGCAGTAACAGTATGAACAGTGTCAGTAACAGTAAGAGCAGTGTCAGTAACAGTAAGAACAGTGTCAGTAACAGTAATAACATTGGCAGTAACAGTATGAACAGTGTCAGTAATAGTATGAAGTGTCAGTAACAGTAAGAACAGTGGCAGTAACAGTAATAACAGTGGCAGTAACAGGAAGAACAGTGGCAGTAACAGTATGAACAATGTCAGTAACAGTAAGAACAGTGGCAGTAACAGTAAGAACAGTGGCGGTAACAGTAAGAACAGTGGCAGTAACAGTAATAACAGTGACAGTAAGAACAGTGGCAGTAACAGTAAGAACAGTGGCAGTAATAGTACGAACAGTGGCAGTAACAGTAATAACAGTGGCAGTAACAGTAAGAACAGTGGCGGTAACAGTAAGAACAGTGGCAATAACAGTAAGAACAGTGGCGGTAACAGTAATAACAGTGGCAGTAACAGTAATAACAGTGGCAGTAACAGTAATAACAGATGGCAGTAACAGCAAGAACAGTGGCAGTAACAGTATGAACAGTGTTAGGTTCTGAATAATAAGTTCTATATACAGGAGAGAACACAAACACCTGTATAGTTTTGTAGGTTCGGTTTACTGGATAAGAGTATGTACACAAAGGAGAGCAGCCGTCTCCCTGGCTAGGCTCCTTGTCAACTGCTATAGGCGACGTATGGCAAGTGATACATTAGCAGCTTCCATACGTCGCCAGGCACATTAATTAAGCATGTGGGATATGGTAATAACATTGCCACACGCTGCTAGCTAGGCTGAATAAATAATACATAAATGGAGCACATACATAATATACATACATGATATATAATCCAGCATACATAATATACATACACCTCCCTCCCCCCTATACGCTCATAGCAAAGTCTTGAGCGGACCTTTTCTTTTGGATCCGTTCTGAGCGTCGAGGGACTTCATCACTGGGAAGGGTATGGGACTCAACACTGGTGGCGGGGCTAGCAGAAGGCATTGTTACGGGGCGGAGAAAACGGCGGTTCCTCCACCACACACGACCACTGGGTAACCGCACCTGGTAGTCCCATGACCTGCCGAGACCCATGACTACGCCTACTTTGTCCCAACGTAGGGAGGTCGGGTCCTGAACACGGACTTGGGTGCCGACACTCAACCTGGGGAGAGAACGGGCGTGGTCATTGTAGCGGGCGACGACGTCCTGAACACGTTCGGCGGCTCGGCGATCACAATCCTCTGTCTTGGCCTGCCACTCCTTGGAGAAGGATTGAGGGTGAGCTGGGACACAAGAACGAAGGGGGCGTCCATACAAAACCTGGGCAGGGGAGCGTCCGGTGTAGTTAGGTGTGTTGCGGAGTTCAAGAAGACCCCTGTCGAAGGCCTCGCAGTCAATGTTCCCAGAAGGGGCCACCTTAAGGATGAGGTGCTTCAGGGATTTGACAGCAGCCTCAGCGTGGCCGTTGGACTGCGGGTAATGGGGCGATGACAACACATGCCGGACTCCCCATCGGTCGAGGAACGCAGCAAAGTCCCGGCTTGTGAACTGAGGCCCTCCGTCGGTTCGCAGGCGTACAGGAACGCCCACGTCACGGAAGTAGTGGCGGAACTTGCTGATGGTGGCGGCAGACGTCGTGTCATTACCGCACTTGATGACAACCGGCCAACCAGAGAGACGGTCGACGATAACGAGGAAGGACTTTCCTGACACACAGAAAAAGTCGGCCGACACAGACTCAAAGGGGCGGGTGGGGTTGTCGTCACTCATAAAGGGTTCCTGCTGCTGGCTGGGTTGTAATACTTGGCAGGGCTCACACGCACGGACAACATTGGAGATGTCGGAGTTGATGCGGGGCCAGAACACAGTCTGTCGTGCACGTCGTTTGGTGGCCTCGGCTCCACGGTGACTGTCGTGAAGGCGGGCCAAGGCGTGGGGACGTGATGCAGCAGGGACAACTACACGTGCTCCGTACAGGACAAGGTCTCCGTCGCAGTAGAGTTCATCGCGGAGTTTCCAATACGGGAGCAGGGTGTTGTGAAGATCGTAGCGGTTGCTAGGAAATCCATTCCTCACACACTCGACGAGTCGGACATAGGAAGGGTCATCTCGGGCCGCTGTTCGAAGGTCCTCCATTGCCTTGTCGTCATCTGGTGACAGGTCCGAACGAAGGGATTGGACGGCATGGAGAGTGACCACAGTCCTGACGGAAAGAGCGAGGTCGGCGTCGAGTACATGGTCTTCTGGAGTAGGGCGGCTGACAGGAGAGCGGGATAAGGCATCAGGGATGCAGAGCTCCTTACCAGCACGCCACACTGCAGTGAAGATGTACGGCGAGAGCTTCTCTTTCAGACGCTGGAGGCGAGGGTTCTCAACGGCGTCTAGCGTGTAGTGGTTGAGGATCGGGACAAGCGGGCGATGGTCGGTCACTAGGTGAAAGTATTGCAGGCCTATGAGGTAAAACCTGCACTTGGACATCGCCCAAACCGCAGCCAACAGCTCCAACTCAATAGTGGCGTAGCGCGTCTCAGTGTCAGAGAGGAAACGCGAGCCACACTGGACGAGCCGGAACTGCCCTCCACCATGATCCTGCAGTAGGGCGTATCCCACGCCATACAAGCGTGAGGCGTCTGTCTGCAGAACTGTCGGCAAGGCTGGGTCGAACGTGGCGAGGACAGGTGGACGAGACAGGGCCTGTTTCACTTGCTGGAAGGCCTTGTCGTGGTCGGGGGTCCACAGGAATGTCCTCTTGGGGCTCATCAGGGGGCGAAGTGGTTGAGCAGCTGCGGAGATGTCCGACGAAAACTCTGCTAACTGGTTGACGAGACCGATGAAGGACCTCAAGTCGGTCAGGTTAGCAGGGGTGGGAAAATCCGTAATGGCGCGGACCTTTTCCGGGTCAGCTGCGATTCCATTCCCTGAGAGGGTGTACCCACAAAAGTCAACTGAAGAGCTGGCCAGAACAAACTTGTCGGCATTTAGGGTAATGCCGTGCTTCCGGCACCTGTTAAGTACCTCGTAGATACGGCGGAGGTGATCCATATAATCCTCATCGTACACGAGTATGTCGTCGACCACTTTCACGCAGTTTGCCAGACCTTGTAGAGCCATATCACCTCGAAGACAGAAAGCGTCTCCTGTAGCGGCGAATCCCATGGGGCCACGGCAATAACTGTAACGTCCATGCGGGGTGATGAAAGTTGTGAGTGGTCGGTCTTCTTCGGCAAGCTCTATCTGCCAGTATCCACACAGGGCGTCCGTCGTCGTGAAGAAGCGCGCCTTCGGGTTCACGCTGCGTATGGCTGCAAAGGGCGTGGGAGAAGGGTGCGCAGGACGAGACACCTGGTTGTTGAGCTTGGAAAGGTCAGTGGTGATCCGAACACCACCTTTAGGTTTTGCGACGACAACCATCGGGTGACACCATGGAGACGGGTCATCGCCGGTTGGTACAATAATTTCTTGGGCGACCATGGAGTCCAGCTCGTTTTTGACCGCCTCGCGGAAGGCCAGGGGAACCAGTCGAGGGGTGTAAATAGCGAATGGCTTCGCGTCGTCCCTCAGGTAGATCCTCATGGGGGGACCTGCCATCTTCTTGAGAGGCTTGGATTCCAGAGCGGACTTGGTCACCAGAACGTCGCTGAATTCCTTCAGGAAGTACTTCCGAGCATCCGAAGGAGAGGTGTCACTGGCAAGAGGCAGGGGTAGGGCGGCAGCAGGGTCGTTGCTGCTCCCTTTTTGCACCCTGTTGGCGTGTTTTACCTCAAGAATAGGTTTGGGGAAGTCCTGGGAGATGATGGCCAACTCCTGACAATGTCTGTAGGACAGCAAAGGAGTCTGGACACCGTTATGCACATCAATCCAGGCTTGACACGACCTGTTGCCAAAGGTGACTTGTACTTGGAGTGAACCCAGGGCCGGGGTCATCTGTGAACCATCTGCCATAAAGCGGAGATCCTTGGGGGGCGGTCCTAGATCACTTGGAGAGAGCCCCAAGCATTGCAAATGCTGGGGACCGATGACTGTAGCATCAGCGCCGGTGTCGGGCAACATCTGAAGACGGGATGACACACCGCCGTAGGTCACGATGACGCTGATGTACTGGGGGACTTTGGTCCTGGGACGCGGGGGGGAGCACACATTCCTAATGTGGCTCGAGCGTTGTCAGGAGTCGTCGTGCCTCTGATTGGAAGGCTGTGGGCGGCCCTCTCTGGTGGAAGGGGGCTGAAGCTTCCGCCGACGCGGTCTCTTGGGTATGTTGGAAGGGCAACACTTGTCATAGTGGCCCAGACGACCACACACATTGCACTGGACGCGTTTGGCTGGGCACCGTACTGTGAGTGACCAGTGGCCCTTACGGTCACAACTGTTGCAGGTAGACTGAGCAGCTGGACACACCTGTGTTCCGTGCTGCTTACCACAGTTGTTGCAAAATAAACCGGGCGTGGACGTGGTGGGCGAAGGCGTAGGAACAGACTTCTTGTCCTTCTTGTACCGGGACACAGCGCGTACAGCTGTGGGGGGAGCGCGGATGGCAGAGGTGGCACACCTGGCAGCCTCATAGGAGCGACATATCGTCGACACATCCTTAAGAGAAGAGGAAGAGTCGAGGGAGGTGAGGCGTTGGACAAGTTCCTCGTCCTTAACACCCATCAGGATCACCTGCTTCAACTGGGTCTCCTCGCACTGCTGGTGGTGGCCTGGACATATATCTACCTCTTCCGAGGCTCTCTTAAGACGCACGTAAAAGGCATCAAAAGACTCACCCTCCATCTGTCTGCAGCTAAACAATTTCCTCCTGCGCAGAGCTTCATTCTGCTGTCCTTTGATGTGCCGTTGTAGAACGTCCAGTACCTCCTCTAAAGACAGCAAAGAGGTTGGGGGTACCTGCAACGTATGTTCCAAGACACGCTGAATTTCCAAGGACAAGCACATACGCAGCTGGATGAGTTGTTTAGGCTGTGACAAACTCTGGAGATCCACCATTGTAGAATAATCAGTCCACCGTCGCCGCCATTCACGAAAAGTCTGGAAATTCACATCAGGCTTCAAGATGGGCGGTGTTTGAGCTGCTGCTTTAGGTGGGGCTGGGGGGTGTGAAGGAAGCATGGATGAGGTATCTGAACCAGTCAGTACCGAGGCAGTGCTAGAGCCAGGGGCTTGGTTAACAGTGAGGCGAGATATCAAGGCTTCAAACCGTTCACTGTCTTCCAATCTCCGTTGGTTGTCTCGTTCTGCCTCTGCTTGCCTTCTGCGCTCATCCGCCAAACGTCTGTGGGCTTCATCCTCGCGTTTCTCATCTCTCATAAACTTCAGTAAAGCAATTATCTCTGGAGACAACGCTGAATATTGAGGTGAGGGACTGCGCGATGTGGGGGCTGGAGCGTCGTGGCCGGCCTGGTCATCCATCTCTGCGGGGCTATCACCCGCCTGACTCATCCAGACGCTGGGTCCACGGCTACGTAAGGCGTGAGACATAACTACTTCATCTGTGTACTATGTCTTAAATCAGTGTTGACCGGTCAGCCCGTCGTATCAACAAGATTTCAGACAAAAAAAATTAATTAAATACACAGATAAGTAGATTATATATATAAAATATATATAAGGAAGCCGCGCGGTCAGCGAGTGTTAGTACATGTATGTGTGTGAGTGAGTGTGTGTCCCGGGCGGGCAAAGCGTCTCGCCCCAGCTGTGAGAGGGGGTGGAGGCGGCGCTGTGAGGGGGTGGAGGGAGAGGCGCGGCGACTCCCAGTCAGTCCAGTTACCCTCAGAATGCGGTCAGAGACGGGTGCACTGAACTCTACTCCTTACAAATGCCCAGAACGTGCCGTATACCTTGGGAATCCTTTAGAACAAGGTCACACATGAATGGCACGAAACACACAATGCACTAAACACTTCACAGAAAATCACAGACACTGCTCAAAGTTGCTGAGATTCTTCGAGGAGAGCTGACGCGTGGGAGTTGACCCAAGCGAGAGGAGTCCGTACGCCGGCTTTCCACAGACTTTGCACTTTCACTCGTAATTATCCAGTAAGATCGGATCACTGTGCCATGTTAGGTTCTGAATAATAAGTTCTATATACAGGAGAGAACACAAACACCTGTATAGTTTTGTAGGTTCGGTTTACTGGATAAGAGTATGTACACAAAGGAGAGCAGCGGTCTCCCTGGCTAGGCTCCTTGTCAACTGCTATAGGCGACGTATGGCAAGTGATACATTAGCAGCTTCCATACGTCGCCAGGCACATTAATTAAGCATGTGGGATATGGTAATAACATTGCCACACGCTGCTAGCTAGGCTGAGTAAATAATACATAAATGGAGCACATACATAATATACATACATGATATATAATCCAGCATACATAATATACATAAACAGTGGCAGTAACAGTAAGAACAGTGGCAGTAACAGTATGAACAGTGGCAGTAACAGTATGAACAGTGTCAGTAACAGTAAGAACAGTGGCAGTAACAGTATGAACAGTGTCAGTAACAGTAAGAACAGTGGCAGTAACAGTAAGAACAGTGGCAGTAACAGTATGAACAGTGTCAGTAACAGTAAGAACAGTGGCAGTAACAGTATGAACAGTGTCAGTAACAGTAAGAACAGTGGCAGTAACAGTAAGAACAGTGGCAATAACAGTATGAACAGTGTCAGTAACAGTAAGAACAGTGTCAGTAACAGTAAGAACAGTGGCAGTAACAGTATGAACAGTGTCAGTAACAGTAAGAACAGTGGCAGTAACAGTAAGAACAGTGGCAGTAACAGTAAGAACAGTGGCAGTAACAGTAAGAATAGTGGTAGCAAGAACAGTGGCAGTAACAGTAAGAACAGTGGCAGTAACAGTAATAACAGTGGCAGTAACAGTAAGAACAGTGGCAGTAACAGTATGAACAGTGTCAGTAACAGTAAGAACAGTGGCAGTAACAATAAGAACAGTGGCAGTAACAGTAAGAATAGTGGGAGTAAGAACAGTGGTAGCAAGAACAGTGGCAGTAACAGTAAGAACAGTGGCAGTAACAGTAAGAACAGTGGCAGTAACAGTATGAACATTGTCAGTAACAGTAAGAACAGTGGCAGTAACAGTAAGAACAGTGGCAGTAACAGTATGAACAGTGTCAGTAACAGTAAGAACAGTGGCAGTAACAGTAAGAACAGTGGCAGTAACAGTAAGAACAGTGCCGGTAACAGTAATAACAGTGGCAGTAAGAATAGTGGCAGTAACAGTAAGAACAGTGGCAGTAACAGCAAGAACAGTGGCAGTAACAGTAAGAACAGTGGCAGTAACAGTAAGAACAGTGCCGGTAACAGTAATAACAGTGGCAGTAAGAACAGTGGCAGTAACAGTAAGAACAGTGGCAGTAACAGCAAGAACAGTGGCAGTAATAGTAAGAACAGTGGCAGTAACAGTAATAACAGTGGCAGTAACAGTAAGAACAGTGGCGGTAACAGTAAGAACAGTGGCAGTAACAGTAAGAATAGTGGCGGTAACAGTAATAACAGTGGCAGTAAGAACAGTGGCAGTAACAGTAAGAACAGTGGCAGTAACAGCAAGAACAGTGGCAGTAATAGTAAGAACAGTGGCAGTAGCAGTAATAACAGTGGCAGTAACAGTAAGAACAGTGGCGGTAACAGTAAGAACAGTGGCAGTAACAGTAAGAACAGTGGCAGTAACAGTAAGAACAGTGCCGGTAACAGTAATAACAGTGGCAGTAAGGACAGTGGCAGTAACAGTAAGAACAGTGGCAGTAACAGCAAGAACAGTGGCAGTAATAGTAAGAACAGTGGCAGTAACAGTAATAACAGTGGCAGTAACAGTAAGAACAGTGGCGGTAACAGTAAGAACAGTGGCAGTAACAGTAAGAATAGTGGCGGTAACAGTAATAACAGTGGCAGTAACAGTAATAACAGTGGCAGTAACAGTAAGAACAGTGGCAGTAACAGTAGTAACAGTGGCAGTAACAGTGAGAACAGTGGCAGTAACAGTATGAACAGTGTCAGTAACAGTAAGAACAGTGGCAGTAACAGTATGAACAGTGTCAGTAACAGTAAGAACAGTGTCAGTAACAGTAAGAACAGTGTCAGTAACAGTAAGAACAGTGGCAGTAACATTAAGAACAGTGGCAGTAACAGTAAGAACAGTGGCAGTAACAGTAAGAGCAGTGGCAGTAACAGTATGAACAGTGTCAGTAACAGTAAGAACAGTGTCAGTAACAGTAAGAACAGTGGCAGTAACATTAAGAACAGTGGCAGTAACAGTAAGAACAGTGGCAGTAACAGTAATAACAGTGGCAGTAACAGTAATAACAGTGGTAGTAACACCATACTGGCCAGATATTATGTAAATAATATTGATTATGTGTTAAAGGAATATCCTTCCTTCCTTAGGCTTTAGTAAGCCCCTTAATAATATTTATTTATACTGTATATACTTGTGACACTTGCCAGATGCTTCTGGTGTTATTGTACAGGGGTACCTAGTGACAGCACTAGGATCCCTCTTCCTCTATCAAGGAATAAACAATTGAAATTGAAATTAATTGAACAGTGGCAGCAACAGCAAAAACGTCAGCAGCAGGGGGCAACGATGGGTGTGTGGGACCTGGTGGAGTGGTGGAGGCGACCTTGACAGAACTTGGCAGCACACGCCCGCCGTGCCCACCTTTGTCTCACTGTGTGTTGTGTACATTACTTGTTCAGGGCAACGCGAGTATAAAGTGCAATTCTTCCTCTCCTTTGTCTCACAATTTTTCCCTTATTTCTTTTATCTCTATATTCGTCTTCATATCTGTTGTTATTTTATCTCTCTAGTTTTTTTCTCCTTTTCCCTTTCTCTCTCCTTTTCTGTCTCTCCAAATCTCTTTGTAAATCCCTATTAACGCTTTGTGGACGCTAGGGGTGTGTCTGGAGTTAGTGATGTGGTGGGGGGGGGGGGGGAGGGAAGATGCAGGACTCGGCTGGTAGGCATCAGGACCAAGGTGGTGGCTGCCCCTCCTACTTTAACCGTCCTCTTACAGTGAAGGTCATTCTTACCCTCATATTTAATTACAAGGACAGATATGTTGCAATTTTGTCTGTGTATTTTTTATATTGTCATACACCACTTAAAGCGAGACGTTTAATGGCATGACGGTGTCTTTTGTCTGTAACGTTTTGGTATCCGAACGATAAATTTCGTTTCCTTATAACAATGAACATAATATGGTATAGGTACTTGAGCCAAGGGAAGGGAAGGGAAGGGAGGCTCCTGGAGATTTTAGGGTCTATGCGGGCGTACTGTGTGCCGGTTAAGGCATTCTTTACTTCTTATTGAAACAACGACAGCCGACCTTTGAGAGTCTACTCAGCGAAACATTCTTTTCTTTTTCTTTTTTATCTTATTTATCATTTACTAATATATTATCCATTTATTATTATTCTGACTAACTGTTTAAAGTTGTATACTACAGTACATAGAGATCTTGTAGAGTAACTTTTGATGTAAGGGCTTTGACTGCGGAAGTGGAGGTGACGAAAAGAATGATCAGTCGGAAGCAGTGTATAGGCACGGACACTTACTGCTTTGTTGATACTCATGGTAGTAACGCACGGCCCCCCCCCCCCCCCACCCCGCCATTTGTTGGTGTCCTGGTGAAGGTGAAGGGGGGTGCAGGGTGTCTAGTAAAGCTGTTGGTGGTGGCAGAGAACTGTTACGCCTGTATTGTTAAACAACATCTTCCCTTGAAGTAGGTCCTCGTGTCGTAAACCGTATTTTTAAATGCGAAGGACCATTTACTGCAGCGCACGATGGATTGTGGTGGCGGGAAAACGAACTAATATTACTGAAATTTGAATTGGTTGCTAGTAGCTGCTTTTTATCACCCTCTTCATAATTGTTTTGTTAGTTTTATTGAATATTTATAGTCAATGCGATTAATGTACAAAGAAACACGTATTGGTAATTTTATCAACCTATTTTTTTTGGCATTATTGGTTTTACAGCCCATATTATGACATTGCAAAAGCTGTGTTTCCTGTCATATTATGACAATTGCAAAAGCTGTGCTTCCTGTCATTGCCAAAGGCAAGCTGCTGGAGTCATCTCATCTTATTAACGCTAGTACTAATCAGGTAAGCACATTTAAGGTAATTTATTAAACTTTTTAGCAGTTTTATAAGTGCGTTTCTGTCTGGAAAATATAAACTGGCGAGATTCTTGCCTAGAAATATTAAAATGGGTAGAGGCAAATTTCACTGGAAGGACATTGTTACAAGGATGGTAACATTACATACAAAAAGATCTTTGATACAGTGAATCATGATAAAATATGTGAAATACTGCAGGCTCTAATTTTTCATCACCAATTACAGTATTTCGTTTTGGTAAAGTTCCATTTGGCTGAATTAGGTGCATAATAAAATGTAAGCACCTTCCGGGCGTTTAAAGGTTAATCAGACTCTTCAAGTTAAACTCAAACGTTATAATTCGGTCAAACCTGTTGAATACAATTCATTTTAGTATTTCAAATAAATCATACATAGGCAATCATACATAAATGTTTAATCCAATATATATTTACATAACAATCATAGCTATGTAATTAGTCGAATCTTAACACTTACAATGAGTACTTAATTTGCCATTTTTTTATGTTGTCACAATGATAAACGATGCAATGGACACAGTCTACCTGTGTACACAATAAGTACAAGTTAAACTTACGTGTTGAAAGTCTCAAGAGAAAACAGGTTAGGTGTTGGCTCTTTGATGGGGATAGCTACAGTGGCAGTGCCCTGCCGGGCGACACATGTCCAACCCTGGCTGGCCAAATTTGCTGCGTCAGGCGTGTTATACGCAAACAAGCTCCCCATACACCACCCAACACCTCAACCTACTCTGAGTCTCTCCATCTCCACCAGCTCAATACTCTGTATACTGTATACTCATTACTGCTTGCAGTAACTGTTAGGTTCTGAATAATAAGTTCTATATACAGGAGAGAACACAAACACCTGTATAGTTTTGTAGGTTCGGTTTACTGGATAAGAGTATGTACACAAAGGAGAGCAGCGGTCTCCCTGGCTAGGCTCCTTGTCAACTGCTATAGACGACGTATGGCAAGTGATACATTAGCAGCTTCCATACGTCGCCAGGCACATTAATTAGGCATGTGGGATATGGTAATAACATTGCCACACGCTGCTAGCTAGACTGAATAAATAATACATAAATGGAGCACATACATAATATACATACATGATATATAATCCAGCATACATAATATACATACACCTCCCTCCCCCCTATACGCTCATAGCAAAGTCTTGAGCGGACCTTTTCTTTTGGATCCGTTCTGAGCGTCGAGGGACTTCATCACTGGGAAGGGTATGGGACTCAACACTGGTGGCGGGGCCAGCAGAAGGCATTGTTACGGGGCGGAGAAAACGGCGGTTCCTCCACCACACACGACCACTGGGTAACCGCACCTGGTAGTCCCGTGACCTGCCGAGACCCATGACGACGCCTACTTTGTCCCAACGTAGGGAGGTCGGGTCCTGAACACGGACTTGGGTGCCGACACTCAACCTGGGGAGAGAGCGGGCGTGGTCGTTGTAGCGGGCGACGACGTCCTGAACACGTTCGGCGGCTCGGCGATCACAATCCTCTGTCTTGGCCTGCCACTCCTTGGAGAAGGATTGAGGGTGAGCAGGGACACAAGAACGAAGGGGGCGTCCATACAAAACCTGGGCAGGGGAGCGTCCGGTGTAGTTAGGTGTGTTGCGGAGTTCAAGAAGACCCCTGTCGAAGGCCTCGCAGTCAATGTTCCCAGAAGGGGCCACCTTAAGGATGAGGTGCTTCAGGGATTTGACAGCAGCCTCAGCGTGGCCGTTGGACTGCGGGTAATGGGGCGATGACAACACATGCCGGACTCCCCATCGGTCAAGGAACACAGCAAAGTCCCGGCTTGTGAACTGAGGCCCTCCGTCGGTTCGCAGGCGTACAGGAACGCCCACGTCACGGAAGTAGTGGCGGAACTTGCTGATGGTGGCGGCAGACGTCGTGTCATTACCGCACTTGATGACAACCGGCCAACCAGAGAGACGGTCGACGATAACGAGGAAGGACTTTCCTGACACACAGAAAAAGTCGGCCGACACAGACTCAAAGGGGCGGGTGGGGTTGTCGTCACTCATAAAGGGTTCCTGCTGCTGGCTGGGTTGTAATACTTGGCAGGGCTCACACGCACGGACAACATTGGAGATGTCGGAGTTGATGCCGGGCCAGAACACAGTCTGTCGTGCACGTCGTTTGGTGGCCTCAGCTCCACGGTGACTGTCGTGAAGGCGGGCCAAGGCGTGGGGACGTGATGCAGCAGGGACAACTACACGTGCTCCGTACAGAACAAGGTCTCCGTCGCAGTAGAGTTCATCACGGAGTTTCCAATACGGGAGCAGGGTGTTGTGAAGATCGTAGCGGTTGCTAGGAAATCCATTCCTCACACACTCGACGAGTCGGACATAGGAAGGGCCATCTCGGGCCGCTGTTCGAAGGTCCTCCATTGCCTTGTCGTCATCTGGTGACAGGTCCGAACGAAGGGATTGGACGGCATGGAGAGTGACCACAGTCCTGACGGAAAGAGCGAGGTCGGCATCGAGTACATGGTCTTCTGGAGTAGGGCGGCTGACAGGAGAGCGGGATAAGGCATTAGGGATGCAGAGCTCCTTACCAGCACGCCACACTGCAGTGAAGATGTACGCCGAGAGCTTCTCTTTCAGACGCTGGAGGCGAGGGTTCTCAACGGCGTCTAGCGTGTAGTGGTTGAGGATCGGGACAAGCGGGCGATGGTCGGTCACTAGGTGAAAGTGTTGCAGGCCTATGAGGTAAAACCTGCACTTGGACATCGCCCAAACCACGGCCAACAGCTGCAACTCAATAGTGGCGGAGCGCGTCTCAGTGTCAGAGAGGAAACGCGAGCCACACTGGACGAGCCGGAACTGCCCTCCACCATGATCCTGCAGTAGGGCGTATCCCACGCCATACAAGCGTGAGGCATCTGTCTGCAGAACTGTCGGCAAGGCTGGGTCAAACGTGGCGAGGACAGGTGGACGAGACAGGGCCTGTTTCACTTGCTGGAAGGCCTTGTCGTGGTCGGGGGTCCACAGGAATGTCCTCTTGGGGCTCATCAGGGGGCGAAGTGGTTGAGCAGCTGCGGAGATGTCCGACGAAAACTCTGCTAACTGGTTGACGAGACCAATGAAGGACCTCAAGTCGGTCAGGTTAGCAGAGGCGGGAAAATCCGTAATGGCGCGGACCTTTTCCGGGTCAGCTGCGATACCATTCCCTGAGAGGGTGTACCCACAAAAATCAACTGAAGAGCTGGCCAGAACAAACTTGTCGGCATTTAGGGTAATGCCGTGCTTCCGGCACTTGTTGAGTACCTCGTAGATACGGCAGAGGTGATCCATATAATCCTCGTCGTACACGAGTATGTCGTCGACCACTTTCACGCAGTTTGCCAGACCTTGTAGAGCCATATCACCTCGAAGACAGAAAGCGTCTCCTGTAGCGGCGAATCCCATGGGGCCACGGCAATAACTGTAACGTTCATGCGGGGTGATGAAAGTTGTGAGTGGTCGGTCTTCTTCGGCAAGCTCTATCTGCCAGTATCCACACAGGGCGTCCATCGTCGTGAAGAAGCGCGCCTTCGGGTTCACACTGCGTATAGCTGCAAAGGGCGTGGGAGAAGGGTGCGCAGGACGAGACACCTGGTTGTTGAGCTTGGAAAGGTCAGTGGTGATCCGAACACCACCTTTAGGTTTTGCGACGACAACCATCGGGTGACACCATGGAGACGGGTCATCGCCGGTTGGTACAATAATTTCTTGGGCGACCATGGAGTCCAGCTCGTTTTTGACCGCCTCGCGGAAGGCCAGGGGAACCAGTCGAGGGGTGTAAATAGCGAATGGCTTCGCGTCGTCCCTCAGGTAGATCCTCATGGGGGGACCTGCCATCTTCTTGAGAGGCTTGGATTCCAGAGCGGACTTGGTCACCAGAACGTCGCTGAATTCCTTCAGGAAGTACTTCCGAGCATCCGAAGGAGAGGTGTCACTGGCAAGAGGCAGGGGTAGGGCGGCAGCAGGGTCGTTGCTGCTCCCTTTTTGCACCCTGTTGGCGTGTTTTACCTCAAGAATAGGTTTGAGGAAGTCCTGGGAGATGATGGCCAACTCCTGACAATGTCTGTAGGACAGCAAAGGAGTCTGGACACCGTTATGCACATCAATCCAGGCTTGACACGACCTGTTGCCAAAGGTGACTTGTGCTTGGAGTGAACCCACGGCCGGGGTCATCTGTGAACCATCTGCCATAAAGCGGAGATTCTTGGGGGGCGGTCCTAGATCACTTGGAGAGAACCCCAAGCATTGCAAATGCTGGGGACCGATGACTGTAGCATCAGCGCCGGTGTCGGGCAACATCTGAAGACGGGATGACACACTGCGGTTGGTCACAATGACACTGATGTACTGGGGGACTTTGGTCCTGGGACGCGGGGGGGAGCACACATTCCTAATGTGGCTCGAGCGTTGTCAGGAGTCGTCGTGCCTCTGATTGGAAGACTGTGGGCGGCCCTCTCTGGTGGAAGGGGGCTGAAGCTTCCGCCGACGCGGTCCCTTGGGTTTGTTGGAAGGGCAACACTTGTCATAGTGGCCCAGACGACCACACACATTGCACTGGACGCGTTTGGCTGGGCACCGTACTGTGAGTGACCAGTGGCCCTTACGGTCACAACTGTTGCAGGTAGACTGAGCAGCTGGACACACCTGTGTTCCGTGCTGCTTACCACAGTTGTTGCAAAATAAACCGGGCGTGGACGTGGTGGGCGAAGGCGTAGGAACAGACTTCTTGTCCTTCTTGTACCGGGACACAGCGCGTACAGCTGTAGGGGTAGCACGGATGGCAGAGGTGGCACACCTGGCAGCCTCATAGGAGCGACATATCGTCAACACATCCTAAAGAGAAGAGGAAGAGTCGAGGGAGGTGAGGCGTTGGACAAGTTCCTCGTCCTTAACACCCATCAGGATCACCTGCTTCAACTGGGTCTCCTCGCACTGCTGGTGGTGGCCTAGACATATATCTACCTCTTCCGAGGCTCTCTTCAGACGTACGTAAAAGGCATCAAAAGGCTCACCCTCCATCTGTCTGCAGCTAAACAATTCCCTCCTGCGCAGAGCTTCATTCTGCTGTCCTTTGATGTGCCGTTGTAGAACGTCCAGTACCTCCTCTACAGACAGCGAAGAGGTTGGGGGTACCTGCAACGTATGTTCCAAGACACGCTGAATTTCCAAGGACAGGCACATACGCAGCTGGATGAGTTGTTTAGGCTGTGACAAACTCTGGAGATCCACCATTGTAGAATAATCAGTCCACCGTCGCCGCCATTCACGAAAAGTCTGGAAATTCACATCAGGCTTCAAGATGGGCGGTGTTTGAGCTGCTGCTTTAGGTGGGGCTGGGGGGTGTGAAGGAAGCATGGATGAGGTATCTGAACCAGTCAGTACCGAGGCAGTGTTAGAGCCAGGGGCTTGGTTAACAGTGAGGCGAGATATCAAGGCTTCAAACCGTTCACTGTCTTCCAATCTCCGTTGGTTGTCTCGTTCTGCCTCTGCTTGCCTTCTGTGCTCATCCGCCAAACGTCTGTGAGCTTCATCCTCGCGTTTCTCATCTCTCATAAACTTCAGTAAAGCAATTATCTCTGGAGACAACGCTGAATATTGAGGTGAGGGACTGCGCGATGTGGGGGGCTGGAGCGTCGTGGCCGGCCTGGTCATCCATCTCTGCGGGGCTATCATCCGCCTGACTCATCCAGACGCTGGGTCCACGGCTACGTAAGGCATGAGACATAACTACTTCATCTGTGTACTATGTCTTAAATCAGTGTTGACCGGTCAGCCCGTCGTATCAACAAGATTTCAGACAAAAAATTAATTAAATACACAGATAAGTAGATTATATATATAAAATATATATAAAGAAGCCGCGCGGTCAGCGAGTGTTAGTACGTGTACGTGTGCGTGTCCCGGGCGGGTAGAGCGTCTCGCCCCAGCTGTGAGGGGGGGTGGAGGCGGCGCTGTGAGGGGGTGGAGGGAGAGGCGCGGCGACTCCCAGTCAGTCCAGTTACCCTCAGGACGCGGTCAGAGACGGGTGCACTGAACTCTACTCCTTACAAATGCCCAGAACGTGCTGTGTACCTTGGGAATCCTTTAGAACAAGGTCACACATGAATGGCACGAAACACACAATGCGCTAAACACTTCACAGAAAATCACTGTCACTGACACTGCTCAAAGTTGCGAAATTCTTCGAGGAGGGATGACGCGCGGGAGTTGACCCAAGGCGAGAGTCCAAAAGCCGGCTTCCCCACAAAGTTTGCGCTTTCACTCGTAATTATCCAGTAAGATCGGATCACTGCTCCATGTTAGGTTCTGAATAATAAGTTCTATATACAGGAGAGAACACAAACACCTGTATAGTTTTGTAGGTTCGGTTTACTGGATAAGAGTATGTACACAAAGGAGAGCAGCGGTCTCCCTGGCTAGGCTCCTTGTCAACTGCTATAGACGACGTATGGCAAGTGATACATTAGCAGCTTCCATACGTCGCCAGGCACATTAATTAGGCATGTGGGATATGGTAATAACATTGCCACACGCTGCTAGCTAGGCTGAATAAATAATGCATAAATGGAGCACATACATAATATACATACATGATATATAATCCAGCATACATAATATACATACAGTAACATAAAAGAAATTCACTGGGAGATGGAGTTTGATCATTTAATGATAATGTGATACAGTATTTTGGCTAATATAGAGGACTTCACAGCAGCTTCCCCCATCTCAGTAATAGTGAGTTCGCCCATGGCGAATAAAGCTTTTTAAAACATTTGCCACAAATACGACCGTCTCACTATAAAACATATTGAAATTTCGGCGTTTATACATTTGTTTTCTCTGAAAACCAAAATTTTTAACCCATGTCACTCTAATATGGGCATATCAGCACTTAAAAGCCATTTTCTATTATTTTATGCATTGCTGTACATTAGTTATATTTGAAAATTACATTGGAAACCTTAGAAAATTTATATTTCCCCTGTTTGTAACTAACAGGCTTTCCCACAAGTAATTTTATTTTGTAAAATCTTTTCCTCCCCAATCAAATGGACTAATAAATCACGTTCTCTCTGCGATATAGGACTTGCCCTTAATGATTGGAAGGAAAAAAATGTCCATGATGAAAGCGCAGCACTCTTAATTTTAGCGCCAACGAAGGTAATCAAACAGTATACTGTAAGTGTCTTCAGTACTCACCCATTCTTGACACAGTTCCAGCAGCAGCTAAAAAGTAATATGTTTAATTATAATAATAACTCGATTATTTTTCTCCGCCGTGTTCCTTCCTCCGGTGTATCATAACCCAAGGTCACAGTATGGATATGTATACACTAATTACTTTTCACGACTTATACAGTGTATTTATGGTCACTATATACTGGGTTCCTTGTTTAATGTTTTGGACCATTGTACAGGGTGATTTTTTTTTTCGAGGATCCTAAATAATAGTTCCCATACACTAAAAACTATATCAGTTAGGAACCTAATATTTGGCGTAAATGTAGCCTAATGTTACAGAAAGACGTGACGTGATCCTGAGGTATCACGTGATTTATCTCGCGACCCGTTAGTGGCGTTTAACGGTTTTCAGTCACGCCATGGCGCTCACTGTGTTTATGTTTGTGTGTTGTGTTTGTGTTGTGTTTATGGGTTGTGTTTGTGTGTGACGTGAGGTGATAGGAGTTATGACCTCACCTAAGAAGTGTTACCGCCTCTGACACATCCTAATTTAGCCTAAATGTCATTGTAATTATATGCAATGTTATACTTCTCTTTTAACATTTTATATAATTTGCGCAAAGATTGGAAGGATACAATGGGTTTTTTTTAACTGATAAAGAAACGTACTGTATATTCCCCTCCCGTTAAACAAAGAATTGCACCAAAACGATCCACAATTATTAGGCATTATGTAAGAGAGGACACCAGTTTTCACAGTAGTGGCCGTAGCTTACTGAGAGGGCAGCCTCTAAACCTGTTCACACTGTAACGTCATGCATGAGCTGGGTATCATTTTGGTTAAGGTGTGGGCAGACTTCCTCTTCTATAGACCTTGTCATAACCTTTGTTCTAAGACTCGACGTCTGTGTTTTTAGCTGTCCATTGTTGAAGCGCCACTCACCTGAACCTCCTCCTCCTCGTCCTTCAAACTGGTCGGTTTCTCTCTCCCCCGCCCCTCTACATATAACTTTAACCTATTAGTATAAGTAAGAGGGCAGGATGGACTGAAGAAAACATGAAAATCCATGTATATATCTGGAACTCTTAACTGAGCGGCAAATAAACCTCTTAGAAACCTCATAACAAATTTCAGGGTCGTCGCTCGAATTCTTCTCCTCGCATAAATTGGCTGGACTATCGTTTGGAAAATCTACTTGAATTTAAAAATTTCATCTCAAGGTTTAGCCTCTGTGATTGGAACATATTTGTGATTTTATCTGAAATAAAAAATTACATTTAATTTCCTTTTAGTTTAGATGACGATGTTTTTAAAAATTACCTTAGGTGGAAGAATGTGTACTGAACCAATTTTACATCCAAAAGATTAAATATTATTTGCATTTGTAATGTTGTGTTAATGGAGGGAAATTCAAGTAGGTCTGTACTGTCTTCCATACAAACGATGTAAACTGTCAGAAGAACGAGAAAGTTAGCTGATTGTTGGCCAATTCACCTAACACAGTATGTAATAAAGAAAGGGAAATATTTTATGAAGAATTGTTACAGAGGCGATAATAATTACATTTTTTTTTTTTTTACGGGGATTAGCCCACCCGGGCACAGGTCACTGACCCACATCGGGGTCTGAGGGGGCGAAAATGTAATAATAATAATAATAATAGTAATAATAATAATAATAATAATAATAATAATATTATTATTATTATTATTATTATTATTATTATTATTATTATTATTATTATTATTATTATTATTAATAATAATAATAATAATAATAATAATAATAATAATAATAATTTATAGTAAATAATTTTTTTAATAAAAAATAAAAATAAAATAATAAAATAATAACTATGATAATAATATTAATAGTAACTCTGTAATAATAATAATAATAATAATAATAATAATAATAATAATAATAAAGAACCATAAATACATAAATGAAAAAAGATCAAAAGTGAGAAACAATATATGTATGTTGTGTTGTCAATAGTAAGACAAACAATTGAGACCCTGCAATTGTGTGTAAATGATGCAGAAAGTCAGATCAACAACCTGGGACATGGTCACAATTTTCGACGTGCCATATGGCAGTACCTCCCTGTTTGGTAGCTGGTTACCACCTTGAGTACAGAGACAGGTTAAAGCTTCTTAATTTGCACTCCCTCGAGAGACGTAGAGTGAGGGGCGATATGATTGAGGTGTATAAATGGAAGTCAGGGCTGAACAAAGGGGACATTACAAAGGTACTCAAACTATCCAACTAGGAGCGAACTCGTAACAATGGTTTTAAATTGGACAAATTTGGATATAGGCGCGAAATAGGTAAACATTGGTTTGGAAATAGTTTCAAACATAGGTTGGATGGATATATGAGAAATAGGGGTTGGGTGTAAATGGGACTGCCCAGAATGGGCCAATAGTCCCACTGCAGTTTCCTCTATTCTTATGTTCTTATATATATATATATATATATATATATATATATATATATATATATATATATATATATATATATATATATATATATATATATATATATATATTTCATGTAAATCCACAATCAAAACGTGGATAAGATAAATCTTGATAAAATCACACGGGAGAATGGAAACAACGGAGTACCTTAGCTTGAATAAAGACGAAAGCTAAGGTACTCCGTTGTTTCCATTCTCCCGTGTGATTTTATCAAGATATATATATATATATATATATATATATATATATATATATATATATATTGATAAAATCACACAGGGAAAAGGAAAACAATGGAGCACCTTAGCTTTCATGTAACGAGGATGGCCGGCCCAAGGGCCACCTAAGCAAGAATTTGTTTAAGGTGTTGAAGCTATTGCCACCATAACAACCACACCCTGAGTTAATGAGTTGCATGACCCAGCGTCAAGGAATAGTCGGAGAAGACCTCACACGTCGCCAACTGCACTAGCTAACCATTACCCCGGAACACGACCCACAAGTCGATTAACATCCAGGTTCCCAATTACTGCTGGGTAGGCAGAGACAAATGGTGTAAAGACACTTGCCCATAGTTTCACCCTACCCGGGGATCGAACCCGGGTCCGCTCGCTTGCGAGCTGAGCATTTTAAACATTACACATACACGCATTGTTACCTTCACAGTAGGATAAACTATAAGAGAGGGGAATAGAGAGAGAGAGAGAAAGGTGAGACAGGAGAGAGACAGAGTGAGTGTTTACAGCGAACTTTGCTGAGGTGTTATATGTGAAACAGATGGCCCTCGTCTCGGGGCTGACTAACTCGCTCCCTGTGTAGTTCAGAAGATGGTCTCTACCCCTCCAGTGAGCTTACAAGTCAGGGAGCTAATAAGTCCTTCATTAGACCAGAAAAACGTAATTTTTTATATGGTTTAACACCCTACTCTACTCAAATATATCATATGTAATTGTTAATAGTGAAGGAACGTAGGAGTGAATTAATTATCTCATATGTAACATATGTAATTTGTAATCTGCAGGTTTTGACCGAATAAAGAACAATAGAGTCCTGATTGCAAGGGTCTCATTATCCCACAGTCGTTCACCGGGCGGTTACACGCATACACACACTAATTTTTTTCGACCAGGAAGGTGTTAGATTTAGATTGCCCATGAGGGGGCTAGTTTATTGGGCACCCCCTTACATCCTGTGCAAAGTGAAGTGCAGAAGCATTTACAGTGCCCACCGGGGAAGCATGCAGAGTTCATGCTTGCCCTTATGACTCATGCATTAAGGGCGTAAAAGCCTGAGGGGTCATGGGTTTTGTCAGCAAGTTACATAAAGTGACAGAATGATGAGTGTGTGGGGGGAAAATTCCCAGTACAATTGATCTGTTTATGGCAAAGTGTGGCAGGTCCCTAATAATGTCAACTGCCAGGCCTGTCACTAGGAGGAGGGATATCTGGTCAGGGAGGGAAGAGGTGTTGGTAACGGATGGGGACCTGTAGGAGGAGGTCATAGGGCAAGTGAGGATGTAGTGAGAGAGGGTGTCACGTCTGTTGACCACAAAGTTTACAAACAGTGCGGCCAGGATCAGGGTTGCCAATGTACTAGGCGTGGCGAAGTACAGTGGGGGTGGAGGTGATATGGTGTGGTGGAACAGGTACAGTAGGGGTGGAGGGAGGCACATAGGCATTGACAATATTGAGGGACATACCTTTTAGTGTGATTGTGATGGCATGTGCGTCGATATGCCTGTGGGGTACGGGTAGCCGGGGGGGGGGGGGGTGGTGTCCTCAGGTCCAATAGGTAGCCCTGGTGTAAGGGCGGAAACGATCTTCCTGATCGTTACCTCTGCTAACTCTCTCGTTTGCTGGTGCGACCAACACTTGGGGGGGTTGGACAGAGGTGAGAACGGCAGATTCACCCCAGCCGCCTTACAGTCACTATCTAGCTACCCCGCTGTTCGTCAAATTCTGGCTGTGATCTCATCATAGGTCCTGGACTCGTGGGCTGTTTTCCCAGACCTTCACAATTCGTCTGTTAATCTCTGGGCACCTACCCCAAACCACTACCGCCACGACCGCCAGCTCCTCTCCACCGTCTGTGCCCTGGTGTTTCGTCTGCTTTTTATCAAGACATCGGCCTCTGTCGCTCGAGCTCGAGTGAGGAGTTGAATGGACTCTTCCCCCTGAGAGTGGATCACTGTGTTCTGGAACCTTCCCCAGGGCCACTGCCATAGGAAATCTCTGTTCATTGTTTGATTCTTTCGTTGTTTGATTCCTTTAATTGCTGACTCCCTTTTATTGTTTGATTCTATCAGTTGTTGACTCCCATTAATTGTTTGCTTCCCTTTAATTGTTTGCCTCCTTTAATTGTTTGCTTCCCTTAATTGTTTGACTCCATTAACTGTTTACTGCATTAATTGTTTGACTCCATTAACTGTTTAATGCATTAATTGTTTGACTCCCGTAATTGTTACTTGATGCTTGTTGAGTGGTGTGAGAGTTTTGTGTTATATTTTTTATAGTAAAGAGATCCCAATCTCAAACGGTTGTTTGTTATTCCTCAGAAAACCATGGTCCTTGACTTTCCTTTTTTAAGATCCTGACTAGTCTGGTAAGGGATTTCTACACCTAAGTCCCAGGCCTTTACACCTGGTAAAGACAGCACAGACACAGTAGTGGGCGCGGCTTGCGGTGGGTAGAGGACAGGTTGAGGCACCATGTGTCGTGAAGATGAGGCAGGACTTCGCTCGGGGGCAGCAGGACACACCAGGGCAGGCCCGGTAAGCACTACACCAGTAGTGAAGGCCGCCGGCGGTGGAGTAGGCCGTGAGCAGGGGGGGGGGGGGGGCGGGCTCACAGAGGGATTACCAGCATGTGTCAAACCAGAAGAGAGGAGTGACTGGGTGGCAACAGAGTGGAGGAGTAGGTCGGAGATGGTGGTACAGAGTGTAGCGAAGCGTTTTCAATACTGTTGGTAAATTCTTGAAAGAGGGATATGATCTGTGACATGTCACTGGAAGGGGGGTTGTGTGGGGGCACTGGTGGGAGCACAGGGCCTGACAGCGTCAGAGTACAGACGGGGAGGAGACCCAGTAGTAGTTGAGTTAGGAGACGGCCGGGACTGCTGTGTTGCAGCCAGGTGAGGCCAGGCAGGGGCAGGTGTTGTTGAAGAAGGCGTTTCTGGAGACAGAGGGGACACAGAGGGGGGGGGCGTTGTGGTAGACTCGGCCTTTGGGGAGGCTTTTCCCCTGGGACAGATGGGCGATTGGGGCATTGCCGTGAGTTAGCATTGTGCCGGCAGCCACAGTTACAACATCTGGGATCAACTACATAGCCCACACCACCCCCATTAAGGTGGTCTTTGATTTTTTGGGCACAGGCAGCGGCAGTGAAGGTGTGACCCCAATGAGAACAGAAAACACAAAATGCAGGCCCAGGATGATAGGCTTCTGCATTCAGTGGGGGGAGGAGTGGGTGGGCATCCACAGTGGTTGGGCACTCTCTTCCCTTCCACTTGACAATGACAGCAGTTTGTGGAGTTTTCCCCCCGGTTATGTCGACTTATACTGAGTATACTAGAATTAAAGTCACGCTCATCTTCGATGTGGGCGTATAGTGAGAAACGTTTCACTAGGGTGTGGCAACATTCATCATAGTCTACTGGGGGGGGGGGGGGGGGCACCAGGACAACCCCGTCAAAGCCAACAGTACTAAGTGTTTCATAGACCTCGGGAATCTTACACTTGATAAAGTTCCTGTTCTTACCTGGTCGGAATTGAATGTTGAGACCATGCTGTCTGCAGTACTTCATCATCCAATTAAAGCATTCCTCTACAGTTTTCAGAGAGTCCTTGGGGAAGTGTAGATTAAGCTTATGGTTGGCAGAGGGCAGGGTGATATGGTCCGTGGCATTAGTGTTTCCACTCCGGCTAGTGTTTCCCATAAAATCATTAACGTAACTGTCATAATCACTGGGGTCTGACTCTCGAAGGGTGTTGTATTTAGTATGACCAGGCGAGTTGGCGAAGGCATCCGTATCAGAGATGTCTGCGTCCGTGAGAGAGCCTCTTCTAGGACGTTTATGTCGACCCCCCATGCTGGCAAAAACTTGCAGGCTGAGGGGACCTGTGTGGGACAATCGGGAAGTCAACAGTACCTATGGGTACGTCTCTCCCCTTATGTGGTCACGCCACGACTGCAGGAAGGCGTTTTATTAAGAACCCACCACAGGTCATGAGACATACTATAGTTCACCACTCACCACAGGTCACCACTCACCACAGGTTACCACTCACCACAGGTCACCACTCACCACAGATCACTACTCACCACATGTCATGCCTCATCATGCCATGACTCACTATATTTCACCCCCCCACCACATGCCATGACTCACCACAGGTCACCACACACCATAGGACATGACTCACCGCAGGTCACTACTCGCTACAGGTCAACACTTACCAGAAGTCATGACTCGCCACAGTAGGGTGTGTCAATTTTGTCAACATGTTAAAAATCAAATTTGGTAGTCAAAATATTGTGCCTCTTTATGTCTAAACTTGAGATTAACAAACAAAAATGAATTGAAATAACCCTCACCTACATCAATTATACCTTAAAGTTTCAAATATCAGTATTTCAACAAATTAATGAGACTTGATTAGAATTATTCACTTGATATTAACTAATCTCATGTAAGCATATGGATTATGGAGTATTTTATGGTTCTATAGCTTGTGTACAATATGCATGTCAGAACATGAACATGAACAGGCTCTCCGTGTGGGACAGTTTAATTCTTGTTTTGACTTATACCAAGCGTGAGGATAAGGCGCCCGGCTCACTCTCCTTCTAGATATCATAGACGGTGGTTTGCTCCCATTGCACTTGCACCTACTCTACCAGACGAATTCTACATTTTAATTATTGTAAGTAGGGCATATTGATTGTCGCAGTTACTTATATCATTGTATAAAACATTATGTTCTAAGAAATTATTATGTTATTTCTGTTACAGCATTTTTGATAAACAAATTGATATTTTTTTAAACAACAATTGAATTATGAAACATTTAAATATTTTTCCATTTGTCAGATAGTGTGAAGATGTCAAAATTGAAGACAAGAAGTCAGTTGTCAACCCACTTGAGCCTGCTAGTTGGTAAAGGGAAGGAGCTTCCTGTATCAGAACTTCCAACAGTGAGAGACATGCTAAGATTAGGGTTACTCCTTCGAGAAAAAAATGCAAAGGACAGAAGGAACTATACAGATAAAGAACTCATAAATGACATGATAGTCCCTCTTCTGCATCAATGGACAAAAGTTAATGCACTATTCAAACCACCTGTGATTAATCAGTGTCGAACTATTGAGCTAAAACTAACGAAATTATGGCACAAAGCAGTTGAAACATCACTTGGTAAAGGAAACTTGGCCAGGAAAAATGAATTTCTGCACACACTTGATACTCTGTTTGACATTTTGACCTGCAAGTGCTCCATACAATTATGTTCTGAATCCAACTGTTCTCACTCAGGTAAGAGAGAAAATAATTCCCACATTGATTGTGGTTGTCCTCGTGAAAAGAAGATCCCTGTTTTAGAGCTTGACTTTATAAAGGCACAGAGGACAAAGGCAGAAGGCCAAGGAAGTATGCAAATGGGTTCAATAGATTATTCAGAAACAAAGAAGCAGATTGCTAATGCCAAGAAGAGAGAACAAATCCGAGAGAGGGAACAAAAGAAGAAAATGAAGAGTGAAGAAGCCATCCAAAGAGAGGAACAGCTGTGTCAAGATGTTTATCACTTCTTTGATAGTTCTTCTGATGAACAGGAAGCAACATCAGATGATAGTTCCAAAGAGCCATCTGAACCTTTACCAAAGAAAATAAAATACAACACAAGAAATATTTCAAACATTGCTTTAGCTAGTATTCGCCACCATGCTGGACTTCGTGAGGCTGCAGAAATTGCAACTGCCGCTTGGATAGATGCAGGCCTCATCAGCCGAGAGGATGTATCTTTGGTGATAGATCATAATAAAATTAGAAGAGCACAAGAAAAAATAATGAAGGAAATATCTGATCAGCATGAAAAAGATTTAAGCGAGGGAGGGCTCTCCTGTCTTTTGTTTGATGGAAGAATAGATGACACAAAAGTTTTGCTAGAAGTAGAGGGAGTGAACAGAAAGTTTCCAGGTCTCATCAAAGAAGAACACTACTCTGTCTGTTCTGAGCCTGGTGGTCGGTTTTTGTTTCACTTTGCTCCCGAAACTGAAGTAGAAGGGAAGAAACATGCAGAGGTCATTGCTGATCATATTTTATGTTGGGTTCAGGAGAGAGGACTTGGCAGTTCACTGCAGGCTGTTGGTGGAGATTCAACTGCAGTGAACACCGGATGGCAGGGGGGTGTAATGACGCATTTAGAGAAAAAACTAGGAAGAAGACTTGTTTGGATTGTATGTGATTTACATACAGGCGAGCTACCTCTTCGTCATCTCATCCAGGAACTTGATGGTCCTACAAAGAGCAACAACAAGTGGTCAGGTCCCCTTGGCATCAAGCTGGATGAAGCAACACAACTAGAAATAAATACAACCTTTCCAAAGGTCGAAGTTGGCCCTCCCCTTCCGGCGTTGTCTGAAGGAGTCATCAAAGATCTCAGCACAGATCAATCCTATGCTTATCGTAGTGCCCAAGCAATAAGATCAGGAGAAGTGCCTCAGTCATTGGCTCTCTTGGAGATTGGACCTGTCAGTCACAGCCGTTGGTTAACTACAGCTCTTCGTTTCTGCAGGATTTGGATTTCCAAACACGAATTGAAGGGCAAAGTGCTGAAGAATTTGAGGTTAATTGTTGAATTTATTATTGGAGTTTATCTTCCCCAGTGGTTTAGTGTGAAACTTAATCCTATGTGGGTGGATGGGCCCAATCACCTTTTGTTTCAATTGCAGCTAGTAAGAACACAGAGGAAGGTAGTGAGGGACATCGTGTTACCTGTGGCAAGAAGGTCCGCTTGGTATGCTCGATCAGAAGCAGTTTTGCAAGCAATGCTTTGCAGTCAATGTACCAATCTCCGAACCGAGGCTGTAGAAGTCATTATTTCAAGATTAGAGGAACGCTAATAGATGACGACCAGTTGGGAGACTGTTCGTTTCATTCAAGAAAAGTTCCCCCAATAAACGTCAATGCCACCAAATTGTCAGAATTGGTTGACTTGAGTTTGGACGTCTTAGAGCCACCATTGACAACAAGTCTAACTAGCCAAGAATTGAGAAACCTTAAAGAGACTCCAATGCAGGTGCCGAAGTGGCCTTCCCACACTCAAAGTGTGGAGAGATGTGTGAAAATGGTCACAGAAGCAGCGGGCCATGTTTACAGCCACGAGAGGCGAGAAGGTTACATCAAAGCACAAATAGCAAGCAGACTACTGATGACAAGAAACCAAAGCAAAGAGAGTATGAAGGCATTGGTTACTTTCAAATAGACTACGGATAATAAAATATAATAATTTGAAACTTGAAACAGTAACATGTGTGCAAACGCTGGTTATGTTATAAATTCACAAATATGTACATTTAAAAATCCATTTGATGTAGGTAGGACTTATTATAAAAAAAAATTTATGCCAGAATATTGTTTTGCATGCTTAAAGACTACAATAAATTGCTACCAAATTACTCGATTTTCAATTTAGCCAGTTCACCCCCTAAATTGACACACCCTATCGCCACAGTCCATGTCCTACTACAAGCCACCACTCACGACAGGTCACCACTCACCACAGGTCACTACTCACCACATGTCATGACTCATCATGCCATGACTCACTATATTTCACCCCCTCACCACATGTCATGACTCACCACAGGTCACCACACACCATAGGACATGACTCACCACAGGTCAACACTCACCACAGGTCATGCCACAGCACACATAGCATCGATCGTATCCACAGTGACCACAATCCTATCCATACTAACACCTCCGTGAACTGATTGATTGCACCGTTGCCCACTTCGCTCACTCCATCAGGTTCGGCATGACACATCTACACTGGTAGGTGCCTATGCGGCGGAACCTTAATAGAGCTACCAACGGGACGGGGTTTTCCAGGACAGGGCATGTCACTACTCTGGGACATCCACTTCTCACTTCTCTCCTCTTCCTTGCTTCTATCAGCTGACACTCACAAGTGGTCTGGATGTTGCAAACACTGAATGTAGCCAACACGTTGACTTCGGACCAACAAAATTAAGGTCAGCCCCTTCCTACCCAACCAATTAAGGCAAAGCCAGTGGGTCAAAGAGAGGCACCAATTCCGCTCCTCCGCCCCTAGATATTTGTTTCTAACCCGATGACCGTGGTACCAGCAATCCATCAGATGGTGTCGTCGGGCTGGCGGCCTCACTGGAACAATGATGACAGGATCCCAGCTGGGGACATCTCTGCGTCTGTCATACCCAAGTTGACAAAAAGGCACGCTGGCAGCGACACTATGTCATTCTCTCCACCAGGTTTCACTGCGTCAAGCATCACAGGCATGAGCCGGCAGGAGGTACATTGTTGTCGCCATCCTGGACAGGCTTTTCTGCTTTCTGACTGTTTACTGACCGCCATGGTCCTCTGGTCTCCCTCTAGTGTGTGAGTGACAGAGGTATGACTCAAGTGGAGAAATCTAGTGACATGGACTTCACACCCATTAGCAGGATTTTGCTAGACCTGCAAATACTGGGTTTATGCCTGGCTGGAAGTGAGATCAGTAAGAGACATCGCGAGGTCATTAGTCCGGATGCGGAGTACACACCCTTTAGATTACAGTTACCCATAATCGTCATGTATCTCAGGTAAATCCCAAACTCGACCATATATTTTGAGACAATGTGACATCCAACAAGGGGGATCTAATTCTTCCTTAATGTAACATCTAGAAGTGAATATCATTTACTTTAACATTATTTCGTCTCTAAATGCCTCCAGGTTATTAGGCAACACAGTGTCTGTCTCATTAATCCAAAAGTAACCCACGCAGGATAGCGAGAGAGAAAGCTATGGGTGGTTATGTCATGGAACAAATATCATTACTTTCAAATGCATGCTATTTAGTTTTAGTTTAACAAATTTATTGACAAAGCTTGGAGTACAGTTTGCCTATTCTGAGTAATTCAGTCAGGTCACTTCTCACTGCCACGCAGGACAGAGGTTCATACACAAAGAAATACATCATATTCATTAGGGCATTCATAGTCACAGGTCACTGCAATTGGCTCACGTTTGGTGGGAAATACTTTGGCTTTTTGGTGGGAATTTTACTCTAAACGCATGGCACTGTTACATCATGACTCACCATAGGTTACCAATCACCACAGGTCACCATTCACCACAGGTCAACACTTATCACAGGTCATCACTCACCACAAGTCATGACTCATCACAGGTCACTACCCACCACAGGTCACTACCCACCACAGGTCACCACTCGCCACAGGTCAAGACCCACAACAGGTCATCACTCACCAAGGTCACCACTCTCCAGAGGATCACCAGTCACCACTGGTCAACCATTCACAACAGGTACTGACCTTCCACAGATCACCACTCACCACAGGTCAAGACCCACCACAGATCACCACTCACCACAGGTCAAGACCCACCACAGGTCAAGACCAACCACAGGTAACCACTCACCACAGGTCAAGACCCACCACAGGTCATCACTCATCAAAGGTCACCACGATCCACAGATCACCATTCACCACAGGTCACCATTCACCACAGGTCAAGACCCACCACAGGTCATCACTCATCAAAGGTCACCACTCACCACAGTTCAAGACCCACCACAGGTCACCACTCACCACATGTCAAGACCCACCACAGGTCATCACTCATCAATGGTCACCACTCACCACAGATCACCATTCACCACAGGTCACCCACCACAGGTCACCACTCACCGCAGGTCACCACCCACCACAGGTCACCAGTAAACAAGGTGGTGAAGGGAGGGTGAAGAGAACAGTACAGACAGCAATAAAGGGGGACTGGTGATGGACTTCACTCTCCTACCATAAAGGAACGCCACTGCTGGCAGAAGGCTGTTGAAAGTTTGTTTGGTGAAATTTTCTTGTTCTTTCCCTTTGGGAGTACAGAGGAACGGCAGGTGCTGATCATTAATGATGCTGGTGGTTGGTTTTTCTGTGTTCAGTCAGCCTTTCCTGACATGACTAATGACGGGTCTTCACACGTCTGGGGTGGGATTTTTTTTTTCAGGATGACATAGCTCAACCAACGGCAAAGGCTTGCTACCGTTTTTACTGTATGAGTCATTTAAAATATTATGTTTTATACTTAACTTTCACACATTAAGAATCACATTAAAAACTTGCAATGAAATGTTAAATAAATATATACAAAAGTGGAAATATATACAAAAGTAGAAGTTACATCACATCACTCCTTAATTATTTTCAGAAACCAAGTATAAATTTAAAAGCGTTATAAATAATGCGAGGCTGTGCACTACAAATTTAAGTTTCGGGGTAATCTTATAATACAACAAAATTACATATTGGAAAGCCTCACCGATTTTTAATTCTATATGAAACCTTTTCCGAGTATTTCCATGGTTAATAACTTGTAGTGATGACCCAACATCTTCATGTCTTAGGCTCCTCTAATATTCTGTGAGCATCTTGTGAGCATTTTATTTTACAGGGGAGACTTGTGAGTAAGTCCGGCGTCCCTCTTGTAAGTCAGGTGTCCATTTTGTGAGCTGGTGATTACTGTTGTAAGACACGTGTCCATCTTGTAAGTCACTGTTGTAAGTCAGGTGTCCATCTTGTGAGTTAGTGGTCACTGTTGTAAGTCAGGTGTCCATTTTGTGAGCTAGTGATCACTGTTGTAAGACACGTGTCCATCTTGTAAGTCACTGTTGTAAGTCAGGTGTCCATCTTGTGGATTCGGGGTCACTGCTGTAAGTTACGTGTCCATCTTATAAGTCACTGTTGTAAGTCAGGTGTCCATCTTGTGGATTCGTGGTCACTGCTGTAAGTCACGTGTCCATCTTGTAAGTCACTGTTGTAAGTCAGGTGTCCATCTTGTAAGTCACTCTTGTAAGTCAAGTAACCCATCTTGTGAGTTACTGGTCACTGTTGTTAAGTGAGAGGACACGGTTGCAGATCACTCTTGTATATCACTGCTATAAATCACTAACGAATCACTGGTACAAATCACTATTGTGGATCATTTTAATTGTAAATTATTGTAGTATGTCCCGTGTAGCTCAATGTTTTATTCAAACAAACAGTACATAATACCGTACTCCTTTACTTATTAATTTAGAACATGGACTCTAATAATTTAGTTCACACACACACACACACACACACGTGAAAGTGGCCAGGCACACAAGGGACCGCTGGGCATCGCGTGCGGTGGTCCAAACAATAACAAGTATCAATGGCCGCGGTAATTACAATGCACTCGACTCACAATTAGTCTTGAGAGGACTCTTGCCACTCAGAGACTTGATGAGTGGCGCTCAAGTGCAGGTACCTCCAGTTACCACTCAGGAATATGCCCTGAGTGACAATAAAGGCTTTGTAGCAGCTGGCCTCACCAATTAGAGGCTTACAATAATTAGCACTAGAATGAATACTCCTCGTGTTACATTCAGGTGGAGCTGGAGTGATAGGAGTTCGTTTTACCACTCGGTGACATTCCCTGAGAGCATGTCCCCCCTGGCTGGGACTGGGTGAATGTAACCTGAGCTCACACACTCACAGCGGCGACGCCCCTCATCACATTATCATAATTTGCATGAAAGACTAAAAGCGTTGCGGCGTTATGCAAATACTACTTAACTGGCGGCGACTGTTACCCCTCGCTAGGGAAAGTTGTCACATTAGTCTACCCAAATCAGTAGTTCGTTGTGTCAACACGTACCCACAAGCTTTTATAAAACAGTGAGCTGTAAGTAGATAGTAAAAAACATGTTGTAAGCCTAAGAGGGTGTCTAGTAAAATAAAAGAGACAACAGTACAATGAAAACGATTCGAGTTTACTTCTTCTATAACCATATTAACATTCAAGATTTTGTGTTTTTCTACAGCTTTATCTCGTGTGTTTGTGATAAATTTTGTGGCAATTTTCATAGGCTTGATCACAATTAATTATCCGTACCTTCTCTCCTACTTCGACACAATTATCCGTACCTTCTCTCCTACTTCGACACAATTATCTGTACCTTCTCTCCTTGGTTACAATTACCCGTACATTCTCTCCTACTTCTACATTCGTGATGGTAATCGCTCTACCTAAGTTATAGTGAAGAAATATCTGGCCCATCTACAGTAGTCAGTAAGAAAATATTATATTTTCTTACCACTGAAGAAATCTCAAGAATTTAATTATGGAGACTTGTATTGTTAATTGAGCGACAAACATTTTATATATATATTTATATATATATATATAGATACATATATATATATATATATATATATATATATATATATATATATATATATATATATATATATATATATATATATATATATATATATATATATATACAGTATAGTGTGACTCACTTGCATTACCGATGTTATGGATTCAAGCATCGTAAACATTGATCTCAGTGTTGGCAGTGAGAGTTGCTTGTATCCCCACCTTGCGTTGTGTGTGGTTAATGGCACAATACGGGGAAAAAATAACCAATAGTGGAGTAATATAGAAACAGATTTTCAACATGAATCTGTGTTATCGTGATATTATATTTTGCCTACCTACAAAAAAAGGGGGGGGGGGGGATTACGAAAAGAAAAAAAGTTTAGAAGGTGGGTCCGACGTCAGGTGCTTGAAGCTTATATCAAGGATTGAAGCCAAATTAAATGTCCTTGAACCATATTGCAATATCATTTAACTTTAATATTTTATTTCAAGACAAATATTATAGCACATGTTTTGTGTTTCTTTTGCAACTCCTCTACATTAAGTTTTGTAATTTTTGACTAGAACTTTTTACAAGGGTTCCGTGATTTTCAATAAGATGTTACCACGATCTCTGACAAATTGTATCTGTCTATCGTGTTTCTCGTTTCCGTGACCACCTCCCTCCTTCCTTCCCTCCCTCCCCTCCTGCCCTCCCTCCCCTCCTTCCCTCTGTACGCTCTTGTCCGGACCCCAGAGCAGACGAGAACTCCCTGGCGGACGTGGGGCGTAGAAGGTCGGGGAGGGGCAGAGGGGTCAGGTCTTTGTCTCTGTGTGGGGCCAGTGGAGTACGAAGGGCACTAGTGGCTGGCAGTGGCCCTCACCCACCCCTTAATGGAGAAGTTAATAACACATAGAGAAGAATATAGGTTTAATCTTAGACATATAGGAATCTGTTTACCTCTTCTTCACATAATAATTATACACAGGGCAGTACACCCTTCTAGTGCAGCAAGAGTATGTAAAACTATACAGATTTTAGCAGGTATATACCAAAGTTCCTAGGTTTCAGCAAGTGTGTGTAAAAATATAATAAAACAAATATTGTAATATACAACAATGACATACTGTAGTAAACGATTATATATTACCGTATAATAGAACCATGACATAGTAAACGGCTATTGTTAAAGTATAATAGAACCATGGCATAGTAAACGGTTATTGTTAAAGTATAATAGAACCATGACATAGTAAACGGTTATTGTTAAAGTATAATAGAACCGTGACATAGTAAACGGTTATTGTTAAAGTATAATAGAACCATGACATAGTAAACGGTTATTGTTAAAGTATAATAGAACCGTGACATAGTAAACGGTTATTGTTAAAGTATAATAGAACCATGACATAGTAAACGGTTATTGTTAAAGTATAATAGAACCGTGACATAGTAAACGGTTATTGTTGAAGTATAATAGAACCATGACAGAGTAAACAGTTCTATAAATATTAGGATATATTAGAGTAACTAGTCCCATAACGCAGAACACGGCGACAATTTGACAGAACATACCCGAAGCAAGACTTGACAAGCAACAACTTGTCAGTTTATGGCAGAACCACGCAGAACCATAACTCAACTCCCGGCTGTATTTTAGCACACACTAGAACCTGACAAGAAGCGATTTTGCTCTACCATGAAATACAACAAAGCAAATGTTTAAGAAGAATTTCGGGGATTCCGTCAGGTTTTGAATCATAAGCTGATAAAAGGGTTAGTCAGAGCTGGGTTGTGTAAGTGTCATTATTCTGTAAAGTCACGCAGGAGGGAGTGGCCAGTGCTTATGGTATCGAGAGGGTCAGAGGGTCAACACGGTCAAGGGGCAACAACAGGTCAGCATCAGTCTCCTTCGCTTAGTCACTTTGTGGATAGTGAATAAACTGCATGGGGTAAATCTGAATCTGAAATCTAAAATCATCAGTAAGGTTCACCTCTGTCATGAGTCTTATTTACTGCTACTGTTGTTGTTGTACTGTAGGTATATGTGTCCTGTTGCTTTTGTTGTAGGTTCATGTGTCTTGTTATTGTTGTTGGTACGCAAAGTCAAAGAAAAAAGTCGCGTTACACTTACCGTCCCTCCCATTCTGAAACTCATGACGAAGGTTTTTGATAAAGTTCCCCGTTCAAACTTGAACCTTGAAACTTTGCTGTCACTTACCCAAATTTTTCGTCATGGGTTTCGGAACAAACCGGTAGAGGGGGGGGCGTAGCATTACTTTTTTTTTCTTTGACTGTGCATGTGTCTTGTTGCTCTTTTAATTAAATGTTCCTGTGCGTTATGTACACCAATAGGTACTTGTGCCCCAAGTATTATTTCCCAATACATATAAGCACTTCATTTAACTGTATGTAATTAGCCTCACAAGCACCAACCGTCAGCCAGCAGTTTAAGTACAAGTTCCCTGTGCTGGTTTACATTGGTCATTAGTAAATTGCCTCTCTAACTTGTAGTGTATATTATTAGTTAACGTACACATTATTCTATTTATGGTTTTCAACAGAAAATCCTCAGTAAATATTAATATAGCCTAAATGGCATATACCGAGAGGTTTGATATTTTAAAATAATATAGAAGCATCGCCAATATGTCTAACTCGTAGTCTGGAATTGGACTCGTTAAGGATCGAATCCCTGCTAAGTCACTTGCAGGCGTCTACCTAACTATTACTGGAATCAACTGTGAGAAACAGACATTGCCAAGTCTCTACTACCTAGCCAGTAACACCACCACTACGTAGTCAGTAACACCACCACTACCTAGCCAGTAACACCACCACTACCTAGCCAGTAACACCACCACTACCTAGCCAGTAACACCACCACTACCTAGCCAGTAACATCACCTCTACCACTACCTAACCAATAACACCAAACTCTCCACTACCATTCAATACCAACACAACCACCAGTACCTAGCCAGTAACACCACCACTACCACTACCTAGCCAGTAACATCACCTTTACCACTACCTGTCTACCTAGCCAGTAACACCTAACTCACCACTACCTAGCCAGTAACATCACCTTTACCACTACCTGTCTACCTAGCCAGTAACACCTAACTCACCACTACCTAGCCAGTATCACCACCACTACCACTACCTAGCTAGTATCAACGCCACCACAACTACTAGCCATCATCGGCACCTTCACCTTATCAATACCCCAGGCCACCACCACCACCCCTCTTCACTAAGCCACTACCCCAATAGGGTGTGTCATACGGAGGCGAATTTTTTTTTTTTGAGTTTGAAAAATCGGCCCATGGTATTAATGATGTAGTTCTATGTGCAGAATCATGTGATATCTTCAGATTTGAAAAGTTTTTATTTTTTGCTAGGTAAATTTTAACTTGAAATCTTATGAAAATTCAGTATTCCCACCCTTTTACCAACACCACTAAATAGCTTATTTAAAGTAAAGTAAATGTATCAGGTTAATTTATTAGGATGAAAATGATCCAGAATAGTGAAACGAATGATCTTGACACATTTATTAAATTTAATATTCCTTTAGAAAACAAAATCATCAAATACAAAAACCGGTTTTACTACTACGACCGGGTGTTGCTGCACACCATAGAGAACATGTCTTTCTTGCTTCTGTTTCTACTCATCACCTCCCTGCTGACCACCTGAGCTCAGATGTAGCCTTCCCTCCTCTCCTGGCTGTACACGTGACTGCTGGCCTCGCTCACTTGCTGTACACAACGCTCTATACTCTGGGTGTGCGAGGGCCAGGCAGGGACATGCATGGGGTTGTCCAGGAAAGCTCTGACTTGAACATTGGTGAGGCTGCAGGTAAGAGGGGGCTCACTGCCAGCCTGGATGTTATCCAGATCTATGAGATCAGTGAGGGTCTTGGCACCTAGATTGACTTCAGGAGTCTTCCTGACCCTGAAGAAATCGTCACCAACTGATTCGTCATGCCCAGATCCTCTCATAAGTCTCATATCCAAGATCTTTTTGACTGCCACTCTTCTCTCCTCCTCATCCTTACTGCAGAGCATTGTCTGCAGAACTGCCTCGGGATGAGCATACCAGGAAGATCTCCTCACAGTCTGCTCCACAATCTGAACAACCTTCCTTGGCTGACTCCTCAGGAGCTCAAGCTGGAAGAGAACATGACTCGGACCTTCGGAGAACGATGACTTGACCTTGGTGTTGAACCAATTTGGCAAGTAGACACTCACGATGAATTGGACATTAAGTCTCAGGTTGTGAAGCTGGTTCCCTTTCAGTTTATGATGAGCGACCCAAATTCTGCAGAACCTGAGAGCCGTTGTGAGCCACCTAGAATGTGAGACTGGACCTATCTGCAGGTAAGCAAGTCTATCAGGCATGACCCCAGTTTTGATGGCACTGCAAATCATGTAACCATAGTACTGGTCAGTACTCAGGTCGTCAATGACAGTATGTGCAAGCTCAACGAGTGGAGGGCCAACTGTGATTTTTTTCAAAGCTCGGATTTATTTCTAACTCAGTGGCAGAGTCCAGCATCTTGCCAAGAGGACCAGACCATCTGTTGTTTGAAAGAGTCTTGCCATCCAGCTCCTGGATCAGATGTCTGAGTGGCAACTCGTTGGTGTGGGGGTCACAAACAATCCAGACCAGCTTCCTCCCAATCTTCCGCTCTATCCACTGTATGACCCCCCCTTGCCACCCTGTGTTCGTGTTGGTGCTGTCCCCTCCAATGGCCTGCAGAGTTTGGTCTACGTTCCTCTCTCTGAGCCAGTTCACAATGTTATCTGCCACTATCTCAGCTGGTTTCCTGATGTCATCTTTCTCTGGAGTGAAATGCCACAAATACTTCCCTCCTGGTTCACTGCAGCAGGAGTAGCGTTCTTCCTTCACCATGGCAGGGAACAACTTGTCAGAATCTCCAACTTTCATGAACACTTTAGTGTCATCCCTTCTCCCATCAAAGAACAAACAATTGATTCCATTTTCTCTTATCCCCTGATCAAACTCCTCTTCTAGGTTACTGACAAGTTTCTCCTGAGCTCTCCCTACTTTGTTATGATCTATCACCAGGTGAACATCATCAGGTGTTATCAAACCACCGTCAATCCAGGCAGCTGTTGCTATCTCTGCAGTTTCTCTGAGACCAGTGTGGTGTCGCATGCTGGCCAGAGCTATGCTCGGGATATCTTTCCTATTTCGAATCTTATGCCTGGAAGGTTTGGGATCATTATTTTCTGGGTTAGGGACAAAGTCACCATTCTCCTGGTCAGCACTCGGATCAGCCATGGGGAAGTCATTAAACTCTAAATCAGCTTGACTCCAATCATCGGCCTTTTTTTACCTCACCCTGGGCCTTCTCAAGTCTCTTTTCCTCGGCAACTCTTCTCCTCTTCTGTCTCTCTGTGGCAGCCTCTTGTCTCTTGGACTACGGAATATCTTGGCTAGAAATCATGAGAGCCCCTATACTGCCAGTCCTCTCTCTCTGTGCTTTGACAAATGCCAGTTCGATCACAGGAATCTTCAGTTCACGCTTGCAAATACAGGAGATGTGGGCCTCGGATTTACAGTCACGATCGCATCCAAACTCAGGACAGAGAACAATTGGGCACTTGCAAGTAATTATGTCAAATAACTGGTCCAGTTGCTTGGCAAAGCTGTCCTTAACTGCAAGTTTTCCTCTCCCAAGAGATATATCTCTTGCCTTTTCCCAACTGGCTAGCAGTCTCTCACTAATCTTCTTCTGACTTGTTATGACTGGAGGCTTGAACTGAGCTCTAGCCAAAGTGTACTGTGCCAAGACAGCTTTGGTCATATCACTGGCAATGTCTTTGTTTGTGTAAGTTCTTTGGTTCTTTTCACTGATTTGCCTGATTAAAACACCGTATCTCAAAGCATCTCTCAATGTAGGCAACTCCGACTTCAGGAGCTCTCTCCCAGACCCAAGATAGTGACTGAGATGGCTGGATTTTTGGTTCCTCGTCCTGACACAAGCAGCCATCGCAAATATTATCAACTTATAAATGCATCAGAATCTGAAACAGAAAAAAATATTGTTAGTTGGGTTGTTAAAGAATGAAGTCAGAAAGCAATGTTCACTATTTAATTGTAATGCACTAATGCAGCTGTACGTTAGATTTTCGATAAATTTCACGCTAAAATTTACCAAGCAAAAGGTTGCAAAATATTGAAACTGAAATTATTTTCTGTTTATATATACTAAAATCTACCAAAAAAGTGATGGGCCATTAGTTTTAGCTGATCTTCCCTCCTATGACACACCCTACTACCCCAGGCCACCACCACCTCCACCACCACCCCTCTCCACTACACCACTACCCCAGGCCATCGCCACCACCCCTATCCACTAAACCACTACCACAAGCCACCACCACCACCACCCCTATCCACTAAACCACTGCCACAAGCCACCACCACCACCCCTATCCACTAAACCACTACACCAATCCACCACCACCACCACCCCTATCCACATGTATTAGCCCCTTAGTTTTTAATATAAATGTTGAGCAGGGCATTGAGTTTATATAATCATATCACCCTCTGTAACTTTCCACTGGCTATGAGGTAACATGGTCACATCACGTGATGGGTAAGTCTCGTGAGGCGTGGCCCTTACATGCTAGGTCAGGTCATAGAAGCCGGGTGCTGCAGGCACTCTCACTGAACCCCTCACACCAACAGGACGTATTTTAGTAGAGTTATTTAATATAGACTCCGGGCTGCTCTTTCGCTAGGCCACGGTAGGACGCCACCCTCCAGGAGGCTCCACATTGTCTCACTGTAGTGCATTAAGGTGTCTGCTTTGATCCTGACTTTGTACTCGTCAGAAGGCATGTTTTCCAGGGCATTTTTAAATGACTGTACACACGACTTGCGCTCATGAGGCATTTCTTGGATAAATAGGACAATGTAATGTCTGACACCTTGAATGTTGCCACACCGGATAGTAGTCTGCTTTTCATGATCTCCCATGAAGTAGATCTGGAGGAACTTTGCCTGTTCATCTTCCAGTGGTAAGAAGGATCTTGCTTTGTGACAGACTTGACCCTGGACTTTGAATGTGGGCATGTATCCGTGCTCACGAACTACTCCGGTAGCTCCAAAGGATGTCACCTAGAAGCATGAATTGTATTTTTGTATATTTTCCAAGAAGTGTTTTGACTCTGGTGTTGTTCCCAGCCTGAGAGTCACCAATGGTTGTGGTGGTTTTTCCAAATTTGGCAGTCGTACTTTCCCAAGAGAGCAGCACAGTCCAGCAGATTCTCCTTTGTACTGCTTGCACCGCAGTATTCACATTTCTTATCCATGTTGCCAATGACAACAGAGGGATACTTTTCATATTCTATATATAACACCATCCATCATCACTACATATAACACCATCCATCATCACTACAGATCGGTAAAGTAGTATCCGAGATTCTCGTGCGGACACACAGACAAACAGACAGACTTCTTTGTTTTATATAGATATAGATCATCACTACATATAACACCACCCATCATCACTACATATAACATCATCCATCATCACTACATATAACACCATCCATCATCACTTCATATCACACCATCCATCATCACTACATATAACACCACCCATCATCACTACATATAACAACATCCATCATCACTACATATAACATCATCCATCATCACTACATATATCACCATCCATCATCACCACATATAACACCATCCATCATCACTACAGATCGGTAAAGTAGTTTCCGAGATTCTCGTGCGGACACACACACAAAAACACAATGTCACTCCTGAACAAATAGTTACATTAGACTCGCACGAAACACAGGCGCAATCCAAGCTAGACACTTCTGTCAAAAGTAGTGAAGATTTGTTGGAATAATAATTTGACGAGTTAAACCATAGAACCCTAAGGTCAGGTATAAGTACAGTACGTCCCCTGACTACGGTCAGGTTCCTCTTTCTCCTACACTGAAAGACAGTGTGTCAGAAATATTTATATTACCTCCTCCATTAACTGATTTTTCGGTTATGGTTAATTTGAATAGCATGGCTAATTCTAACACCGGCATGTCTACTAACCTCTCTAACGTTATTCAGGTGTTACTGACATTTCAGAGGATGATCAACATCTTGTTTGCAGGGTCGATCAATAGCTCTACCGGTAAATCACCCTCCTATATTGTTTATGGCATAGACAAACGTCTGCCTTATGACATACTTACGGACCAGCCATGCCCTGTCTACAATGTGGAGGATTTCGCGACAAAACAGATCAGCGTTTTCACAGATATTCATGGCCAAGTACCGAAACATTTAGCAGCTTCACGCGCTGAAATGATTTTTAAGCAACATTAACAAGCTAAGCCTGTCATGTTAGAAATAGGCGATGCTGTTATGGTGCGAGAACCTGAAAGAAACTCTAAGCTTTCAGCCAAATTTTCTGGTCCATTCGGCATTATCGCCAAAGCAGAGAGCAACAAATTTAAAATTTGGAACCCCAATGCACAAACCGCAGATGTAGTGCATGCGGACCGACTTAAAAAGGGCCATCCAGATTCATTACTCAAGAATGATAATGATGTCATGGACACATCTTTTCAGACGAATGATAATGATGTCATGGACACATCTTTTCAACCAGTACACACACCAAGTGTACCTAATAATTACACAGGACAACAAATTTTTTATAATTCCCAGTTGCATGATATTTCTTTACTGTTTCTTACCATTTTTGATCTGCTGATTTCATATTTGAAACCAGTTTTGTTCTGCATGCTCCAGTTTTCATGTAATTTGAGGTTTTACATTCTAGCCGTTTGCGGTCAAATTAATTAATTACACGATTATGGTATCAATAGGGAGATATAATTTTATCTGTTTTTTCTTTCAGATTTGGTCATGGCTACAAAGAGAAATCAATGTGTGAACAAACCTGATGCCTTCTGTTATATTTGTGGATACTTCACGCTTATTCGTCAGAGGCGCAATATAACATCGTTTGTGAGGCGCGGCTATAAAGCGTACTTCGGACTTACTCTTGGCGACCAAGACAAAAAATGGGCTCCACATGCTGTGTGTCATAACTGCGAAGAAATGCTGCGTGACTGGACAAAAGGAAAACGTAAGGGCTTACCGTTCGGAATTCCCATGACCTGGCGAGAACCGAAGGACCACACAACTGACTGCTATTTTTGTCTGATCAATACGAAGGGTGTTGGCAAGAAAAACAGACATAAAATATCGTATCCTAGTATCCCTTCAGCAATTCGACCTACTTTGCACTCTGATGAGCTACCAGTTCCAGTTTTTAATGGGTTGTCTCCAGCTGAAGAGGAGGGAAGCGACAAAGACCAAGAGAGTGAACATGAAACTCAAGAAATACTTGCAGATTCCGACGATTCTTCTGATGGTACACCAGAGTCATCAACCCCTCAGAAGTTTAGTCAGCCAGAGCTGAATGACCTTGTGCGTGATTTGGGTCTCTCCAAAAATGCAGCAGAAGTTCTAGCTTCTAGGTTGCAAGAAAAGGCTCTACTGAACCAGACCACAAAAGTTTCAGACTTCAGAAAGCGGGAACAGGATTTTGTGCCATTCTTTACAGAGGAGAATAAGTTTGTTTACTGTCATAATATCCCGGGTCTTCTCCAGGAATTAGGGATTCCATTGTATAGTCCAAATGACTGGCGATTATTTCTAGATAGTTGTAAGCGTAGCCTGAAGTGTGTGCTACTACATAATGGTAATGTCTATGCAGCTGTTCCAGTGGGTCATTCTGTGTGCTTACGAGAGGAGTATAATGACATTAAAACTGTGATTCACCTGCTAAAATACCATGAGCACAACTGGACAATTTGTGTTGACCTCAAAATGGTGAACTTCCTTCTTGGCCAACAAAGAGGATTTACAAAGTATCCCTGCTTTCTTTGCATGTGGGACAGCCGAGCTAGAGACAGGCATTGGAACCTGAAGGAGTGGCCCTTACGTGAGACTCTGGAAGCTGGTATGCCAAACATTGTCAATGATCCAATCGTCAGTCGAGAAAAGATCATATTTCCTCCTCTCCATATCAAGCTGGGCCTGATGAAACAGTTTGTCAGAGCATTAAATACTGATGGTGAATGCTTCCAACACATAGTCTCTGCTCACCCTGCTTTGTCATTTGAGAAGATAAAGGCAGGTGTGTTTGCTGGACCACAAATTCGTGCACTTGTACGTGATCAAGACTTTGTCAGAAAGATGGACGACAAGGAAAGGGGTGCATGGCTTTCATTTGTGGCGGTAATGGAAAACTTTCTTGGTAATAAAAAGGCTGACAACTATGAAACCCTTGTAGCAACCATGTTGTCAGCCTTTCATGACCTTGGATGCAATATGAGTGTCAAACTCCATTTCCTATATAGTCATCTTGATAGATTCCCTGAGAACCTAGGGGCAGTAAGTGACGAGCAAGGCGAGCGGTTTCATCAGGATCTCAAGACCATGGAAGACCGCTACCAAGGGAGATGGGACAAACATATGATGGCAGACTACTGCTGGAGCATTAAACGAGAGTGCCCTGAGACATTTCACAAACGCAAGAGCTTCAAGCGCAAATTCCTACCTGGCTAAAATGTGATTGGGCTTTGTCTCCTCATAGTAACAAATTTCTTACCTAACAATGAGTTTTATACAAATTTCAACCTTTGTTTTAGATGGAACATGTTTCAAATTGTGTTGTTGAATAAATTTAGAATATGTAATATTTTATTGTTTATTACCCAGCTAATTTAATGACAGTTTAATGACATATTTTTCAAGATAGACGACGAGGTCAATAAGACGAAGACGAAATTTTGAAATTTCAAAATACCTTGATTGCAAAAAAACTAGAGCTTGCAGAAAGAAACTAACTTCAGATATGAGATCAGCACACCCAAATTAGGTAGAATCAAGTGTTTATAGCAATGCAACAAAAACTTTGTTGACCAGTGTTATCGTTTAAAACTTTGTTCTGCAAACAAATATTATAATACATTGAAACTTTTACAGAATGACTTGGATCATCATTGCACTGCTCCTATTGTTTTGTGGCACCTTTGTGTTGACGGATATGTCCACGGAAGTCCTTAACCAGGTGCGCTTGTTGCACCCCTTGGACGCGTTTTTATTGCTGTAGATGTGGTGAACATAAAATATGAGTTGCATGGACTGCTCAAGCTTTCGCGCCAGAAAGAGTTCATTGATACCCAACTGCGGGCAGCTTTGACCGCCCTTAATGATCTCGGTAAGAATCCTAACAGTTCGACAATGGTATCAAAACTGTTGATCTTCAGCTACTTCATCTCAGGACCCTTCACAAGATTCTCGTCGCAGTTAGACACACTATTCCAGCGTCTCAGGATGATCTTGCAAAGAAAGTGCATTCCCAAATGCGAAGAAAGCGAGATGTTTAATATTGTTGGTCTTATACAAAGCACTCTATTTGTCACAGCGACTGCCGAGGATGTAGCTAAACTAGGAGACTGCATGAACATTGTCGATCAAGCTGTTCTTAAACAAAATCGTGTTATAACGCAAACTTTTCATGCAATTAGTGCCTTGGACTCAAAAGTTAATGCGAATATTTCTGAGTCTAACCATTTATCTAGGGTTGTTTATAATTTAATGAATTCAGTCCCTACTTTGCAGTGTCTCCTTTATTTTTCTGGGTATTTGCATGCTGCGAAAAGTTCTGTTCAAGATATAATTACTAAAAAAAATGAACAAATCGCAAGCATCGTGGATGCAGGTTTAGGACGAGTGGATGCAAAGCTTGTGCCTGTCAAGACTCTTTTTGAAGTATTACAAATAGCCAAGATGACTTATTATTTAACTCCAATTTTCACAGATCATGAGGTAGAATATTATTACCCTCTGTTGGAGTCAACTCTCACTCACAACGCTATTATTATCCACATACCTTTGCTAGGGCAGCATAAATTAAATGCATGGCATTTTGAACCCTCCCCTTTGTATTTTAATGACTCACTGTATATTCTGGATAGACCAAAGGAACTTTTGCTAATTGATGAAGATTATACCTTGCTAGCATTGAATGATCCTAGGGTATTATCACGGTGTAAATCGCCATATTTACATTTACACGTATGTCCTGCCTATGTATTCGCATTTATACCTGCTGCAGAAGGGATATGTGAGCTGGCAGTCATACAAAATAACGTATGCACAGCGCTAATACAATGTAGTTATACACCGGTTTCTAGAAAAACTGTGTTTCATGCGCATCTGCATAATGTGCAATATTTATTTTTTCTTTCCTGATGAAACTAACGTCATTTTAAAGTGCCTAGATGGTGGTAAGCATCTCATCAGCATTTTGCATTATATTTATATCTCACTATAGTAAATTCAATATTGTCTCGGAGAAGTTGAAAGTTACTTCTTACCTGAAAGAGTCACCACCACCTCCCTATCCACTAAGCCACTGCCCCACTACCCCAGGCCACCACCACCCCTATCCAATAAGCCACTACCCCAGGCCACCACCACCCCTATCCACGAAGCCACTACCCCAGACCACTACCACCCCTATCCACTAAGCCACTACCCCAGGCCATCACCACCACTACCATCCCTATCCACTAAGCCACTGCCACAGGCCACCACCACTACCCTCTCTATCCACTGAGCCACTACCCCAGACCACCACCATTACTCCTATCTACGAAGCCACTATCCCAGGCCACCACTTTTTTGCAATTAGTAACTATATCAATTCTCATGTACAGAACCAAATACGCAATGTGCTTGAATACCTCCCACGTAAATGTGAATAACAAAGTGTGAGGCCAGACATACTGCCTCACACGCCTGTACTCACGCATTTGTGAATAAGTTACCCTTTATGTATAGAACTAAACAAATAATGTAAATGAAATACTGCGTAACATTCAGTGCCATAATATCCTGACAACGGGGGTTAATTATTATGACCCTTTGTAAACCCTACTCTGTAATCCTTTTGCGATACCGCTCACAGGATGAGTGTGGGGTGCACAATAAAGTAGCCGCTGCAAGCGGCAAAATCAAAAAACTCAAATCACCACCACTACCATCACTTTCCATTAAGCCACTATCCCTCGTCTCTGCATGTCACTGTAAACACTTTGTATAAGTTTCTGGCTTAAGACAGAGATGCATTAAAGACGAACTTGTTGCTTGGTAATTAAAGAAGACCAGACGATGGGTCGGTACCTGTTGGTGGCCCAGCAGGTGTGTGACTGACGGGAAGACACTGACCCCCGCCTCGCTGTCTGATGGGGTTTGTTGGCGAGTGTACCTGTGTATTGCGTTAGGGCAGGCACACCTGTGTTAGTATGTTAGTGTAGATACACCTGAGTCTTGTGTTAGTGCAGGTACACTACACCTGTGTGTTGTGTTGTGTTAGTGTAGGTACACTTGTGTCTTGTGTTAGTGTAGGTACACTTGTGTCTTGTGTTAGTGTAGGTACACTTGTGTCTTGTGTTAGTGTATGTTAGTGCAGATACACTTGTGTCTGCTGTATGTTAGTGCTGATACACATGTGTCTGCTGTATGTTAGTGTAGGTACACTTGTGTCTTGTGTTAGTGTAGGTACACTTGTGTCTTGTGTTAGTGTAGGTACACTTGTGTCTTGTGTTAGTGTAGGTACACTTGTGTCTTGTGTTAGTGTAGGTACACTTGTGTCTTGTGTTAGTGTAGGTACACTTGTGTCTTGTGTTAGTGTAGGTACACTTGTGTCTTATGTTAGTGTAGGTACACTTGTGTCTGCTGTATGTTAGTGTAGATACACTTGTGTCTGCTGTATGTTAGTGTAGGTACACTTGTGTCTGCTGTATGTTAGTGCAGATACACTTGTGTCTGCTGTATGTTAGTGCAGATACACTTGTGTCTGCTGTATGTTAGTGTAGGTACACTTGTGTCTGCTGTATGTTAGTGTAGGTACACTGTGTCTGTGTTAGTGTAGGTACACTTGTGTCTGCTGTATGTTAGTGCAGATACACTTGTGTCTGCTGTATGTTAGTGCAGATACACTTGTGTCTGCTGTATGTTAGTGCAGATACACTTGTGTCTGCTGTATGTTAGTGTAGGTACACTTGTGTCTGCTGTATGTTAGTGTAGGTACACTTGTGTCTGCTGTATGTTAGTGTAGGTACACTTGTGTCTGCTGTATGTTAGTGTAGGTACACTTGTGTCTGCTGTATGTTAGTGTAGGTACACTTGTGTCTGCTGTATGTTAGTGCAGATACACTTGTGTCTGCTGTATGTTAGTGTAGGTACACTTGTGTCTGCTGTATGTTAGTGTAGGTACACTTGTGTCTGCTGTATGTTAGTGTAGGTACACTTGTGTCTGCTGTATGTTAGTGTAGGTACACTTGTGTCTGCTGTATGTTAGTGTAGGTACACTTGTGTCTGCTGTATGTTAGTGTAGGTACACTTGTGTCTGCTGTATGTTAGTGTAGGTACACTTGTGTCTGCTGTATGTTAGTGTAGGTACACTTGTGTTTGCTGTATGTTAGTGTAGGTACACTTGTGTCTGCTGTATGTTAGTGTAGGTACACTTGTGTCTGCTGTATGTTAGTGTAGGTACACTTGTGTCTGCTATATGTTAGTGTAGGTACACTTGTGTCTGCTATATGTGAGTGTAGGTACACTTGTGTCTGCTGTATGTTAGTGTAGGTACACTTGTGTCTGCTGTATGTTAGTGTAGGCACACCTGTTTTTTATGTTAGTGTACTGTAGGTACAATTGTGTGTTGTGGTAGTGTAGGTACACCTGTGGCCTGCGTTTTTTACGTAGGTACACCTCTGTGTGTTTTGTAAAGGTAACTCATAATGCTGTGTTAGTGTAGGTACACGTAGGTGTTTATGTGTTTCGTGTGGTTACACCTTATGTATCTATGACAGGCACATCGGTGTGGTTTAGTGGAGGTACAGTACACCTGCGTGTGTTTATAATAGAAGCACCTAGGTTTGTTTATGACAGCTGTTTCTATAAGACAGGTACACGCGTGTGTATAATAATAATAATAATAATGATAATAATAATAATAATAATAATAATAATAATAATTAACGGTTTATTAAAATAGTTCAGCAGCCCGAAGGCTGAAAATATACATTAGACAAAAATGACTTATTACATACAAACACATGGGGTGGGTGGGTCGTTTAACAAAAGCTTTCATTATTGAAAAGAGAAGGAACAATGATTGAACATACAACTTGTTATAGTTTACAGTTGATGGCTCGGGCCTGGGCTGGTCATGGAGACACCAGGTGGTGTGGTGTTCACGTGGTGTAGTAACTCGTCCTCGGGTGTTGATATGAAGGACCTAACGTGGTCATGGAGACACCAGGTGGTGTGGTGTTCACGTGGTGTAGTAATTCGTCGTCGGGTGTTGACATGAAGGACCTCGCGTGTTCATGGAGACACTGGGTGGTGTGGTGTTCACGTGGTGCAGTAACTCGTCCTCGGGTGTTGATATGAAGGAGCTCACATGGTCATGGGGATACCGGGTGGTGTGGGATGGTGTCACAGTACCTCGCCCTGCTGGGTGGTGTTGTGTTATCTCGTAGTCTGGTGCATAGCCGGCCGGCCCTCTGTCGTTCCCATGGTGGACTGATTAGCACCTCCTGGTCAGAAGACAGCGGTCAGCTCTCAGGGGTGCTTAGCCGACTGGTGGATCACGGCTCTCACTGGTATTGTCTAGTGCTGAATTCACTGGCTTAAACAGTAACACTGTTCATCACTTCAACACTGGTCCCACTTCTTTCGCAGACGAAATTGTTTCTTTTGATTATGTTGATATCCCGGAGCAGCGCCTGAATAGGTCTCGACCCTACGGTAATCAATTGATTTGATTTTTGATTTTGCCGCTTGCAGCGGCTACTTTATTGTGCACCCCACACTCATCCTGTGAGCGGTAGCGCAAAAGGATTACAGAGTAGGGTTTACAAAGGGTCATAATAATTAACCCCGGTTGCCAGGATATTATGGCACTGAGAGTTACACAGTATTTCATTTACATTATTTGTTTAGTTCTATACATAAAGGGTAACTTATTCACAAATGCGTGAGAACAGGCGTGTGAGGCAGTATGTCTGGCCTCACACTTTGTTATTCACATTTACGTGGGAGGTATTCAAGCACATCAAGGATGTAGTGTGTGTGTGTGTGTGTGTGTGTGTGTGTGTGTGTGTGTGTGTGTGTGTGTGTGTGTGCGCGTGTGTGGATTAATTTAGGTAAAGCTGTGTTTGAATAATGTAGCTACACCTACACTACATAATTATGTGCACCTGTATGTTTCAATATACAGGAACAAGATAAATGTACTCCGTCTTTTGCCTGGATGACGGATACAAAGATAAAGTGGCGCCATTACTGACGTCTGATTTAATTAATAATATACAAAGGAGAGTGATGTTCACGTTTTAAAATGATGTGAGTCGTCCCTCCTAAGTGATAATTGTGCTATGGATTTATGTGACGTCACTTCGTTGTTATGCTCATACGGTCTCTGACTCTTTGTCTTAATTATATGATGGCGTTGTGACCTTATTTTATATCAGCCTCAATTACTTTAAGGTATTGTGTATTACTTTTTTTTTATTGAACGTCTAATGTTATTCCTTTATTGTTAAAATGAAAAAGTGTTGCAACACTTTTAATTACGGTTACTTTCTCAAACGTAATATATATGATACTTTCAGTTATTATTGCTTGCATAAAAACCTGTATACTGTACATCCTAGTGGTGTCCAGAAGGGCCAAGTCAGCGTGGACGTAGAGTAGGAGGCGCGCGCGTTTGTTGTGGATAGGAACAATAATATGACTCGCGTATTTATGATGGACTTTAGATCGAGTGTACGATGCATTGTTACCAAGATAATTGCTTCGTTTTTTCCCCCGGGTGATAGCAAGAGATGCGCCGTCCATTTAACCTTGGCCGGTAATGGTGATAAGAGGCTATAAACACTGCCAGAAGCACCAGACAAAGGAGCTTGTAGCATCTGCTGCACACGAAACCTGGTCCAAGATTGACCTGTCCGAGCTCTTAACATCAGTGGCGGGTATGTGCTCTAAAAACTCTACTTTGTTATGAAATGCAAAGGCACGGTAGATAAAACTCCTTCCTGCATGATATTTATATTCTATTCCACAGGGCGAAGACACGCATAGAAATTGTCTTGATTATTCAGTAATTTTCTAATGATTAAACTTACTGTTACTGTACAGGATGTCGAGGAAGATTGCACAAACGCCAGTTAACAAAGGATTAAACAAAATCATTAATTGATAAATTCACTGAAAGGTGAGAAGCAGAGAACCTCGTGCAAGTTTTATCCAGAAGGTGAAACACACAAGGTTTGTATGTATATATATATATATATATATACATATATATAATATATATATATATATATATATATATATATATATATATATATATATATCTTGATAAAATCACACGGGAAAATGGAAACAACGGAGCACCTTAGCTTTCGTCTTTATTCAAGACATCTTCAGAGGCAACTGTTGCCTCTGAAGATGTCTTGAATAAAGACGAAAGCTAAGGTGCTCCGTTGTTTCCATTTCCCCTAGTGATTTTATCAAGATTTATCTTATCCACGTTTTCATTGTGGATTTACATGAAATATATATATATATATATATATATATATATATATATATATATATATATATATATATATATATATATATATATATATATATATATGATCTAGAAGACAAATGAGAAACTTGTGCTTGGTTTTGGTAGAAAGTTTTCTATCCACTTACTATTGCTAAAGGTATAATCAACCTGGAAAAGAATAAGTCGATAGATGTTACAAATGAAGATATTTCCATAGTTAAAGGTTGTATACATAGTGTTTTACGAAAGAAAATTGCTTCAAACATTCCAAAAAGATTTGAAACAGCCTTGATAAGCTTGAAAAGAAATGAGAATATCCATATTACTAAGGCTGACTAGTCCAATGCTATTGTAATTTAGGATAAAAGCGACTATAGTGAGGTGTTCCATTGTTTCCCTTTTCCCTGTGTGATTTTATCAAGATTTATCTTATCCACGTTTTCATTATGGATCTAAATATATATATATATATATATATATATATATATATATACTATATATATATATATATATATATATATTTTTTTTTTTTTTTTTTTTTTTACGGGAATTAGCCCACCCGGACACAGGTCAAACGACCCACAACGGAGCCTGGGGGGCGAAAAAAAATGAACGGAAAGAAATATATTGTATTAATCTACATCAGTACAGTCGGGGTCAAAAGTCTTGAACACTTACCAATATCTGGCATCTACTTCTGAGTTCTACATATATGATTGGGATATACTTATAACACTACTTGTCATCACATATTATGCCTGAACCACAAAATGGGATAAAACTCTCATTAATACCTACGATCTTCGGGTACTTACATGCCAAATACTGGAGGATAGTTGACGTGGGTCAGCTCTGGATGCTGAGGGGTCTACTGGGTAGTCAGGACATCCACATCGGTGTTTCGGTTGAGCAATGAATGGTAGTGCTCTTTCCAGTGCTGAAGGAGGCCGTCATCGTCTCCAATTATGAGGTTACCGTCAGATGAGCAGAGAGGGGCTGAGCCACGAGTGACTGGCCCATAAAATGTTTTAGTGGAAATTAAAAATTTGTTCATCTTGTGCTGATCTGCATGTTTTTGTGCTTCACGTGCTTTATTTTTAAGCCAGTCGTTCTTTAGATTACGAAGTTCCCGCTGGGCTGCTGCTTTCTTCTTGTGGAAGGTATCAGCGTTGGTTCGGGACTGAGGGTTGCTCTGCCAGTCAGTAAAAGCAGCACGTTTATCATCGATGACTACTTTGATTGCCGGGTCTTTTGCTCTGGTTGAGGGTCTCTGCAGGTTTTTGTCGTAACAGTATTAAGAGTATCCCATTCGGCACTGGGATTCATTTTGTTTGCTGTTGGGTTGTTTACAAGCCCGTGTTCGAGCTGCTCTCTGAAATCAAGTACTATCGCTGGATCCTCCAGACGCTTAGTATTAAAACCTCTTCTGGAGGCTTGCTGCCTTCGCCATTTTGGGGCGACGTGAAGTGAGAGCTTGAATCTGTCAAGTCGATGATCGGTGTCACAGTGGTCTGAGCCACTCATGGCGCGGATGATGAGGACATCTCGGCGATCTCTTTCTCTGAGAATGATGTAGTCAATGAGATGCCAGTGTTTGGATCGTGGGTGTTGCCACGAACCTTTGAACTTGTCGGCCTGCTTGAACAAGGTACTGTTGATAGTGAGGTTGTGTGCAGCACACTTGCTGAGGAGTAGTAGGCCGTTGGGGTTACACTTGCCTAGTCCATTTTTCCCTATGGTTCCCTGCCAAATGTTAGCATCTCTGCCAACTCTGGCATTGAAGTCGCCAAGGAGAACAACCTTGTCTTCTCTGGGGATAGAGGTTAGCACTCTGTCGAGGTCGGCATAAAAGGCCTCCTTGATGTCATCCTCTGCATCCAGTATGCACTGATGAAGAAGGCATGACGTTAGTGATTCAGTGGGATTCGAAGCGTCATAAGACGCTCTTTGATCCCAATAGGCATTTCAGTTTGCCTGTGTAGGATGCATTGACGTTTGGCAAAGCCAACTCCATAAATGCTGTTTCTCTCCACAGCAAGCTTACCCTTCCAGAAGAAGGTGTACCTAGACCCCGTTCTGTGATTTGACCCTAATCTGGAATCCCGGACTCACTGATGGCTGCTTTGTTGATGTTATACCTAGCCAGCTCTTTTGCCAGAAGGACAGTTCTTCTTACAGGATGCGCATTTGTGCCAGTATCCACAAGGGTTCTGACATTCCATGCAGCGATCATAAGAGGTTGTATGGTTTGTTATGTATGTTGTGCTGTCAAAGTAAGAGAAACGATTGAGACCCTGCAATTGTGTAAATGAGGCGAAAGTCAGATCAGAAACTTGTGACTTGATCACAATTTTTGTGATGCCTTAAGGCAGCAGGGTCTACCATTAGACGATACATTATGCTTCGAATATCTTCCCAGGCGGTAGTACCTCTCTATTTGATAGCTGCCTACTACCTACTACCTCTAGTTTGTGTAACATATAAATGTGTTACACTACATAGGGTAATTACCCAATTAAGATTTAAAAAGAAACTGACGTTTTTGCTATAGGGACAATTTTTTGTTTTATTGCTGACTGGAAATTAATTTGTATGTGATAAAAAATTTTGTTTTAAATAAGACGTCGTTCACCATTGGTCAGTTATGCCTATAATAGGTTAGGTTAGGTTAGGTCTGGTCTGGTCAGGGTAAATTATGTTAAGTTAGGTCAGGTTAGGTTAGATTTTGTTTGAAGTTAATAATTTACATATAGTATGATAAATGCATTATCATTAATGACCAGTCAGAAGTTTCCAAAGAGGAGGAAGACATAGAAGGTGTCGCTCATCGCCAAGTATGTATCCCTAGAGAAAAACAAATAGGTGAATAATAAGAAGTATCAGAAATTATATAACTACAAAAAACACCCCAAAATAGAGCTCGTCTGAAAAGGAAAAAAAATGGGTAGCGTTAGACTCCAAGTAACTCTCTCCACAACAAAACTATTATCACTTGATTACATTATGCAAATAGTGTTTCTTCTGTTAAAAAAATAAAAACACACTTATTCCATAGATTGTTTTAAGAGTTAAGAGCAACACTGACCAATATCTTGTTACACACAGAGCCATTACTTAGGTGGAGACGCGGGCTTCGTGGTGCCGTGGCCGCCCTCCTGATGCCCGCCCGGATAAACTGACGAAAAAATGGTAAATGAATGTTCCCTCCTCCGTCTGCTGGCTATTGATAATTTAAGGTCAAGCCCGATGTTCGCGTGATTATTTTTCCCAGAATCATGACCCAACTTGCGATCAAAAAGACGAGCCGTGCATTGTTCACCCAACGTGATTACATGGCAAGCCTACCACACAACAACAACAAGAAGCCGAGCACACGTCAACAACAACGATAACAAAAACACAAGCCTAGCAAACAACGACAACAATAACAAAAACACAAGCCTAGCAAACAACGACAACAATAACAAAAACACAAGCCGAGCAAACAACGACAACAACAAGCCGAGCACACAACGTCAACAACAACAATAACAAAAACACAAGCCTCGCAAACAACGACAACAACAACAATAACAAAAACACAAGCCTAATACACAAGGACAACAACAACAACAATAACAAAAACACAAGCCTAATACACAACGACAACAACAACTAAAACAGAAAACAAACCTAGCAAACAACGACAACAACAACAATGACAAAATTACAAGCCTAGCACACAAAGTCAACAAAAACAATAACAACACACGCCTAGCAACAAAAACAACAACACAAGCCCAGCACACAACGTCAACAACAAACAACAACATCAACACCAACAACAACAACACAACTCAACAAAAACAAAACAACAAAAGTCCCTGTTCTGTACCTGTTCCTGTTTCATTAATCAAGAAACTTATCCATGATTGGTATTAAACAAGGTTACTATGATTAAATTAATACTCATATATACGGTACAGTCTCACAGCTAATAATTGGGAATGAAAAGTTATTATACGTTTGATTGGATTATGAATGAAAAAAAAGTGACGGCACCTTACTAGGCTTGAGAGATACCACATTGAGCTGTTGTTTTGACTACCTCATGACCACATAGTCTAGAGTACCTCATGACCACATAGTCTAGAGTACCTCATGACCACATAGTCTAGGTTACCTCCTAACCACATAGTCTAGGTCACCTCATAACCACATAGTCTAGGTTACCTCATGACCACAAAGCCTAGGGTACCTCATGACCACATAGTCTAGGGTACCTCATGGCTACATAGTCTTGGTAACCTCATGACCACATAGTTTAGGCCCCAGGGTACCTATTGACCACATCGTCTCATAGGTCTAGGCTACCTCATGTCTAAAGAGTTTGGAGTACCTCGTGGCTACATAATCTTGGTAACCGCATGACCACATAGTCTAGGCTACCTCACGACCACATAGTTTTCGTTACCTCATAACTATATAGTTTGGGCTACATCATGACCACATAGTCTTCATTACCTAATGTCTACATAGTTTTGGCTCCCTCATGACCACATAAACCCCGAGCTGCATCATGACCTCATGCCCCAGGCCGCCGAACGCTACAGGCTAAGACGTAAAACTCTTACAAAAATACCACAAACCGCATAACGCAGCAGTATGATTTGTTGTTGTTGTTGTGTGTGTGTGTGTGTGTGTGTGTGTGTTTACATTAATTTCCCTCAATTTACGTAACTCTATCGATTTCAATACCATTACCCTAGAGTGCTTGACGACCACTACCAATACGTACACTTTGAAGAATTCAGAAGACTGTGTCTGATCTGCGCCAAGCAAGCTGTGACAACTACGCCGTAAATATTTATGCTCTAATCACATAACGTCTGTACAAGGCCACGGAAAGGTTCCCGTTATATAATATAGATGCTAATGTGTTTATAGTATTAGAGATAAAGTTGTTCTTATGGTGGTATTGCTCAGTGACAGAGCTGCCTCACCATTACGTTGTAGTTGTCACCATTTTTTCCAGTATTCAAATGTATACTGATCGTTTTCGTTTGGATTTTATTTATTTATTTTTTGTCAATACCTTTATTTTGCTATTGTTATGCATGAACAAATTGGTGTCATCAAGACGATATTTTTTCCTTTGGAACTGAAAGAAATATTTAGGTTTTTGTATTTTGCATTTTGTATTCTGTATTTTAAGGATCTAACGACTTGAAACCTTCATGAATAAAGTGAATGAATAAAATTACAACATGAAAACCCATCTACCGTAAGTACTGCAGAGGATATGGTTCAGTGACTCATGTTAGAAGTGTTCCTGTGTGATGGTCATCAGAGCCGTCTTTCAAAACATTGTACATTGTCTTGATTCCTAACTGAAATTAAAGTAATACATCAAGTTATGTTAATCTCAGTCTAATTCTGACGCCATTTTGGCCTCCACCTTTATGTCATTGCTGAAGTAAACCAGTTAGATGCGGTCTCGCGCCACCAATTAGAAGGAATGTTCAGGGAATGAATCTCATTCATTTCTAAAGCCAAGATTTCTAAAAGTTCGCATCCTAAATTTTCTCTTGAGAAAAGGTATGAGAATCCATTTAACCAGCTTATATAAGTTACGGGACAAAGATAATAGACGCTGATAAAAATAACTTATGAGTTTGTAAGAATCTGACCCCAGGTACTATACGTGTGCTGGGTGACCCGCCTCAACTGCTTCCTGCACATGTTGTTGATAAGGCTAACACGAAAGAAATAAAAGAAGTCACTTTTTTCACGTCAATTTCAGACAAAATAAACGGATGTCATGTTGATGCAGACAATACGGAAATGAATCTGGGAGTCGTCTTAAATTACATCAGATGAGAAACGGATTTGAGTGGTGCGTCTTTTCTTAGGAAGAAACTACAACACGCGTGTATTGTTGGTCAGGAGATGGTCACAGTGTGCCCCATGTGGTGCTGAACTGTGTGTGTATGTGTGTGTGTGTGTATGTGTGTGTGTGTTTATGTGTGTGTGTGAATATGTGTGTGTGTGTGTGTGTGTGTGTTTATTATTGTTGTTGCAAGAGTTTGCCTTCAGTACGTGTTGCATGTTGCATTGTTAAGTGACTTGGTTCATCGTGTGTGTGTTTGTCGTAATATTTGATCACTTGTTTGTTTGTTATGGTGCTGAAGGTGTGAGTCTAAATTGATGGGTTCCACTTTGTAACTCTCCGTGGCAAATTTAAGGGAAAATAAATCCTCGTGCACTGCGTCTTGAACAACATTTTTTTTTACAGTTGTTTAACAGTAACAGTTTACTCAGTGACGTACTGTATGTTCTCGTTGCTTCTCGAGAAAAATAACATACATTATGACCTGAAGTTAATAATACGAGGTTTTAGTATTTTCCGCTCATTCTCAGTTCTAAACTTCATTTTGCCAACATGGCTTCACAAGTAGAAGTTAATATCTGACAAATCTATTAACATTCTTTCCAACTGTTTTCGAATCAGTGGATGGGGGACACGAAAGAATAATACGAAAAGTGGAGGTTCGTGGAATTGGAGGAGATATTCTAAAATGGATTAGGGCGTGGTTACAGGACAGAAAACAGCGAATAAGCATTAACGGCACTAATCCGATTGGGCTAACGTCACTAGTGGAGTACCCCAAGGCTCAGTACTTGGACCATTATTATTTATCATATAGATAAACGACATAGATTTGCTGACGACACTAAAATAGGGCGTATAATTAAATTTGACAAGGACTCCACAAAACTACAGGAAGATCTAAAAAAAAATCGCATGGTCTAAAAAATGGCAGATGAAATTTAATGTAGACATATGTGAAGTACTTAGTCTAGGAGATGTAAACAGAGAAACCAGATATCAAATGAACAACTTTGTTATAGAGAAATCCGACTGTGAGAAAGATTCAGGAGTAATGATAAGTAGGAATCTTCAACTAAGACAACAATGTGTATTTGCTTGAAACAATGCTAACAAAGTATTGGGTTCACATAAAGGAGTGTTAGTTACAAGACTAGCGAGGTTATCCTAAAATTATATCTTGCGCTTGTGAGACCTCACTTGGATTATGCGGTTCAGTTCTGATCAGCATACAGCAGAATGGATAAAGAATCCTTAGAAAGAATTCAGAGGAGAAAGACAAGACTAATCCCTGGCATTAGAAACTTTGAATACAGCCACAGGTTAAAGCATTTTAGTTTGCACGCCCTCGACAGACGTAGAGTGAGGGGCGATATGATTGAGGTGTATAAATGGAAGTCAGGGTTAAACAAAGGTGATATAAGAAAGGTACTCAAACTATTCAACCAGGAGCGAACTCGTAGCAATGGTTTTAAATCAGACTAATTTAGATTTAGGCGCGAGATAAGTAAACATTGGTTTGGAAATTGAGTAGTGGACGAGTGGAACAAATTACCAAACATCATCATTAACTCGAACACGCTGTATAGCTTCAAATATAGGTTGAATGGATACATGAGCGATAGGGGTTGGGTGTTTACGGGACTGCCCAGTATGGGCCGATAGGACCGCTGCAGTTTTCTCCATTCTTATGTTCTTAAAGTTATGCTTATGTCCAACCTTTTCTCAGCTCCCACTGTTTTATCACGCCTTAAGGGTCCTCCTGGAGGTTCATATCTAAAGTGCTGATTTCCTCTGTATACCAGAGTTCAAAACACTCCCGTTATGTATGCTTTCTGTATGGAGGATCAGACCGTCACATTCTGGTGTAGATCTCCTCTTGGCTATCTGGGATTTAGGATATATATATATTTTGTTTAAGATTTTCCCTTTGAATATTGCTCGTATATGAAGATGTAGTGATGACCCGTGTTAATCATGTCCGCTGTAAAAGTGGGTCTCATAGGCCTAACTGCTTGTCTGGGGCAGTACAGTTACAGTACAGTGCACACTAAATATTTTTTCGGTACACAAAGACATTGCTTCCGACCGCTTTCACCTCCTCAGCTGCACGACTGGGTGAAAATTAGCGATCCTAAGGACAGGAGGTGAGCGCTTTATCCACTGGGCCACCGTACAGTACCAAACTTTGTCTCCTTACTGGTCCTAAAGGAATGTATTGTATCTAGTTAAGATAAAATCTCGGTGTGATTGCCATGATATTTTTGGGGTATTATTTATGTGTTTTGGTATAAGTCATCCGATTAGATGCATTCTTATATGTTAATTTAAGAGAAAGACTCACCATAAGAACTTAAGTGAATCTGTACCCAGAATCACTATGAACAATTATAGGCGCCAACCTCAGTTATATATCAGCCATTTTTATGAGGCGTGAACTTATTCCTTTATCACACTTGCTCAGGAAACACCGTCTGCCAGGTTTCAAATAACACTTGTCTTTGTATCACTGAGACGCGTATTGCTATTAATATTGAAACAGTTTATTTAGTCAGAAAAATACATATACAGAGTAGATAATAATAACAATTTTGACATGGCTGAGCCAATTGAGAGCCTGAGCTCTCTTAGTAAGATATACAGTTCTGTTTTACAGTGATTAATTCTACCCACTTCACCATCACTATTGTTACCACTTAGATCTCCTTGACGACAACAAGGTTACAGGGTTTTCGGCAAATGTTCAGACAAACAGAATTTGTACAAGCTGGAAACATCCTGTAGTATAAATTCAGATGTGTTATAGATTAATGAAGGCTCAGTTGATAATTATTTGTAATTACTTTTTTTCCGAGAACCATCTGAATCGACACAGGCCCCAGTTGAATATGTTAGTTCGGCCGGTGGCTGATCCAAAACGAAATTACAGGGTTTATATTAACAACAGCTTTTATATTTCGGTATTAATTTACCAATTCTTTATTTCCTTAGACCTAATGTATTAAATTCACTATAACGCCAGTGTACACAAATCGCCGCGGGCTGCCTCCTTATGTACTGTACAGTGTGTGGTATTAGGTCGAGATGTAACAACATTTTCAGGGAAAAAATCCAACCTGTAGTCAACTTAAAGTAGAGGTACTTCGTTGTGCAGTACATATTGTGCCGGGTAACGATTTAAATACCTCGTACACTATCCCAGTACACAGTATTTGCCTACAGTACATGATGACTTGATTCTTTAATAATCTCCTTTGAGTCGGTATGGCTGTTGACACCATCATTATGTTGTTCATCCTCGCTGATAATGTTGTACAAGACATATCACTTGGCCCCACAGATGCATCTCTGATATTCTTGTGAATATCTCAGATCCTGCTGGTGAATGCTGGTGTATAATTGGAGAAGGCGAGGCAGGACTGCTGTCCGTGGCTTGCATGATGCAGAACCAAAATAGATTTATTTTTACTGATGTGGATGCCAAGTTCACCTCACGCGAAAATCATTCTCAGTGTGGCTGTCGTCGTGCTTAACAACCTAGAATTTATATTAGTAATCTCTTGCGTCTTTCTTTTAGTAAATTAATATTTCATCTTATTTCATAACACCTTCCCGTCGGATAAAACATTGAACCCTGAAAGATGTGTTATGGACTATTATCCATATTTAGAGTTTGTACTTTTTTCACTTTCCTTTCTAATCTGAGACGGAAAATGAATAATGCTTAGAATAGTTTGATATTTTAGTTAACTTCTTCATTAGCCTTATAAGGAAAAAACAAATAAGGTTAAGAGAATCAAAGACCGAAGACTCAGCAGTTTACTCACGTACCTACTGTAAACAAAACAAGGTACATGATCGTAAAACAAGAGAACATCGCACTCAGCCGCTTGAATACAGGCTCGTAACTTTTTGTTCTTCAAACTGTCATTATTATTTAATTAAGATATTTTTGCCAGGGGCTTCTCTTAAAATCATAGCAAACGTCCGGCTTAAACCATATAAAGTTAATTTATAGCTATGAAATGAAATACTTGGGGGACCATCACCGTTCCTATCTCGAGTTTTAACAATTTATGGCCAATGCCTCAGAGGCTTGAAAGTCTGAAGTCATAATTACTAATCAATAATTACCCCATGGATATTATGGTGAGGAGGCAGAGAGGTCATTAGCTACATGTTTGAGATGGTAAGTAAGTTAACCCATCACGCAGGACTTGTTGTATGCTGAGTGAAGGTTCTTGTATATCACTGTTGTAGTATGCTGAGTGAAGGTTCTTGTATCTCACTGTTGTTGTATGCTGAGTGAAGGTTCTTGTATATCACTGTTGTTGTATGCTGAGTGAAGGTTCTTGTATATCACTGTTGTTGTATGCTGAGTGAAGGTTATTGTATATCACTGTTGTTGTATGCTGAGTGAAGGTTCTTGTATATCACTGTTGTTGTATGCTGAGTGAAGGTTATTGTATATCACTGTTGTTGTATGCTGAGTGAAGGTTATTGTATATCACTGTTGTTGTGTTTAAGGAGGTTGTTTATGTAGCTCGGGTTGTTACGTGTTGTCTGTGGTCGTGTTCGTGTGTCTGGTTGATTGTATCACGAAGAACAAGGTTATTATCCCTTGGAGTGTATAAGTCTTATGTATCTCTGAACACACACACACACACACACACACACACACACACACACACACACACACACACACACATTTATTTATTTTTTACTTCATCATAAGTGGTTCCTCTTCTTGTTATGATATCAAATTGTTAATATTTTTCACTATAACAAGAAGAGAATTTTATGATTATTCTCTCTTATATCAAATATAATTAACTGCGTAATACATTTGTACGTTGTTTACTTCTCGTCTGTGTAGTATAAAATGATTAGCTAATAAATATTTCCCTCCAGTAATATCTCACAAACTACAGATGACAAACTTCTTTCGTCAGCGGACACAGTACAAGACTATCTTCTCAATTATCATCATTTTATCGTAATAATGTGTAGAATGTGATGGTACTTTTCGTTAGGTCATTCATCATCACAACGAGGCAGACAGCCAGCAGTGTATAGCAAACTGTGGACGAAATAATGGTCGCTCAAGGGCGTGTCTTTCTCCTGGTGTAACATATCCCTCTTGAGTCGTTGTGTTAACTGAAGACACGTCTTGAAGTTCTGGGTGACTTGTGACTCACGCCTTCCTTCCTTCCATCCTTCCTTCATTTTTTCTGCTTTATATTCCCTCTTTTGTTCCTTCATCTCTCATCCTTCTTCGTCTTGTAATACCGATGCTTCTTCTTTATCTTGTCTGCCTCTACTTCTACGTCTTCCTTTGTTAATTGCTGGCGCGAGTACTACTGTATATAACCAGAGTCTGTCACTACAACAACATGTTCCCACACTGTGGGAGTCGCACCACCTCCAGCAGTAAACTGGTCCCCTGTTGGCATGTACGTACATAAACAACAGGTATTCCCTGAGAGAACGACGATGTCTGATGATTCGCTAATCCGTGAGGAGTGAATCACAGTAAAATTTAAAAAGTATAAAAGGACGAGAATGAAATAAATTATTTTGTGCGATATAGATAATTCGTTTTATTTCCATATGGCACAAACTATAATTATTCGCTCTGTTTATTTCGACTATTGTTCGTCTCTCACTAAAAATAAACCAACAAAATACCGTCGGTCTGGTAGTGCATACCTGTTGCTTACTTATGTAAATGACAACAGGGGACCAGCTAACACCAGCAGGAGGCGGGGCTGGTGGTTGTGGCTGCTTGTAAACCTCCAAGTGAAGCGCCTCACCTGAATGTTGATGAGTGAAGCAACTCTGGCCCCTCATAAACACCACTTTACGCTGATGAGACAGGTCAACTGCTGGTTTTCAAGGCCATTTTAGTTGATTCAATCTTGAGCGGTCACCCAATGTCAGGTTACTGTGGGTATGTCTGTGGGCGTGGGAAGGTCACTCTCGTACCCACAGGTCATGCTCGGCTATAAACCTTGAGTGTAAAAGAGTTTCTTTCTTACATCTATTTATTTATTTATTTCTACCTAATTGTTACTTTTATTTCTTTTTCTGTTTTTTTCCGGCATATTATTTCTGTTCTCTTATTTTTTTTTTTCGTGGAGAGAGACAGGTGAAGGGGGAGGTAGGTATGGGCAGAGAAGGGTGAGAAGGAGGGTTGGAGGAGGAGGAGGAAGAGGAGGAATGGGGGGAGTGAAGGGGGTTCAAGGAGGTATGGTGTTGAGAGGGGAGAAAAGGAGTGGAAGAGGAGGTATGGACAGAGAGGGGAGAGAAGGTGGTGATGGGGGTGGGTAATCAGTCCCTCTCCCGCCGTCAGGGTCGACTTCCAGCGCTAGGATGGCAAGAGAGACAGAATATTAGGAAAATGTATTAACTAGAATATTGGAGAAATGTGTGAAAATTGGGTTAATATTCGTGACTCAATGTTATCACATAAATACATTTAATGGTTCTCGTATCAAGCCTTAACTCAGTATATGGGGAGATAAATAACGCTTACAACCCTTTACTTTATTTTATTTTAAAACGATAGTAATAATGACACAATCACTTCAAAGCTTATGATCTTGATTAATCAGAGGTACCTCGGTCTCACAGGAAAAATTTTAACAAGCATAGTACCTAAATTATACTTACGAATTATAGCTAATCTACTAAACACCAAGGCCAACCATCCTCCCTGTCTCACAAACCAAACCAGACTGAGTAATTTGAATCGGGCATATTTGTGCTTTTATGATCGTTTAGGTCTCAATCAATCAACTCAAAATGCCTATGACGTCAACTCACAGGCCTCTTGCGTTTGGTTACAGTATAGGCATACCAACAGGCACTGATACACTTGGCAGGAATATCTCACAGCCCATCTGAGGCGTTGTGGGTGGCATTTTGGTCCGAAAACGTTAACTATGCCTATGCAATTGTTGTAACAGCGGATCTCTCCCCTTAGGCGACACAATCTCAATGCAACAGCCAACTTTATTCATATGGTAATGGCGTATATACGTGTGACAAGAAAAGAAATAACACAAATAGTCCCCAAATGTGTTAATACTATTTGTTATGTACAGTATAGGGAAATAACAAGCTTGGCCGAGCAAAGATAGAATAAGTCACAGGAATGATATTGTTACGAATGCCTTTCGCCGCTTACCAGAGTCCACCGCTAGTTACCATCGGCCAGGTCGTATAATATACAGGAGTAGATATATCACTAGCTGTCCGGCCAGTCTCCGGTAATTTCCCGACAATCGGTGTCAGTGTACAGACAAAACTGTTCACAGGGTATGTCTTCACAACAGGTCTTCTCATCTCGAATATATACGGCCAGCACACTACCAGTATGCGGCTCGTCAGACGCCTAGAGGATTCTACCGACATCCTGGCATTGCAGGTCTGAATGAGATACGCCTTTTTTCCCACCTTTTTTTTTACGGGGAATAGCCCACCCAGGTACAATTCATCGACCCACAATGGGGCCTGGGGGCAGGTTGTAAGAGGACGGAAATACAGAAGAAGGCAGAGCATTCCACAGTTTGGCTGTGTGAGGAAAGAAGGGTGTACTTTAACAGATTATTATATTCTAGTGTGACCCATATCCACACACAAACGGTGGGCACAGCGAGCGAAGAGAAAGGGAAGAGAGATTATCGACTAAAGGAGAAGAGTTAATAAGACGAAATGCCTCTGATTCCACCCTATCCAACAGTTGGACAGAAGAAGAGCCACCCCAGATATGAGAGCAGTACTCCAAGTTAGGACGAATGAATCCCTTATAAACTTGAAGCAACTGCTCAGGAGTGAAGTAGTTACGGTATATGTACAGCATTCCCAGCCTTCGGAAGGCAGCTTTAGCAATGTTGTAGATGCGTGACTTCCATAAAATACTGGAGAAAATGGTGAGGCCTAGCATATCTATTTTAGAATTGGGCAAAATGATTGCATCCTGAAATGTGATTGGTGGGAGATTTTCTAGTTTGGAAAGTGTAATTGGTAAATACTGTGTTTTACTACTATTGAATTTAACCAAATTTCTATCTCCCCATTCGGAGATGCTGTACAGATCCGTATTAATAGATGAAACGATATCAGCTCTAGAAATAAATCTAGTTTGAGAGTTAAGGGGAAGGGAGAAATGTGAAGAAGAGTCAAGAGTAGAATCATCAGCGTAGGAATGGACAGAATTAGTTGTAGTGTGAAGTAAATCATTGATAAAAAGAAGGAAGAGAGTAAGTGAGAGAACAGAACCCTATGGAACACCACTGTTGGTAGGGGAAGAGCGAGAGATCGATCTCTTGACAACAACTGCCATGGATCGGTTCTCAAGGAAGCTAGAAATTAGAGAACAAGGTGAGGGAGAGAAACATAAGAGAGAAGTTTAGAAAGCAAAGACTTGTGCCATACCCTGTCAAATGCTTTGGAGATGTCGATGGCCACGACGAAAGTTTCCCCATAATCCCTAAGAGACGATGACCAAAGATGGGTGCAGTAGGAGAGCAGATCACCAGTAGATCTCGCCTGGCGTTGAAGGTGACGGAGAAAGTGAGAGTTTAAGATAGTTTCGAAAATCTTAGAGAGAATGAAATTAGGGCAATGGGGCGATAGTTATAGGGATTAGAATGGTCACCCTTCTTCGGGATGGGCTGAACCAAGACACGCTTCAAAGAAGAAAGGAAAGTTTGGGTTCTGAGCCAAAGGCGAAAGAGGCGGTCAATCACAGGTGTCAGAATTTCAGCACACTGCCTCGGAACACGAGGGGGTATTCCGTCTGGTCCATGCGCCTTACTCACATATAGATTGGATAACACACCAGTAACCCTATGAGTGGAGATTATAGGAAAGCGCATAGGTTCAGTAGGAGGAGCAGGAGTAGGAGGGGTAGAGTTGGTATCGTCTAAAATGGAATTAGAGGAGAATAAGGTACCAAAGAGATTGGCTGTATCAGGGGGAGAGTTTGCTGTAAAGTTATCAGGTCGGAAGAGAGGAGGAAAAGAGGGAGTGCAGAAGTTATTTCAGATGATTTTGGTTAAGGACCAGAAGGACTTACTAGAGGAATAATTAATCAGGTCAGCGGTCTTTCTTTTTTATAAAACTCCGCTTGGCCCTACGAAGAATAGTCTTACAACGATTCCTAGAAGTAATGAAAGAGGAGTGAGTAACAGGAGAAAGTTTCATAACTTCATACGCCCTATCTCACTCCCCACAGGAGCGATCAAGCCATGATTGTTAAGTGGAAGTTTTGGTACAAGATGGGATAAATGTACTCATACCACCCAGTATAATCCCAAAAATGCTGTCAGCCCATACCGAGGCATTCCGAGTGGAAAAGCAACATTCATTCCAAGGAAAGTTGGAGAAGAATTCTCACAATAATTGGCAGTTTGACCTCCGATAATGACATAGTTGACGTTTAGAGGGGGGTGGGGGAGGTGGTCGTGCCCAGTTTGATTTAATAGAAATAAGGTTGTGATCATAAGACCCTGGGGGGCAGAAATTGAGTATGAATAGTGTGAGGGGTTGGAGGTAAAACAAAGATCAAGAATATTAGTAAGTTGATCGTGTCGATCAGGTACACGTGTAGGGTGTTTAATTATTTGTTCTAGATCATTACGTATGGAAAAAGAGAGTGCCACGACTCAACCTGGGTCACCCCTTGTAGAAACAAGCCACTCTTTGTGATGTTCATTGAAATCCCCTAGGTAGAGAATCTCGGTGTTGGGGCGTATGGATAGTAACGACTCATGGCAAAAAGAGAGATAGTCAAAGAGTTTCAAATAGTAGGTAGAGTTGGGAAAACTGTACAGGAAACAAAGAAAATTAGTCATAGTTGGTAGAGATATTTTGAGCCAGATGACATCATATAGAGATGATTCAAGATCCGTGAGTCGAGCTATAGGTGTACGTGTGTTGCAGTAGGCGCATACACCTCCCTTAGAAAGGAAAGAGGTATAAAGGTTGTAGTTGGAGACCTGAAAAGGTTTGGGTGAAGCTGCTTTGGTCAGTTGAAGTCCAGATAGTAGTAAGAGATCGGGGGAAGAGGTTAATAGATGGTGCTCCACAGAAGAAAAGTTGGATCTCAGGCCCCGAATGTTGGATAAATGAAGTGTGAAAAAACCGATCCTCCAGCAACCGCGGTGACGTCAGTTGAGACCCCAGTAGTTTGATGATGGTCCCAGTGGGACCCATCCGATAAGGCCCCGCTTGAATATTATACAAAGAATAAAATGGTTCAAGAGTGAGAAAAGTTATACAATATGTTGTGTTGTCAAATTAAGAGAGACAATTGAGACCCTGCAATTGCGTCTAAATGAGGGCGAAAATCAGATCAGCAACCTGGGACTTGGTCACACTTATTGTGATGCAATGTGGCAGCAGGGTCTACCATTAGACAACACATTTTACTTCCAATATCTTCCCAGGCGGTCGTACCTCCCTGTTTGATAGCTGCCTACTACCTACTGGAGAGTTCTAGAATGATGTAGGTTTACAATACGTAAATCACAACAAAAATAATGTTAAACATTCTAGAAAATTCATACATAAGTAATACATCAATATATAAGGAAAATCTCTCAAAACTTGCCAAAATAACTGCTGCTTGGAATAGGAAATAATCAGAATACCCAGTTTACCAAAATTACAACACCAAATTATGCATCGGCATAACAATATTCATGAAGAAGCGAAATCCGAGCCATTTTTTTAGTTGCTATTAATGGTCGTCACCAACTACAGAGAACCCCCCTTAACACGAGACGACCACCAGGAGAGAAATGAGGACGGATGAACTTACAAACATAAACATATAGACAAAACAACTGATAAAGGAAACAACTAAACAAAACTTACAAAGAAAACAACATAAACAAAACAAGTAACAAAACAACAACTTAAACACACACAAGTTACGGATGATACAATACACCAACATACTAACTTGTGGAGGCTAAACATATCTAATACAAGAGCTAGAGAGAAAGCTGTTTAAGAAGCATCACGTGTGGTCTTAAACGAGGGTTATTATCCAGCCATGATTAACTTATGTATATAGAGATCATGGTCATTACTTTGTCTCGTACAGAAATGGTGTTATCTCTCTCTCTCTTTCTTACCAGGTGCACTCTTCAGGTCTCACTAACATCTTGATAAATCTTTACCCCAGTGAAGAAATTTTATGGGAACGAGTTGAGCATTTTTTTTTTGTCAACATAACTGAAGGAAATGTAGAAATTAAGAGATAAATATTATTGTTATGCTTTAATAATGACAAGAAAGACCTGACTTACGTGATGTTATTTTGGATCACCTGAAGATTAGGCACCCAGATTATTTCACCATAAGATTTAACACTCCAACGCTGCCTGAGGGGTTAGGTTAAGTTACATTAGGTTAGGTAAGATTAGGTTAGGTTAGTTAAGATTATAATGTCGGGTGTGTAATAAACAATAAATGATAGTAAATAATAATAAACGGTTTATTGAAAGAGTATGGCAGCCAGAAGGCTGAAAATACAGTGTTACGCAATTGGGGAATGAATAGCTTGAATGGCAAATAATATACAAGTAACAAGTGATACAAATATGATGTATAATAACCAGGTGGGGAGAAAGGTCATAATACAGGGCATTTCAACATAGTGAATACACTGGTTGATTAGGAGTTAATTATTTTTACATTGGTTTGGGACTGGGTTGTTCTTATAGGTGTGTGTGTGTGTGCGCGCGCGCGCACAGGGTGTTGTAATGCGTCTAGTCTGGCAGCATTATGTTACTATTAAGGTGCAAGCACTGCTTGCTCTCTCTCTCTTTCAGCTACCGCCACTGGCTAGTCCTCGTGGTGAACATGGAAGCAACTTGCACAAGTCTTCCCCTGCCAGTACACAGCCTCCTCACCGTCAAGACTCCTGCTGTGCTCCTCGCAGCAACACACTGTAACTGGGTGCCTCGTGGGCCCAGGCTAGAGCAGCAGGGGATCAGCATCTTGTGTTGATCCTGCAAATTTTTGTGCTTCACATGCTTTATTTTTAAACTAGTCGTTCTCTAGATTACGAAGTTCGCGCTGGGCTGCCACTTTCTTCTTGGGGAAGGTATCAGCTGTGGTCTGAGGGTTGTTCTGCCAGTTAGTTAAGGCAGCACGTTTATCAGCGACCAGTACATTTATTTCCTGGCTATTTTTATCAATCCAGTCCTGGTGTATTCTTTCGATCTGACCGAGGGTCTCTCTGCAGGTTTTTGTCATGACTGTAAAGGCCTGGGACTTAGGGATATGAATCCCTTACCAGCCTAATCAGGATCTTATAAAAGGAAAGTCAAGAACCATGGTTCCGAGGGATAACAAACAACCATTCGAGAATGACATCTCTTTACTATGAAAATAACACAAAAACTCTGACACCACTCACACAAATATCAAATAACAATTACGGGAGTCAAACAATTACAGGAGTCAAACAATTAATGAAATCAAAGAATGAACAGATATTTCCTACGGCGGCAGCCCTGGGGAAGGCTCTGGAAAGCAGTGATCTGCGCTCAGGTGGAAGGGGGGGGGGGAAGGTCCAGGGCAGCTTCCTCACTTGGCGCAGATGTTGGTGGGCGATGGTCTTGTCACATAGGAGAAACGCCAGGGCACGGATGAGAGATAGGGCGTGGAGGAAATGGCAATGACGTGGCAGCCGCTGTAGTAACCGGGGTAGGTGTCCGAAGATTGACAGTCGAATTGTGAAGGTCTAGGGAATCAGCCCACGAGTCCAAGACCTATGATGAGATCACAACCAGAATTCGAACCAACAGCGGGGTGCAAGTACAGCTGTGCTGACGGCTAGGCAGTGTCTGGTCTGTGTGTCGAGGCAGCAGTCACGTTCTCACCTCCGTCTACCCCCCCTAGTGGGGGTCGTTACAGCTCGAGAATATCCCATTCGGCACTGGGATTTGGGTTATTTGTTGTTTGCTCACTGAAAGCATGTGCTATGGCTGGATCCTCCAGACGCTTAGTGTTAAAACCTTTTCTGGAGGCTTGTTGACTTCGCCGTTTTGGGGTGATCTCTTTCTCTATAAATGATGTAGTTAATGAGATTTCAGTGTTTGGATCGTGGGTTTTGCCATGAACCCTTGAACTTGTCAGCCTGCCTAAACAAGGTATTGGTGATAATGAGGTAGTGTGCAGGACAGTTGCCGAGGAGGAGTAGGCCATTGGGATTACACTTACCTAGTCCATTTCTCCCTATGATTCCCTGCTAAATATCAGCATCTCTGTCAACTCTGGCATTGAAGTCACCTAGGAGCACAACCTTATCTTCTTCGGGAATAGAGGTTATCACTCTGTCAAGGTTGGCATAACAGGCCTCCTTGATGTCATTCTCTGCATCCAGTGATGGGAAGAGAGTGGGTGTCTGAGCTAGACACTTGTATAATGTCACCTAGTATTGTTTTGTGTGCAGGATTTTGATGTTAATCAGGATTTTAGCTTGTCCTCTGATCATGCGCCTGTATCGATGACATTGCAAATACCTACAATCGATTTAGATTCTCTTGCTTTATGTGCATCTAGCTTGGGCGATCACGCTGTGTTGCACAACCGAAAGGTTAGTAAATTAGTTAAAAGTCCAGTCAGATTTGATCACATTGATCCAGATGTGTTTGGACAGCTGCTATCCCAGTGTGACCAGCCCTGGCTCGATGAGGACTTAGACTTAGATGTGACCACCTGTGATGTGTGTGGCACGCTGTATGAGTGTGCACGTGCATCTAGGGTACGTGACACGATTGCCAACCATGTTATAGTCATGGGTAGATGGGAGCGCCTGCTTGAAGATAATTTTGATGCCCAGTTGTGGCGTGCAATTAACTGGCGTGGGGAATTGAACAACGCCCCCACCCAGGCACGAGCTACTACACTACCCACTGATCAGGATTTCAAAGAACATTTTGAGCAGATTTTTAACCCTCCTGATATTATAGAACATGACCTTGATGAACTGCATAGCAATGTTTATATTCCGTTGTTAGATGACCCAATATCCCCTCGTGAGGTGTTTAATCAAGTAAAAAAGTTGAAATGCAATAAAGCTTGTGGACCCGACGGGGTGCCACCAGGATTGTTCAAGCTGTTACCCGCGGCATGGATTCTGTCTATCGCAGTGTTATTTAATAGTGTGTTTTTGTCTGCCACGTATCCGTCATTCTGGATGACAGCAAGGTTATCTGCTGTTTTTAAACTAGGTTTACGCTCATTAGTAACAAATTATCGCGGCATTGGTGTGATTAATTCTATAGCTTAGATATTGTGCGATAGGCTTTGTAAGTGGTTCTCTCCTTACCGAGAACAAGCTGGCAGTCAGGCAGGTAGGGGATGTCTAGAACATATTGTTACGTTGCGCTTGCTTACAGACCTAGCTAGGAGGAAGAAATTTAAATTGTTAGTCACAATTGTCGATTTAACGCAGGCGTATGATAGGGTCCCGAAAAATGTATTATTTTTAACGTTAAAACGGTTAGGTTGTGGCATGACTATGTTATTTGTTCTTATGGCCATGTACAGGGTAACTAACTGTATTGTTGGCACTGCACTCGTCACTGCCACTGTAGGTGTGCGCCAAGGGTCCCCTACCTTCTGCCTCCTATTTGTGATCTTTGTTAACGATCTAATCAGAATAATTAAACAGAACTGCGGTGTAGACGGTTTCCTCGCCTGGTTACATGTTCTTATGGATGACACGGTGCTGCTGTCAACGACCAGATATGGCATGGTAAATAAAATAAAATTACTTCACCAATACTGTATTTCTCATGGTATGAAAATTAACTTAGGTAAGACAAAGTTTTCGGCTATAAATGGCAGTGAGGCTGATAACCAAATGTTGATGGTATAGCCTTGTGACCAGTACATGCACAGCCCAATTACTTCTGACTGGTCAATATCAACACCAATTAAAGTTAATGTGCAAACCAAGATGTGTCATACACTTAAGTTTGTTGCATTTGTATACAAAAACAATGATATCCCCTTTTATGTCAAGAAAAAGGTATTTCGTGCAGCATTGATGTCCGCCTTGTTATGTGGTTGTGAATCATGGTTAAATGGTGACATTACGCCTGTGAATAAACGTTATATGTGGTGTATTAAACAGTTATTAGGTGTCAGGAAAACGTCCAGCAATGATTTGTGCATGGTGGAATTTGGTTATACTCGGTTACGTGCCCTCATAGTAGCTAAGGAGCGCAAATTTTTCTCGAGGATATGGACGGGAAGAAGTGAAATGGTAGACGATCCACGTGCCCATACTATTAATGTTGTATTAAGTTTTAATACGCTATCTTTAATTTAATGATATTGATGATGTTCAAATAGCCTTACACACTCTGAATCAGAAACTGTCAAACTCAGACTCAAGTAGAGTACAATTATACAAGACTTTCAATCCAAATTTTGATGTTAATGCAATCTATAATACAAAGGTAAAGGTGAATGAGCTAGAACGAGTATCGTGGACACGAATGAGAGTAAATGCCCATTTCCTCGCTGTAGAGGAGGGGCGCTGGAACAGACGAGGCAGGGGCCGTCTGCCCATTGAAAAGAGACTGTGTTCATGTGGTGTTATTCAGTCTGAATGGCATGTTGTTGAAGAGTGCCCCAGAACGTTAGATATACGTCATCAATATAGTATTTCAACTTTTGCAAATTTGTTATCTGAAAGAACGGATTATGAAACTATTTGTCGTGCAGTTCATCGAATACTTCATGTATATAGTTAGAAGTCACAGGGACATACCATTACCCACAGCTATTTTGCATGTATTAGTTTATTTTACTTGTAGTTATTCTTTTACTTTATTTACTTCTGGTTTTCCCTCTGTTTTTTGTGATACTGGTTGAATCAGTGAACTTTTATTTATGTTTGGTGTTTTAAAGCATTTGCATTTGGACCGTTTTATGTCAAATTTTGGTGTAAACTCTGTATTCACAATTTGTAGTCAGTAAAATAACTATCTAACTATATATCTATCTATTTAACTATGGTGGCCAGCCATCACCCACAGTGGCCAGCCAATGGTCTTTTAACAGCGCAACCGTCCCGTAAAACCCTCTCGGCCTCCCTCTAATTGGTGTTAGGTGTACGTCACCCATCCCGGGCCGCTGTTAACAGGCACAGATAGCCTGTATTAGGGTCGAGGGTGTCGTTTATGTGAGTGATCACCCTGAAGGCTATAGATAATGCGTGATAGGCCGGTGCGGTGGGGGATGTCTGGCCGGGGCAGCGTCAGGCCCACCTTAATTGTACTTAAGCCTGATGATCCTAATTTTTCCCAAGGTATTTTCTCTTCCTGGGACATAATAGAAATTTTTAATACTTTTCTTAGTTTTATTTTATTACTCAGAAGATGGCAAAAATAACTTAATGAAAAGACTACAAACAACAACGGGGAGTCTTACTCTGGCCTCCACCATAGTTCATATTGGTAGGCGGTGTTTATTTTGGATATCACTAAAAATTAACTATAATTATGGTAGTGTGCAGTACAGTACTTTTTTGTCATAATAATATGAGGAATGCTACCGACGTAGGTAAGATGGGGCGAGAAGTTATTAGTGTTTGGTTATTTAGTGTTATTTATAGTAGTAGTTTAGGATAGTAATATTGTGGTTGATGTTATTAATTTGTTGATATTGTAGTAGTTGATGTTGATATTGTTATTGAAATTATTTATATGAAACATGTGAAAGTACAGTTAGATGGGAACAAGGTAAGGGAACTGGTTTAGAGTAATCTGTGGCGTGAGACAAGGCAGCGTGATGTCTCCTCTCTTTATTATACTCATGGATAATATTTTTAGAAATGTCTGCAGAGATGACGGGGTTGTTACGAAGATGATGTTGGTCTGATATTGAGGATCTACAAGATGCTGTAAGTAGATGACATCAAGTGCTGGAAGGCAGTGGAATGAAGTTGAGTGTTGGGAAATGTTAGATGATGACATAAGGGAAGAGCAAGATAGTGAAATTTAGATTGCGGACGAGAAACTAAAATATTTTAAAGATTTGAAATATTTGGGAGTAGATTTTAACAGCAATGGTTTAATGAAAGGAAAAGTAAACAGGATAATATAAATTTGCATCAGAGAGCTAAATTAATAGTTCCATTTATGAAACAAAGAAATATAACCAAGACTGTAAACGTGTTCGGCTACACATCAGTTTTATAACCACTGCTCTTCTGTAAATGTGGAACATAGAAACTGACCACAATGACTATATTAGTAGCAAGATGCAAGCAGCAGTTTTGACCGTTTTAAGTTTGATTTATGGTGTCACAAGGTAATGCTCACATCCAGCAAGTTGTAGGTGTTGTTGACATACCACAGCAGAGATAGTATGGCCCATGAAATAGAAGGACAGATACCCAAGAGAGTACTGTGAGTGGTAGTCAGAGAGGAGGAGACTACAATTAGTTTGTAGAGATCAGTTAGAAGACCTGAACTGAGATGGAAGATTAATATAGAGAAAGTTATTGAATGAAGAGAAACTGCTTTGGCCCATGTAGAGGAAAGGGAAAGTTACCTCCACTATGTGAGATGGCGCCCCTTAAGAACATAAGAATGGGGGAAACTGCAGGGGGCCTATTGGCCCATTCTGGGCAGTCCCGTTTACACCCAACCCCTATCGCTCATATGTCCGTCCAACCTATATTTGAAGCTAAATTGTTCCACTCCTCCACAACTCTATTTCCACACTAATGTTTACCTATCTCTCGCCTGAATCTAAATTTCTCTATTTAAAACGATTGGTATGAGTCCGCTCGTGGTTGGATAATTTGAGTACGTTTGTTATTTCATTTTTTTTTTTTTTTACCGGACAAGCCCACCAGGGCACAAGGCTTCCAGATCAGTGCCTGGGGGCGAAAATATAATAATAATAATAATAATAATAATAATAATAATAATAATAATAATAATAATAATAATAATAATAATAATAATAATAAAATATAATAATAATAATAATACAAATAATAATAACAAAGAAACAAATAAATACAAGAATGAATAAAAGATTAATAGTGAGAAACGATACATGTATGTTGTGTTGTCAAAGTAAGAGAAACAATTGAGACCCTGCTTTTGTGTGTAAATGAGGCAAAAAGTCAGATCAGCAACCTGGGACTTGGTCACAATTTTTGTGATTCCATATGGTAGCAGGGTCAACCATTAGACAATACATTATGCTTCCAATATCTTCCCAGACGGTAGTACTTCCCTGTTTGATAGCTGCCTGACTTCCATTTATACACCTCAATCATATCGCCCCTCTACGTCTCTCGAGGGAGTGCAAATTAAGATGGTTTAACGTGTCTCTGTACTCAAAGTTCCTAATAACTGGGATTCGTCTTGTCATTCTCTTCTGAATTCCTTCTAGGGATTCTATATCCATTTTGAAGTACGGTGACCAGAACTGAACGGCGTAATCCTAGTGAGGTTTCACAAGCGCAAGATATAGCCTTGTTTCGAGCAAATAAACATTGTTGTCTTGGTTTAAGATTCCTACTTATCATTACTCCTAAATCTTTCTCACAGTTGGATTTATCTATATTCTATAACAATGTTGTTTATTTGATATCTGGTTTCTCTGTCTGCATCTCCTAGACTAAGTATTTCACATTTGTCCACATTAAATTTTGAATTGAATTGAATTGAAACAATTTAGCCAGAAAAATACAGATACAAATTGGATAATAAAAACAATATTAACATGGCTGAGCCAGTTAAGAGCCTGGGCTCTCTTGTAGGCACCTGATATATACTGTACATTTATTTATTCAATTTTTTTTATCTGCCATTTTTCAGACCATGCAAAATTTTTTTTAGATTTTCGGTAGTTTTGCAGAGTCTTCGTCAGATTTAATTACACGCCCTATTCTAGTGTCGTCAGCAAATTTACTTATGTTGCTGTCTACCCCTATATATATGTCGTTTATGTATAAAATAAATAGTAATGGTCCAAGTACTGAGCCTTAGGTATTCCACTAGTGACGTTACCTCAATTGGATTCAGTGCCGTTAATGCTTACTTGCTGTTTCATGTACTGTAACCACTCCCTAATCCATTTTACAGTATCTCCATTTCCATGGGCCTTGACATTTCGTATTAGTCTTTCGTGAAGGTCTCTGCGAAGGCTTTGTTAAAGTCGAGGTATACAACATAATCGTGCCCGTCATCCACCGATTCGAAAACAGTTGAAAATATTGTTAATATATTTGTCAGACATGATCAACTTGTAGCTTTCTAGGTGATTTAGAATAGAGTTTGAAATTATTGCTTCCAGCAATTTGCCTACAAATAGAGGATAGTTATCTATCTCTCTTCTTCAAAATCAGTATCACATTCGCTATCCTCCAGGATTCAGATACTACACCCGTTTTTAATGACATGTTAAACAAATTTGCTGAGGGCATACCAAGCTCTTCCTTACATTTCATTAATACTCTGGCAAGTATCTCATCTGGACCTGGTGACTTATTAGGCTTTAGTTTGTCTATTTATTTATTAACACTGCTACTAGTCTCTACTATCTAGCTTAATCTATTTTCTTCACTACCTCTGTATATAGTTCAGATTATTGCTCATTTTTCCGTCGTTATTCGTTAGCTCACCGGTATCTGACCGTATTGGTCCAATCTTGCCTTGTGTTTTAGCTTGACACATTTGGAAGAATCCCTTGGGGTTTGTTCGTGTTCTGGGTATTAAGTTCTATATACAGGAGCGAACACAAACACCTGTATAGTTTTTATAGGTTCTATTTACTGGATAACAGATATGTACACAAGGGAAGTAGCGCTACTTAACCTGTCTGCTGGTCAGCTGCTCTCTAGGCGACGTATGGTAAGTGATTCATAAACAGCTTCCATATGTCGCCAGGCACATTAATTAAGCATGTGGGACATGGTAATTATATTGCCACACGCTGCTAGCTAGGCTGAATAAATAATGTATATAAATAGAGCACATACATAATATACATACATAATATATAATACAGCATACATAATATACATACACCTCCCTCCCCCCTATACGCTCATAGCAAAGTCTTGAGCGGACCTTTTCTTTTGGATCCGTTCTGAGCGTCGAGGGACTTCATCACTGGGAAGGGTATGGGACTCAACACTGGTGGCGGGGTCAGCAGAAGGTGTTGTTACGGGGCGGAGAAAACGGCGGTTCCTCCACCACACACGACCACTGGGTAATCGCACCTGGTAGTCCCGTGACCTACCGAGACCCATGACTACGCCTACTTTGTCTCAACGTAGGGAGGTCGGGTCCTGAACACGGACTTGGGTGCCGACACTCAACCTGGGGGAGAGAACGGGCGTGGTCGTTGTAGCTGGCGACGACGTCTTGAACATGTTCGGCGGCTCGGCGCTCACAATCCTCTGTCTTGGCCTGCCACTCCTTGGAGAAGGAATGAGGGTGAGCAGGGACACAAGAACGAAGGGGGCGTCCATACAAAACCTGGGCAGGGGAGCGTCCGGTGTAGTTAGGTGTGTTGCGGAGTTCAAGAAGACCCCGGTCGAAGGCCTCGCAGTCGATATTCCCAGAAGGGGCCACCTTAAGGATGACGTGCTTCAGGGATTTGACAGCAGCCTCAGCGTGGCCGTTGGACTGCGGGTAATGGGGCGATGACAACACATGCCGGACTCCCCATCGGTCAAGGAACACAGCAAAGTCCCGGCTTGTGAACTGAGGCCCTCCGTCGGTTCGCAGGCGTACAGGAAAGCCCACGTCACGGAAGTAGTGGCGGAACTTGCTGATGGTGGCGGCAGCCGTCGTGTCATTACCGCACTTGATGACAACCGGCCAACCAGAGAGACGGTCGACGATAACAAGGAAGGACTTTCCTGACACAGAGAAAAAGTCGGCCGACACAGACTCAAAGGGGCGGGTGGGGTCGTCGTCACTCATAAAGGGTTCCTGCTGCTGGCTGGGTTGTAATACTTGGCAGGGCTCACACGCACGGACAATAATTGGAGATGTCGGAGATGATGCCGGGCCAGAACACAGTCTGTCGTGCACGTCGTTTGGTGGCCTCAGCTCCACGGTGACTGTCGTGAAGGCGAGCCAAGACGTGGGGACGTGATGCAGCAGGGATAACTACACGTGCTCCGTACAGAACAAGGTCTCCGTCACAGTAGAGTTCGTCGTGGAGTTTCCAATACGGGAGCAGGGTGTTGTGAAGATCGTAGCCGTTGCTAGGAAATCCATTCCTCACACACTCGACGAGTCGGACGTAGGAAGGGTCATCTCGGGCCGCTGTTCGAAGGTCCTCCATTGCCTTGTCGTCATCTGGTGACAGGTCCGAACGAAGGGATTGGACGGCGTGTAGAGTGACCACAGTCCTGACGGAAAGAGCGAGGTCGGCGTCGAGCACATGGTCTTCTGGAGTAGGGCGGCTGACAGGAGAGCGGGATAAGGCATTAGGGATGCAGAGCTCCTTACCAGAACGCCACACTGCTGTGAAGATGTACGCCGAGAGCTTATCTTTCAGACGCTGGAGGCGAGGGTTCTCAACGGCGTCCAGCGTGTAGTGGTTGAGGATCGGAACAAGCGGGCGATGGTCGGTCACTAGGTGAAAGTGTTGCAGGCCTATGAGGTAAAACCTGCACTTGGACATCGCCCAAACCACAGCCAACAGCTCCAACTCAATAGTGGCGTAGCGCGTCTCGGTGTCAGAGAGGAAACGCGAGCCACACTGGATGAGCCGGAACTGCCCTCCACCATGATCCTGCAGTAGGGCGTATCCCACGCCGTACAAGCGTGAGGCATCTGTCTGCAGAACCGTCGGCAAGGCTGGGTCAAACGTGGCGAGGACAGGTGGACTAGACAGGGCCTGTTTCACTTGCTGGAAGGCCTTGTCGTGGTCGGGCGTCCACAGGAATGTCCTCTTGGGGCTCATCAGGGGGCGAAGTGGTTGGGCAGCTGCGGAGATGTCAGACGAAAACTCTGCTAACTGGTTGACGAGACCGATGAAGGGCCTCAAGTCGGTGAGGTTAGCAGGGGTGGGAAAATCCGTGATGGCGCGGACCTTTTCCGTGTCAGCTGCGATACCATTCCCTGAGAGGGTGTACCCACAAAAATCAAATGAAGAGCTGGCCAGAACAAACTTGTCGGCATTTAGGGTGATGCCATGCTTCCGGCACCTGTTGAGTACTTCGTAGATACGGCAGAGGTGATCCATGTAATCCTCATCGTATACGAGTATGTCGTCGACCACTTCCACACAGATTCAGATTCAGATTTGCCCCCGAGGGGGCTAGTTTATTGGGCACCCCCTTACATCCTGTGCAAGGTGAAGTGCAGAAGCGTTTACAGCGCCCAACAGGGAAGTATGAAAAGTTCATACTTGCCTTTATGACTCGTAAATTAAGGGCGTAAAAGCCTGAAGGGTCATAGGTTCTGTCAAGTTACATAAAGTGAGAGAATGATGAGTGTGTGGGGAGAAAGTTCCCGGTACATTTTATCTGTTTATGGCAAAGAGTGGCAGGTCCCTAATAATGTCAAATGCCAGGCCTGTGGCTAGGAGGAGGGATATCTGGTCTGGGAGGGAAGAGGTGTTGGTAACGGCTGGGGACCTGTAGGAGGAGGTCTTAGGGCAAGTGAGGATGTAGTGAGAGAGGGTGTGAGAGTCGGGCTGGCCACAAAGTTTACAAACAGTACTTCCACACAGTTCGCCAAACCTTGTAGAGCCATATTACCTCGAAGACAGAAAGCGTCTCCTGTAGCGGCGAATCCCATGGGGCCACGGCAATAACTGTAACGTCCATGCGGGGTGATGAAAGTTGTAAGTGGTCGGTCTTCTTCGGTAAGCTCTATCTGCCAGTATCCACACAGGGCGTCCATCGTCGTGAAGAAGCGCGCCTTCGGGTTCACACTGCGTATAGCTGCAAAGGGCGTGGGAGAAGGGTGCGCAGGACGAGACACCTGGCTGTTGAGCTTGGAGAGGTCAGTGGTGATCCGAACACCACCTTTGGGTTTTGCGACGCCTACCATAGGGTGACACCATGGAGACGGGTCATCACCGGCTGCTGCAATAATTTCTTGGGCGACCATGGAGTCCAGCTCGTTTTTGACCGCCTCGCGGAAGGCCGGGGGGACCTGTCGAGGGGTGTAAATAGCGAAGGGCTTCGCGTCGTCCCTCAAGTGGATCCTCATGGGGGGACCTACCATCTTCTTGAGAGGCTTGAATTCCAGAGTGGACTTGGTAACCAGAACGTCGCTGAATTCCTTCAGGAAGTACTTCCGAGCATCCGAAGGAGAGGTGTCACTGGCAAGAGGCAGGGGTAGGGCGGCAGCAGGGTCGTTGCTGCTCCCTTCTTACACCCTGTTGGCGTGTTTTACCTCGAGAATAGGTTTGGGGAAGCCCTGGGAGATGATGGCCAACTCTTGACAATGTCTGTAGGACAGCAAAGGAGTCGGGACACCGTTATGCACATCATTCCAGGCTTGACACGACCTGTTGCCAAAGGTGACTTGTGCTTGGAGTGAACCTAGGGCTGGGGCCATCCGTGAACCATCTGCCGTGAAGCGGAGATCCTTGGGGGGCGATCCTAGATCACTTGGAGAGAGCCCCAAGCATTGCAAATGCTGGGGACCGATGACTGTAGCATCAGCGCCGGTGTCGGGCAACATCTGAAGACGGGATGATACACTGCCGTAGGTCACAATGACACTGATGTACTGGGGGACTTTGGTCCTGGGACGCGGGGGGGGGGGGGGGGGGGGAGCACACATTCCTAATATGGCTCGAGCATTGTCCAGGGTCGTCATGCTTCTGATTGGAAGACTGTGGGCGGCCCTCACTGGTGGAAGGGCGCTGAAGCTTCCGACGACGCTGTCCCTTGGGTTTGTTGGTAGGGCAACACTTGTCGTAGTGGCCCAGACGACCGCACACATTGCACTGGACGCGTTTAGCTGGGCACCGTACTGTGAGTGACCAGTGGCCCTTACGGTCACAACTGTTGCAGGTAGACTCAGCAGCTGGACACACCTGTGTTCCGTGCTGCTTACCACAGTTGTTACAAAATGAACCGGGCGTGGACGTGGTGGGCGAAGGCGTAGGAGCAGACTTCTTGTCCTTCTTGTACCAGGACACAGTGCGTACAACTGTAGGGGGAGCTCGGATGGCAGAGGTGGCACACCTGGCAGCCTCATAGTAGCGACATATCATCAACACATCCTTGAGAAAAGAGGAAGAGTCGAGGGAGGTGAGGCGTTGGACAAGTTCCTCGTCCTTAACACCCATCAGGATCACCTGCTTCAACTGGGTCTCCTCGCACTGCTGGTGGTGGCCTAGGCATATATCTACCTCTTCCGAGGCTCTCTCGAGTCGTACATAAAAGGCGTCAAAAGTCTCACCCTCCATCTGTCTGCAGCTAAGCAATTCCCTCCTGCGCAGAGCTTCATTCTGCTGTCCTTTGATGTGCCGTTGTAGGATGTCCAGTACCTCCTCTACAGACAACGAAGAGGTCGGAGGTACCTGCAACGTATGTTCTAAGACACGCTGAGTTTCCAAGGGCAGGCACATACGCAGCTGGATGAGTTGTTTAGGCTGTGACAAACTCTGGAGATCCACCATTGTAGAATAATCAGTCCACCGTCGCCGCCATTCACGAAAAGTCTGGAAATTCACATCAGGCTTCAAGATGGGCGGTGTTTGAGCTGCTGCTTTAGGTGGGGCTGGGGGGCGTGAAGAGAGCATTGATGAGGTATCTGAACCAGTCAGTACCGAGGCAGTGTTAGAGCCAGGGGCTTGGTTAACAGTGAGGCGAGATATCAAAGCTTCAAACCGTGCACTGTCTTCCAATCTCCGTTGGTGGTCTCTCTCTGCCTCTGCTTCCCTTCTGTGTTCATCCGCCACACGTCTGTTAGCTTCATCCTCGCGCCTTTCATCTATCATGAACTTCATTAAAGCAATTATCTCTGGAGACAACGCTGAATATCGAGGTGAAGGGCTGCGCGATGTTGTGGTAGCTGGGGCGTCATGGTCAGCCTGATCATCCATCTCTGCAGAGCTATCATCCGATTGACTCATCCGGGCGTCGGCTCCACGACTGCGTAAAACACGAGACATAACTACTTCATCTGTGTACTGTGTCTTAAATCAGTGTTGACCGGTCAGCCCGTCGTATCAACAAGATCGCAGACCAAAAAATTAATTAAATACACAGATAAGTAGATTATATTTATAAAATATATATAAGGGAATCGCCGATGTCAGTGAGTGTGTGTGCCGGGCGGGCGAGAGAGTCTCGCCATGAGGGGCCTCGAGCTGTGAGGGGGTGTGGAGAGGCTGGAGACGACGATGAGCATCAGTTACCCTCTGGACATGGCGAGAGGAGGATGCGAAAAACTTTACTCCTTACAAATGCCTAGAACATGCCGTGTACCTTGGGAATCCTTTCGAACAAGGTCACACATTTATGGCACGAAACATACAATGCACTAAACACTGCACAGAAAATCACTGTCACTGACACTGCTCAAAGTTGCTAAAAAATTCTTCGAGAGGAGATGGCGGTTGGTTGACACAGAGAAGGAGTCGTAAGCCGGCTTTCCACAAACTTTGCACTTCACTCGTAATTATCCAATAAAAGTACACACTGCGCCATGTTCGTGTTCTGGGTATTAAGTTCTATATACAGGAGCGAACACAAACACCTGTATAGTTTTTATAGGTTCTATTTACTGGATAACAGATATGTACACAAGGGAAGTAGCGCTACTTAACCTGTCTGCTGGTCAGCTGCTCTCTAGGCAACGTATGGTAAGTGATACATAAATGGCTTCCATATGTCACCAGGCACATTAATTAAGCATGTGGGACATGGTAATTAAATTGCCACACGCTGCTAGCTAGGCTGAATAAATAATGTATATAAATGGAGCACATACATAATATACATACAGGGTTTGACTTCTCCTTTGCTTTCTTCAGTTCATTTGCTATCTTCATTTCATGATGAAGTTTGGTAACTTGTTCCAATAGTCCACTACTCTATTTCCAAACTACTGTTTACCTATCTTGCTCCTAAATGTAAATGTGTTTAGTTTAATACCATTGCTATGAAGACAGAACCAGACAATGCGATGTAGTCGTGGCCGGAATTAGGCTAGGATACAGACACATCTGGCAAGTTAGTAACGCTGTACCCAAACGGAACACTCAGCATGTAACCTTTGTGATAAACCTTTAAAGCATACACTTGAACACTATATTATTGAATGTGACACTGTCAAAGACTTCAGGCCACCTTTCTTATTGTATCGTGAACTTTGTAATTACTACATTGAATTGGGGGTGCTTGGAGACATTCTTGCTGTTTATCCCAAATATGCTGCTGGCCCACGCTGATTAGTCTTCAATTAGAATATGACGTCCAATGTATATGAACCACTGTCCAGCATGGCAGCGAACAGTGACATCACCCACATGACTCTGATCTATATATACTGTCAATGAATATGATGTATTTCTTTGTGTACGAACCTCTGTCCTGCATGGCAGTGAACAGTGACATCACTCACCCCACCAGGATTCGAACCCACAATCTTATGATTGTGACCGGGGAACATTACCATTATACCACCAGGCTACTGAAAGCAGTCCTAGATTCTGTTATATTTCACACAAAGCTTGTTCAACAAGCTTATGGCACCGTGAACCTCTAATGGGGACTACCCGTATCACTTAGGTGGTCAGAGTAATGTTGATTATATGTTGAAGTCCGCGTGCTTTATTGGGCTAATGAAATATATATGGATCCTCGTGTTTCGACGCTAGATTTGGTAAAACGTTACTCTGATCACCTAAGAGGCACGGGTAGTCCCCATTAGAGGTTCACGGCTCCATAAGCTCGTTGAACAGGCTTTGTGTGAAATATAACAGAGTCTAGGACTGCTTTTTGTGTCCTGGTGGCCCAGAGGTAATGTTCCCCGGTCACAGTCACAGGTTCGTGCAGTGAAATGTTATCCAGGGAATCTATGAGGAACTCTAGTAAATCATCAACTGGGACCTTTGTAAAGAGTGACGTTACATCAAAGCTGACCAGTTTAAAATCATGATTAATGTGTAAGTTATTGAGTTTATCAACCAGATCCATATTATTCTTGATATTGGAGTTAGAAATGTTGCCAACTAGGGGATTTAGTAAAGAAACTAACCATTTAGATAGTTTATAAGAGATTGACCCAACAGAGCTAATGATGGGTCTTGCTGGGTTATTGGGCTTGTGGGTCTTGATTAAACCGTACATGTATGGCAGTGGAGGGGACGTTGAAGTAAGATGTTTAATGAGAGTAGTTTTGCCTCTCAATAGGGACTTCAGTTTTTTGTTGAACTGGGTGTTGACAGTGTTGAGAGGATTATTTATGAGTTTAGAATATGTTGTAGTATCACATAAAAGGTCATTCATTTTAGAGATATAGTCATCTTTGTTTAAAATCACTACTGTGTTGGCTTTATCTGCTTTAGTGACATGTATATCCTTATTTTTCTTAAGGGCTTGGTTGCATTTATAAAGTTCCTTGCAAGGAATGTAATATGTTTTACTTAGGCCAGACAGGTAAAGATCTTGCAACTAGAATTAAACAACACAAATACAGTGTTAGGACAGGCCAGGAATCCAATGCTCTGTTTGTTCATTTGAGGGATAACAAGCATTGCATTGACTGGGATAATGCCTCCTCAATATTACCATGTAATTCAATTGATAGTAGGAACATCATAGAATCTAGTCTTATTAAACATACCGAAGCATTCAACATGAATTTGAGTAACGGCATGTACAAGCTGGACAATTTTGTAATTAAGAAGATTTGTGATCAGGTGAGAAGGCCGGGTCACTTGACCATCTGACCTGACCACCAACTGTTGTGTGCTATTTAAGGATTAGTAGGGTCATTACCTAATACCTGACCATTGTGGACCTGGTCTCACCCTCCTCTGTATATATACACCTTGATTTGTATTACTCTCTCTAGTCTGTACTCACCCCTGAAGATGTGAATTACACGAAAGCGCTTGGGAACTTCGTGTTTTCTTCTTTCCTTGTGGTTATCAGCATATATATATATATATATATATATATATATATATATATATATATATATATATATATATATATATATATATATATATATATATATATATATAGCCCAATATAGCACGCGGACTTCATATATATATATATATATATATATATATATATATATATATATATATATATATATATATATATATATATATATATGAAGTCCGCGTGCTTTATTGGGCTATATATATATATATATATATATATATATATATATATATATATATATATATATATACTGTTAATGAATACAATGTATTTCTTTGTGTATGAACCTCTGTCCTGCGTGGCAGTGAGAAGTGATACCACCCTAAGTGTCAAGACCTGACTGAATTACTCAGAATAGGCAAACTGTACTCTAAGCTTTGTCAATAAATTTGTTAAACTAAACTAAAATCCTCACAGTACCCTGGGTGACGCGCTGCACCATACTCCTTTAAGTTAAGATCATATATTATCTTCTATCTTTCCTAACACACACACACACACACACTTGAATGCACATACCACCTTACATTCGACAGTGGTGGGCAGCTTTATTCAGCCTCCAGTATGAGTGTATAATCATAAGGTCTCCTGGGCTGGAGGGCAGTAACTGGGTGTGACCGGGGGAGCCGCGGGCAAATATTCACTACATCTCCTCACTCCACTGTATCCCGACACCACCACCCAGAACAGTCTGCACCCTCAGACACTCGCCAGAGATTTTCCTTCTTAACTAGATATAAGAGACCGAATATAATTATGGTTGTGACTCAAGTAAACCAGATTACATGTATTATTACATCTCTTCTTAGAGGTAAAATTATAGGAACCTCTGAGTCTTTGGGTCCACATTCTCCATGATTCTCCCGTATTAACCTCCTAATTGTTGGACGTGAGAGCGCATCTAACTGACTCATTTAAACAACAACAAATCTGCAGTAGCTACATGCATCTGTCATTACCATTATTTGAATACCACATGAAGACTTTGACAACGGCCGACCTGAAACTCACCACTGTCGTATATACAGTACAGTAAGTGACGTTAGGTTAGGCTAGGGACGATGGAGTTTGTTAACACTAATATTTTTTCCTATAAACAACGATTATTTTTCTAACGCTTGACAAGACAAATGTTCTATAACTCAAAAATTGTCGTTGTGCAAAGAAGAGTTTTCGGTAATGCCGCGTGTTATGGTAGCTTTGGAAAGTGGGTGTGGGCGTGTAGAGTGGAGAAGGGTGGACATGTGGGCGTGTGGAAGGGAGGAAGGTGGTCATGTGGGCGTGGTGAGGGAAAGAAGGTGGTCATGTGGGCGTGAAAAGGAGAGGAAGGTGGTCAGGTGGTCGTGTACATAAGAACATAAGAATGGAGAAAACTGCAGCGGGCCTATTGACCCATACTGGGCAGTCCCGTTTATACCCAACCCCTATTGCTCATATAAGCATCCAACCTATGTTTGAAGCTATTCAGCGTAGTCCCGTTAATGATGATATTTGGTAACTTGTTCCATTCATCCACTACTCTGTTTCCAAACCAGTGTTTACCAATTTCACGCCGAAATCTAAATTTGTCTAATTTAAAACCATTGTTACTGGTTCGCTCCTGGTTGGATAGTTTGAGTACCTTTGTAATGTCCCCTTTGTTTAACCCTGACTTCCATTTATACACCTCTATCATGTCGCCCCTCGCTCTACGTCTCTCGAGGGAGTGCAAATTAAGATGCTTTAACCTGTCTCTGTATTCAAGGTTCCTAATGCCCGGGATTAGTCTTATTATTCTCCTCTGGATTCTTTCCAATGATTCTATATCCATTCTGTAATACGGTGACCAGAACTGAACTGCGTAATCCAGGTGAGGTCTCACAAGCACTAGATATAATTTTAAGATGACCTCGCTAGTCTTGTAACTAACACTCCTTTGTATGAACCCAAGTACTTTATTAGCCTTGTTACGAGCAAAAACACATTGGTTACTTGGCTTAAGATTCCTACTTATCATTACTCCTAAATCTCTCTTGCAGTTGGATTCCACAATGGCATCGTTGATCATCTGGTAACTGGTTTCCCTGTTTACATCTCCTATACTGAGTACTTTACATTTGTCCACATTGAATTTCATCTGCCATTTTTCCGACCATTCGAAAAATTTGTTTAGATCTTCCTGTAGTTTTGCAGAGTCCTCGTCAGATTTAATTACACATCCTATTTTAGTGTCATCAGCAAATTTACTAATGTTGCTGTCTATGCCGATATCTATGTCATTTATGTATATAAAAAATAATAATGGTCCAAGTACTGAGCTTGGGGAACTCCACTAGTGACGATGCTCCAATGTGATTTAGTGCCGTTTATGCTCACTCCCTGTTTCCTGTCCTGTAACCACGCCCTAATCCATTTAAGGATATTACCTTTGAGGCCATGGGCTTCTTCATTTCTAATTAGTCTTTCGTTGGGGGCTCTGTCAAAGGCTTTGCTAAAGAAGAGATATACCACATCATAATTGTGCCCCTCGTCCACCGATTCGAAAACTGATGAAAAGAATGTTAATAGATTAGTTAGACATGAACGCCCGCTTGTGAAGCCATGTTGGGAATCATTGATCAACTTGTGCTTCTCCAGGTGGTTTCGAATAGAGTTTGAAATAATTGATTCTAGTAATTTACCTACTATTGATGTTAGACTGATTGGGCGGTAGTTAGAAGATAGTGATCTATCCCCCTTCTTGAAAATCGGTATTACATTCGCTATCCTCCAGGATTCTGGTACTACACCTGTTTTTAAGGACATGTTAAACAACTTTGCTAAGGGCATACCAAGCTCATCCGTACATTCCTTTAATACTCTGGCAAATATCTTATCGGGACCAGGTGACTAGGGGGGACGAAGGTGCTCATGTGGGCGTGTGGAAGAGAGGAAGGTGGTCAGGCGGGCGTGTGGAAAGGAGGAAGGTGGGAAAGGGGGGGGGGGACTGGGCTGGGTGATGGTCAGGTAGGCAGAGGCTGTACTGAGTAAGATCTGGGGCCATGAGAGTTCTACATCACCAACACCCTCCTCTACCACTGTCCTTCACACTCCTGCTTGTGAGACCGCTGGGGCACCACGAGTTGTTTTAGTTATATTGGGTTGTATTTTCGTAGTGTGAATATGTTCCTTTACTTCATATGATCCTATAAGTGATTTTCTTTTCTTTTTGTTTGTGATGCTATAATGCACTGTACCTGCTTCTATGTACACGAAGACACTGATTGTGTACGTGCGTTGACTGGCAGGCTGAAGCGCATTCCCTAATGTGTACATTTAATGGCTGATTATGGGTTTGTCTGAACGCTTTCATTGTACAAATACTGTGCACTTTCTCTCTCTCTTTCTTTCAGTCTCTCTCTCCTGCTTATCACATTAACTTCCATTCATATTCCTCATTTTTCAAACGAGTCTATTAGAGTACTTCCAGGGCTTTTCAACATTATCAAAATAGCGTTGCAGTGAGAAATATGGACAAACATAGACGGTAAGACCTGACGCTGTTGGTATGAGCACAATCTGGCCTCAACTAGGTGTGACCAGATCTTTTTAGATAAAAATGCAAGACACCCTAAAAAAGTCCTAAAATTAATAATCTAAAGATAAAATAGCTTATTCTTTACCTTTGGCGATTATTACGGATCAGGTTTAAAATAAATTCCAGGTTATAAGAACACTATGACATACATTAACGAATTGCTGGAATTATAATTAAGAAGGAACAAGTAGTTCATTTAATAAAATAAACAAAAGACGTAAATTAACTTCCATCGGCAATTACTAAATAAGTATGAAGTCGTCTTGTGCATTATGACACCAAACATAAATAACAAAATAAAATGGCTCAGACATTCATCTGTTAGTGAAGTCACGTTGGAATGAGATATATATGTTTGAAGGTAAATCTCTTTGTTCATTGATCTGAGCATCACAGCAGATGTCTCAAACTTTATAGTCACCACACTGTCTTAATCCTTGTCCACACATCTGCTCATTTGTCAGAGAGATGTTGGTGGTCCGGTTTCGCTTTCTCCTAAGTTAACTAAGGAAAATATTCGCTCACAATCTTCATTTGAGACCGGAATACATAGTAAGGCTCTAACAAATTTGGAAAGAGTGTGACATTTCCCACTCATATGAACATTAGACCAAAATAACTCGGTGTTGACATTTTGTGGCAGAAAACTATCAATTTCATCACTCAATAACTTGGTGAATAATTTCAAAATTGTCAAAGATTCCTCTTCTATGAGTTTATAGGTTGATATGCTTTCAGTTCTGGTATTAAGTGCAAATTTCACTGTTCTTTCATGCGACTTCATCAAATTATTCCAGAATTATTCCAAATGTACCAAGATTATTCTAGAACTATGCTGAATTATGAAATATGCTAAAACAATGTCAACCTAATAAATTCATTAAATTGACCAAAACGGCAATAAATGAATCTGACAATAATTTCACCAAAAATCGAAATTTCTTTCGTATCTGAATCCGGATTTTCAAAGGTTTTTACCTCACTTGTTCGCTCATAGCTGGAGATAGAAAACGTGTCTGGACCTCTGTCTGTTTGTTGCCAAGAATCAAAGTCTTGGTTAATGCTAATCACATTCTTGGTGAACGATGATCGAATTATTGGTTATTGATAGAATTATTAGTTTATGATGATCAAATTATTGGTTTATGATAATCATTTCTTAGTTCACAATAATCAAATAATTGGTTTCAGTTATAGTTATGAATAATTCATTGATAACATTACTGTTAATATCGTTTATTATTTCATGTACAGTCGCCCACACTTCCACCTGGTACAGTTAACATTGCCAAATCTTTTTCTCCCCATGCTATGTGAACTCAGAGAGTATCAAAGCATAATTCCGAAGCGCGAATGTTGATTGCCGGCAAAGTCCCCAGCTCCATTCCTTCTGATATGAACCGGGGAACCCTATCCCCACCCCCCCTGGAGATTCACCACACATGAGGTAAATGACGACAAAGTTCCCGGTTTCCATCAGATTGAAAGAAGCCTGGGAGCCCTTTACCGCCGGCTAAGTCACCATGTGTGTGGTGACTGCCGGCGGAGTCCCCGGCTGCTCCCATCAGAACAAAAGGAGATAATAATAATAATAATAATAATAATAATTATTAACGGTTTATTGAAAGAGCTTGGCAGCCAGAAGGCTGAAAATATACAGTTACATATTTGGGGAATGGGTTACGAATTACAAATAATATACAAGTAACATAAGTGACACAAATAAGACATATAATAACTTAGATGGGGAAAAGCTCAAACTACAGTTCATTTCAACATAGTGACAGTGGTACAGTATTACAAGTTATTGATAATTTTTACAATGGTTGGGACTGGGCTGTTCTTATAGCGATCAGTTCGTGCACGTATGGGCTGGATGCGGTTGTGGTGTCGAACAGCAATTCTCGGACAAGGGACCTCGGGTGGTAGTAGGAGCCGGTGTCGGGGATGGTGTAGAAGCTTCTTACCAAATTTGCAGATGAGGTCGTGGTGATGGTCAGCGAGAGTCGAAAGGGTCAGTGTGTTGAGCGCTTCTTGATATGTGGAGTAGGAGGGGGAGAGAATAATCTTGCATGCCCTCTTTTGCACTTTTTCTAGGTGTTTACGTTGTGTGGCATTTAGGGAGGAAGACCAGGTGGGGGAGGCATAGGTGAGCTTGGGAAGTATGAATGTTGTGTAAACACTGAGGAGCTCGTGTGCAGGAACTCCGAGGGACTTGAATCGGCGGAGGAGGTGGAGACGGAAACTGGAGGATTTGACAACTTCACTGACGTGTGGTTTCCAATTTAGTTTGTTGTCTATGGTGACGCCGAGGAGCTTCGTGGAATCTACAACCTGGAGTGTGTTCGGACCTAGAGTAATGGAAGGAGGTGGGACAATGTCGGAGGAGAGGTTGATGTGCATAACCATGGTCTTGGTATGGTTGATGGTGACATGGTTGTTGGTAGCCCAGTTTTGGAGACTGTTCAATAAATCCTGAAGGGCGGTATAGTTGGGAGCAGAATTGTTGACGCTGATCCCAATAGTGGAGTCGTCGACATATTTCCAGTGAGCAGGGGTTTCTCTTAGGGCATCATTGATGAGCATAAGGAAGCAGAGTGGTCCCATCTTGGTGCCTTGGGGGACGCCACAGGTGAGTGACTGAAAGGTGGAGACAGCCCCTCGGAAGCGTACAGCTTGGCGTCGGTCACTGAGGAAGTCTGTAAGCCATGGTATGAGGCTTCTTCGAAGCCCGAGGTCAATAGCTTTGTTGATGATTATATTGTGGTCGACTAGGTCGAACGCCTTAGTGAAATCAATGAAGGCGACAGCTACAGACGTTTTTCGTTTCTCGAGATGGCGGTATATGTAATCGAGAAAGCTGACAAGACAGTGAGTGGTGGAGGAAGTTTTCATGTTGCCAAATTGCTGAGGGTCTACGACTCCTGCAATATCAGCATAAGCCCAGTCGAACACAAAACTTTCACAGATTAGGCTGGGTATTGGGGTGATTGCAATAGGTCGTAGCTGATTTAAGGATTGTCGGCTGGTTGACTTGGGCACTGGTGATACATAAGAGGTCTTCCAGTCAGCTGGGCATCTGGCTTGACTGAGAGAAGCATTGATGATGGAGCAGAGGGGTTTAGCAAGCTCCGGGGAGAACTCCTTGAAGAGTTTCATTGGTAGGTCAATGGGGGTGGTAGAGCGTTTTAATTTTAGTTTGTCCAGGCGTTTTGCTACGTCAAATTCTTCTACTAAGTCAGTGGGAAGGGGGGCTGGTAGGTAAGCAGGGAGAGTGGTTGTGTCAAGCCGTGGGAGCGTCTGGCATATAGTAGCGAAATGGTTATTTGTTTGCTCAGCTGCGTCAACACTAGTGAGATAGCTAAGGAAGGGGAGGGGGTGTGTCTTATTGTTTAGTCCACAGAGTTCTTTAAGCTTACCATACCATTGACTGATGTTGGTCTGCTTCAGGTGTTGTAATTTGGTTGGGTAGTGGGACTTCTTTGCAGTGCGTATTTCGCGGATGACTCGGTTGCGAAGTGACCTGTAGCGGATGTGGTCATTGAGATGAAAGGCTCTGTCTCTCTGTTGCATAAGTCTTTTGATCCGAGGTGTGATCCAGGGCAAGTCAGCTGGGTGAGATCTGACGGACTTCTCGGGGAAGAAGTGGTGGTGAGCTTGCGTGGTGGTGTTGGTATAATTTATCCATTTGGTTTCCACGTCATCCACGCTAAGTACTTCAGTCCAGGGATGGTGAACTATCCACTGCCCGAAGAGGCGCACTGCAGAGTCAGTAATCGGCCTGTAGGTCTTGATGTAGGGTCTCTGTACTTGAGTGGGAGTGGCAGCTGGGGACCAGAGCACTGATAAGTGTGTGCTACACCCGATAGGAGGCATTGGTTGAGGTGGTTGGTACTGGTCCGCTAAGTCAGTTAAGATAAGGTCAAGGGTATTTTGACCGTGTGTGGGGAAGGTCACAACTTGTGATAGTGATAGCTGGTCCTGGATATCAGTGGTGTCAATTTCATTTAAATCCCCACATAATACTAACTTGGCACATGGGTACCTAACTCTGAGGTGGTCTGAGGTGGTGATGAGATGATTGATAAGAGTGTCTCTGGTGGGTGATCGAGGCGGATGGTATGCCACACAGATTATAATGGAAGCAGTGTTGCGTGGGTGGGCCCGTAGCACGACACGTACCCATAATGCTTCCACATCTGCTGGGACTTGAACATCCAGGCGTGACGGGCGTAGGTCATCTTGACAGAAGAGGGCAACGCCCCCTCCGCGCCTTTGTGAACGAAGGTGATGAAAGAGTTGATATCCCTCAATATGACACGTTTCAGGCACAATTTGCCAAGCCTCACATATGGCAACGACGCTCGCGGCGGTTGACCTGACTGTAGTTGCCAGCTCGTCGAACTTGTTAGCTAGGGAAGTGACGTTGGATAGCAGTAAAGACGGGAGATCATACCATATCCGTGGAACTTCAGTGTGGTGGTATGGTCTGTCAGGGGTGGGTTTCTCCGGTTTCCTAGTGGAGGTTACGGTTCTAATGGGCTTATGTGCATGACGGCCTTGTCTACGGCTCCGCGCGTGGAATATGTTTAGTGACTTGAGTAGCGCGATAACACTGCCATCAGGATAACCGTTCCCACGCTTTAGATGGTACAGAGTGCGTCGGGAGTAAGTCATTGGTGGCCATCTGTTGAAATCTGTTGTGGGCTGACGGAAGTGTTTGTCACTGGCGGCACTTTGAGGGACACTGACACTGGTAGACATCTGTTAATATTTGTCAGTCGTAAAGACCGTGGTCTTTGTCCCTGGTGCTTGGGGTCGCCGACACAGTTTTCACGATATATGTAAACACCGCGGTGGTCCTTGTCACTGGCACTTTAAAGGTGACCGATAAAGTGCCCACTGTCTGACTTTTCCTTGGGGTGCACTATCGAGCACTGTATGGTAATCACTTATTGCACTGCTCCGTAATCAATCGTTCACTAATCACTAGAATGTTTTGCTGAATCGATCCTGGTGTAGTAAGGCTGGTAGGGCGTTGGGGTATAGCAGGGGGAGTGGGCAGGGCCAAACAGACTCGGCCTGGCTGCTAAAACCGGGAGCGCCTTCGGGGCACGTCCTGTCTCACTGAGGGTTGACAAGTGTGTGTGTGTGTGTGTGTGGAAAATACAATAAAATGGTAACTAGGTATCTGTGCTGAGCATACGTGTGTACAAATGGAAGTAAACAAAAGGTATTCCGTGTTACACTTGACAACCCATATTACACGTCAAGACAACACTAGACACTCCCGCCTGGTGATGACTCTCCTGGGGGTCACCAAGTACTCAGGTAAGGCCCATGTCACAAGACATTTGGTTTTTAACATGTGGCATCTGGTATTTAGCATGTAACACCTAGTATTTAACATGTAACACCTGGTATTTAACATGTAACACCTGGTATTTAACATGTGGCATCTGATATTTAACATGTAACACCTGGTATTTAACATGTGGCATCTGGTATTTAACATGTAACACCTGGTATTTAACATGTGGCACCTGGTATTTAACATGTAACACCTAGTATTTAACATGTAACACCAGGTAATCAACGTGTGGCATCTGGTATTTAACATGTGGCATCTGGTATTTAACATGTAACACCTGGTATTTAGCATTTAACACCTGGTATTTAACATGTGGCTTCTGGTATTTAACATGTAACACCTGGTATTTAACATTTAACACCTGGTATTTAACATGTGGCATCTGGTATTTAACATGTAACACCTGTTATTTAACATTTAACACCTGGTATTTAACATATGGCATCTGGTATTTAACGTGTAACACCTGGTAATTAACATTTAACACCTGGTATTTAACATGTGGCATCTGGTATTTAACATGTAACACCTGGTATTTAGCATTTAACACCTGGTATTTAACATGTGGCTTCTGGTATTTAACATGTAACACCTGGTATTTAACATTTAACACCTGGTATTTAACATGTGGCATCTGGTATTTAACATGTAACACCTGGTATTTAGCATTTAACACCTGGTATTTAACATGTGGCTTCTGGTATTTAACATGTAACACCTAGTATTTAACAAATGAGTATTTTTCCCTTTATTTTTCTATTTACTAACCAGTTTCTTTTTTATCCTTCTCTTCTTTATTCTTTAATTCTCTTTTCTTTTTCTTAAACTTTCAATCGTATAAAGGTGGGGTAGGGGGGGTGAGGAGGAGGAAGTGTAGGCCGGTGGGTGTATAGGCCTGCGGTCAAGTTACCCTCACACCGAGAGAGAGAGAGAGAGAGAGAGAGAGAGGGGGGGGGGGGGAATATGTGATAGGTATGTTGTTACTCATGGCTCACTGTATACCACCAAGACAATTATGATGAATATTTTACCCAGTACAAAGAGGGGGGAATTTATAACACTTTTTAACTGTTTTTCATTTACTAACGGTGTTAAGAATGGTTAATTACACTTCAAAACAACCTACATCGTAGTTAATCAAACGAGGACCACGTATCTCACAACAAATATGAACTTTAGGATTTTACCAAATAGAATACAGTACACCCAAATACCTGCCGTGTCCCCACCCACAGACGCCCCACACCTCTCTACACAAAATTCCAACACAGACTGATCTTAAACAAAGAAGGACTCTAAGGCAGGGGTTCTCAAACTTTTTCAATCAAGGACCCCTTATATACCATGACGCATACAAATATTGTCAATAATCAAAGAATAAATCATAGTCCAAAACATTTGTTCATTACAACCCAAATCCAAAATAGCCTATGAATTGGAATCGCCAAATCTCTCACAAACGGTGAAAGCACTATTTCTCAAAAACTTTTCGCGCGGACCCCAGTTTGAGAATCACTGCAGGAACACCACACGCTCATGACTTCGCGTTTCACAGGCTCTTGTTCTTGGTTCAGGCCTAAGACACACTGTCATTGGTCAGCCCTCCCAGGCATTCATGGTTTTAGCGGGAACACTGCCGTGTCGGGCGTTATGGCGGGTAATCAGTCAACGCTGAATTTTCATACACATTTTGTCTAAAACATGACATAATTTATTCTAAAAATATGTGGCAATGTGGCATCTGGTACATCCAAAGCAGATGAAAATAATAGTAATAATAATAATAATAATAATAATAATAATAATAATAATAATAATCATATTATTATTATTATTATTATTATTATTATTATTATTTACTAAATTGAATTAAATAAATGACTCGAGAAATTAATGATTTTAAGAGTTTTCAGCGAACCCTCATTTTTTTGTAGATAAATATATTACGTCATCCGGCATTATCTACGGTGACTTCACTTCTGACGCAATTCATTAATACAAATATCTTCCGCAATTTAGATATTAGAAGCAACAAAAAACACCATCAAATCTATAATAGTATAAAATTAATGTCCTGAACCACGTGCCACAGAGCAGCATATTAATTATTACTTGGTCTAGACAACTGAAGATTATAGTATTGCCAGATGTAAATACTGTACTACCCATAGATGCTAGACGGGTATATTTACTGTGTGTTGCTCCATTGTCGAGGTTGGAGGTATCGTGTTGCACTGTTAGGGTGTGTCAATTTAGGGGGTGAACTGGCTAAATTGAAAATCGAGTAATTTGGTAGCAATTTATTGTAGTCTTTAAGCATGCAAAACAATATTCTGGCATAAATTTTTTTTTATAATAAGTCCTACCTACATCAAATGGATTTTTAAATGTACATATTTGTGAATTTATAACATAACCAGCGTTTGCACACATGTTACTGTTTCAAGTTTCAAATTATTATATTTTATTATCCGTAGTCTATTTGAAAGTAACCAATGCCTTCATACTCTCTTTGCTTTGGTTTCTTGTCATCAGTAGTCTGCTTGCTATTTGTGCTTTGATGTAACCTTCTCGCCTCTCGTGGCTGTAAACATGGCCCGCTGCTTCTGTGACCATTTTCACACATCTCTCCACACTTTGAGTGTGGGAAGGCCACTTCGGCACCTGCATTGGAGTCTCTTTAAGGTTTCTCAATTCTTGGCTAGTTAGACTTGTTGTCAATGGTGGCTCTAAGACTTCCAAACTCAAGTCAACCAATTCTGACAATTTGGTGGCATTGACGTTTATTGGGGGATCTTTTCTTGAATGAAACGAACAGTCTCCCAACTGGTCGTCATCTATTAGCGTTCCTCTAATCTTTAGAATGACTTCTACAGCCTCGGTTCGGAGATTGGTACATTGACTGCAAAGCATTGCTTGCAAAACTGCTTCTGATCGAGCATACCAAGCGGACCTTCTTGCCACAGGTAACACGATGTCCCTCACTACCTTCCTCTGTGTTCTTACTAGCTGCAATTGAAACAAAAGGTGATTGGGCCCATCCACCCACATAGGATTAAGTTTCACACTAAACCACTGGGGAAGATAAACTCCAATAATAAATTCAACAATTAACCTCAAATTCTTCAGCACTTTGCCCTTCAATTCGTGTTTGGAAATCCAAATCCTGCAGAAACGAAGAGCTGTAGTTAACCAACGGCTGTGACTGACAGGTCCAATCTCCAAGAGAGCCAATGACTGAGGCACTTCTCCTGATCTTATTGCTTGGGCACTACGATAAGCATAGGATTGATCTGTGCTGAGATCTTTGATGACTCCTTCAGACAACGCCGGAAGGGGAGGGCCAACTTCGACCTTTGGAAAGGTTGTATTTATTTCTAGTTGTGTTGCTTCATCCAGCATGATGCCAAGGGGACCTGACCACTTGTTGTTGCTCTTTGTAGGACCATCAAGTTCCTGGATGAGATGACGAAGAGGTAGCTCGCCTGTATGTAAATCACATACAATCCAAACAAGTCTTCTTCCTAGTTTTTTCTCTAAATGCGTCATTACACCCCCCTGCCATCCGGTGTTCACTGCAGTTGAATCTCCACCAACAGCCTGCAGTGAACTGCCAAGTCCTCTCTCCTGAACCCAACATAAAATATGATCAGCAATGACCTCTGCATGTTTCTTCCCTTCTACTTCAGTTTCGGGAGCAAAGTGAAACAAAAACCGACCACCAGGCTCAGAACAGACAGAGTAGTGTTCTTCTTTGATGAGACCTGGAAACTTTCTGTTCACTCCCTCTACTTCTAGCAAAACTTTTGTGTCATCTATTCTTCCATCAAACAAAAGACAGGAGAGCCCTCCCTCGCTTAAATCTTTTTCATGCTGATCAGATATTTCCTTCATTATTTTTTCTTGTGCTCTTCTAATTTTATTATGATCTATCACCAAAGATACATCCTCTCGGCTGATGAGGCCTGCATCTATCCAAGCGGCAGTTGCAATTTCTGCAGCCTCACGAAGTCCAGCATGGTGGCGAATACTAGCTAAAGCAATGTTTGAAATATTTCTTGTGTTGTATTTCATTTTCTTTGGTAAAGGTTCAGATGGCTCTTTGGAACTATCATCTGATGTTGCTTCCTGTTCATCAGAAGAACTATCAAAGAAGTGATAAACATCTTGACACAGCTCTTCCTCTCTTTGGATGGCTTCTTCACTCTTCATTTTCTTCTTTTGTTCCCTCTCTCGGATTTGTTCTCTCTTCTTGGCATTAGCAATCTGCTTCTTTGTTTCTGAATAATCTATTGAACCCATTTGCATACTTCCTTGGCCTTCTGCCTTTGTCCTCTGTGCCTTTATAAATTCAAGCTCTAAAACAGGGATCTTCTTTTCACGAGGACAACCACAATCAATGTGGGAATTATTTTCTCTCTTACCTGAGTGAGAACAGTTGGATTCAGAACATAATTGTATGGAGCACTTGCAGGTCAAAATGTCAAACAGAGTATCAAGTGTGTGCAGAAATTCATTTTTCCTGGCCAAGTTTCCTTTACCAAGTGATGTTTCAACTGCTTTGTGCCATAATTTCGTTAGTTTTAGCTCAATAGTTCGACACTGATTAATCACAGGTGGTTTGAATAGTGCATTAACTTTTGTCCATTGATGCAGAAGAGGGACTATCATGTCATTTATGAGTTCTTTATCTGTATAGTTCCTTCTGTCCTTTGCATTTTTTTCTCGAAGGAGTAACCCTAATCTTAGCATGTCTCTCACTGTTGGAAGTTCTGATACAGGAAGCTCCTTCCCTTTACCAACTAGCAGGCTCAAGTGGGTTGACAACTGACTTCTTGTCTTCAATTTTGACATCTTCACACTATCTGACAAATGGAAAAATATTTCAATGTTTCATAATTCAATTGTTGTTTCAAAAAATATCAATTTGTTTATCAAAAATGCTGTAACAGAAATAACATAATAATTTCTTAGAACATAATGTTTTATACAATGATATAAGTAACTGCGACAATCAATATGCCCTACTTACAATAATTAAAATGTAGAATTCGTCTGGTAGAGTAGGTGCAAGTGCAATGGGAGCAAACCACCGTCTATGATATCTAGAAGGAGAGTGAGCCGGGCGCCTTATCCTCACGCTTGGTATAAGTCAAAACAAGAATTAAACTGTCCCACACGGAGAGCCTGTTCATGTTCATGTTCTGACATGCATATTGTACACAAGCTATAGAACCATAAAATACTCCATAATCCATATGCTTACATGAGATTAGTTAATATCAAGTGAATAATTCTAATCAAGTCTCATTAATTTGTTGAAATACTGATATTTGAAACTTTAAGGTATAATTGATGTAGGTGAGGGTTATTTCAATTCATTTTTGTTTGTTAATCTCAAGTTTAGACATAAAGAGGCACAATATTTTGACTACCAAATTTGATTTTTAACATGTTGACAAAATTGACACACCCTATTGCACTGTGGCCCCTCACCCACCATTATAATGTTTGTCACTACTCTGGCCAATCTTGACACCAATTTCGAGTTTTCTTCCTCTTATTTTTACTCCATTACTGCCTTATCTTATATTGATTCCTATGTTTGTTTTGTTATTCCTTTTTGTATGTCCTCTTGAATTATATTTACTGGGAATTTTATGGCAATATTGTAGACGACCATTATAAACTAATATATAAAGCACACTACTAAAATTTATTGTATAATAAATATTTTTCATTTACATAGTTCTCTATTTCCAGAGTGTGGTGAGTAAAATGGAGGTGTTTGACCCCCCAAGTCAGAGATGATGTGTCAGGTAAAGTGAAAACATCGCGCCAAGTCTTCCTCACACGACCACACTCCTTGTATAGTTAGACAACCCTGCCAGGATCACCCGAAGATTAACCCTGCAACTTACTTCACCTTAAGATTAACCAACTTAACGCTAAAATAACCTGACTTACTCTAACCACTTAACCCAACTTAACTCCATAGGTTAGGGTGTTCAGCTGGGGTAGTTAACCTTCAGGTGATCCGCCCTGCACATAAGAACATAAGAACATAAGAAAATAAGGAGTCTGCAATAGGCCGGTTGGCCTGTGCATGGCAGCTCCTGTCGAGAGTTACTACCACTCTCTATCATCCTTGAATCTATCTAGCCTCGTTTTGAAACTTTCCAGAGTTCCCTCACTTACTACAAAGTTGCTAAGCTTGTTCCACTCGTCCACCACCCTATTTGTGAACCAGTTTCTTCCTATCTCCCTCCTAAACCTAAACTTATCCAACTTGAGTCCGTTGATCCGAGTCCTATCCTGCTCGGATATTATAAGAACTTTATCTATATCCCCTTTATTGATTCCTTTCACCCACTTAAATACTTCTATCATATCTCCCCGCACTCTTCGTCTTTCTAGGGAATGCAAGTTAAGTTTCTTTAACCTATCCTGATATGGAAGGTTTCTAAGTCCCGGAATCATTTTTGTCATTCTTCGCTGCACCGACTCTAGTGAATATATATCCATTCTATAATAGGGGCACCAGAACTGAACCGCATAATCGAGGTGCGGCCTGACTAGCGCAAGATATAGTTGCAATAAGACCTCTGCACTCTTGTTACTTACACTTCTAGATATAAAACCCAATACTCTGTTTGCCTTATTTCGAACATTAACGCACTGTTTTCTATGCCGTAGGTCCGGGCTTACAAGTACCCCTAGGTCTCTTTCACAAGTCGACTTCTCTAGGTTGATGTTGTTAAGGCTGTATACTTTATAAGTATTTGTTCTTCCAATATTAAGTACGCTGCACTTGCTGGTGTTGAATTTCATTTGCCATTTTTCAGACCACCCTTGCAGTTTATTTAGATCCTCCTGTAATGCATTTGCATCCTGCCCTGAATTAATTTGCCGCCCTATTTTGGTGTCATCCGCAAACTTGCTTATGTCACTGCTGATTCCAGTAACTAGATCGTTTATGTAGATTATGAACAAGAGTGGGCCTAGTACTGACCCCTGGGGAACCCCACTGGTTACACGGCCCCACTCAGATTTAACACCATCTACGCTGACCCTCTGCGTTCTATCGGTGAGCCATGATTTTATCCAATTTAAAACTTTCCCCTCGATACCATGAGCCTTAATTTTTCTCAGAAGCCTCTGATGCGGTACTCTGTCAAATGCTTTGCTAAAGTCTAAGTAAATAACATCGTAATTTTCGTCATTATCTACTACCTCGAATACTTTCCTAAAAAACTTTAGCAGATTTGTTAGACAAGATTTTCCCTTTGTAAACCCATGTTGAGAGTCGTAGATTAATTTGCTTTTCTCTAGATGCGATCGGATGCTATCTGCTATAATTGATTCAAGAAATTTCCCCACTACTGACGTCAAACTGATCGGCCGGTAATTTGACGCTGATGCTCTGTTCCTTTTTGAATATGGGAACTACATTTGCCTGTTTCCACAAGTCTAGCACAACTCCAGTGTCTAATGATTTTGTAAATAAGTTTATGAGGGGCCCGCTCTTTCAAGACTCGGGGGAAAATTTCATCCGGCCCTGGGGATTTTGTTTTCTTTAGTATATTTATCTTCTTAAAAACATCCTCTTTTCTGATAGTGATATTCTTTAATTTCTCTTCTTCCTTTCTCTTAAATATCAGTTCCACCTCTGGAATTTCATCTCAAATTTCTTCTGTGAAAACTGATAAGAAGTTGCTGTTCAATGCCTTGCTTATTTTTTCACTGCCATTTATCACTTCTCCCCTCCCTGACTTTAAAGGCCCAACTTTGTCCTTGACCTTTGTCCTATATACCTGGAAAAATCCCTTGGGATTCACCTTGGATTCTCTTGCTATTTTGATAGCAAGTCTTAGGAATGATGACAAAACTAAATTAGACGGGGAGTTTAAAACAAAACGGGGTAAGGGGAGGACTCAGAACACGACTAACTTAAATGTATACTACGCGAACAGTAGAAGAATGAGAAACAAAATGGATGATATTAGGGCCTTGGTATGTACCGAAAAAATCGATATAATTGCATTCACTGAAACATGGATCAACCTAGACACACGTGAGTTACCAGTCGAATACCAAATTGCGGGTTACAAACTGTTCCATACCGATAGGCAGACCAGGAAAGGAGGCGGAGTAGCAATCTATATTAGGGATAATCTGAAGTGTGAAATAAATAAGGAAATAAAAACTGAGAGGAATACAGAAACAATTTGGATAGAATTAAGCGACGGTCGGGAAAAATTAATCACAGGAGTAATATATAGACCTCCCAATCTTGATAGCGTCAATGAGCGACTTATCTGGGATGAAATGCGCAGGGCTTCCATACACAACAAAGTCTGTATAGTAGGCGACTTTAACCTTGGCCAAATAGATTGGACTGACCTTACGGGTAACTCAGAATCAGAGGATTTTCTCGAGACGATCCAGGACTGTTTCCTAAGTCAACATATAACCGAACCCACACGGGGTAATAATATACTCGATTTAGTTCTGTCGAACAGAGAAAACCTCATTAGCAATGTCGAGGTTGGGAACGAACTTGCAAACAGCGATCACAAAGAAATTCGATTCCAGTTAGATTTTCAGGGCAGACGTAAGGAAAATTCCACTAAAGTACCAGATTTCAGAAGGGCAAACTTTGACAGTTTAAAGAGGCAGCTGAGAGAGGGGGTGTCGCGCTTGGCCGTGAACCTGACAGATGACACCGACCTGATAACGAGATCTGAGATTGCCGAGTTCCACGACAATTTAAATAGTGAGTTACTTAATGCACAAAGGCAGAACATACCATACAAAAAACTCAGATCAGACAACAATGACCCTAAATGGATAGATAATTATTTAAAGAACTTCATTGGCCAAAGGAAGGCTATAGGTAGAATGATAAATCGTGGCGAAATTCACCTCCGGGACTATTTTAGGGTATTGGCGAGTAGGGTTAAAACCGAGATAAGGAAAGCAAAGAGGAATAATGAGGTAAGGATAGCAAGGGAGGCGAAGACAAACCCCAAAGGATTCTACCAAATGTATCAAACTAAAAGATGAGAAAAGATTGGACCATTACAGTCAGACTCCGGCGAGCTCACTGATAACGACGGAGAAATGAGCAATAATTTGAATAAATATTTTTCAACAGTTTTCACCACCGAAAATTTAAACATGATACCCGAGGCACCGACCCTATTCAGAGATAGTGAAGAAAACAAATTAAGTGAGATATTAGTGACTAGTAACGATGTTAGTAAGCAAATAGACAAACTAAAGCCTAATAAGTCACCTGGTCCCGATGAGATATTTGCCAGAGTATTAAAGGAATGTAAGGAAGAGCTTAGTATGCCCTTAGCAAAGTTGTTTAACATGTCCTTAAAAACAGGTGTAGTACCAGAATCCTGGTACTACACCTTCACCAATTCGAAATCACCTGGAGAAGCACTGATTGATCAATGATTCCCAGCATGGCTTCACAAGCGGACGTTCTTGCCTAACTAATCTATTAACATTCTTTTCATCAGTTTTCGAATCGGTGGACGAGGGGCACAATTATGATGTGGTATATCTCGACTTTAGCAAAGCCTTCGACAGAGTCCCCCACGAAAGACTAATTAGAAAGGAAGAAGCTCATGGTATCAAAGGTGACATCCTTAAATGGATTAGGGCGTGGTTACAGAACAGGAAACAGCGAGTGAGCATTAACGGCACATAGTCCCATTGGAGCAAAGTCACAAGTGGAGTTCCCCAAGGCTCAGTACTTGGACCATTATTAATTATTATATACATAAACGACATAGATATCGGCATAGACAGCAACATAAGTAAATTTGCTGATGACACTAAAATAGGACGGTTTATTAAATCTGACGAAGACTCGGCAAAACTACAGGAAAATCTTAACAAATTTTTCGAATGGTCTGAAAAATGGCAGATGAAATTCAACATCGACAAATGTAAAGTACTCATTATAGATGTAAACAGGGAAACCAGATACCAGATGAACAACGATGCCATAGAGAAATCTGACTGCGAGAGAGATTTAGGAGTAATGATAAGTAGGAACCTTAAGCCAAGTAAACAATGTGTTTTTGCTCGTAACAAGGCTAATAAAGTACTCGGGTTCATACAAAGGAGTGTTAGTTACAAGACTAGCGAGGTCATCCTAAAACTGTATCTTGCTCTTGTGAGACCACACCTGGATTACGCAGTTCAGTTCTGGTCACCGTATTACAGAATGGATATAGAATCATTGGGAAGAATTCAGAGGAGAATGACAAGACTAATCCCGGGCATTAGGAACCTTGAGTATAGAGACAGGTTAAAGCACCTTAATTTGCACTCCCTCGAGAGACGTAGAGCGAGGGGCGACCTGATAGAGGTGTATAAGTGGAAGTCAGGGCTAAACAAAGGGGACATTACAAAGGTACTCAAACTATCCAACCAGGAGCGAACTCGTAACAATGGTTTTAAATTAGACAAATTTAGATTTAGGCGTGAAATAGGTAAACACTGGTTTGGAAACAGAGTTGTGGATGAATGGAACAAGTTACCAAACATCATCATTAACTCGAATACGCTGAATAGCTTCAAACATAGGTTGGATGCTTATATGAGCAATAGGGGTTGGGTGTAAACGGGACTGCCCAGTATAGGCCAATAGGCCCACTGCAGTTTCCTCCATTCTTATGTAGTTGTTTTAAAAAATTGTCCTGTACTGCGTCTAGGAAGTCTTCAGATTCATTGTCGCCTACAATGTTGTCCCAGTCAATATTTCTGAAGTTGAAATCCCCCATAATGCATAGGTTGTTATATTTTGCTGCCCTACTCATTTCCTGCCATATGGGCTGAGCTGCTTCTTTGCCAAGACTTGAGGGGGCCTGTAAATCACTCCCATAATTACTTTTTCTCTTCCTTCCTTCAACAATAGAATAAGTTCTGTACATTATCGCTTGCGCTTGTCAATAGTGAATTGTCCCTCAGCAGACCAGGGTGAGGTAATCCACAAACAGCTTAAAGGCATGTCTGACTCCATGTATCTTAGCAGGGGAAGGCTGATATGCTTGAAATATAAACAACTTATTCATAATATTATACAATATCATTAGCTATTCCCACAACTTAGTGAACAGTCACTCAGACCTGGACAGGAGGGCGGAGTGTATGTCCTGACGCCGGTGGGTCTGAACCCGGAATGAGGCCTACACAACCCACTCACAGTAATAAAAGTATCGTTTTGCGAAAGGTTCATGTACGGTAAAGTGTAGGTTCTTAGGCGGACACGGATCATCGGTTGAAGCTCGTCAGATTATAATAAAAGATATTTTTACACTTGAGAAAGTTCCGACGGTATAGTGGGTTCATTTTCTAGTTTAGAAGTACAGTACACGCATCTCAGGTTACATAAGAACATAAGAACATAAGAAAGTGGGATACTGCAGGAGGCCGACTGGCCCATACAGGGCAGGTCCCTTTCACACCCATCCCAGCACTTCCATGTGCCTATCCAACTTCGTCTTGAAGTTAGGTATTACAGAGAATATGACGGTCTCCACGTACTGGGAAGAAACGCCTATAATGGTCATTAACAGTAATTAGACTCGAATTTATAGAGCTAGATTGGCTGTTATATTGCAGCACTTTATTAAAACTGGCCCTTCAGTAGGTTTTCAATTTATAGTTTCTCCAACAGTACAAGTTCATACGTGTTATCCCAACAAAGACACTTATACGACTGCATTATAAAGGAAGATTATTTAGCATTTTACTGTTTATCTTTATTTCCTTTTTTTCATTTATTGCTGCAAATGTATAATGTTGAATGGCGGCCTTTATTCATCATATAAAGATACTGAGCAGCACTAGTACACGGTGGCGGGCTGTGTCAGGATACCTGGACTGCTTGAAGCAAAAACCGCCGACTGAGAAGTAATGTGCGAGGCTCAGTCGAGTTACTCACTCACACTTGTGGTTATACTGCACTCAGGTCCTGGCTCCTTTCTGCAATGAATAAGTTAATGAGGATGAATGTGTGTCTGAGAGAGAGAGAAATGGGGAGGTATCTCAGAAAGAAAGTGAGAAGAAATATAAGTGCAAACTCCGTGACGGAGAGGAACTTTGTGAGAAGTAAACGTTTGTGGTAACATGGCGGGCCTCCGTCAGGGGTGCACCCCCCCCCCCCTTCAAGAATATCTTGAATATTTCTTACAGTGGCAACAGTGTTATTCGTATAAGGCCTATAGGCGTTGGAACTAGGGAGGAGTTTGTCCATTGGAAATTTATCTTTAACGTACCACATTGTGTAACAGAAATAATGCTTCGAAAGTAACGTGATCGCAGTTTCGCCGTTGCCTTCCCTTGAAGAAAAAAGAATGCTGCTGGTGCCCATGGTTGGGGAGTGTGTATCAGAAGGCTTCGTTGGTGTGTTGTACTCGCCCGCACCTCGGAATGGATGCCTAGTGGTAACAGTTTTCTAGGTAGATTATGTACTGTAAGTTGTTGAAACATGCTGCTTACCTACAAGTAAATGTCCATAATCCAGCAACGCTCAATTGTTGCATCAATGTATATCAATGTTCTTAAACCCCAAAGAACTGCATTTCGAGGAATTTCTTTTGTATATTTTTCAGTTGTGTCTCACTGGTGACAAATAATTTAGGTTTAACAAATTCTGTAAATTAACTTTTATTTTCTCGTTATACTGTAAAATGTATTGGGTGAAAGTTATGCCCAAGATGCTAGTCCTATCAGTCTTGTGTACACCACTTTGTTATTATTTTCCAGCTGTCCCACATGTGCATGGCTAGACTCAGACTTGTACAGTTGCCCGCACATGTAATGTTCCTCGCCTCACAGGTGACTGGTGCAGTACATGAAGCATCGCCATAGAGTCAAGGTATCCCACCTGGAGGATGGTGGGGGGAGGGGATAACTTGACTGTCACTGCAGTGTTGCCACCGGTACCGAGTCGCCTGTGAGGCGAGGAACGTTACATATGCGGTTAACATTACACCAACACCAAGCACCTTGTGGGTGGTGATGCTGGAGGTCTACAGTTGAACATCAACCAACACCAGAGAATGTCTTTAGTGTATTATATATCTTATGAAATTATTTAATTAAATTATTAATATACTATTTTACATTACCTGGAGTGAAATTCCTTTGATAAATAAACAACAAGGAAGACATCAGCGGACGCCATGAAAGTTTTATTAAATTTAATAAAACATTGTTCGGCAATAGTCCTCCTTAATGTAATATATTTATTACTCACACTGCCATTATATCGAGGTCAGGCATTAAAGATTTGCATAACTGACTTAACTCAAACGTAAAAGTGTGTTAACATATAAACACTTGGTTCAATAACCCCTTTGAAATATTTGGTATCCTTTTGAGAAGCTTGGAAAGAATTCAGAGGAGAATGACAAGACTAATCCCGGGCATTAGGAACCTTGAGTACAGAGACAGGTTAAAGCATCTTAATTTGCAATCCCTCGAGAGTCGTAGAGCGAGGAGCGACCTGATAGAGGTGTATAAAAGGAAGTCAGGGCTAAACAATGGGGACATTACAAAGGTACTCAAACTATCCAACCAGGAGCGAACTCGTAACAATGGTTTTAAATTAGACAAATTTAGATTTAGGCGCGAAATAGGTAAACACTGGTTTGGAAACAGAGTAGTGGATGAATGGAACAAGTTACCAAATATTTTTTTTTTTTTTTTTTTTTTTTTATGTTAAGGTGGGGAAAGGATGGAAGGCATGCTGGGGCTCAAGGCACAGCCAGACATGAGGGATGGAGAAGTCACAACATATAGTCGTGGGGGGAAAGGTTGGAAAAGAAGTTTAATGAATTAAACAGAGTGGGACGACACCCCTTGTTTTACATATTACAGAGTTTGTTGGCTAACTACTAACCTAGGATTTAGAATGAGGTTGCACAATGGTTATTTTAGTAGACAATGACTAGATTGATTTTACATTTACAAGTTTATTAACATCTTATACTGTATTACGTTATGAACTCACTTGATTGTGACTTGTTAAATGTGAATTTATATCATCTAAGTTTTAATCTAAGGTGGATCACTGTGGCGGACATAGATGGGTCGCGGGTTGGGTTGTTGTAGTGCGGGCAGACTCCGGGGCCACCAGGCGTGGGGTCTCCCTCCGTTGATGTCTTCCCCGCGTAGGTGGTCTGGGCTGTGAGGGTCGTCCAGGAACTTGTCCCAAACCTTCTTCCCTAGGTGATGGAACCTGAAGTTGAGGGCCTCTGTTTTATTTCTTAGGTGGATGGTTTCCACTGTCTCCTGGTAGGGTGGCGCTTGGCCACTGGCTGATCTCAAACACTTGTTTTGGAAGCTCTGTAGTTGTTGTACTCTAGTCTTCCCGAATGTGACGAGTGGTATAGATGGGTACTCCAACACAGGCCTCACCAGCACCTTGTACAGGTGAACTTGTATCTTCTCAGGCATCAATTTAAATCGTTTTAATTTGGTTGCGGCGACTTTGGCTTTATTTAGTCTGTCCTTCACGTGGGGAATGATGCCCGTCCGAGAGATGATGAGGCCGAGCAACCTGCCTTGTTTAGAGTACTCAATCTCTTCGTCGTCGATCGCGTAGCACGTCTGCTCGCTATGAAGGTTGGGTGCGCTCTGACCAAATATCATCATTAACTCGAATACGCTGGACACCTTCAAACATAGGTTGGATGCTTATATGAGCAATAGGGGTTGGGTGTAAACGGGACTGCCCAGTATGGGCCAATAGGCCCGCTGCAGTTTCCACCATTCTTAGGTTCTTAAGCATTAGAAGGTGGAAACTCTGGAGATGGTGAGAGAAGGTAGAGAGAGAGAAGTTGATAGAATAATATCATGAGGACGATGACGAGACCGATAATATTAAGACTACAGAGAGTGAAGGAGAAATAGATTTATCGCCACCACCACCCACAAAGTTGGTCAAGTGTACACCAAGATATATTACTGACGGGACTGTTGTGTAGCTCATCGTCGACCTGACCTCCCCAACTTTCTTTGCTTCCGGCTCCTCCAAAGGTTGCCGGCTGAACCCGTTTTGATACACATGAAAGATTTCTTATCTCTTTTTTTTATTGATTATATCATCCTCAGACGATCTTGTCGAATTTGATAAAATTATCCAGTCAGTGAGATAATTTTCATGCGCATTTACATGTGCAACATTCATATTGTATCGTCTTTATGTGTAGGATCCGTCATGTTGCTTGCTGTGATTTTACGGGGTATATTCTTCGCCAGCAGACAAGGGAATAGTGGCGGCCGCCTGGGCGGTAGGTCGTAAACTGGTGGACAATTGGCCAGGACTGGATCTTATTATAGCCCCCACATGCCTGCGCTCGCACACCCAGTCAACTGCCCGGCCACAGACGTCTTCCTTAACTATAAATTGTGTGATTGTATTCTTATGAAGGAATTGACGGACAAAATACTGACATTCTTAAAAGTGAGAGGAGCCAGCCACTACATCACAGTTTTAGAGTGGGACACAACAACAGTTAGTTACAACTTACAAGTAACCTTACTTATCAGTCTACGGCAGGACAACTGCCAACACATCACATAAAATTCGGTTGGGACAGATGACAATGGTAAAAAAAAGACTGATTTATTTTTTTCTGGCGGGCCTTATATAATCTGTACCTGTAACCTGTAACCGCAACTTGGCAAGTAATAAAAAAAAACTAGCAATTGTCCAGTAATATGAACCCATCGTAAAGAAAATGTATACATACAGATAATAAAATATTTAATAAAATATGATTGTAAATATGCATCATTGCATGGTATAAATAAGATAGCTGTCTGCAGTCTAGAGGTTCTCATAACTTAGGTGAAGAAGGAGGTTGTGTGTGCCAGCGTGCAGGGTGGGGTGAGGCGCCTTTATTTACTCGCACTCCAGTAATGAGGTCGTTCCCGGTTACTCGTGCATCATAGGCTAACCTCATCTCCGGCGTTCACGTCTTCACTCATTGTCAGTGTTATTTATTATGTGATGAAAGTTTTCCTTCACTTGTCGGTCATTTCTTGGCAATAATACACCAAATATCTACCAGCTGCATATAACTTTCTGTCTGTACATGTATCGGCGTTCTTATCATTGATCTCTTTAAGTTGTTCCCTTTAAGATCCCCACAAGTCTGATGATCACCGCCTAAACTTGTATAGTTTTTAATCAAGATAGGCCAAAGCATAGACGCTTCAGTGTAGAACTGTAGATAAAATAACATTGTGTTACTGAGGGTCAGCCACAGGAGTCTCAAGTGTTAGGGTTCAGCACAACAAAAGGAGAAGTCATGCTTTATATTGGTCGACGATTATGTTTACGGGTTAGTAATTTTTTGATGAAGAAGGTTCACGGTAATGGTCAAGGTAAATGTCAAAATAACTTGTAAGACATTGAACTTTTGACATATATTTACTTTGCCAATATAACATGATATTTGTCGAGACAACTACAGCTAAAAAACGAGGTGATCATTGTGACGAGGCGCTCGACCATCAATAATGAGGAGTACAAACTTAATTTTGTTATTACAAGTTAAACTTTAACTATATATACATATATACATATATACACATATATATATATATATATATATATATATATATATATATATATATATATATATATATTTATGAAAATCCACACTGAATATATATATATATATATATATATATATATACATATATATATATATATACATATATATATATATATATATATATTTATGAAAATCCACACTGAAATATATATATATATATATATATATATATATATATATATATATATATATATATATATATATATATATGTGTGTGTGTGTGTGTGTGTGTGCGTATATAAAATAACACAACAAGAAAATTGCACAGGAGCAGAGACTGCATTGGATACACCCCACTCCCAACTAACCACAATGCACAACGAGACCCTAGAGAACACAACCGACCAATCAGCGAAGTCAACACCAGCAAGACCACGTAGACAGAACCCCTCTGGTCAATGGCCAGGGAACGAACTTGCCAACAGAGATCACAAAGAAATTAGATTCCAGTTAGAATTTCAGAGCAGACGTAAGGAAAATTCCACTAAAGTCCCAGATTTCAGAAGGGCAAACTTTGAAAGTCTGAAGAGGCAGCTGAGAAAAGGGGTATCACAATTGGGGGTGAAATACATGACCTCACCTCTCACAATATACCCACAGAGGGCGACCTCACCTTACCAGGAGACCTGATAATGAGATCTCAGGTTGCCGAGTTCCACAACAATTTAAATAATGAGTTACTTAATGCACAAAGGCAGAACATACCATTCAGAAAACTCAGATCAAACAACAACCACCCTTTAGTTTTTAGTTTAATAAATTTATTGACAAATCTTGGAGTACAGTTTGCCTATTCTGAAAAATTCAGCTAGGGCTTGACACTGAGGGTGGCATCACTTCTCACTGCCACGCACCATATTCATAAACAGTATATATATATATATATATATATATATATATATATATATATATATATATATATATATATATATATGCTGATAACCACAAGGAAAGAAGAAAACACGAAGTTCCCAAGTGCTTTCGTGTAATTCACATCTTCACATCTGTACTCACCCCTGAAGATGTGAATTACACGAAGAAGCTTGGGAACTTCGTGTTTTCTTCTTTCCTTGTGGTTATCAGCATATACCTAGATCACGCGCACCTACAGTGATTTACTTGCATATATATATATATATATATATATATATATATATATATATATATATATATATATATATATATTTCATGTAGATCCACAATGAAAACGTGGATAAGATAAATCTTGATAAAATCACACGGGAAAAGGGAAACAACGGAGCACCTTAGCTTTCGTCTTTATTCAAGACATCCTCAGAGGCAACTGGATTACATGTTGTTGTTGTTGAGATTGTCGGACCGTAGTCCGACACGGGCCTTTACCTATAGGCTGCCCGTTCGGTGGTTCCGGCTGGAGCTCCAGGAGCAGCCAGACCGGATTGGGATTGGAGGTGGTCCCACCTGCAGATTGGAAGGATACTGCAGGTTGCAAGTGTGAGCGGACCCCCGATCAGTGGACGCTTACCACCAACCCCCACTCTTGAACGTGGTCAGTTTCGGAGTGGCGCGCCCCCCGAACTGGGGTCAGCACTTCCTGGGAGAGGATACTTTCTAAGCTATCTGGGTGGTGGGTATCGTGTGATGACCCGGAGTAGGTGGTGAATGTGGTCTGTATGGGCCTTTCGGGTTAGAGTGGCCGCTGGTGTTGTGTGTGTTTCTTGGGAGATTTGAGTTCTGTTTCGGAGGCTTTGTGTGACCTCGCAGTCGAGGAGATAGTGTTCAAGTGGGTTGGCTGCTGGCTCCTGACAGTAGGTGCATTCCATGACGTCATTTCCGATCATCTGCCAGGAGCACTTGTACCCTAGTCGTTGTCGATGAAGGCTAACTTGGGTTTGTCTTGGAGTTTTCTTGTCAGCGAAAGGTGGTTCCCCTTTTGTGGCCGCCAGGTACCATTTGGCTGATTGGGAACCAGCGTTGAATGCGTGAAGGAAGCTCTTTTTGTTGTGGAGCTTGCTAGTCTTTCTGAGGTGATTCTTGATCTGTTGCACGCTTGCTGGAACTTGGATGTGTACGCTACTAGAACGTGGCTGCTTCGTCTGCCACGTCGTTTCCTCCGATCCCTACATGACTGGGAATCCAGTGTAAGACGACTGGGCGGTTTTGGCTTTGGAGTTCCTGTAGCTGTGCGAGGATGGAGTTGATGATGTGGACGTTGTCTCTTGATTGACTGTGTTGCAGCGCCTGCATGGCCGATTTCGAGTCCGCGTGAATTTTGATGGACTTGTTGTGTTGTGTTGCAGCGTGTTGTAGGGCCTTTGAGATTGCTACCAGCTCTGTTTGTATGGTGGAGCAGTCATTGGAAAGTCTCCATCGGAGGGTCTGACCTTGGGTGTAGAAGGCCGCTCCGGATCTATGATGTTTTGGGTCCACCGAGCCGTCTGTGAAGTATGATGCTGCATCAGCCGGTGTCTCGGTGGCTATGGCTTCGAGAGTTATTTTTTTGAGGTCCTCCTTCTGGAGGTTGGCTTTACTATCGCCTAGGTCGGTAAATTTGAGTGTGGCTGGTGGAGGGCTCCATGGTGGAGGAACAGCGTAGCCATTGTCTCGTGTGTCTTGGTTGTTCTTGACGAGTGTTTCTGCTTGCAGGTACCTGTCGGATGACCTCGCTTGCCTCGTGCGACCAGGTGGCCCCTCGCTCTCTGTGGTCGAGGTGGAGGGAGGCACTGATTTGAATTTTGGCAACTGTGGGCTTATCTGATCTACAGATTTTGGCGAGGAGACCGGCTGTCACCTGTTTGACTCGTACTGCCAGGGGTGGTAGTTCGGTTTCCATTTGCAAATTGCAAATTCTGATCCACATGGGTGCTCCAAGCAAGGTCCTGAGAGCATTATTTTGGATTACTTCTAGCTTGGCTATTTGGTCTAGTCTCAGTCCAATGAGTGCTGGAGCACTGTAATCTACCAGCGATCTGATGGCGGCCGTGTAGTAGGCTTTGAGCACATGAAGGTTTGCTCCTGCGGTTGTGCTGGTGAGCGACCTCATTATATTGGGTCTGCTCTTCGTCCTGTGCCTGAGATACTCGAGTTGCGGCTTGAAGGTGAGTTTCTGGTCAAACCAGATTCCAAGACACTGGTGGGTGTTGGTCCAGACTACTGGCGTGTTTTGTATGGAGAGCGTCTTGTCTGGTGTGTCTGTGCAGATGGCCATCGCTTTCGACTTGGCTGGATTTATCTTGAGTCCAAGTCTGTTGCACTCTTCTTCTATAAGTTGGAGTGCGTGTTGCGTGTTGGCTAGTCTGTTTGATCCTCTTACTATAAGCTGTAAGTCGTCTGCATAGCATAGGAGCTTGGCTGTTTGTCTGTAAGGAAGTTTGACTAGATTTTCCATCAGGACATTGAACAGCATTGGACTGAGGATGCCTCCTTGTGGGGTTCCGTTTTCATGGACCCTGTAGCTTGAGGTTGCTCCCTGAAAGCGTACTCGTGCTTCTCTCTGTGTGAGGTAGTTCTGGATCCACCCCAGCAACCTTCCTTTGACGCCTTTTTCAGCGAGCGTCGTTGTAATGGCCAGAGGATTTGCTAGTTCGAAGGCCTTCTCCAGGTCGAGGAAGACCACCAGAGCTGGTTTGTAGTCCACTGTGCTAAGTATCTCGGCGATGTTGTTGCCTGTGCCGGTGTTCTCGGTGTAAGCAAAGATGTGAGGGTGTGGGCTGCCTACTTTCCACTTGAGTCGGTCAGAGCCATTCTTTCTCCCGTCTTCGCTATGCAGCTGAGAAGGGAGATGGGCCTCGGTTTGTCTGGTTCTCTGGGCTTCGGAATGGGCTGTATATCTGCCTTCTTCCATTCCGGTGGGAGTCTTTGTGCTGTCCACGAAGCATTGATGGCTTGTAGCAGAGCCTCGTGTCCGGCTGTACCGGCATGAGAAAGCATGGAGTAGGTTATCCTGTCGGCCCCTGGTGCTGTGTCCTTGCTTCGTTTTAGCGACTTCTGGAGTTCTTGCTGGTTGAAAGGTCTGTCGGTGTCATCTTCACTGTTGCAGGCCTCTTCGATCATCTGCAGTCTGACCTGTCGCAGACGCCGTTGTGTCTCCTCCGCCTGTCTCGGGAGGTTTTTCGTTGCTGCTCGGTCAGAGAACAGTTTTGCAAGTCTCTCGGCTTCCTCTTCTGGGTTGGGATGGGTTGGTGGTGGTGGTGTTGCCTTCCCAGATGCCCTTCGGATCTGGGCTCACATCTTGCCAAGGGAGGTGTGCTCGTTCAGTTCGGAGCACCACTTGAGCCAGCTTACGTTTTTTATTTCTTCCTTCTCTTCCCTGGTATCCTTAACTATGACTTGGAGGAGATGTCTGTTTGTTTCCGTGGGATGTCTCCTGTAGTTTCTTCGGGCCATGTTCACTTTGTGGTTGAGTTCTTTCACCCTGGGACAATAGTACCAGTAATCATTGTACTGTCTTGATGTGGGTTTTGTTTTTGGGATAGCCTCTCCTGCCGCTTGGTGAAACGCCTCGACCAATTGGTGGTGGAAGGTTGTCTCATCCACGGGTGCTGCGCCGGCCGGCTGTGATTTTTCGCGCCACTTAGCCAGGTGTTTCTTAAAGAGTCCCCAGTCTGCCTTTTGGGTATTGTATCTCCATCTCGGGGGGGGGGGGGGGGTGGAGTGGGGAGTTTGTTCACCTTCAGTGTTGTTAGGGTGGCAAAGTGGTCGCTGGTCAGCGTGGGGTGTAGCTACCAGGAGGCCGAAGGCTGTAGTGCACTGGAGACGAAGGTTAGATCTAGCCTTCCTCCCCTAGTGTGGGTGGGCTCTCCGGTGTTCAGGAGGCAGATCTCGGGTGTATCTTGAAAGGTGGTGTATAGGTGTAGGCCGTCTTCATTTGTGGGACTTGCCGAGCTTAGGAAGGGATGATGTGCGTTGAAATCCCCTCCAATGAGTGTGGCGTGGTCAGCGGCCGAAGCAAATAATTGAGTCACCTCCAGTGAGCCCCTTGGGTTCTTGTAGATGTTGTGAACAGTTAATTCCCGTTCTTCGAGGGTTACTTTGACGGCCTGTGTCTCGATGTTTTCCCCACATGGAAATTGCTGCGTCACCTCGGAGGAGGGTATGCATGACTTGACCAGGATCATACATCCTCGTGTTGACGCCTGCGCGAAATGCCTCCTGTATGTCGTGTAACCACTGAATTTGAAGCAGTGGTGTTCTTGTAGAAGTGTTTCTTGTAGCAGTATGATGTCAAGCTTGTCCTTGGCTGCTGCTTCTTGTAGGAGGTGTTTCTTGTTTTTGATGCCCTGAGCATTCCATGATAGGATGTTCAGGGTGCTGATGTTTTCCACCACTGTTTCATCGGGGACTTCTGGTGGTCCTCGATGGAGGTGTCCAAGTTCGATTCCAACTGGATCAGGTTCATATCTTCGTGTTGTGTGGTTTTTGCCTTCTAGGCCGTGGTTCGGTTCAGGGGAGTTGAAACGACCAATTTCTTTCTGGGAGCTGTCGGTATCTTGGGTTCTCTGGTGGCCTTCTTCGGTGTAGAGTGTACCTCGGCTGTCACTCGTGTGAGGACCGGCGTGGCTTCCTCCACTGAGGTGGCTGGAGCTGTGGCGACTTGCCCGAGGACGCTCCCCATGAGTATTTGGAGCTGTGTAGGCTGGATCTTGTGGCCCAGTAGTCCGGCTTGGCCCTCTGCGAAGGTTGTCAGTACCTTGGCTAGGTCTGATACGTGTATCATTCCTTCTGGTGCCTTGGTGTGTGCTTCTTTTGTCTTTTTCGTGGTTGTCGTTGTCTGCTGCTTGGGTGGCTGAGGTGTGGCCGTAGTGAGGCCAGGAAACTGGGCTGCACTTTGGGTGTTGACCGGCTGAGGAGGTTGGCTTTGTTGTCTTGGCCTTTGGGTTCCCCACACGAAGGCACCTGGTGGGGCTGGTGTGCAGGCGGTGGGGGCCGGTCTTGCAGCTGGCCGGTTTGCCTGGACCCTCCTTGCCCTCTCGGAGCATCCAGGGTTCCAGGCATGGTGTTTGCCCCCGCAGTTGGCACACTTGGGGGCAATTTTTTTCTCCATTTTTCAGCTTGGTGAGGCAGGCGTGTGTGCCGTGCTTCTGTGCGCAGACTGCGCACATTTCCATTTACGTGCACCTTGTCTGATGGTGCCCATATTTCTGGCATCTGAAGCACCGCAGGGGCTCTGGGACGAAGGGCCTCACTTCGTAGATCCCCCAGGTTTTGAGGTCTATGGTGCTGGGGGGTGAACCGTAGTGCGTTAGGAGCACTTGTTTTTTGGTGGCCGTCTTGTCGGACAGGGGAGAGCATCTCTCGGCTCTTAAGATCTTCGGGTGGTCCTCCAGGGGTTCGAGAGGTAGTTCCTTTGGGTACCGGAGGACTACCGACTTCATCAGTTTCTGGGCGGGGTCTAGCTTGGTTGATGCAACGGTGGTGGTGTTTTGCAGGTAAGTGTCGAGGGTGGTGGCGGAGTCCTTGTCTTTGAGGTGAATAATCATCTCCCCCTTTAGGTTGGGCCGCACTGAGAACTTGGCCAGTGGATTTTGCTTTTCTATCTCTGTGATGGCGGCATATGTCGTTTTTGTGTCCGTTTTCGTGATCCGGAATTTTGGCAGTGTCGTTGGAGGTGAGCTGGTGGTGGTGATGGGTGCCTTTTGGGTTGCTTGACGGCATTCGTTTCCCGAAGAAGCACGTCGGCGTTTTTTATTTTCTACCTTCGTCCAGTTGCCGTCCTCAGTGGCGGTAGCAGTGATGGTGGAGTTGTTGGAGGTGGTGGCAGTGTTCCTGCTTTTTAGGGCTTCATTGCAGGCGCGTAACTGGTCCGCTTTCTCTGTGCGGAGCCTGTAGTACTTCGGGTCGTCAGGTTGGCGGTTCAGGCGGGGATCGCGGTTAGGAGGGCGTACGCGCTCCATAACCGGTTTTTTTTTTTTTTTTTTTTTTTTTTTTTTTAAATCCTACCTATTCCGGTTGAGTAAGTAGCAGAGGAATTTCAGCACTCCCCACTGGCTGGTGGTCGTAGAGGGGTTCCTGAGCTTCTCTCCCGGAGCCCCGTTCGGGAAGCCTACTTCCTAGTGTATGTGACTGCTCACTTATAGACGTGAGCTAAGTGTGCCTATTTGGGAAGGATAAGGATTGCTACCCTCTTTCCAGGTGGACCCGCACGATCACGGTTTTCCTGGAAAGACTCGGCTGGGATGGGTTTTGCTCCAACCCCCTTTCGTGTTCACAATCTCCTGGGAGCTGGTATGAAACGCGAGGTACATATATATACTTCATTTTTAGTCCATTTAACACGTGGACTTTGAACATATAATCAACGACCTCACCAGCAAGGAATCGAACCCTCGACCTACTGGGTGGCCCTAGGGAACGCTTACCAGCTAGCCCACAAGGACACTAAAAGCAGTTCTAGACTCTGTTATATTTCACACAAAGCCTGTTCATCGAGCTGATGGCGCCGTGAACCTCATTGGGAAACTGCCCGTGCCTCGTATGTGGTGTCAGTAGCATTTTACCGAATCCAGCTGGTATGAAACGCGAGGTACATATATATACTTCATTTTTAGTCCATTTAACACGCGGACTTTGAACATATAATCAACGACCTCACCAGCAAGGAATCGAACCCTCGACCTACTGGGTGGCCCTAGGGAACGCTTACCGGCTAGCCCACAAGGCAGTGGTTCATATACATTGGACGTCAGATTCTAATTGAAGACTAATCAGTGTGGGCCAGCAAATTTGGGATAAACAGCAAGAATGTCCCCAAGCACCCCGATTGAATATAGTAATTACAAAGTTTATGATACAATAAGCCAGGTGGCCTGAAGTCTTTGACAGTGTCATATTCAATAATCTAGTGTTCAAGTGTATGCTTTAAAGGTTTATCACAAAGTTTGCATGCTGATTGTTCCGGTATGGGTACAGCGTTACTAACTTGCCAGATATGTCTGTATCCTAGCCTAATTCTGGCCACGACTACATCACATTGTCTGGTTCTGTCCTTATGCTGGCCATACCGGTACCTCTCGTCACAAAATTTGTCATATTTACTAATGCTACAACTACCAGGTCTCTCTGCATTTCTCAGTTGTTCTAGATCAGAGTTCATGATTCTGACTTGAATGTTTTTAAGTACAGAATTCGACAAGCCAAGGTCACGGTCAACATTTTCTTAATAACATGCCTCATTGGCCAGTCTATCAGCACGGTCATGATACCTAATTCCAACATGGGACGGAATCTACACAAATTCGATACGAAAGTTGTTCTCATTGGCAGTTATCACATTTCTTTTAATATCACATACAACTTCAGACATAAAACCTGACGGGTTGTTCATTGATTTCAAAGCACTTTGAGAGTCACAGACTATCACTCCTCCTCCATTTTCTTGAAGGTAGTCTGTGGCTAAGTAGATTCCAGTTAGTTCAGTTTGTGTTGTGCTGGCCCAGTTGTTCAGCCTTTGTTTGTTTGACACTATCATCACTTTTTCTTTATATATTACAATTGCACAGCCTGTTCTACCTGTGTTTGTCTGCACAGAACCATCAGTAAAAGCATAACATTCACTTGATTTAATACTCTCTATGTGTCTGTTAATAGTTTCTAGTGTGACACATCTCACCACAACGGTGTTTAACATTTGCTTACTACCAACAGGAGTGTAATTAATAGGAACTGATATGTCCAGCCAAGGAGGAATGGCATTAATGGGTTCGTTTGGGGTGATTGGGACATTCAGTTTCAAGAGATCTGCAACATTTTTATGAAGCCACTCCCCAAAGAGAGTCTTTTGTGGAAGGTTGGCGAGATAGTCGGGGTTACTTAGATAGAACATCAACTCAGTTTGAGCTGTAGTTTGGGAACCATTGTTCTTCAAAACTTTGACACAAACATGGTATTAAGTAGAGCTATCCTCTCAAATAGGGAGGGAAGTACGAGCTCTTTCCTCATGTTTACAATTCTGGTTGACTTTGGGCATCCTAGAATGATGGGCATGGCTTCATTTTGCACTACCTCAAGGCTGTTGAGTTGTTTAGGCGGAATAGTCACAAGATGGAGAGCATGATAGTCAACTACAGAACGAATGAAGTGAAGATAGAAGTACGAGCATAGGTGATGATAATTCCATAGCCCTTGCCAACAAGGGTTTTGAGGGGTTTTATGCGCTGCATTAGTTTGGCACGAACGTTGCCGACAAAGTTTGCATCATTCACACAAATTCCAAGATATTTATAGGTGCTACATAGTTCCAAGGGCATGCTGTTAATATTAAAGTCAAGAGACAGAGGGTGAGCAGGACGAGGATTGAAGACCACTCGTCTTGTCAACAGAGATTATGAGACCACATTCCACAGTCCTCCAAGCAAATAAATCCAGAAAGGCTTGGAGCCTGAGTTTGGTCTGTGTCATAATGCAGATATCATCAGCATAGCATATTACAGCCTCGTTTGGCTGAACTGGAATGTCAGCAATAAGCTTGAGCATCAGTATATTAAAGAGCATAGGCCTTAACACTCCTCCCTGAGGCGTGCCAAGCTCAAATGAACTCATTCTGGCACTTTTGGCTCCCCTAAACAGAACACTGGCATACCTGTTGGACAGATAACCCTTCATCCATGTCAAGAAGTTACCTTGGATGCCAAAATTAGCTATTTGCTCAAGTATAATGTCTCAATTAGCTTCATCAAAGGCTTATTTAAGGTCTATGAAGGCTGTTGTGTCTTATCTTTTGAGTGAACAAGGTATTCTGCAAAGCATGTTTTGTGCTACACCTGGCATGAACCAATACAGATTAGGGGCCAGTTTGTCTTTTACTTAAAACATGAGACGGTTGAGAACAACTCTTTCAAGGACTTTACACATACAGGATGTGAGTGAAATTGGCCTGAATTTTGGAGGGTTAGCTTTAGGCAGAATACCCTGTGTGATGCTCATTTGATACAGGTCAAGCATTGGATGGTTAGGGATCTCATTTAACAATCTCAGGGTGTTATAGGTTATGCCATCCTCACCAGGGGAGGATGATTCACCTTTTATTAGTGCTGTTGTTAGTTCATGATACGTTGTAGGAAACTGGTCGGTAAGGTCTGGTGAGGAACAGGCTATTTCAAGAGCAAAACCCCTATTAATGTGTGTGGTGTTAAGATATTGCTGTATGTCAGGAGGCCGGGCAGTGATTTGTGACACACTAGACCATTGGTCTAATAGCATGTCAGCATATTCTGCAGGACTGTGATGAAGTTGGCTTGGGTTGGGTGACTTGGTAATGGCTCAAATTTTGTTCTACACTTTGCTAGAGTGGATGTTCTATTAATCCCCTGTAAGAATTGTTCCCAATAGGTGTTTCTCACTGACCTTTGAGTTCACGAAATTCTCTGTTAGCTTTGAGGAATGCCAGGAGGTTATCACTAGTTTTATTTTGCCTATAAGTGTTGGCAAGCTATTCTACATTCTCTCCTTCTTTGGTGAGGATGGGGTCATGTGTCCACAGAGGTGGTTTAGTGCTGCTACCCTTCCTCCTTGACTTAACCCAGGTGGTATTATGTGGTAATGACATTTACAAGATCACAGCAAAATTCATCCACTGACCCAGGTGTACATCCAGCATACCATCTGTGGATGTAGGCCTTGAAGTGCAGTTTAAGATCATCTGGGATGTTAATTCTGAGGTTAGGATGGGGTTCACACTTAGTATCAGCAACAGTGTATTCATAAGAACATAAGAATGGAGGATACTGCAGCGGGCCTATTGGCCCATACTGGGCAGTCCCGTTTACACCCAACCCCTATTGCTCATATAAGCATCCAACCTGTGTTTGAAGGTGTCCAGCGTATTCGAGTTAATGATGATATTTGGTAACTTGTTCCATTCATCCACTACTCTGTTTCCAAACCAGTGTTTACTTATTTCACGCCGAAATCTAAATTTGTCTAATTTAAAACCATTGTTACGAGTTCGCTCCTGGTTGGATAGTTTGAGTACCTTTGTAATGTCTCCTTTGTTTAGCCCTGACTTCCACTTATACACCTCTATCAGGTCGCCCCTCGCTCTACGTCTCTCAAGGGAATGCAAATTAAGATGCTTTAACCTGTCTCTATACTCAAGGTTCCTAATGCCCGGGATTAGTCTTGTCATTCTTCTCTGAATTCTTTCCAAGGATTCTATATCCATTCTGTAATACTGTGACCAGAACTGAACTGCGTAATCCAGGTGTGGTCTCACAAGCGCAAGATACAGTTTTAGGATGACCTCGCTAGTCTTGTAACTAACACTCCTTTGTATAAACCCAAGTACTTTATTAGCCTTGTTACGAGCAAAAACACATTGTTTACTTTGCTTAAGGTTCCTACTTATCATTACTCCTAAATCTCTCTCGCAGTCGGATTTCTCTATGGCATCGTTGTTCATCTGGTATCTGGTTTCCCTGTTTACATCTCCTATGCTGAGTACTTTACATTTGTCCACGTTGAATTTCATCTGCCATTTTTCAGACCATTCGAAAAATTTGTTTAGATCTTCCTGTAGTTTTGCGGAGTCCTCGTCAGATTTAATAACACGTCCTATTTTAGTGTCATCAGCAAATTTACTTATGTTGCTGTCTATGCCGATTCCTATGTCGCTTATGTATATAGTAAATAATAATGGTCCAAGTACTGAGCCTTGGGGAACTCCACTAGTGACGTTGCTCCAAAGGGACTATGTGCCATTAATGCTCACTCGCTGTTTCCTGTCCTGTAACCACGCCCTAATCCATTTAAGGATATTACCTTTGATGCCATGCTTCTACCTTTCTAATTAGTCTTTCGTGGGGGACTCTGTTGAAGGCTTTCCTAAAGTCGAGATATACCACATCATAATTGTGCCCCTCGTCCACCGCTTCGAAAACTGATGAAAAGAATGCTAATAGATTAGTTAGACATGAACGTCCACTTGTGAAGCCTTGCTGGGAATCATTGATCAATCGGTGCTTCTCCAGGTGATTTCGAATAGAGTTTGAAATGATTGCTTCCAGTAATTTGCCTACTATTGATGTTAGACTGATTTGGCGGTAGTTAGAGGATAGTGATCTATCCCCTTCTTGAAAATCGGTATTACATTCGCTATCCTCCAGGATTCTGGTACTACACCTGTTTTTAAGGACATGTTAAACAACTTTGCTAAGGGCATACTAAGCTCTTCCTTACATTCCTTTAATACTCTGGCAAATATCTCATCGGGACCAGGTGACTTATTAGGCTTTAGTTTGTCTATTTGCTTACTAACATCGTTCCTAGTCACTACTATCTCGCTTAATTTGTTTTCTTCACTATCTCTGAATAGAGTCGGTGCCCCGGGTATCATGTTTAAATTTTCGGTGGTGAAAACTGTTGAAAAATATTTATTCAAATAATTGCTCATTTCTCCGTCGTTATGAGTGAGTTCGCCGGTATCTGACTGTATTGGTCCAATCTTTTCTCGTGTTTTAATTTGATACATTTGGTAAGTATTGCATGATGATCACTGACTAGGTGATCTGAGATGACCTTAGCTTTGACATTACTGTCTACTAGGTTATACCCAATCACATAATCAATTCTGCCTTCCATCAGAAGCGTCAATGTGTCTGTGTCGTATACAGTGATATTATGATTATTGATGTAATTCACGAACGCCCTCCCATTAGAGTTACACTGGACATCACCGAGGACAGTGTGACGAGAGTTAAAGTCACCCATACACAGCATAGCATTGTTACCTGATGGCTTTGGTAACACGTCCGCTCGCAGCTCATTACACCGAACATAGATGTTATACAGCGAAAACTGACTGCTTGCTGTCTTTACTGTAAATTGTTGATAATGAATACTTTCATCATTGTGAGTTTTGATCCATTTACAAACCAGACCATTACATAAGTGAGCAGGCCACTTACTGCTCCACTATTGTATGCTGTAAACCCAGCTATCCTGGGTGCAGCTTTCTTCTGGGTGCTGGACGTGTAAGGTTCTTGTAAACCAATTACGTCAATGTTAAAAACTTTAACAAACCATTGTAGGTCATTAATTCTGCGGTTAACACTCAAGATGTTCCATGAAATGAACCTAAGCATTCGTGTTACTCATTCCACCTTGAACTGAGTATAGAGAGTCACGCGTTGGCTTCATAGATGAACCTGACCATTAAGTTAACCGTTTCAAATTCATCACCCCTGGAGTTCTTGATAATGCACCTAGCGGCCCTTATTCCAGTAAGATTTTTATACACAGGTTCCTTCGTTAGTCCCGCGAGTTCCTCCACCGTAAATATTGGAAGAAGTACAGGGTTATGGACAGTTTGCAGACCTGAGGTTATGAAAGAGACCACGCTGGCAGTCTGGGGCTCATTCTCCCCATTCATGCTTCCATCACTATCGGTCTCGCTCTGGCTACTCACCATCAAGTTCGCATCATTATGAGAGGAGGCACCAGCTCCTTCAGAAGCTCCACTGACACTATCTCTGCCATTGTTCACTGGTACACTTACTTGGCAGGCTTTAACCTGACCTGCGTTGGCTAACGAAGGAGAGTCACTGCGCCTGTTGACTTCAGGTGGTGTAGGCGATCCGGTCGCGTTGGCATCACTGAGTGTGACCGCTATTGCTGGTGAGGGTGGCCTCCCAGGGCAACCTGGGTGCCAGGCAGTCAGACCCTCCTTTCTGCACCTGGGACCCTGCCTCTCAGGTGGGGGGGGGGGGGGGGCTGCTCTCTCCCCTCCCGAGAGGTAGCTTCCTTGGTGGGGCAGCTCCTCGTGCTATGCATTCCTGCTCAGGTGCCGCAGGTGGCTGTCTTGTGACAGTATTTCGCCACATGATTGACCCCGAAGCAGTTGTAGCACACCACAGGGGGAGGAGTCCACCTACTGATGTTACTAGGGGTACCGTACATTCCGAAGAAGCAGTATTCCTCAGGAGGTGGTTCCTTCCTTTTCCAAACAATGATGATCCTATTAAGTTGTGCACCATCCTTATAAAGTCTTCTTGCTCTGTGGACGCCCGGAAGTGACAGAGCGCCACTGGGGGGAATACCCTTGGGGAAGTGGGTGACAACGTAGTCCTTCATTTTTTGGGGGTCGGACAGGTTCATTTCGCTTAATGAGATGTAGTGAGCCAACCTTTCCATCAATGAAGCGTTGGGTTGCATCCGTCTCCTCTCGACCTACATAGACGAAATGAGGGGCGCTACCTGGCATGACAACAGTCAGCGTAGTCGTGCAATATTCCTCATTCAGGGCGATCAACCACTTAATCTTCATCAAATTGGTTGTGTTCTCGGGGAAGGCAAGGCTCGCCCGGGGAGCAATGGGAGGGATGCACCTATTGGCTCTTCTCTGCTTCCTTCCCTGGGTCCTCATTTTGCGTTTCTACTGATGAGTCTTAAACTTCTGAAAGCCAGCTTCATTGTGGCCATGACTGTCCTCCTCAACTCCTTCGTTTCCTTCGTCAGGAACATCAGCAGAGCGCCGCCCGGAGTCGACTCCTGCCATGGTTAGATTTAAATGGAATCCAGGTCTTAAACACTAGGGCAGAGAGGTGATATGTAGGCCAGTGGTGTCCTTGAGTAACACTGATATGAGTTACACCCAATATTCACCAACTCACCTGTTAAATTCCTGTTCCCACCAGCCCAGTATAACCACAGTAGTCACGTGAGACACCACATGAAGTCATTAACACGTGTGATAAACGCCAACCATCACCGGAGCGAAAGGAGGGAGGGAAGGTGAGGCTGGGAGCCACATGGCCGGGCCCGGGAGCAGGCTTCGCGGGCACCAAGGCACTCTGGATGCCAGAAGCTGTCAGATTGATTACTACACTACATCCACAAACACCATTTTACACATGGTCATAGCTCACTGACACTGATGTGAAGTCACTAGGTATAACACCCTGCTTCACAATGAGCGAAATAATGTATTAGTTAGTTTGGTTATCCCTAGTGTGTGGTGTGTGGCACACAGGTGGTGAACGGTGGCTGGGAGGCGCAACCCTCTTATGATGCGAGATAAGTTGACCTCTATAGTTTCATACGTAAGAGAGAGATAGGTAGGCAGGCAGCAGCAGGTAGAATGCTGGCCTGGCACCTCAGTGTCTGACCTCTGACCTCAACCTTAATGGCATGGACTGGGTGCCACCTTCACTGTATCATGTCACACTGTATTTTCCTCTATACAGTTTGGTTGTGGTACATAATTATACAGTCCACGTTTATAAGGCCGAGGTACCGAGATAACTGAGCCACACAAGGTAACTTCTCACACCTGTACCAAGCATCACACAGCGCTGAAGCCCAGTCATGTCAGAGGACGACAAGCGGGTGTGACCTACGGTGCCCATAGATGAACTGAAGAATGACCCTAAATGGATAAAAAATTATTTAAAGAATATTATTGGACAAAGGAAGGCTATAGGTAGGAGAATAAATCGTGGTGAAGTCTACCTCCGAAATTATTATAAGGTATTGGCCGGTAGGGTTAAGACCGAGATAAGAAAAGCAAAGAGGAATAATGAACTGAAGATAACAAAGGAGACGAAGGCAAACCCCAAGGGATTCTATCAAATGTATCAAACTAAAACACGAGAAGAGATTGGACCAATACGGTCAGACTCCGGCGAGCTCACTGATAACGACGGAGAAATGAGCAATAATCTGAATAAATGTTTTTCAACAGTTTTCACCACCAAAAATTTAAACATGATACCCGTGGCACCGACTCTACACAGAGATAGCGAAGAAAATAAATTAAGCGAGATAGTAGTGACTAGTAACGATGTTGGTAAGCAAATAGACAAACTAAAGCCTAATAAGTCACCAGGTCCCGATGAGATATTTGCTAGAGTACTAAAGGAATATAAGGAAGATCTTCGTATGCCCTTAGCAAAGTTGTTTAACATGTCCTTAAAAACAGGTGTAGTACCTGAATCCTGGAGGATAGCGAATGTAATACCGATTTTCAAGCAGGGAGATACATCACTATCCTCTAACTATGGACCAATCAGTCTAACATCAATTGTAGGCAAATTACTGGAAGCATTCATTTCAAACTTTATTCGAAATCACCTGGAGAAGCACAAGTTGATCAATGATTCCCAACATGGCTTCGCAAGCGAGCGTTCATGTCTAACTAATCTATTAACGTTCTTTTCAACTGTTTTCGAATCAGTGGACGAGGGGCACAATTATGATGTGGTATATCTCGACTTTAGCAAAACCTTCAGCAGAGCCCCCCACGAAAGACTAATTAGAAAGGTAGAAGCTCATGGCATCAAAGATGACATCCTTAAATGGATTAGGGCGTGGTTACAGGACAGGAAACAGCGAGTGAACATTAACGGCACTATCCCATTGGAGCAACGTCACTAGTGGAGTTCCCCAAGGCTCAATACTCGGACCATTATTATTTATTATATACATAAACGACATAGATATCGCCGTAGACAGCAACAAGAAAGTAAATTTGCTGACGACACTAAAATAGGGCGTGTAATTAAATCGGATGATGACTCCGCAAAACTACAGGAAGATCTAAGCAAGTTTTTCGAATGACCTGAAAAATGGTAGATGAGATTCAATGTGAACAAATGTAAAGTACTCAGTATAGGAGATGTAAACAGGGAAACCAGATACCAGATGAACAACGATGTTATTGAGAAATCCGACTGCAAGAAAGACTTAAGAGTAATGATAAGTAGGAATCTAAAGCCAAGTAAACAATGTGTATTTGCTCAAAACACAGCAAATAGAGTACATGGGTTCATACAAAGGAGTGTTAGTTACAAGACTAGTGACGTCATCTTAAAACTATATCTTGCTCTTGGGAGACCCCATTTGAATTCAGCAGTTCAATTTTGGCCACCTTATTATAGAATGGATATAAAATCCTTGGAAAGATTTCAGAGGAGAATGACAAGACTAATCCCGGGCATTAGGAGCCTTGAGTACAGAGACAGGTTAAAGAATTGATTTGCACTCCCTCGAGAGATATGGAGTGAGGGGCGATATGATCGAGGTGTATAAATGGAAGTCAGGGCTGAACAAAGGATACATTACAAAGGTACTCAAACTATCCAACCAGGAGGGAACTCGAAACAATGGTTTTAAATTAGACAAATTTAGATTTAGGCGCGAAATAGGTAAACATTGGTTTGGAAATAGAGTAGTGGATGGTGGAACAAGTTTCCAAATATCATCATTAACTCGAATACGCTGGATAGTTTCAAACATAGGTTGGATGGATATATGAGCAATAGGGGTTGGATGTAAATGGGACTGCCCAGTCTGGGCCAATAGGCCCACTGCAGTTTCCTCCATTCTTATGTTCTTATGCTCTAAACGCACTTGGGAACTTCGTTGTTTTAATAATAATAATAATAGTAATAATAATAATAATAATAATTAACGGTTTATTGAAAGAGCATAGCAGCCAGAAAGCTGAAAATATACAGTGACATAATTGGGGAATGGGTTTCGATTTACAAATAATATACAAATAACATAAGTGATACAAATTAGATATGTAATTACTAGGTGGGGAAAAGCTCATACTACAGGGCATTTCAACATAGTGACAGTGCAAAAAGTAGGATTTACTGGGAGTGAATACACTGATTTATTACAAGTTATTGGTAATTTTTCAATGGTTGGGACTGGGCTGTTCTTATAACGATCAGTTCGTGCTCGTATGGGCTGGATTCGGCTGTGGTGTTGAACAGCAATTCTCGGGCTAGGTATCTCAGGTGATAGTAGGAGCCGGTGTTGAGGATGGTGCAGAAGCTTCTCACCAAAATTGCAGATGAGGTCGTGGTGATGGTCAGTGAGAGTCGAAAGGGTCAGTGTATTGAGCGCTTCTTGACATGTGGAGTAGGAAGGGGAGAGAATAATCTTGCATGCCCTCTTTTGCACTTTTTCCAGGTGTTTACGTTGTGTGGCATTTAGGGAGGAAGACCAAGTACGGGAGGCATAGGTGAGTTTGGGAAGTATGAATGTTGAGTAAACACTGAGGAGCTTGGGTGCAGAAACTCCGAGGGACTTAAGTCGGCGGAGGAGGTGGAGACGGAAACTGAAGGATTTGACAACTTCACTGACGTGTGGTTCCCAATTTAGTTTGTTGTCTATGGTGACGCCGAGGAGCTTGGTGGAATCTACAACCTGGAGTGTGTTGGGACCTAAAGTAACAGAAGGGGGTGGGACAATGTCGGAGGAGAGGTTGATGTGCAAAACCATGGTCTTAGTATGGTTGATGGCGACGTGGTTGTTGGTGTCCCAGTTTTGGAGACTGTTCAATAAATCCTGAAGGGCGGTAAATTCGGGAGCAGAATTTTTGACGCCGATCCCAATGGTGGAGTCGTCGACGTATTTCCAGCGAACAGGGGTTTCTCTTAGGGCATCATTGATAAGCATAAGGAAGCATAGTGGAGTCCCATCTTTGTGCCTTGGGGGACGCCACAGGTGAGTGACTGAAAGGTGGAGACAGCCCCTCGGAAGCTTAAAGCTTGGCGTCGGTCACTGAGGAAGTCTGTAAGCCATGGTATAAGACTTCTTCGAAACCCGAGGTCAATAGCTTTGTTGATTAAATTGTGGTCGACTAGGTCAAATGCTTTAGTGAAGTCAATGAAGGCGACAGCTACAGAAGTTTTTTCGTTTCTCGAGACGGCGGTATTGTAGACGAGAAGCTGACAAGTGAGTGGTGGAGGAAATTTTCATATTACCAAATTGCATAAGAACATAAGGAGTCTGCAATAGCCTGGTTGGCCTGTGCATGGCAGCTCCTGTCGAGAGTTACTACCACTCTCTATCATTCATGAATCTATCTAACCTCCTTTTAAAACTTTCCAGCATTCCAGCACTTACTACAAAGTTGCTAAGCTTGTTCCACTCGTCCACCACCCTATTTGTGAACCAGTTTCTTCCTATCTCCTTTCAAAACCTAAACTTATCCAACTTAAATCCGTTGCTACGAATCCTATCCTGCTCGGATATTATAAGAACTTTATCTATATCCCCTTTATTGATCCCTTTCACCCACTTATATACTTCTATCATATCTTCCCGCACTTTTCGTCTTTCTAGGGAATGCAAGTTTAGTTTCTTTAACCTATCTTGATATGGAAGGTTTCTAAGTCCCGGAATCATTTTTGTCATTCTTCGCTGCACCGACTCCAGTGAATTGATATCCATTCTATAATAAGGGCACCAGAACTGAATCGCATAATCGAGGTGCGGCCTGACTAGCGCAAGATATAGTTGCAATAAGACCTCTGCACTCTTAATATTTACACTTCTAGATATAAAACCTAATACTCTGTTTGCCTTACTTCGAACATTAAAGCACTGTTTTCTAGGCCGTAGGTCCGGGCTTACAAGTAACCGTAAGTCTCTTTCACAAGTCGACTTCTCTAGGTTGATGTTGTTACGACTCCTGCAATATCAGCATAAGCCCAGTCGAACACAAAACTTTCACAGATTAGGCTGGGTATTGGGGTGATTGCAATAGGTCGTAGCTGATTTAAGGATTGTGGGCTGGTTGACTTGGGCACTGGTGATACATAAGAAGTCTTCCAGTCAGCTGGGCATCTGGCTTGACTGAGAGAAGCATTGATGATGGAGCAGAGGGGTTTAGCAAGCTCCTATGTGGTTATCAACATAAACATGAATCACGTGCACTTACAGTAATTTATTTACTTATATATATATATATATATATATATATATATATATATATATATATATATATATATATATATATATATATATACTTCATTTTTAGTCCATTTAACACGCGGACTTTGAACATATAATCAACGACCTCACCAGCAAGGAATCGAACCCTCGACCTACTGGGTGTGACTAGGGAACGCTTACCGGCTAGGCCACAAGGACACTAAAAGCAGTTCTAGACTGTTATATTTCACACAAAGCCTGTTCATCGAGCTGATGGCGCCGTGAACCTCAATGGGAAACTGCCCGTGCCTCTTATGTGGTGTCAGTAGCATTTTACCGAATCCAGCTGGTATGAAACGCGAGGTACATATATATACTTCATATTTAGTCCATTTAACACGCGGACTTTGAACATATAATCAACGACCTCACCAGCAAGGAATCGAACCCTCGACCTACTGGGTGTGAGTAGGGAACGCTTACCGGCTAAAATGAAATATACATGGTACCTCGTGTTTTATACCAGCTGGATTCGGTAAAATGCTACTGACATCCACATAAGCAGCACGGGCAGTTCCCAATGAGAGGTTCACGGCGCCATCAGCTCGATGAACACTGAACAGGCTTTGTGTGAAATATCACATAGTCTAGAACTGCTTTTAGTGCTCTTGTGGTATGGTCGGTAGCGTTCCCTGGTCCCATGCATTAGGTCCAGGGTTCGAGTCCTGGCTGGTGAGGTCGTTGATTATATATATCACTGTAGGTGCGCGTGATCCAAGTATATGCTGATAACCACAAAGAAACAAGAAAACACGAAGTTCCCAAGTGTTTTCGTGTGTACAGACAAAGGAGAAATACTTGACAAGGCTAATATAAAGATCTTATAATTAGACTTAAACAGCATAAATGTAGTGTTAGGACAGGCCAGGAATCCAATGCACTGTTCATTCATATGAGAGAGAATAAGAATTGCATTGACTGGGATAATGCCTCTTCAATATTACCTTGCAATTCAATTGTCAGTAGGAACAGTATAGAATCCAGTCTCATTAAACATACTGTACTACATCTGTCAACATGAATTTGAGTATTGGTATGTACAAACTGGATAATTTTATGATTAAGAAGATTTGTAACCAGGTGAGAAGGTTGGGTCATCTTACCTTATGACCTGACTACGGACAGCTGCTATGCTTAGAGATGGCAAGGTCATTTTTTTTTATTAAGACGAGTAGTAAAGGTCACTGCCTTATGACCGAAACATTGTGGACCCCTGCTGGCCCCTAGGGACTTGATCTCGCTCTCCTCTACTGTATATATTAGCCTTATCAAGTATTTCTCCTTAGTTTGTACTCACTGAAAGTTACTCGTGTGCCCTGAAGAAACCAGTGATGGGTAGGGAAACACTGAATAACACTGAGTCCGTTTATTATGGATGAGAGAAATACAAGTGGTGACTCGCGTGTGCCATGCACGGCTCAAACAGTCAGACTGGGGCTGCCTTGCCATATGGCAGCCTCGGGGCAATGTTGCCACATAACACGTGCATGGTGCCACTTGATTATATATATAAATGCTACTCGGCACAGTAGCTTATGTACAGGGTTGCTACTAGGCACAGTAGCTTATGTACAGGGTTGCTACTCGGCACAGTAGCTTAGATACTCACCCCTGAAGATGTGAATTACATATATATATATATATATATATACAGTATATTCTTCATATTCATATGCTACAGTTATTTGAAAATACAGAAGAGCACATGGATTGCACGACAAAGGAAAGTGATGTGATGTGATGTGGCGTGAATTTGTACTGCACTGAAAATGTTCTGGGCCTGCCCAGTTCGATTAAAACATCAGTGAAAGCTTGAAGCGTGCTGATATTACCATTTGGAATAAAAGATTAGGTTAGTCTTGGTTAGGTTTGGTTAGTTCTTTTTTTTTATCGAGCTGCGTATGTCCAGAACATTTTCAGTGCCCTACAATACAATCTCAGTACGTGACCTTGGCAGGCTGTAGGCGGGGAACCTAGTAAATGATGGTCAGTTCATCAAATTCATAGACCTCTATTATCACTCTTTTATTTTCCAGATAACATTAGCACATGAAAATGTGTGTTATCCTCCCGTGTGACGGTCGGCTCCACTATTGAGTATCTTCTACTCCACCAATCCTCCAAGGTTTCATTCACTTATCACCTTCTGTGCCTTACCCTGACCTTCTTACCTTCCGTTTGACCATAATTATTTCTACCATTAACGCACCTTTTTCTTATTCCATCCATTTGTTAAAATTTAATTTGTGATCCTTTCAGTTTAACCTCTTTTAAGTTTTTCTCCCAGCCTCTGTTACATCTTTGAAGAGTATCGAAAATCTGTATTGGGTTTCAGATTCTTGTTCTATCCTTTCCTTTGTTTTCTTATTTCCCGAATTTCATATAATATCATACAACTTTTCTTTTGATTTCTTAAGTTTTGACCTCATTACTTGGACTTGGTGTGACCACAGTATGCTGTGGCAATATTACTCTACAGTATTTTCATTACCCAATTATAGGTATAATTATGTCTTTGGTTGATAAAGCTGTGAATATGCAAAAATCATTTTCTTTCTTTACATAAGTCAACTAACACTTTTCTATTTTAATTTCTGATATTTTCTGGTGCTATATACAGTAAACAACAAGTGACCAATATCACTGATCAACAGGAGATGAGTTAGTTAAAATATAGACAGCGCCCTTGAGTGGTAAAACAAAACGTGTTTTGAGAGTTGTAAACACAAAAGGACTTAGATAAGGTATAAATAAAGGCATGTACTGTACGGTACTGAAGTCAAAGTCAACAAGAAAAAAACAAACACTGTATTTTACCAACATATTACGTTATGAAAATAGAACTGGGTAGAAAAACTCATAATGATCAATAATTATGGCGGAGTGTAGGTCTTTTTTTCTTTTTTAAAGGGATTGGCCCACCCGGGCACAGGTCATCGACCCACAACGGGGCCTAGGGGGCGAAAAAAATAAGAGTAAAAAGAAATTGAATATAGAAAAAAAGGTTATATTAATCTACACCACGAAGATGCCGGAAAACCAGCTTCTTAAAGTGAGACTGATTGTATGAGTGTGGAAATACAGAAGAAGGCAGAGCATTCCACAGTTTGGCTGTGTGAGGAAAGACGGTTGTACTATAACGGGTTATTCTAGTGTGACCGACATCCAAAGAGAAACGGTGGGCACCGCGGGGAAAACGTGTGTTATGAGCCCACGGCCTTGCCGGCAGTACACAGGATGCCAAATCCACCGAGCATTGCCCGTTAAAGTACCTGTAAAAGAGAGAGAGTGAAACAACATTGCAGCAAAGACAAAGGGAAGAGAGATTATCAACTAAAGGAGGAGAGTTAATAGGACGAAATGCCTTTGAATCCACCCAGATATGAGAGCAGCACTCCAAGTTAGGACGAATGAATCCCTTATATACCTGAAGCAACTGCTGCTCAGGAGTGAAGTAGCTACGGCATCTGTACAGCATTCCCAGCTTTCGGGAGGCAGCTTTAGCAATGTTGAGGCTGTGTGGTTTCCATGACATAGTGGAGAAAATGGTGAGGCCTACCATACCTATTTTAAAATTTGGCAAAATGATTGTATCCTGAAATGTGATTGGTGGGAGATTTTCTATTTTGGAAAATGTAATTGGTAAATACTGTGTTTTATTACTATTGAATTTAACCAAATTTCTACCTCCCCATTCGGAGATGCTGTACAGATCCGTATTAATAGATGAAACGATATCAGCTCTAGAAATAAATCTAGTTTGAGAGTTAAGGGGAAGGGGGAAATGTGAAGAAGAGTCAAGAGTAGAATCATCAGCGTAAGAATGGATAGAATTAGTTGTCGTGTGAAGTAAATCATTGATAAAAAGAAGGAAGAGAGTAGGTGAAAGAACAGAACCCTGTGGGACACCACTATTGGTACAAAAAGAGCGAGAGATCGATTCCTCGACAACAACTGCCATGGATCGGTTCTCAAGGAAGCTAGAGATTAGAGAACAACGTGAGAGAGAGGGAAGTTTAGAAAGCAAAGACTTGTGCCATTCCCTATCAAATGCTTTGGAGATGTCGATGGCCACGACGAAAGTTTCCCCATAATTCCTAAGAGAGGATGACCAAAGATGGGTGCAATAGGAAAGCAGATCACCAGTAGATCTCGTCTGGCGAAAGCCATACTGGTGATCCGACAAAAGAGAGTGGCGTTCAAGGTGACGGAGGAAATGAGAGTTCCAGATAGTTTCGAAAATCTTAGATAGGAAGGAAGTTTGGGCAATGGACCGATAGTTATAGGGATTGGAATGGTCACCCTTCTTCGGGATGGGCTGAACCAAGGCATGTTTCCAAGAAGAAGGAAAAGTTTGGGTTTTAAGACAAAGGCGAAAGAGGCGAGTAACCACAGGGGCCAGAGCTTCAGCACACTCCCTCAGAACACGAGGGCGTATTCCGTCCGGTCCATGCGCCTTACTCACATGCAGTCTGGATAACACACCAGCTTTCCTACGAGTGGAGATTATAAGAAAGTGCATATAAGTTCAGTAGGAGGAGCAGGAGTAGGAGGGAAAGAGTTGGAATCGTCGACAGTGGAGTTAGGGGGGAATAAGGTACCAAAGAGATTAGCCTTATCAGGGGGAGAGTTAGCTATCGAGTTATCAGGTCGGAAGAGGGGAGGAAAAGAAGGCGTGCAGAAGTTATTACAGATGTTTTTGGTTTAGGAAGAGAAGGATTTACTAGAGCAGTGTTTTTCAAACTTTTTTTGCTGCGACCCACAGCCAGAACGACAATTTGAATTGCGACCCATTAAACCTAAGTGTAATGATATGAAATGAGTAAATCAAAGACAAACACTGTTCACAATTTTCCTTTATTTATCATCGACAAAATTCATGTAAATTTCTCATGATCCATTTATATTTGAATTATATGTATCCAATTGTATGAAAGTAAAAATATTCTGATTTATTTTCGCGACCCATTTTTATTTTGCGACCCAATTTATTTATTTCGCGACTCACTGAAGGGTCGGGACCCATAGTTTGAAAACCCCTGACCTAAAGGAATAATTAGTCAGGTCAGCGGTCTTTCTTTTTATAAAATTCTGCTTGGCCCTACGAAGAATAGCCTTACAACGATTCCTAGAAGTAATGAAAGAGGTGTGGGTGAAAGGAGGAGATAATTTCATAGCATGATATGCCCTATCTCTCTCCATACATGCAAGAGAACAGGAGCGATCAAACCATGATTGTAAAGTGAAAGTTTTAGTAGAAGACCTGAACGATGGCTTCTGAATGTCGATAAAGTTGTCTCTGGACTCCCGAAGTTTACCAATGATATTTTTGTTTATATATAAGAGGTTTTTGTATGAGACCCGCCGATACTGTTGTACTCTGGTGAACCCGCCGTGGGACACTGTTGTACTCCGGTGAACCCGCCGATACTGTTGTAATCTGGTGAACCCGCCGATACTGTTGTACTCTGGTGAACCCGCCGATACTGTTGTACTCTGGTGAACCCGCCCTGGGACACTGTTGTACTCCGGTGAACCCGCCGATACTGTTGTAATCTGGTGAACCCGCCGATACTGTTGTACTCTGGTGAACCCGCCGATACTGTTGTACTCTGGTGAACCCGCCGTGGGACACTGTTGTACTCCGGTGAACCCGCCGATACTGTTGTACTCTGGTGAACCCGCCGTGGGACACTGTTGTACTCGGATGAACCCGCCGATACAGTTGCACTCTGGTGAACCCGCCGTGGGACACTGATGTACTCGCCAATAGTCACATCGTTGTACAGTAATTAGATATTTGTTTAATCTTGTCAGTAAGATCATTAACTTGACACAGTCGTACTGTACTGGCCTCAGTTAAAAGTATAATGCTTCACGTTTATAATGAGAAAACCGTTATATATTTTTCATCACAGTTTTCTTCACCTTCCTGCAGCATCACGTTAGTTATGGCTATTGCTCGTCGCTCTTTGCTGAGTTAACGTATCAGTACTAACCATTTAATCGATTCGTGATTAATTTAGGGTGGTTCAGGTAACGCTGCTAGCGTTTAGGTGTTAACTATCAATAACGGATGTTGCAGCAGCTAACAAGAGTTCGGATTTAATAATACATTTGTATTGGGAAATGGTATTTAATGTAAATACTGTAGATAAAACATTAGTCAGCATTGCCCAAACTCAAAAATAGAATATGTAAGATGATTTTTTAGTAAGTTTAAAATATTTTTAGCTTGTAGAACAAACTGTGCTTGTTGGTGAGTCTTATAAAAATATTAAGGGGGGGGGGGGTGCTAATTCGTCTTGAAACCAATTTTTTATTAAAGATCCAGTAAAAGGAAGAATTTAGGCAGACTAATTTTCCTCATTTAATTGTACCTTACTATATTTAATTGCAGAATGTCTACAGTGTCTTTCGCGTACTGTAACTGTGTAATATAAAATAATGTTATTAATTGTCTTATTAAAATCTGTAGGTTAATGATAACGGTATAGTGGAGTTATTCCACCGGCCCGGGCCGTTCCTTTAGCCTCGCCTTTCGCCTCGTCGCAACTCTCCAAAATGATGAAATTTTGTCACAATGACTTGAACATTTTCGCCGAGGTAAAATGAAGATAGTTGACTGTTATGCATCAATTGACAGAAAATCTCTCTTCAGTTTTTGGTTGGTTGTACAGTACCCTTGGTTGGTACGCTCTTAATTATTTACCCTGGAGTATTGTTTGCTTGTAATATTACTAACACAGACCAGGTTTTATTTGAGTAGTAATGAAGATGTCTGCTACCTCACATCTACGCCTTTAAAAGAGAAATAAATATAAAGCGTCATTCTTGCATGTCAAATCTCCGTTCCTCACTACTAGACATGAAGGTGACCATGCAGGAGGAACACGATAATAACTCAAATATGAACTCTTAAAAACATTTTGCTCTTACATACTTGGAAACTCTCTCTCTCTCTCTCTCTCTCTCTCTCTCTCTCTCTCTCTCTCTCTCTATATATATATATATATATATATATATATATATATATATATATATATATATATATATATATATATATATGGAAACAACGGAGCACCTTAGCTTTCGTCTTTATTCAAGACATCAAGATTTATCTTATCCACGTTTTCATTGTGGATTTACATGAAATATATATATATATATATATATATATATATATATATATATATATATATATATATATATATATATATTAGTGTGTGGAAGTGTAAGTATCTTTCCTCTGCCGTTCTGCCTTTCAAGTAGGTCAATAATCCCCAACCTTTTGTAGGTTCTGGGCCAATTTTATCTTTGTAAACATAGTGGACGGCGCCAGAATTTTGGATCTACATTCAAGAAAAAAATCTTATATATACTGTACAGTTATTTGCATTTTTACACTGTTACCAGTTACATAGTTTTTTACATTTACTCTTGGACAGGACGTGTGTCTTTACCCTAGTGTGAAGGCTGGCTCTGTCTCTGGGCCCGGTCTGGGATAAATACTCACCTCCTGTACACGACAGACTCGGGACAAACGTGCAGTCTCTCTCTCTCTCTCTCTCTCTCTCTCTCTCTCTCTCTCTCTCTCTCTCTCTCTCTCACACACTATAAAGTTGTATCAGGTTATTTCATATTTTCATTAATTTCACTCTTACAAGGACTCCCAAATAATTCACAGTTTTCTAATAAACCCCTGCGGGCTCCATGATATGGATCCGTGGGGAACTACACACGTTGGGGACCACTGAAGTAGCAAAGTTTGTCTTCGGGCGGTGCTACATAATAGGATAATTCGTATAAACACAATATATAAGTTAAGAATAAAATAATAAATTTATTTAATGATTTAGGGGAGTTTTATGTAATAAGATTTGTCATACAGGTACAGGTAACATAAGTTATTCCGGATAATCCATAATTATTCTTTGTTTTAACCCCTTGTGTACAGAAGTCTCTACGCTGAATAAAATCGTCTGGCGTTCAGCCGAGCCCAAACCAAGTTACTTTCTTTCTAAACAATGTATGAAAACAGTTCAGCGACTTTGTTTATCAACTGCCTAGCGACTGTTTTGAAATAGTTGGGATATAATTGGTAAACATTGCTGCGCATCCAGACCAAGCTACTACACCCATACAGGAATTGGCGAGGAATAGCAGTTATACTGTATAAGTGATGTCGCTGACTGAATTAGTAACCGCTGCAGTGTATGTTTGTGACTGCGTTGGGGTAAAGGGAGGAAAGAAAGGCGAAGTCCTGATTCCTAGACGTTGGTGGCTGAAGAAAGTTTTGGAAAGAGGAACAACATATTGAGATAAACTTATGACAGAACTGAGAAAGTGGATGGAGCTGGATTTAGAAACTTTTAAGAACATCAGCATCTGATTTTGAAATACTCCTGCAAATGATTGTTAAAAGAAATTATCGCGAAAGGATACAACTATCAAGCCTCAATCTCAGTAAGAAAGAAACGATGTACTGTACAGTATCTCGTGTCCCATTTTTGATGGGAGACAGACAACACGTAAAATCCTGTCCCACAACTGTTTCGAAATAGTAATCTCAACAAATTTGGAGGGTTGCGAAACATATAGAATACAGACCTAATCTTGTCTCGCAACAGTATCTTGCACCTTGGTTCTGGACTAGGCATTAAAAGTGGCGTCTCCGTAGTGGAGATATTGAAGATAGTTTATTGGCCCCTTGTGTACGGGGTTCTCACTGTGCTGAATAAAATCGCATTGCTTTAGCCGAATAAAGCGTTAAAAGTGGCGGCCCCGCAGTGAAGGGGTTACTAAAGATCGCTGCTAAGTATGTATGTATGTCTTCTAGTTCACGTAACGTGCGTAAGGTTCTTTGCAATTTATACGTTGCATTATGTAACGCAACTGATGTCCCACAACGGTAATTATGATCACAGTTTACTGCCCTCTGTACCCTGGTAGCTTCCCTGAATTACTAACTATGAATCCATCGTCGGCTGCTGGTATGTTTCTTGTGCTGGGCATACTGATGGTGGGACACACGACACCCATCAACAGACAACACCGCCACAACTTATATTTCCCTGCGTCCGTAGGTAATATTTTACCGTAGTTACTAACTATCAAGATAATAATAATAATAATATTAATAATAATGACCAGGACAAATGACAAGGACAACTGGAAACAGGATACGGGTACGCTCCCTCCAGGGGGGCGTATCCGAAAAACGGCCAGTTAAACATCAAATTCGCCTCCTTGATTGAAGCAAAGGACTCATTCATAGTCCTTTGCCTTGAAGAAAAGGACGTGGACAACATGCTCTCTGCCGAATCAACAAAGAAATTAAAAGAACGGGATTTTGAAAAAGTAATACCACCACAAAGTGTAGACAGGAACATACTGAACAATACACAGCATACTGAACAAAACACCAAGCTACATAGCTAAAAATATTAAGAGAGGAACCCATGGGCAAGAGTTGAGGAGGTGGTGCTAATGCCTGGTGCACCTACCATGATGAAAGTCAGGTTTGGAGAGATCTCCATCGCTCAAAAAGCCCTAGAGAATGGCCTCTGCATCTCCCACTACCACCTATCAAAACAACAAATTGAACAGGAGGCATTTTACTCAATAACACCGTGTTGGAACTGCTACAAAAGCAATCATCTATCAATAAACTTTCCCCCAAAATATAAGAGGTTCTGCTCTGAATGCGCAGCAGAGGGCCACACATTCAGAGAATGTAGTAACAAGGATAACCCCAAATGCCTGAACTGCAATGGGGACCACAGAACACTGGCAGCACATTGTCCCACAAGGAAAGAAATAATTAGGAAACTGAGAGAAAAGGAAAAGGCAAACAAGAAGATAGAAACGGACCATAACAAAACATATGCAGTAATTGCAAAGCTGCAAGACACCACCTCCAAAGTCCTGAAGAAAACCAAAGAAAACCCCCTCATGCAACCTACATACCTTAATTTGAGCGAAAGACCGCCATTCACAATACTAACTGTTATCACCGCTGGCTTATTAAGCTGGTGTCAGTTGCTGACGATCGCTGACTTGCCCGAACAAATTGGATCTCTCAGCCTGCGACCACGGGCCCCCCCTCCCCCCCACGCTGCCTGTTGCCTCGTCAGACTTTGGCGGCTGGGGGGGGGGGGGGGGGGGCGGTGTTTACGGACAAGAGGTCCTGAATCTGCTGAATGTATGTATAGTTTAGGGTGGCGTGGCTCTCATGACGCAGATCGTCCTCCCGAGTGATGCACTCCCCCCCCCCCCCCCCCACGAGACCTGTGACCTCGCCAGACTCTGGCACCACCAGGAGTGTTATTACCGCTGGCGTCAGTACTGGCGTGTGAGCGCTGGCGTCTGCTGCCTTACCCGAACAAAGATTGGGGGGTCCTGATCCCGCTAAATGTATGGTCTAAAGGGTGGCGTGGCCGCCTGGACTCCAGGAGATCGCTCTCTCGAGTGATGCTGTAAGGAGCAGCCCTCTGTTCGCACTGGTAAACACCGACTCAATCCTGTCCAAAAATTTGTGTTGAGACAATTTACGCAGTACTGTTGTCTCTTGGAACACCACACTGATCTGCATTGACTCGCACTTGTAAGGACAGCATAAGTGATGACATACCCCTCGGTACTGAAATATTGTTAACTAATTACGTCTACTCGTTTCTGCCTAACCTGGAGTAATAAGACAATGCAGAATGAAGCGAAGTTAAGATTAATAGAGTTATGAACTTTGTGTTATGTCTGTATGTTTAATAAATTGTGATTAAGATAAAATTGTGAGACTAATTATGTATCAGATGAATCACCATGTAATATTATGAACATCTCTGCAGGTTTTGACCACATCAATAAATATTGAATGCTTCAAAAGGCGGGTTTAAATCATTCCCTTCGACTTGCTCGTCACCTGAACGTCCATAACCATGGCGTTTATACTAACCACTATTATTCATGCACACATCAACAACATTGCAAAGCCAGGATCTTTTGGAAATACGATCAGGGAAATGTTTGCTGCCAATAATCTGCCGGAGGTGAGATTCCCAGACGACGCCCCATCAACAGAAATATTTAAAATTGTTACCGAGAATAACTTGGGAATAACTAAACCACAGGAACAAACAACCAAACTTATTATAGAAGAAAACGTGATGGAAATAGACCCGATCAGCCAACCAGTCACACCACACCACAAATCATCAGATTCCACAACTCAGCCGACAGAGAAACCACGAACTGCCAAAGCTGACCTAACCAAAGTGAAAACAAAAAAAGAATCCCACACTGGCCACCGTGCCCCACATCTTCGCCAACCAAAATGCAGGCAGCAGACCTAGGAGATGAGATCGGTATCCGTCTCTACTCAGTTAACACACCACCTACAATATCAAGTGATAGACTTCTGCAGGAAATCAAGGAAGGCACAGTCAAATTCACCTACGAAGATGACAGGGGGGAAGAATCCTACATAGAAACGTTGATAAATGCAGGTCTAATAAACACCAAATACAACAAAATTGAAAGGGTAGACGTAACTAAGTTCAAGAAAATCAGAACGGGACTAAAGGAAGAAAGAAGTAAACACTCGCCAGGAGATACACGAGCCAGCAAACACCCTGCACCAAGTTCTCGGCATCCTCGACTTTGCAAAACAAATCATTGAAGATAATCCAACACAACGTTCTTGCCTGGACCCTGGCGAGGAAAACAGAACTCATTAACATATACAGCACAATAGACCCAGATATCATTCTTATCAACGCTCACGGGCGAAAAGATAACGAAAAAATAAAAATATTTATTTAGCACGTCTACCGAAGAAACATCTACGAAGAACTACATGACGGGACAGCAATAGCAATTAAACGAACGATTCAACACAAAATAATTGACAACTTCCAAGGTAACTTCCTGGCAGTAGAAATAAACACCACCAAAGGACCAACAATAATAGGAACATCATACCTACCATTCAGAAGACCAATATTCCCGATAGGCGACCTCCTAAAACTAATCAGGCGAAACAGCCGGCATACTTAAGAACATAACATAAGAACATAAGAATGGAGGAAACTGCAGCGGGCCTATTGGCCCATACTGGGCAGTCCCGTTTACACCCAACCCCTATTGCTCATATGAGCATCCAACCTATGTTTGAAGCAATTCAGCGTATTCGAGTTAATGATGATATTTGGTAACTTGTTCCATTCATCCACTACTCTGTTTCCAAACCAGTGTTTACCTATTTCGCGCCTAAATCTAAATTTGTCCAATTTAAAACCATTGTTACGAGTTCGCTCCTGGTTGGATAATTTGAGTACCTTTGTAATGTCCCCTTTGTTTAGCCCTGCCTTCCATTTATACACCTCTATCAGGTCGCCCCTCGCTCTACGTCTCTCAAGGGAGTGCAAATTAAGATGCTTTAACCTGTCTCTATACTCAAGGTTCCTGATACCCGGGATTAGTCTTGTCATTCTCCTCTGAATTCTTTCCAAGGATTCTATATCCATTCTGTAATACGGTGACCAGAACTGGACTGCGTAATCCAGGTGTGGTCTCACAAGAGCAAGATACAGTTTTAGGATGACCTCGCTAGTCTTGTAACTAACACTCCTTTGTATGAACCCAAGTACTTTATTAGCCTTGTTTCGAGCAAAAACACATTGTTTACTTGGCTTAAGGTTCCTACTTATCATTACTCCTAAATCTCTCTCGCAGTCGGATTTCTCTATGGCATCGTTGTTCATCTGGTATCTGGTTTCCCTGTTTACATTTCCTATACTGAGTACTTTACATTTGTCAATGTTGAATTTCATGTGCCATTTTTCAGACCATTCGAAAAATTTGTTTAGATTTGAACTCTCGACACACAACCCTTGGACATCACAACAGAAACCCCGCTGGAGTAGTACTGCACAACCTAATTGAGCAAGGCAGCATTACACACCTAGGCCCAGACTTTCAAACATTCATAGCACCGGGAAACTCTGGGAATCCCGACATAATTCTGACAAACAGACACCACCACTTTCACACACACATAAAACCTGGACCCGCCAGCACCAGTGACCACATACCCATAATAGCAACTTTTCCACATCTCCAATACAAATTCCCTCGACACCAAGATATTCATTTAATAGAGCTAACTGGGAAGTTTCAAAACAGCTCTCAACACCGACGAAACAATAACTCTCCACAACAAATACACCAACAAGATCGATATTGCCTTAGAAACCTGGTATTCGAAAATCACAACAGCCATGAAAAACAACATCCCAAAAACAACATATGGCACACTACCATATGGACAACTAACACACGAAGAAAAAATCATCCAAACCAGGTTCACCAACCTACAAGAATTTATAAAAACACACGGCTGGAGCCCACACATCACTGTATTGTATAGAAATCTCAAAGAAGAATTACTAGAAAGGTGCAAAGTAAAACACAGCGAGAAATGGAACCAGCTAATAACCAACACACAAGCAGACTACAAAAGCCCAAAAGCCTTCTGGACAAAAATAAAAAATCTCATGGGAACCAACTCCGAGGAGAGCAGCTACATAAGAACATAATAACATAAGAAAATAAGGAGTCTGCAATAGGCCGGTTGGCCTGTGCATGGCAGCTCCTGTCGAGAGTTACTACCACTCTCTATCATCCATGAATCTATCTAGCCTCCTTTTGAAACTTTCCAGAGTTCCCGCACTTACTACAAAGTTGCTAAGCTTGTTCCACTCGTCCACCACCCTATTTGTGAACCAGTTTCTTCCTATCTCCCTCCTAAACCTAAACTTATCCAACTTGAATCCGTTGCTCCGAGTCCTATCCTGCTCGGATATTATAAGAACTTTATCTATATCCCCTTTATTGATTCATTTCACCCACTTAAATACTTCTATCATATCTCCCCGCACTCTTCGTCTTTCTAGGGAATGCAAGTTAAGTTTCTTTAACCTATCCTGATATGGATGGTTTCTAAGTCCCGGAATCATTTTTGTCATTCTTCGCTGCACCGACTCTAGTGAATTTATATCCATTCTATAATAGGGACACTAGAACTGAACCGCATAATCGAGGTGCGGCCTAACTAGCGCAAGATATAGTTGCAATAAGACCTCTGCACTCTTGTTACTTACACTTCTAGATATAAAACCCAATACTCTGTTTGCCTTATTTCGAACATTTACGCACTGTTTTCTAGGCCGTAGGTCCGGGCTTACAAGTACCCCTAGGTCTCTTTCACAAGTCGACTTCTCTAGGTTGATGTTGTTAAGGCTGTATACATTATAAGTATTTGTTCTTCCAATATTAAGTACGCTGCACAACAACGGCAAGAAGATTACAGAACCAAAACTCAAGGAACCAATATTCAGAACATTCTGGAGCAGCATCTACCAAATCACGGATGAGGACAACCGAAACTTCTGCAGAGAAACAGAACACTTGGTGGAAACACACTTGAACCAAAACACAGACAAATAGCAACAATCCAGGATAATCAGCCTCAACACGTTAGAGAATAACGAACCACTAATTGCTCCAGTAACCACACATGACATTACAAAACCAATTTCAAGCTTCAAGAATAAATCGCCCGGAATAAGTCAAATAAACAAAACCGTGCTGCAAAACATACCACCACCAATGATCAAACAGCTTGCAGACATCTTCATTGCTTCAATAGCAAGCGGATTATTCCCATCCAAATTTAAAATGGCAAAAATAAGACTCATTCCAAAACAAGGAAAGAACCCAACACAGGCAGGAAACTACAGACCCATATCACTACTCGAAACACCTGGCAAAATCCTTGAAAAAATAATAAACCAGAGACTAAGAAACCACTTAGAGTATGAAGATAAACACAACCAGAGAAAATATGGCTTTAGGAAAACCCGAGGCACCAACACCGCAATAGCCTTAATATACGAATTCATCGCAAATGCAGCCAGCAACAGAAACCAATGTAACATAGTACTCAGAGATGTCATCAAAGCCTTCGACAAAGTATGGCATGAAGGGCTCAAATACAAGATCATCCAACTCAACATGCCTCCCAACATCACGGCTCTCTGCAATTTCCTTGACAACAGACAGTGCAAACTCACCATCGACAACTACACAGGTCAAAACTTCGCCCTTTACAGTGAAGTACCACAAGGCAACAACATATCACCAACACTATACACCATATATACAGCGGACATGCCAAAACCAAGAAACTCAGAGTACATTGCATACGCAGACGACGTAACCCAAATTATACAATACCCAGGGAAATCCAAACAAATGATGGCAATCAGAACTAGCCGAGAAATAGAAACCACAAACAATTATGAAAGGAAATGGAAAATTAAAACAAACACACAAAAACTGAAGATAATTCATATAGCTAAAACGCAGAAAATGGGAAAATCCTCTCCCTGAAAATTACAAGGAACGGCATACTACCACATATCACAGAAAGAATTGCAAAAGCCAAGGCCCAACTAACTAAACTCAGAAGATTCCGCAAATTAAACACTAATACACAGCTACACCTTTACAAAGCACTAGTCAGACCACACCTGAAATATCCCCCAATTCCACTCAACACTATAACAAAATCAAATAAACTCAAAATACAAGCAGTTCAAAACGCAGCCCTCAGAAGAGCAGCAAAACTCAGACCACCATATACAAAAAATTCCAGCGAGCTACACACAGAACATAACCTAACCACAATCAACATCAGAACACATAATCAAGCAGAAGCAATATGTGAAAAACTACAAGAATTAGAAGACCCCAAATTCCAACAATTAATGAAAAAAGATATTACCAGAACACACAACTGGTGGCCAAAGAGCATAACATATGACAACACAGAACCAGAACCAATATACACGAAATAAAAACGAAGAGACTCATAGGACACGGAGGACCCCCTCCCCAAACACTACAAACTAGCTTAGCTTAGATTAGCTTGGCATCCCTTCCCTTCCCTTGCTGTAGTGGACATGAACTGCTGGCATGGCAGACTTAACCTCGTCCCCGCAAGGTGGACAGCCCACCTGCTATCAATCTCCCTCTTTATTTCCCACTTCCTAACCTTTTACCCTCCTCCTATACTGTCTTCCACCTTCCTGAGCCAATGGCTCTCTTCTCTCCATCCCATCGTCGTCGTGGTCAGCGACAAAACGGCAGTTGGCAGTTGAAGGGGAGAGTATCCACTACAATAGTCCAAATATACACACATTGTTTAGATTGGATTAAATTCATTAAATGAAGTGGAGATTAAAAACACAATACGTCAACGGAACACTAACAGAGAGGTGCCAGTTGGTTCAGGGCTTTGCCGATGCTTCACTTGTCTTCGCCCACGGCCTCTTCATACAGTTTATCTTCCATGCAATATTGAAGAGAAAGAGGTTTACCGTGGATAAGCATAGGCCAGGATGGCAGACATAGAATTGACGGAGCTCAAAACTCAGGAAAATTCCATCGACAAAGCTGTAACCATCGCTTAAAAAGGAAAAACTAAAACATATTTCATAGATCCATTGGTTCCGGGTAAGTCATTGGAGCCATGCTGTGCCCAGGTAGTGTTGGAATGACTGTAGGGGTAATTCAGGTTGCTGCAGGAAAAAAACACACACAGTATATTACCTCTTTATTGTGAACACACAAGAAGTTACGTTCCTTTTACAGAAAAAGTTTATATGTTTATATTTCATAATAGACCTTCATCATCATATCTTACAAGGAAGGTGAACCAGTTCATGCAAGAACCGCTCGCGGGAGGAGTAAGATGACGGGAAAGAAGCTCTCACAGGCTCACAGCAAATGGTTGGGTTGGGAGCCACTCGGTGCTGGTAGTGGTCGTGGCTGAAGCAGCAAAACAACGCCAGTAACCGCGTGGTGTTGGTCGAGGTTGGGAGTGTGCCGCTCCTTAGTGTGTGGAGCCTTGACGCAAACTTTACTTTCCTCTGTGAATGGAGGATTAATTGAAGAAACACTGTGATCCTAAGATCTAGAATATTGTTACAACTTTGAATGCTAAGCTGATACGGCTATTAGTGATTATTTTAATTTTGTTAAAACACCATTTCCAGTGATAACACTGGGTAGAATGATCAAAATCTAAAGCGGGGTGGCAAATATGCAAGTGTTTTTTGCACTACTCACTAATTGCACTGCTACCTGGCAAATGGTGAATGGAATTACATACGCATCTTTGAACCTGGATTAAAATGAAATAAGGTGAAGGCCTGAAGTACTGCAGGTAAGCGCAGTAGTTATATATTTTAGTTATGTATTTGAAAAGTAAATGTGGAAAGACATTTGTTGTGAGAATAATGTATAATTATATTTTCCAAATAATAATTATTTTATTTGGTTGCTTATTGTCTTGAAAAATCATTTTGTAATATTGTACTTGTGTTATGACAGCGACTTTATTTATAGAAACTTTGTGACCAGAGAGACATGTTGATATATTGACGACTGGAGGTTGTAGTTGTTTATAAGTAATAAGTTCATGGATGGTAAGACAAACCTGGAAAGGAAAGTTACTGTTTCTAAACGTTCTAAATCAGTTTCACCCAGATTGAGAGGTGAATAACAGCGTAATTGTTCACATGATTTGCATTTTTAAGAGGGGTAGTAAAGACCCTGGCAGTTAAATCATTTAAAGCGAAATAACCACAATCCAAATACAACCTGGATGACTTTGTGTAACAGGAGTGAGTAGTAGTAGTAGTAGTTGTTGTTGTTGTTGTTGTTGATTGAGTTTGATGGCTTCTTTTATGCTTTAATTCCATACGTAATAGCCTTGCTTATACGTATGATGCAAAATCTGATTGTTCCTAAATCATGCTCAGCAAACTTGGTATTTGCAGACACACGTTATATCACACCTCTGTTGGGGGTCATTTTCACATCTTAGGGGACACTTGAGACATGGTGCTGCCGGAAGACACTCACAAAACACCTCACACCTCACACTATTACTAGGAGACACAACCACAGCTCTACCAGGAGACAACCACAACACTACCAGGAGACAACCACAACACTACCAGGAGACACAACCACAACCCTACCAGGAGACACAACCACAACGCTACCAGGAGACAACCACAACACTACCAGGAGACACAACCACAACGCTACCAGGAGACAACCACAACACTACCAGGAGACAACCACAACACTACTAGGAAACACCCACAACACTACCAGGACACAACCACAACGCTACCAGGAGACAACCACAACACTACCAGGAGACAACCACAACACTACCAGGAGACAACCACAACACTACCAGGAGACACAACCACAACGCTACCAGGAGACAACCACAACACTACTAGGAGACAACCACAACACTACTAGGAAACAACCACAACACTACCAGGAGACAATCACAACACTACCAGTAGACACAACCACAACGCTACCAGGAGACACAACCACAACACTACCAGTAAACACAACCACAATACTACTAGGAAACACAACCACAGCACTACCAGGAAACAACCACAACCATACCATGAAACACAACCACAACACTACCAGGAACACAACCACAACACTACCATGAAACACAACCACAACACTACCAGTAAACACAACCACAACACTACTAGGAAACAACCACAACGCTAACAGGAAACACAACCACAACGCTACCAGGAGACAACCACAACACTACCAGGAAACACAACCACAACACTACCAGGAAACACAACCACAACGCTACCAGAAGACAACCACAACACTACCAGGAGACAACCACAACACTACCTGGAGACAACCACAACACTACCAGGAAACAACCACGACGCTACTAGGAGACAACCACAACACTACCAGGAGACAACCACAACACTACCAGGAGACAACCAAAACACTACTAGGAGACAACCACAACACTACCAGGAGACAATCACAACACTACCAGGAGACAACCACTACACTACCAGGAAACTTAACCACAACACTACCAGGAGACAACCACAACACTACTAGGAGACAACCACAACACTACCAGGAGACAACCACAACACTACCAGGAGACAACCACTACACTACCAGGAAATACAACCACAAGGCTTCTAGGAGAAAACCACAACACTACCAGGAGACAACCACAACACTACCAGGAGACAACCACAACACTACCAGGAAACACAACCACAACGCTACTAGGAGACAACCACAACACTACCAGGAGACAACCACAACACTACCAGGAGCCAACCATAACACTACCAGTAGACAACCACAACACTACCAGGAAACACAACCACATCACTACCAGGAAACACAACCACAACACTACCAGTAAACAAAACCACAACACTACTAGGAAACACAACCACAGCACTACCAGGAAACAACCACAACCATACCAGAAAACAACCACAACCATACCATGAAACACAACCACAACACTACCAGGAACACAACCACAACACTACCATGAAACACAACCACAACACTACCAGTAAACACAACCACAACACTACTAGGAAACAACCACAACACTCTCAAGAGACAACCACAACGCTACCAGGAGGCAACCACAACACTACCAGGAGACTACCACAACACTACCAGGAGACAACCACACCACTACCAGGAGACAACCACAACGCTACCAGGAGACAACCACAACACTACCAGGAAACACAACCACAACACTACCAGGAAACACAACCACAACGCTACCAAAAGACAACCACAACACTCCCAGGAGACAACCACAACACTACCAGGAAACACAACCACAACACTACCAGTAAACAAAACCACAACACTACCAGTAAATACAACCACAACACTACTAGGAAACACAACCACAGCACTACCAGGAAACAACCATAACCATACCAGAAAACAACCACAACCATACCAGGAAACACAACCACAACACTACCAGGAGACAACCACAACACTACCAGGAGACAACCACACAGCAGAAACAACCACAACACTACCAGAAAACAACCACAACCATACCAGGAAACACAACCACAACACTACCAGGAGACAACCACAACACTACCAGGAGACAACCACAACACTGCTAGAAACAACCACAACACTACCAGGAAACACAACCCCAACGCTACCAGGAAACACAACCACAACACTGCCAGGAAACACAACCACAACACTACCAGGAGACAACCACAACACTACCACGAAACAACCACAACACTACCACGAAACAACCACAACACTACCGAACAACCATAACACTACTAGGAAACAACCACAACACTACCAGGAAACAACAACCACAACACTACCAGGAGACAACCACAACACTGCCAGGAAACAACAACCACAACACTACCAGGAGACAACCACAACACTGCCAGGAAACACAACCACAACACTACCAGGAGACAACCACAACACTACCACGAAACAACCACAACACTACCACGAAACAACCACAACACTACGAACAACACTACTAGGAAACAACAACCACAACACTACTAGAAACAACCACAACACTACAGGAGACAACCACAACACTACCAGGAGACAACCACAACACTGCCAGGAAACACACAACCACAACACTACCAGGAGACAACCACAACACTACCACGAAACAACCACAACACTACCACGAAACAACCACAACACTACCGAACAACCATAACACTACTAGGAAACAACAACCACAACACTACTAGAAACAACCACAACACTACCAGGAAACCATAACACACACACACACAACACACACTACAGGAACAACACACACTAGAAACAACCACAACACTACCAGGAAACAACCACAACAACACTACCAAACAACCACAACACTACCAGGAAACAACCACAACACTACCAAACAACCACAACACTACTAGAGACAACCACAACACTACCAGGAAACAACCACAACACTACCAGGAAACAACCACAACACTACCAGGAAACAACAACCACAACACTACCGAACAACCATAATACTACCAGGAAACAACCACAACACTACTAGGAAACAACCACAACACTACCAGGAAACAACCACAACACTACTAGGAAACAACCACAACACTACCAGGAAACAACCATAACACTATTAGGAAACAACCACAACACTACCAGGAAACAACCACAACACTACCAGGAAACAACCACTGGGAAAGTCAGGACACTGTTAAGATGCAAGTTGGTGTGATTTCACCATTCCTTTATTTACGTCTCTGGATATAATGTTCTTTCTTGCTCTGTTGTGCATTAGACCTGTGAATTAATCGGCTTCGCTGGGGTGTATGAACAGCATATAGTGTACATCTATTCCCTAGGGGCCTAGGCCACACACAGAACTCTCTTTTCTACAAAACTGTGGAATAAATCCGACCTGCATGTTGGGGGTGCGGGACCCTCCCCTCGTGGAGAGACAAAATAGTCCACGACCAGTCCTTAGGCCACCCGCACCTCCCTACCAAAATTCAGTTCTTTTTCTCTTCAAAACTGTGGAAATGCAGAAATGCACAAGGAACAGAGGCAGATTGTATTTCATATATTCTGTTTATCTGTTAGAGCTTTGGTTTTCCTGCTACGCTAAATTGGTTCCCTTGAAAGGAAGAGGCACAATACTGTACTAAGTACCGTAATTGAATCGGTTGTACTGGATCGTTTAATGAAGTATTACCGGCAGCTACACTTTTGGAGGAAGGTCTTCCTTATATATAATGTGTCCCCTCACTTCAGGGTACTGTCTGCTCTCTTCTGCATATTAGGTAGGGATGTTTATCCTGTGAAAAACTAAAAACAAATGTTTCATGTAAAGAAAACGCCAGGAAACGCATCAAATAGTGCAGGCTGCATTGAGTCTAGATTTAGTTAAGTATCGTGATATGCATGTTTTGTTTTTAACAGGTTGGGGATATCGATGTCAGTTCTGTTTGTGTGTACAGGGTATATAAATTTATAAAGGTAAAAGGCGCCTTTGGCTAAAAATCGAATGCTCTCAATATTATTTATATATAGTGGGAATTAAAAGACAGTGTTCCAGCTAAATTAGACGAAGTAAATGATAGATTCTTCGATATTAGCTTTTCATTGTTCACACTACACTGCTGTGCAGTATACAGAATGTAGCTTTATGTTACGAGACAAGGGTTACTGTACTGTTCCTCCTCCAGTAGTGGCTTCGTGTAAAGTTGTATGAAGCTAACCAGCTTACCGTTTGCGTTCTCTGCTCCCTAATGCAGCTGGGCACAGTGAGAGGGAGACCTTGAGCTGCTTCTCTATAATTTGGCTCCATATTGTCCTTTTGTGTTTATCCTGGTATTTTCATTGTGCTTCCTGACTCCATTAGGTATTATTTAGTGACTCCACGATTTTGGGTCGTCATAATGGTTGTACTCGGGGTATTTTATACTTTTTATAGAAGCTTATGTATGACTCTTGATTTTGTTTCTGTTCGGTGGCCCTGAGTTGTAGGTTGAGTTTTGGGTCCTTACTGGAGGATTTTTCTCAATTCTTCACTTAGTGCTGCAGTATCCTGAAAGCTGGTGTGTACGATGTGCTGCTGCACCTTGGGAGGTGAAGTATTGTGTGTACTGTGCCCCACTCCTCCCCCCTCCCTTAAAATAAAAACTGAAGGATCTTTGCTACGTTAACTTTATACCCCGCATTTTTTTTACGATAGTAAGTTACCTTTTCAACTAAGTTAACCTAGTTGAAAAAATTAACTTACGATCTTATATAAATTTTCAGGTGTATAACTGATGAGTAGCAAGATCATCTTAATGGCATACTGTCATTGCACAACGTACGATTATTTGTTTAATTATCCTACGCTCAACAAACTTAACCTAGGATACAGCAATATTGTAATGAAAGTATCGGTATAAATACTGGTCAACCTCTTGGTAAGAAGTGCCTCGTCCAAAAATGGATAACCCAATTTCCATACTGTTCATTCCTGATCTTACCTCGGTAATTGTTCTTCCTGTAGCCTGCGGATCTTTCCGGGAGCTGCATTCTTCTCATGAACTACTTTCCTTTTGAGGACGGGTTTTCCACATGAACTGTCTTCATGGCAACTGCTTTAAACCAGCAAGTATATATTTGATCGGGGAAGATATGCAATCATTAACCCTTTAAAAGGCGTTAGTCAGAATAAAATACCTAAAGGCTACATTGCTCTGTACAGACTTAAAAGAAGCTCTCTTTTAGGCTTTCTGTTCGACATAAAAAGTATTTTGTCGAATTAATTCTGTCCAAATATTAAACTTTTTTTTTTTGAAGAAGGTCGACTTTCCCCCGTTATTCGAACTTAAAAACAGGAATCGACCATGAGTTGCCTCCCACCCTACACGGAAGCAGGAATAATGTGGTGGGAGTGTGTAACGTGTGGGTGAGTAGAGTGGTTGGCGTTACCTGTCCGAGGCTGTGACTAACCTCCCACCGTCCTCCAGCTGCCAGGGTGCTGGGGCATGGAGATCTCACTCATATGGTAGTCATGTGCCGTCACACACACACACTACATCCTTGACCACCGAAGGGTCAAGACGTACCTGGCGCTCCTCTCGGAGCAGCCAGGTCAACTGTTAAGTTGGCCCATACCAACTCCCTCCCCTGAACCCTCCTCCCCACCGGAATATCAACAAGTTCTCGCCAGAAGTTACAATTTCATTTAGGAAAGGAATGGAACCAGTGTTGAACAGAGGTGAACAGTGGTGAACAGTGCGTAAGTCAGTGAGAACAACTCAACAGTAACAGTCGTACCCAACTTAACCTTCACACAGTGAGGTCCCAGGTACCCAGCGATAACGGCCCATGAGACCCAACAACAACCAGCGATGTGTTAATCCGTCTACGATAGGAAGGACTGGGACCACACCTCACTCATATAACACCATCTGTGAGGGAATTACTATACCACGTCAGGTCCCTCATAACACCATCTGTGAGGGAGTTACTACACCACGTGACGCCCCTCATAACACCATCTGTGAGGGAATTACTACACTACGTGAGGCCCCTCATAACACCATCTGTGAGGGAATTACTACGCCACGTGAGGCCCCTCATAACACCATCTGTGAGGGAATTACTACACCACGTGGTCACCCATAACACCATCTGTGAGGGAATTACTACACCACGTGGTCACCCATAACACCATCTGTGAGGGAATTACTACACCACGTCAGGTCCTTCATAACACCATCTGTGAGGGAACTACTACACCACGTGAGGTCCCTCCTAACACTATCTGGGAGGGAGTTACTACACTACATGTTTGCTGTTCAACACCTACATTAATCTGTATGCTCACTGTATGTTCCTTTACCTTTCTCTAATGAAGGCTTTTGTTAAACCACCAATGTATGTAATAAGTCATTTATGTCCAATGTATATTTTCAGCCTTCGGGCTGCAGAACTTTTTTAATAAACCGTTAATTATTATTATTATTATTACACACACACAGTCTGCCTGTACAGAATGAGCTTAATCGTAATTAGTCAGTAAAAACACAGGAAGTGTTACAACAAACAGAATAACCATTTCATCATGTCCCTTCTCATGGTGATATTTTAGTATATCTTATATCACATTTTTGCTAGAATAATCCCAGTGAGATTGGTTTTACCTGATAAATGGATCTTGACGTGTTATGGACGACGGCCATAACCAAGGTGTCGCCAAACGATTCGTTTCATTAGCAAAGAATATATCGTGTATGATATCAGGTACAAGCAACAATAAATATTCTATCTCAGAGGTTTGGCCTTGATGCTACACAGTTGACAATGAAGGGTGTCGAACCTGTTATCATTTCGGAGTATAAGGATATTTATGACTTTTTCGTCGATTGTCATAGACGGAACATTACTAAACCTTTTCTCTGCTCCAGATCTTCCTGTACTTACAGCACAGTTTCTTAAGGGAAAGCTTAGTGATGTCGCTCACCGCCCAAGCCAGAGAAGTCAGGCGTTCTTCAAGAGTGTCTTAGATTTTGTGCCTCTCGCTCACTCGCTTTACTTTTAGTGTGACGGGTCATCATTGACGCCTCCTTTCTCCCACTGTTGTTGTTCTTCGTGTCGCCCCAAACTGACGGTAACGAAACAATGAATTGGCTTAACGGGGAAATGTGTTGTTGTCATCAGTGTTCTTCATCATCTGTTATGGGTAGGTGTAATGTCCAGATGCAAACAATTCACGTGTATTTCACCTAGCTGTAAAATGATACCGGTACTGGTATTTTTTAAACATAATTAATTTCAATTCATCTTATTGGGAATGAATAAGTAAAATTTTGTTTTGTTGACAGTTATCACAGAGTCAAGAGGTCCGGGTTGCATTTTGTAAATATAAAACAAACGGAGCGGGCGACATCTCTTCTGAGGAGTTGATTGAATACAAATGTTCAGAGATTAACCGAGGTCAGGTTAATGATTTTAAATTTAGTGACATGAATAAACATTTTGTTGTAGGAAGAATGTGAACCCGACCAGACGTCAGTTGGAGTGGTCAGTTTTGCCGACGCTGGTTGTTCCCAGAACATTGATACCTAACCGAGCTGCTGCAGAGGTGTGGGAAAACAGGTTGTACTGTAGTTCTTTAATATTTGGTATGGTAAGCTTGGTGACTGCTGGCCAAAGCTGGGTTAGTACATTACAACTGGACAAAAACTCACCGGACAGGATAGGTGTCACAATTTTAACTTTAAGTTGGGTTAGTTTAGTCCAGTGAGCTTTATCCTACAACGAGCGCTTGTTACGAATTGTTAGCCTTGACTCCCCGTGTGTTGCCCAACACCTCAGTATTTGAACGTTCTCTATGGACGCATTAAGAATTTAAGGATTTCTTCTTCAGATTTCATCACATAGCTAGCTAATTCGTGCTGAGGTGAAAATACACTTGAGGAATGTTCATATTTCCATAAACTATGGAATGAACATAACTTAGCTGCTGTCCATACAGTGCGTAGTAAGTTTAGGGTTAAAAGTAGGTGGTTTATATGGGACTAAGGTTGAGTGAGTGTTGGGGTGGTGAGAGGAAGGCTGTGCTAGAACACTGATCGCGACAGTATTATCACGGTGAGAACTGAGGAATTACAACTACGACATACCAGCACGAGTGGGAAGTTAATTACCAGCACATTACTTAACGACCTAAGAAAATGTTAGACTGCCTTTTCTTTGCCATAGAAATTCAGGTCAGAACTGAGGACGTTAATGTCCTGGACAAAATTTGCTATGCGGCATCAATAAAGAAAAGAATAAAAAAAAAAGATCAAAAGTTGCAGTGTCTTTAAAACGTTGCAAGAATATAATGTAATTTAGTTATGGGAGCAGTTAGTGAAACTATTCAAGCGTGAACCCGTCAAGTTTCTCCGAAGCAAGATATAAACTGCAGCGGGTCATGATGAACGCCATGGCTACGAGCAGGAACAGTTTTATGAACATGGAGACTTGCAGCGGACCTCCAGTAATCCACGCTGTCAGACTGTCAGCCCCCTCAACCCCAAGAGAAATATAAAGTGAACATATTCCTTGATGAAAGTACGGTAATGTTACTTGTACTTCCCATATATTTTAAATGATTTCCTGAACTTGTTTGATCCTTCGCATTGTTATTTTTGTGACCAGGTGCACATTGATATACTCTGACGCATCAAATGGCCACGGAGAAAGTTGACAGTTTCCACTAGAACAGATCTGATGGTGCGGCCCCGTGAAGAGCTTTGGTCCCCTTGTCATTGCTCTTTTATGCACGGATGCTGAATTGTTCGCAAGCTCTATTCTTTTACTTGCCTCTGGTCTTACAAAATAGAAAAAAAATATTATTGGACGAACGCCTAACCCGCGTCCCTGATATCATTATATACAGCATGATTTCTGTTAACAGAGAGCGGCAGGGCGGTGCCTTCGTCCATTGTAGTTGCCACTTATTAGGAACCATCCTCTAAGTACCGCTAGAAGCTAATCCCAAGGCACTGACGTCCAAATATGGCCAGATTTATTGGTAAAATAACTATCTTTGTGACAGCGCAGTCCGCCATGTTGACTTGACTACAATTATTCATTAGATAAGAAGTGATGCCAAAACTGTCGGACGATTTTTTATTCAGTTTTAGCCAACAAATGCTATAGTTCCTGTTATTTGCCAGGAACTTTGACGAATGCCTAGCTGTTGGGTTAAAAGTGGTTCTCTACAGGACGGTCAAACTTGCGTACTTTATCAGACTCAGGTAAAACATTTTGTGGAAGAGGAATCGATATTATTGTTTGTTCTTTATTTCTGTTGAAAATGTACTGTTTTTATGCTGTTCTTAGTTGAAACTGTCATCTCTAGTGTTGTCATGCGAAAATACCACATGTTGTAGTATTCTTGTTTTGAAATACTCTTCTTTTATTTTTTCTTTAAAACATATGAAGGATAAATTGTCGTGTTTACTTTTGTTTTAAATTTGCATATATATATCTCTTGTTATGAATATTGCCATTTATTACTCGCTGGATTATGTTGGTAAGTTATTTCCCCTCAATGTTACTGTCTAATCTCTTACAATCTTGTAATTTTGTTTTTAATATTACGGTATATTATTTATTCGCAGTTTACATTATTACCTTAGTGTATATTTGTGTGGTAAGTACGGTCACCAGGGTGCGGGCTAGTGTGGTGCAACGTATAATCGCACACGTACACACATGAGTCCGTGTTTTAACCATTTCCTTGATTTTGTCTCAAGGTTTGCATACTGTTATCTAGATCATTTTTTTCACGTCGCCATGAAGGTGAAATTATACTATTCTTGGTGAATATGTTTGTGTATTATAAATATTCCCATTTCCGTGCATCTTCCCTTGTGTTTTCATATTGTGGAACATTATAATATCCCCCAGACAAGTATGAGCCATAACAGTACTGATTTATTACCTGTGGTTTAGTGTAGCAGTATTAGGCTACACTGCACACCCGACCTGTGGTTTAGTGTAGCAGTATTAGGCTACACTGCACACCCTACCTGTGGTTTAGTGTAGCAGTATTAGGCTACACTGCACACCCTACCTGTGGTTTAGTGTAGCAGCGTTAGGCTACACTGCATACCTTACCTGTGGTTTAGTGTAGCAGTGTTAGGCTACACTGCACACCCTACCTGTGGTTTAGTGTAGCAGTATTAGGCTACTCTGCACACCCTACCTGTGGTTTAGTGTAGCAGTATTAGGCTACACTGCACACCTTACCTGTGGTTTAGTGTAGCAGTATTAGGCTACGCTCCACACCCTACCTGTGGTTTAGTGTAGCAGTATTAGGCTACACTGCACACCCTACCTGTGGTTTAGTGTAGCAGTATTTGGCTACCCTCCACGCCCTACCTGTGGTTTAGTGTGGCAGTGTTAGGCTACCCTCCACGCCCTTCCTGTGGTTTAGTGTGGCAGTGTTAGGCTACCCTTCACGCCCTTCCTGTGGTTTAGTGTGGCAGTGTTAGGCTACCCTCCACGCCCTACCTGTGGTTTAGTGTGGCAGTGTTAGGCTACCCTCCGCGCCCTACCTGTGGTTTAGTGTGGCAGTATTAGGCTGCACTGCACACCTTACCTGTGGTTTAGTGTAGCAGTATTAGGCTACCCTGCACACCCTACCTGTGGTTTAGTGTAGCAGTATTAGGCTACCCTCCACGCCCTACCTGTGGTTTAGTGTAACAGTATTAGGCTACCCTCCACGCTCTACCTGTGGTTTAGTGTAGCAGTATTAGGCTACCCACCACACCCTACCTGTGGTTTAGTGTAGCAGTATTAGGCTACCCTCCACGCCCTACCTGTGGTTTAGTGTGGCAGTGTTAGGCTACCCGCCACACCCTACCTGTGGTTTAGTGTAGCAGTGTTAGGCTACCCTCCACGCCCTACCTGTGGTTTAGTGTGGCAGTGTTAGGCTACCCTCCACGCCCTACCTGTGGTTTAGTGTGGCAGTGTTAGGCTACCCGCCACACCCTACCTGTGGTTTAGTGTAACAGTGTTAGGCTACCCTCCACGCCCTACTTGTGGTTTAGTGTGGCAGTGTTAGGCTACCCTCCACGCCCTTCCTGTGGTTTAGTGTGGCAGTGTTAGGCTACCCTCCACGCCCTACCTGTGGTTTAGTGTGGCAGTGTTAGGCTACCCTCCACGCCCTACCTGTGGTTTAGTGTGGCAGTATTAGGCTGCACTGCACACCTTACCTGTGGTTTAGTGTAGCAGTGTTAGGCTACCCTGCACACCCTACCTGTGGTTTAGTGTGGCAGTATTAGGCTACCCTCCACGCCCTACCTGTGGTTTAGTGCAACAGTATTAGGCTACCCTCCACGCCCTACCTGTGGTTTAGTGTAGCAGTATTAGGCTACCCACCACACCCTACCTGTGGTTTAGTGTAGCAGTATTTGGCTACCCTCCACGCCCTACCTATGGTTTAGTGTGGCAGTGTTAGGCTACACGCCACACCCTACCTGTGGTTTAGTGTAGCAGTGTTAGGCTACCCTCCACGCCCTACCTGTGGTTTAGTGTGGCAGTGTTAGGCTACCCTCCACGCCCTTCCTGTGGTTTAGTGTGGCAGTGTTAGGCTCCCCTCCACGCCCTACCTGTGGTTTAGTGTGGCAGTGTTAGGCTACCCTCCACGCCCTACCTGTGGTTTAGTGTGGCAGTGTTAGGCTACCCTCCACGCCCTACCTGTGGTTTAGTGTAGCAGTATTAGGCTGCACTGCACACCTTACCTGTGGTTTAGTGTGGCAGTGTTAGGCTACCCTGCACACCCACCCACACATACTATCTATCTGTAACATAACTTCAAAAGCAGGAACCAAACCAGGGCTCGCGGCGTGGGCAAAATTCATGAAATATACTTTGTATTATATGTAGAAAGATCGCCTCGCAAGATAATAGTCACGAGTTTGATTTTCGACCAGAATGGACGACTGAAGTGTGTCCTTGTACAGTACATTAAATCCAGGCTCACTCAGCGCCAGAAAAACACAAAAAGAAACAGACACAGTACAATATACTATATATATATATATATATATATATATATATATATATATATATATATATATATATATATATATATATATATATACCTACTTGCATATATATATGTATATATCATGTAGATATATATACACTGATACACTGTTAAAAATTCTTTGGCTTGCATCATGTCGTGAGTATGTATAATTTATTTATTAGGTAATCCCTCCACAGTAACGGGTCATAGTTGGTAATAGAGGAGTCAAGAAGTGTAATAGCCTCAAATATTGAAGTGCGTCTGGCAGCGGTGTACCGTAGTAGTCTGATACTATTGTTGCCAACAGTGTCCATACGTTTGTATAATGCACATTATTCAAAAGTACAGTGATGACCGGAACAGATGTATGTTTGTATGTTAGTATTACTGTACATCTTTGTGTGCTAGAGCGGTTATAGGTTTGTGTTGGTAGGCAGACGTAGATGTACGTGCTTTTTAGTTTGTTTAAGGGTTAAAAATCTTAGAATTCACGTTTTTTTATAACTTAGTTTTTTCGATTAAAGTTACCACACTTACACTGTTTACGGAAGCCACGTGTCGTGTTTCTCCTAACCCGCACGTTGAAGATTTGTTGATCTTTTTACTGGGGAAAGGTGGTCCTTGGCCCGAGGTTAAACTTATTTAGTGCAATTACGCCATTAACATCCAAAAATGGAGCCCTGATCATTATAATTTATTATGCGGAAGGGCTCCTGTGTTCACAATCACTATCATAAAGAACATTTTAGACTTTAGTGACAACAACTCATAAGAGAGACAATAATAATCATACTAATCCGTTGATATTGTCACAAAGTTCTCCACTATTTTCTCCTGATACATCATCTCTTGGGCTCACATCCTCAGCCCTTCCATGGACAACCGGTTAAGAGTCCCTGCAGTATAATGCGACTCCACATTTGGACTACAACAAGAACGTTGATACTGAGTAACGATTGTCACAACGCTCACTAGCGGTAGAGATAAAACTATAGTTTGATAAATATTGGTACCGGGCAGGCCAGGTACTGTACCTGAGTGGTCACAGCTGCTGCTATAACTTCACATAAACCGTTACGGGTTGAACAGTCATGATTTACAAGCGAACGAGCAGTCACGGGATGAACATTGAGGCTTTAAAGATCGGTCATGGTCTTAACTTTAACGCAGGTGAGAGAGCGGTCCTAGGTTTATGGACTGAACACTGTGAGGCTATACAAATTTATGAGTGGTCACTGCACAGGCATCCGAGCTGTGACGCTTAAGACAGTAATGTGAGTATCTGAGCATCACAGTTTGAATAATAAGGTTCAGCCAGTACCTGAGAAGTCCCAGCTCTCTGACGAGGCCATTATCAACGTCGATTGTCCTCTAGGGGTCGTGATGGCTGGGGTGATCCAGCCACAACAGAGACTTCAGCCTTGTGCAATTGTGGATAATTGCAGTTATCTGTCGTCATTCTGGGTCGGGATGCATCGGGAGGATGTTGAGACAGGGGGGGGGGGGATGTAAGGGTTCAGGGGTCACCAACAGGCAGTTGTGGCGGAAAATTACACAAGCATACACCCAAAAGATAAGTCGTGGCTGTCTTCGAGTATGGTGGGACCTCGAGTATCTGTTTTCCTTTTATCAAATCCTCATGCACCTGTCTTTGCTTGTCGGCCCAAAACACTTTCCCTTCTGACAACCAGTTCATGCCTCCCTCGTCTATGACTTCTCCAAAACTTGTCCCCAACCCAAAATTCCTCCAGCTCAGGAACTTTTCTCCCAAGCCTAAAACGTTTCTCTTTGCCTGGAACCTCTCCTCACAATCCGTGCCTGTTCCCACATCGGTCCTAAGCTCTACCTCTCTACGTAACCCCCCTCCTGCCCTTCCATTCACCTTCAAGTGGTCACATTGCCACGGAATGACATGTCTACCAAATGGGAACACAAGGGGCCAGGAGTCAGGGTTAAGGCATATTTTTTACACTGTAGTTGGTGACATAAAAAGGTGCACGTTGCTTGTGTGTGTCGTGGGGGGTGACGGATAGAATGTGGTAATTTGCAGCAAAGGTCATGGCTCCGTGCTGAAGGTTTGACGAGTGAGATTCTTGTGTTCTTAAATGTTTAACATGATTTTGTAATGTTATAGTTTAGTAAGTAATCTGGCAAGAATAAAGACTTGTGTGTTTGCAGATTGTCTGAACTAAACTGCTTGTTTATTAGCACATAATATTGTTTATTAACGCGGCTGTTCCCTCAGGTGCGGAACTGTAGGCGGATTATCTTGTAGTTATCCCAAACAAATGCGTGATGCTCTCCCCCCTCCCCCAGTGTTGCTTTAGTGGATCCCAAAGAAAAGGGCACAGATAAGAGAGAGAGAGAGAGTGAGAGAGGTGGCCCCAGAGGATCACTGTGTTCCAGGGAGGGACTGTGCCATACGGGGTGACTGTAACCCAGGGCGTCACTGTGCCCTAGGAGATCACTGTGCCCCAGGGTTATAATCGCACACACCGTTATCTCCTCTCCCCACCTTACCTTTTACAGTTCACCCCATGAGTCTTTTCTCCCCCTCTCCTTAATCTGAGAGCGAAGGTCCCTTCCTCTTCCTTCACTTCCCCCAATATCTCTTAATAGTCACCTGCCTCACCTTCCCCCAGTGACGCAACGGCAGCTTGTTAGCAGTTGTACACATCTTAACTCTTATATTGGCCCCTTGTACCAGTGTTCTCTACAGTACATGCATGATTGTTTTAACTACAACATGCTAAAGTCATTAGCTGAACGTTGGTACATATGGATTATTGAAGGTAAACCATTTCTTCACGTTCAGTTTGTAAAATATGATTCAGAATAAAGTTGGCAGCAACACCTGGAGCTGTGAACGGCATAGTTACTGATATAAATAGCACATCTAAGTATATACACACGGAGTTGTGTTTTACTGTAAACAGTTTCAGTGTAGGGAGGGAACGAGTGAAATAAACTGCCGTACAGTATTTGGTTGTTGTTTTGTTTGACTGTACTGTAATACGAGATAACGCTTGGCCACACCCCTTCCTTCCTTCCTCTTGAGGGGGTGCCAGTTACTGTAATTTCGTCAGTAATCTTAACATGTAATGTTAGATTATTTTTACGCTAAATATGCTTTGAGAGGACTGAAGATTAAACTTCATTTGATGGTCAGTTGAAAAATTACAGAGATAAAAGCAACAGCAGTAATTAATGAGGTGTGGCAGTGTTGGACGGAGCTTCCTGTGAGGGATGGAGGAGCTCGGCGGACAAAGAGGCAGGTGTGAGAGCTGTAGCGACATAGTGAAGCTTTACTTGCGTATATCACATATTCACTCCTCCCTCAGTGACATTTTAATTTCCCAGATTTAAGGGTGTAGGCCCCGTAATCTCCATTTACGGTAGTTCCTTTTCGCGCAGAGCCACGATATCAATGATTTTAATGTGTTTTTTTTATAAGTCGCATTGAATTTCCTTCCTTGTGTGCAGTACGAAACCTGGTGTTGAGGCCAGCAGAGAGGGCAGCATCCTACACCACGGCCGGTGGCAATGAACCGGATGTGGGAGGATAATCCGAGAAAGTAATGATATTATCCGGGGTGTGTTTATGGTTGCCGGCGCGGGAGTTATCGATCGGTCGTGCGTCGCTCCCCACGTGGCTGCCTCGCCTAATTAACTTGAGTTTGTTTGCTCATTTTAGGGTGTTTCTTAACATGAGGTTAATAAAATTCTTAACGTGAAAAGAGTACTGTATATACGCCATCCTGTATAGCACACCGACGACGTGTACTGTAAACTGTAAGAGTTAGTTATGAAAGTAAAGATACTGTTCCCTGGGGTGCACATTTTTGCTGACCTGACGCTTGGCCACCGAAATATAAAACTTACTGTCATCAGCAGGCCGCACAGTATGTTCCTAAGAAGGCACCACGATGCAATTAATTTATACAGTGTCCTCTTTATACTTCTCAAAACTCTTAAGTATAATAGTAAAGAAAGTCGAGCAAGTGACTGGTGTTTACTGTGTCAGAGTTAAATATTAAACAAAGGGAAGACTTGAGATACTGAGGGGGGGGGGGGGAAATTCCACTAATATGTGATATGCTGAGGTAAGTGCACTCACAGGGCGAGGACCCAGGGGCGGGTAAAGTAGCAGTAGTGGTGCTGGGGTGCGTGGCAGGGGTGGTGGGAGTAGGGCGAGCCGCACCTGGGAGCCGTCAAGCAGAGAAATCACCCTCTTAGATGCACTCGCGTGTCAACCCAAAAAGTAAAAGTCTTGATCGTAATCGAGTGTTTTATTACATCCTGACACCTGCCTTCCTCTACCCATGACAACACCCTCACCTCCCTTCTGCTGTACCGCTGACGTCACTCTCACCTCCATACTGCTGTACCGCTGACGACATCCTTACCTTCCTCCTGTTGTACCGCTGACGACACCCTCACCTCCATACTGCTGTACCGCTGACGACATCCTTACCTTCCTCCTGTTGTACCGCTGACGACACCCTCACCCCCCTCCTACCTACCAGGACGAGGAAGTATTACACACATGTTTGTTAACATTTTTAATGTAAGATTAGGGGTAAATTATGATTTGGTTTCCTCAAACACTGAAAGCGTGAATCTTAGCAAGATGGGAAACTCTTGGTCACCGAGACAAGAGTGTTGAGGTTCTTGTATGACTGGCGGTTCAAGACGACTGAAACAACCAGAAACTGTTCTGTTGTAGTGTCTTAACACATGACACGCTGGCTGCATGCTCGACACGCGTCGCTCCCCCCCCCCCCCCCCCGTTGGTGATCCACAATCTTTAGTGCTCAACATATAGATGTGCTTCTTGTATATACCTGTCTACAGTATACTGAATATTGTATTTAGAATTAATGGTTTAAAACTAAATTATTTTGTTTGCCTGAGAGTATAGCTCTAGTAGGTTGACGCCACAGTATTGTTGCTCTTTAAACAAGGACGTGAGCTGTGATAGTGTCGTCTCCTCGGTACAGACTTGGGAGAAGTTGTGTGGAAAGGAAACTATTAAAGGATGATTCTTATCCATCAGTTTCTTTCCCGTCGAAAATTTTTCATTAGAAAGTTGAGAGTTACAGCAATTGTGTCTGAGCAGCCTGTGGCCCCGTCCTCCTCTACTACCTTCTGTCCATTGTCTCATACCTCCTCTTCTCATCCTATCCCCTCCTCACCTTCTCGTCCCTTCCTTCCTACCTCTCCTGTTTGTCATTTTTGTCACCTACCAACACCTATTTTTTCCTTTCCACATCCTCCTCACCTGCCCTCCGCCACCCCATCCTCCTCACCTGCCCTCCGCCACCCCATCCTCCTCACCTTCCCTCCACCACCCCATCCTCCTCACCTTCCCTCCACCACCCTATCCTCCTCACCTTCCCTCCACCACCCCATCCTCCTCACCTTCCCTCCACCACCCCATCCTCCTCACCTTCCCTCCACCACCCCATCCTCCTCACCTTCCCTCCACCACCCCATCCTCCTCACCTTCCCTCCACCACCCCATCCTCCTCACCTTCCCTCCACCACCCATCCTCCTCACCTTCCCTCCACCACCCCATCCTCCTCACCTTCCCTCCACCACCCCATCCTCCTCACCTTCCCTCCACCACCCCAACCTCCTCACCTTCCCTCCACCACCCCATCCTCCTCACCTTCCCTCCACCACCACCTTCCCTCCACCACCCCATCCTCCTCACCTTCCCTCCACCACCACCTTCCCTCCACCACCCCATCCTCCTCACCTTCCCTCCACCACCCCATCCTCCTCACCTTCCCTCCACCACCCCATCCTCCTCACCTTCCCTCCACCACCCCATCCTCCTCACCTTCCCTCCACCACCACCTTCCCTCCACCACCCCTCCACCACCACCTTCCCTCCACCACCCCATCCTCCTCACCTTCCCTCCACCACCCCATCCTCCTCACCTTCCCTCCACCACCCCATCCTCCTCACCTTCCCTCCACCACCCCATCCTCCTCACCTTCCCTCCACCACCCCATCCTCCTCACCTTCCCTCCACCACCCCATCCTCCTCACCTTCCCTCCACCACCCCATCCTCCTCACCTTCCCTCCACCACCCCATCCTCCTCACCTTCCCTCCACCACCCATCCTCCTCACCTTCCCTCCACCACCCCATCCTCCTCACCTCCTCCACCACCACCTCCCTCCACCACCCCATCCTCCTCACCTTCCCTCCACCACCCCATCCTCCTCACCTTCCCTCCTCCACCACCTTCCCTCCACCACCCCATCCTCCTCACCTTCCCTCCACCACCCCATCCTCCTCACCTGCCCTCCACCACCCCATCCTCCTCACCTTCCCTCCACCACCACCTTCCCTCCACCACCCCATCCTCCTCACCTGCCCTCAACCACCCCATCCTCCTCACCTGCCCTCCATCAACACAGTATTGTTGTCCCGGTGGATCAGTGAGCTCATCAAAATGTCATTATGAGGCTTCTCCTGCACCCTTCCCTCCCCCCCTCCCTCTTTTTTCACCCTTTCACCATTCTCACTCCCTCCATCTTCCCCCCCCCCCTTACCCAAATCTTCCGTGCACAATCACACTTACTCCCACTTTCACCCACTTTCTCACCCTTATCCCATTTACATCACTTGATCATCTTACTTTTTCCCATTTCCTTTCCCCAGTTAATTTATTCCCCCATCTCTGTTTTTGTCTTCCCTGTCATTTTCTGTCCTCTCATTGCCTGCCCCTTTCCTTCCCATAATCCCTCGTTCTATTTCTCTCATCATTATTTTATTTTCTCCCCCTTTATACGTGGTGTGTGTGTGTGTGTGTGTGTGTGTGTGTGTGTGTGTGTGTGTGTGTGTGTGTGTGTGTGTGTGTGTTGTCCGTAAGTTTGTTCTTGGCTCTAGCACAATAATTCATGCAAGTGTTGATACGCTACAGATGTTTAAAGCAACCGAATATCAAAGGTTAACCACCCCAACGCTAACTTAACCTAACCTAACTCCCCCCTCAGTTAGTGTTAGGGTGTTTAACTCATCAGGTGAAAATAAGCTGAGTGGACGACTTTTCAGGTGATCCCAGATGTTTAAAACAAACTTCCTATGAATACATATTATCGCCAGACGAGAGCGGTGGTAGGGACGCCAGATTCCAGTCTTTGTGTCAGAGGTCAGGATCACATCTGAAGGTCAGTGGTCAGATTTTTGGAGTGCTAATGTCTGGTTCATAATTAGGGAACAAAAGAGGTGTATTGTCTACTGTAGTTTATTTAGCTCTCCCTTGTTCCTCTTTTCTTTGTTTCTTAGTTAAAAATTTTTCTTTCCCACGCCTTTTCATCCCCTCTCATCTATCCCTCTCCTCTCCCCAGTAGTGTGTGTGTGCGTGAGAGAGAGAGAGAGTTGTTAGATGCACCGAGAGAGAGAAAATAAAGGGACAAAGAAAAGAGAGAGAGAGAGAGTGAGAGGAGAGCGAGGTGGTGGTGTTGGCCGGAAGGGCGAGCCAGGGAGGGAGGGAGGGAGGGCTGTGTGGTGGCCGCCGGGCTGTGCTCACACACAACACAAGGGTCAGGGGCTTCCCTCTCCACCTGGCTGCTACCTCACTCAACTCTAATGCTCAAGTGCAGGGGTTCTCAACCAGGGGGGAATTCCCCCCAGGGGGGGAATTCAGGTTTCCAGGGGGGGGGGGGGGGAACTGATTTCGGAGCAAGAGATATGTTCGATGAGAAATCAATCACAGAATTTTGGCCCTTGATGTGCGATTCCTACCCAAAAGTGGCAGAAAGAGCTATCCGTGCATTGCTTCCGTTTGTGTCGACATATCTTTGTGAGTCAGGCTTTTCAACTCTGTTGCAAATTAAAACGAAGCAACGTAGTAGATTAGAGGTAGAAAATGACCTGCGTTGTGCCCTTTCAAGCACTCCTCCGCGTATCCCAGAATTGGTGAAGAAAAAACAATCACAGGTTTCTCATTGACTGTAATCTTCATCTGAATAAAATTAATTACAAATTTACAATATCCTGGTATTCTATTGAACTTTTTGTTTATTGCATTATGCTTCAGTTTGATCTGTTAAGTAATTCATTATAAATATAAAAAAAACTATTTTACTTTTATTCAAGTTTTATAAATCCATCAAACATTTTCAATTGGCATTTAATTTGTAAAACTCCACTATAAAAATAATCCATGTAAAATTGTAAATGTATATGTACTAATATGGAAAAAATAAAGAATTTTACGTATTATATGCATATTATTTGGAATGCACTTTTTGAGGCAGACAATCTTGGAAAGGAGGGGGGAATGACATTCTGACATATGGTGAAAGGGGTGCATGGGGCAAACAAGGTTGAGAACCACTGCTCTAGTGTGACTATAAAATTAATATTAATGGAAGTTAATGGTGATGATAATTATGATTTGTAAAAGGGTGATAAAAAAGGATAACCATAGACTCGTTGCATCTGTACTTTGCAGATTGTTCAGAATGTTAATTCGCTACATTACAAAATTAAGAAAATTCTTTTGCAAATTTGAAAAAAAATAAAAGAAATTATTCATGTGTTTCATTATATTCTGAGTAGCATCTACTACTTGTCTGCTGTGGCAGTCTGGTACACTACGTTCTTTCTACCCAAATTTAATTTTCGCAACATTTTTGCCAGTTATTAGAAAAAATCCTATCTACCTTTTCTTATTCTGTAAGAATCCCCATCAGCATGAATAAATGTTTGTTTACCGTAACTACCTGTTTTGGCCGTTAGACACCCTCTTCTCTTTGTAGTTAAGATAAAATATAATTGATATTGTTTACAAATATTAAAATTACAGAACAAATCCGTGTGCAGTTGTAGAATTATTTACAATCAAGATGAGTCTGTGTACCGATGGTCAGCACAGTCCAACCTTATTTATGGCTGTTTGGCTCAAGTCATAACACACAAGACACCCTCACTTCCCCTATGTTCACTAATCGGTGTTCTCGCCACAGATATTACAATATTTGTTTTGTAACACAACAACACTGGCCACACACAACAACACTGGCCACACACAACAACACTGGCCCCGCTCAACAACACTGGCCACACACAACAACACTGGCCACACACAACAACACTGGCCCCTCTCAACAACACTGGCTACACACAACAACACTGTCCACACACAACAACACTGTCCACACACAACAACACTGGCCACACACAACAACAATGGCCACACACAACAACACTGGCCACACACAACAACACTAGCCACACACAACAACATTGGCCACACACAACACTGGCCCCTCTCAACAACACTGGCCCCTCTCAACAACACTGGCCATACACAACAACACTGGCCACACACAACAACAATGGCCACACAACAACACTGGCCATACACAACAACACTGGCCACACACAACAACACTGGCCCCTCTCAACAACACTGGCCACACACAACAACACTGGCCACACACAACAACACTGGCCACACACAACAACAATGGCCACACACAACAACACTGGCCACACACAACAACACTAGCCACACACAACAGCATTGGCCACACACAACACTGGCCCCTCTCAACAACACTGGCCATACACAACAACACTGGCCACACACAACAACATTGGCCACACACAACAACACTGGCCACACACAACAACACTGGCCACACACAACAACACTGGCCACACACAACAACATTGGCCACACACAACAACACTGGCCACACACAACAACAGTGGCCACACACAACAACACTGGCCACACACAACAACACTGGCCACACACAACAACACTGGCCACACACAACAACACAAGGAAAACATTAGAATGAACCCAGAAACTCTCGCACAGTATATGTGGAGTTATACAGAGGAACGATTAGCCTACACAGGTTAACACTAAACTCTCCAGAAGACTTTGAAACCAGATACATTGACGGGAAGAAGGGCGTGACGTGAAGACTTTTGTTTAAGTTTGTCAAGAAAGACCGTGTTGGCCAACCCCGAGCACTGAACACACCCACGTCATACACCATTCATGGGCAGTGTTCACCACCCTCACTCACACAGTCTTGTCTCTCACAACAGTTCAATTTCCCGTAATGTGACACAATATACCCCCTCCTCCTCCTCCCCCTCCCCCTCCTCCTCCCACCCCCCCCCCCCGAAAAGAAGAAAAAAATACACCAGAATTTTTTGGTCACTTGTTATCATATCTTGTTTTTGTCAATCTGTTGTGGCTATGTAATTATTTTACTGATGTTTTACCTGGACACCGTCACATGGTAGTGTGTCCAGTAACCTTCACTCTGTATTGTGTTGCTGTTGTACTGTAGTTGTTATATACTGTATATGTTTGGCTCAATGAAAGAATGGACGAGTTGAAGGGAAAGAATAACTACAACACGCCGTGGGCTCAGAAAAATAACCAGAAAGCGAGATTCCGCTTTAGGTTAGATCAGGTCAGGTCAGGTTGGGTTACGTTAGGTCAGGTCAGGTTGGGTTAGGTTAAGGGAATTTTGAGACCATCCAGAAAGCGTTATGGATATTGGGGAAAACCCCACGACACAAAATTTCACTCTGGTTATTTTGTTGTGTCATTGTGTACATTATATACAATGACTGAGTATCACACAGAAGATATAAATACAATACAGTGAAAGCATACCATGTACAGTGAAAGCATACTGTGTACAGTGAAGGCATACCGTATACAGTGAAGGCATTCCGCATACAGTGAATGCATACCGTGTACAGTGAAAGCATACCGTGTACAGTGAGTTAATACAGTGCGCAGTGAAGGGATATAGATTGTATAAATGAAGAGTACAGTACTGTATATTACACCGCCACTACTCGCTGAGCACAGTATATACCGTGTGTCCTTGGTGTATATACGGTATTAGTAAAACTTGGCATACGTTTTATTTCACACATACACACACACACACACACACATACACACATATATATATATATATATATATATATATATATATATATATATATATATATATATATATATATATATATATATATATAATTTTATTGTATGTTGCATTTTGTTGATGTCTCACGTGTCACTTTGTGTATACTGTAGTTGTGTTGGTAATGTGCGAGTAACATAGGCTTAAAGTGCATTGTTGTCTCGTGGGAAGCTGGTGTTCACAGTCACTCATTCTCTGCATGCAGTATATTAATGGTGTATACTTCACGGTATATTTTAGGGGCGTGTGTAAAGCTTTGGACTCCCAACATAATTTTGAGACACGGGTTCATTCCTGTTGATGGGAAGTTATTGTATAGCGTCCGCTGAGCTAGCCACAAGCCACGTCACTATGTCCTTCAAGTTTGGTTCTGATCGGTCAAGTTGTTTAGGAGGGGTTTACTAATTATGTAACTAACAGGATACTATAGAGTGATAATGAATGCGGATATAAAACAGAGAGAATGTGGCGCGATTACTGTGCTTTGGTATACTGTAAATACCGTAGTGTTTAGTGTGGCCGGGGAAAATCGTGACCCTTGGCTCCGACACACACGTTGGATGGCGCGTTGTAAAACCTCTGGACAGCCCACAGCTAAACCTTTTATTAGACCCAACATAAAGGAAAATAGAAGTGACACTTATCGTGGTGGAGGTGCTCTGTTGCCTCGAGAGCTGTAAAACTTAGCCTCAGGTATAAAGACAGTGGATACGTATTTTAGGGAAAAAAAGAAAATCGTGACGAAGAAAACTGAGGGAGGGGGTGGGACGCTTTTACTTTATGAAATATGGTAATATTGTACAGGACATTGTATTTGTGGGTCAGAGGGGAGGTTAAAGCTACGGGGGGGGGGGGGTTGATGTGGAGGAGTTAGAAAATATGGTTATAAGGGAGAGGTTAGGGGTGTGTGTGTGTGTAGGTGATGGGGTGTGTGGATGTGGGTGATGGTGAAATATAAGGTTTGAGAAGTGTGAAGAATATATATGTGATACGAATGTGTGGATGTGTATGTCGGAGAGGCTTATATGAAGGAAGAGTTGGCGATGTGTTGATGTGCATAGGAGTGGAAATGAAGATAACGAGAGAAAGATCAGACGTGGGGTTGAGGAATAGAGATGTGTTAGTGAAGAAGAGGTTGGAGATATTTACACGTCGGTGGGAACTGGTGCAAGAAACGTGTGAGATATATGGATACCTGTGTGAGCTGCATATACACACGTGGGGGAAATGGGATGTGGACTGAAGATATGTTGACGGAGGACATTTCCAAAGATAGTTATGTGAACGAGGAAAAGGGAAGACTTTACCTCTTAGTGGTGGGGAGACTGGTGTATGGGAAGGTGAGTACCACATTATGCACAGGTGAACACCCGTCCTCCATGGCCTGATCAGCCCCCACACTGGGAGTTATTAGACCGGGAAGTAATTTACTTAGTTTTCACCAGTCGATAAGTGTTGGGGACGGTGTAGTTAGTTGTAGGTGTGTGTGTGTGTGTGTGTGTGTGTGTGTGTGTTTTGAGTGTAAGGTGCCAGTGATTATCATCATCATCATTATCATCATCACTGTTATTTGATAAGTTGTCTGGTCACAGGTGTATACCATATAGGGAGGGAAGTTAACGCACCTGGTTGACTGGGCACAGGTGTGGTAGCTAACTGGTCCAGGGGAAGAAACTCTCGAGTCACGTAAAACTAATCTTATTACAGCTACATATTTCCTCTCTGTATATTTTACTGTGATATTTCTTGTTTGGTTGCCAGTGTGTTAAAGGTTTTACACTATATCATTTTATATATTTTGTTATTTTGGTTTTTACTCATTTAATATTACGAGTACAGTAAACTTGGGAGAAACACTCGGGAATTTTTGGGTTTATCTGAATCACGATAGTTTAATTGCACGATATATATTCTTCGTTAAGCGGCTGTCTGGGTTTGTATATTATTATGATCTTGACTACATGTTGGGTTACGTCGGTGAGTCGCTTGTTATGTATAGAGACACAGCAGTAACCACCACCACCACCACTACAGTAACACCGATTAACACCCCTCACCACACCCCTCACCACACCCTTCACCACACCCCTCACCACACCCTTCACCACACCCCTCACCACACCACACACCACACCCCTCACCACACACCACACCACACCCCTGAGACTTAGATGTTTAATGGATGTGAGGTAAAAGGTTCAGTAATCTAGGTGTTGTTGTGAGGGAGCGGAGAGGGCTGACTGATCCTATGTCTTGCCTACCTTAACCCAGCTTACAGAACCTAACCCAACCCAACCCAACTCAACCCAACCCAACCCAACCCAATCCAACCCAACCCAATCCAACCCAACGGCAGGTATAGCGTTAGGAAGGATCAATCTGCAGGTGGTACTGTACGTGATTTATCGAGGTTAACACGTCAATTGACCTCATAATCCACCACTACCTCACCTCACCACACGGCCACCCTCCTCACAGATCTGTCTCATAATCTCATTTTCCGGGAATGAGTTGCCTGATTCACCCTCTAAAACCACTCAAACTTTTTTCTTACATCAATAGTTTATAATACGTTGGTTCAGAGTTTCGCCCCTTCCAGTAAGACTGTTTTTTTTTTTGTTTTTTTTTTACATTCTCGTACTTGGAATGTTTTCGGTTTATGTGTCTCGCAAACGTGGGAACTTAGCATTTATGTGTCGCAAATGTTGGAACTTAGCATTACGGCTCAAGGTACCAGTAGTAGATAATTCTGACATGATGTTTGTTGCTGTGAGTTGAGCTTGTACTGGGAGCATGGTGTGTTCAGTGAGCTTGTACTGGGAGCATCATGTGTTCAGTGAGCTTGTACTGGGACCATCATGTGTTCAGTGAGCTTGTACTAGGAGCATCATGGTCTGGCGTGAAAATGAGCTGTTGTGGTTTTCCTGTCCGGTAATCATGATCCTGAACTAGAATTTTAGTGGTTTTCTGAACGATGACCTCTTTGTGTGTGTGTGTGTGTGTGTGTGTGTGTGTGTGCAGTAGTAATTATCTGCTGTAAATCGTAGTTGGGAGGGAATGTGGATTTGGAAAGTGAACCTCATTTGAGAACTATCGGCAAAAATTTTAGATATAGAGAAATAGAATTTGCAGCTTAAGTAATGAAGCAGAGGTTTCTGTGTGTGTGCGCCAGGACGCATGCAGCGGCTCTCCTGGTTTAGGCCTCTGTTGATGTATTGATGAGGGAAGATATTGAACGCCGGTAACACAGGACTAGATAAAGGCAGGTGTACAGGATACTATGATATCACTAGCGGGCGATAAACTGCAAAACACACAGGTATACGAGCATGTTGGTCTTTACCTATTATGACGGCTCGTGGTGACTCATTCACAACTACTGTAGGTCAGGATGTGAGGCAGAGCATCAGGTGCTGGTCATGGGACATTAATGAACGTCATCGTACATAGTTCCCTCATATGCGTGGGATCTTCTAAAATTGATGGCTGGGTGGGGGGGAATTGTCAGATGTTGTAGGGATGTTGTAATTGTACAGCCATAAACTCCTAGTACACACAAGGGCTGGTATATATTGGTGTTATTAAGGCGAATAAAAGACATGTGCCATTTACAAGGAATGGCAAGTGTACTGGAGACTCACAGGTGTCACTAGAATTTTTTTATTTATTGTTTTTATTATTTATTGGGCACTCCCCTACATCCTTGTGTAAGGTGAAGCGCAGAAGCGTTTACAGTGCCCAACAGGGAAGCATGCTAAGTTCATGCTTGCCTTTATGTCTCATGAGTTAAGGGCGTAGAAGCCTGAAGAGTCATTGGTTTATGTCATCAAGTTATTGGAAGCTCCAACAACTTGTCCCTGAATACGAATTCGCAACTTTCGATTTACACCAGGTACCTACTTTACTGCTAGGTGAACAGGGACTAATGGGGGCTAGGAAATATGTCCAAACAACTTCCACCGGCCCGGGAATCGAACCTGTGACATCTCGCTTGCGAAGGCAAGTGCGGTACCACTCTACCACCAGCACCCCCATCACAAGAAATGTATCGGTCAATAGAAATAATTTTAATCACCTGAAGAATAAGCACCCTAGCTTATTTCACCCGAAGATTAACCACCCCAATGCTACCTGGGGGGGGGGGGGGGAGGTTAGGTTAAGTTGGCAGATCTTCAGGTGAAATAAGCTGGGGGCCAAACTTCAGGTGAGCTGATAATTGTAATGCGCCGATAGAGCCACCACAGGGAAAAACAAATCATAGACTGGTGGAACTGTCATGTAGAAATGAACTGTCATACAAGTAGACAGTCTTAGAAGGCTGAGAGAATTAGTATAAGTAATGTAGACACTGGGCGGGTGGGTGGTGAGCTTGACACACTACTAGTATTACTTTGCTGTCACTCGGAATCGAGTATGACGATCATCCAGCTATGATACAATGATATGAGTTATTTAGGATGTCACTTAAGTTAGTAAGTTTTGAGTTGACTAAAGCGGCCGACACGGGACCCGCAACGTCGTCCATATTCGTTGCACATGTGGAGGGCTCCATCTACTGTGGGAGGGGCGGTGGCAGCGTCTTACCGACGTTGGCGCCTCTCTGCCTCGGTTTGCAGTCGGGCTAACTCGAAAGCATTGACACCTTCTCGTGTGGTGCTCCTCCAAGCGTTACGATGTGGAGTAATCGACTCCCGGGTGAGGGGGTCGATTTGGCTCTTTTTCAAGTTTATCTTAAAACTATCCTTATACCTTTTCAATTGCCTGCCGGCGTTACTTTTATTATTCGTTAGGTGACTGTAAAGTAGCTGCTTTGGCAGTCTACTGTCGTCCATGTGGGTAACATGGCCAGTCCAACGTAGTGTAATGAGACAAAATCTCACATGAAGAGGTAAGTTAGGAGGTTATAGTAGTAGAATATTATAGCGAGAGGAAATGGTAGCGTGTCTCGAGGGTGTGATGTCAACACTGTATATTAACACAGGCACAGTACAAGTGTAGCATATAAAACACCAATGTGTGTTACAGCTTTATTTTACTAGTTCAATAGGGGGGATTAATGGGGGGTTCGTACACAATTTATGATAGACTATGGTATTCTCGTATAACCTAACCTCACAATTAAAATGGGCACTTCACTAAGTAGATCGTTGGGAGGTTCGGGATCACCGCACTTCTACCGTCTACACAGCCAGCACTTACTGTTACACGTTGAGTTGACAGCACTCTGTCGATGGACCCGGCTGAGACTTCGTTACACTTAGTGGCGGGCTTCTCTGGAGCGGGACTGGGGACGTGGTAGCTGGCCCTTCTTGGTTACAAGACACACTCTCGTGAGGGAGGGCTAGGACGTCCTATATATTGGAAGACAAGCCTTCAGGTTGAGCTGATCGGGGGGGGGGGGGGGAGGCGAGGGGTCTCCTTACATTTGCCCTCGCTAATGTAGGGTCAGGTCTGGACTTTTTCAGAGACTATAAGTTGTATATTCTGGAGAAATCTTCAGATGGGGCCGTGTGACATGAGAGGCCCTGGTTGATTTGTGGCCCCTTGACTTGGGCTCAAGGGTTACATTTGACCTGGCTAATGTGAGGTCAGGTCTGGACTTCTTCTGCGATGTAGGTTATTGTGTATATTGGGAGAGAGTCGGCCGGTGCCTTCTTACATGTTTGTTGGGGCCGTGTGACATGGGAGGGGAGCCTGGCTGATTTATAACCCTTGGTCAGCCGTGAGAGTTACCCTACACTTGACCCCCCTAATGTCGGGTCAAGTCTGGACTGTTTCTGAGATGTAAGCTGTGGTCTGACAACCCATCACTACAGTAGTTGTTCATGGATAATGGTAGCCTCGATGCTCCTACAGTTGGAATCAGCAAAGAATACTGGCAGTTGTTCTTTTGTCTTCCCAGCGAACTCAGAGGATGGAACGTAAACTGCGTTGGTGAAAGTTTTCAAGTGCCTTGAGGTGCTTCCTGTATGTGACCTATGTCTCACTGCCATATAGTAGGGTGGGCAGGAACACTGCTCAATTTACGTGCAGCTTTGTGAATAATTTCAGCTCCCTACAGCTGAAGACACGATTTCGCAGTCCGCCCAAGGCTTGAGATGCACATCTCATCCGATGCTGAATCTCTTCATCTATGTCTGCGGTGGTGAACAGGTGGGAGCCGAGATACCGAAAGTGGGTAACATTAGAGAGGGTAGTACCGTTAAGCTGGATGGATGGTGGATGTGTGTCTGAACCAGGGGTAGGTTGAAAGAGAATCTGAGTCTTAAGTACATTCACCTGAAGGCCGAAGTGTGCATTCGTGTTTGCTTAGGTGTTCAGGATCGCCTGTAGGTCGTGTTCAGTGTGAGCAAGAAGAGTGAGGTCATCTGCATACTGAAGTTCAGTAATGGAAGCTGCCAACACCTTTGTTTTTGCCTGGAGTCGTCTTATATTAAAAAAGACCCCCTTCACCCGGTACTCGATGTTCACCCCGCCGGCTAAATTGGCACTGGCACGACTTAGGAAGGCAGCCAAGAAAATGGAAAAGGGAGTTGGTGCCAGTACACACCCTTGTTTAATCCCTGTTTGGATGGGGAAGAACTCTGACTTGGTGCCGTTGTGCAGGACACTACCATTCATGCCATCGTGGAGTTGCCTCACAATCGTGATGAATTTTGGTGGGCAGCCAAAACGGCTGAGGGTCCACCAGAGGGTTTTCCTGTTGACCGAGTCGAAGACCTTGGTTCGGTCCATGAAAGCCATGTACAGGTCACGACGCTGTTCTCTGGCGGGCAGCAAAGATCATTTCAGTGGTGTCAGTTGATGGTCTAAAACCACATTGAGATTCTGGGCGGAAGTTTTCCGCCTCAGGAAGAAGTCTGTTTAGGAGGACTCAGGCGATAGTCTTGCCAGCTAAAGAGAGCAGCGAGATCCCACGGTAGTTGCCACAATCTGACTGGTCTCCCTTGTTCTTATAAGTATTTACAATGGAGGCATCTTTATGAACTTGGGGATTTCCTCCTTTTCCCATAATAATTATATTCTCCAGGAGAGAGCGGAGACGGTTCGTAAGCAAATTTCCTCCTGCTTTATACACCTCGGCTAGGATTCCATCAGGCCTTGAGGTTTTTGTTATTTTTCATCTGTTTGATGGCAGTAGCTACCTCATCCAGGGATGGAGGATAGCTGAGGTGGGTTAGCTCTGGATGCTGAAAGACCTGCTGGGTAGTCAGGACATCCAGATCGGTGTTTCGGTTGAGCAATGAATGGTAGTGCTCTTTCCAGCGCTGAAGGTGGCTTTTGTCGTCTTTAATTATGAGGTTAAAAGTCAGATGACCGGAGGGGGGCTGCGCCACGAGTGAGTGGCCCATAAAATGTTTTAGTGAAAATGAAAATTCGCTCATCTTGTGCTGATCTGCAAGTTTTTGTGCTTCACATGCTTTATTTTTCAGCCATTCGTTCTTTAGATTACGAAGTTCCCGCTGGGCTGCCGCTTTCTTCTTACCCAAGGTATCAGCAGTGGTCCGAGACTGAGGGTTGTTCTGCCAGTCAGTAAAAGCAGCACGATTATCACCAATGAGTACTTTGATTGTCGGGTCATTTTCATCAAACCAGTCCAGGTGTATTCCTTTGATCTGGCCTAGGGTCTCTGCAGGTTTTTATCATAACAGTATTAAGAGTATCCCATTTGGCACTGGGATTCACTTTGTTTGCTGTTGGGTTGTTTATAAGCTCAATATTCGAGCTGCTCTCTGAAAGCATGTGCTACCGCTGGATCCTCCACATTCTTCGTATTAAAACGTCTTCTGGAGGCTTGCTGCCTTCGCCGTTTTGGGGCCACATGAAGTGAGAGCTTGGATCTGACAATTCGATGATCGGTGTCACAGTGGTCTGAGCCATGCATGGCACCGGTGATGAGGACATCTCGGCAGTTTCTTTTTCTGACATTGATGTAGTGAATGAGATGCCAGTGTTTGGAACGTAGGTGTTGCCACGAACCCTTGAACTTCTCAGCCTACGTAAACAAGGTATTAGTGATAGTGAGGTTGTGAGTAGCACACTTTCTGAGGAAGAAGAAGCCGTTGGGATTACACTTTCCTAGTCCATTTCTCCCTATGGTTCCCTGCCAAATGTTAGCATCTCTGCCAACTCTGGCATTGAAGTCGCCAAAGAGCGCAACCATGTCTTCTCTGGGGATAGAGGTCAGCACTCTGGCGAGGTCGGCGTAAAAGGCCTCCTCGATGTCATCCTCTGCATCCAGTGTTGGGGCGTATGCACTGATGAAGAAGGCATGACGTGAGTGATTCAGTGGGACTCGAAGCATCATGAGGTGCTCGTTGATCCCAAAAGGCATTTTAGTTAGCCTGTGTAGGGTGCATTGGCGGTTGGCAAAGCCAGCTCCATAAATGCTTTCCTTTCCAGAAGAAGGTGTAGTCAGACCCCGTTCTGTGAGTTGGCCCTCATCTGGAAGCCGGGACTCACTGATGGCTGCTATGTCTGTTATACCTAGCCAGCTCTTTTGCCACAAGGGCAGTTCTTCTTTCAGGACGCAGATTTGTGTCAGTATCCAGATGGGTCCTGACATTCCTTTCAGCGACCATAAGAGGGTGTATGTTTTTTGTTTTTTTTATCTGTGAATTTGATTGTGTTTGCCACCGCATAAGTACGACCTTGCTGGGTGCGGTTGACCAGTCAGGTTGGGTTTTTAGACAGGCTATGTTTTGGGCACCTTTTCTAGCCCCCTTCCCATGTAATGTGAGCAGAGTGGCTGCTCATTCGCACAGACAGGGCCGGAGTGCACTGTTGCCTAGATCCCAGTGCATAAACGACCATCTTATCTGTGCCTCCCATGTGCAGAATTTTGACTAGAGATTCCCGGCAGTCATCTCTGCCATAGGGCTTTTTTGGGGGGTATAAGGGGTTTGATGATGATGAGAGGTATGATGAGCTGGGTGATGGCTGCCCTTGAGTTGATTTATGTAGTGAGGCAGGAGCGCAGGCTGCAACCTCACATCTTGACTCTCCCTTTTCCTGATCCAGTGGTACAAGTGTTGCAACGACTGGGGAGAGGGAGAGCCGCAATGGACTGCCGATAGCTCAGTTTGTTGGGTTTCGCCTTAGTAGCCTGTTCATCAGGCATTGCCTTCATCCGCAGGTGTAGTCGTTGGGTTTCCATTGTGGTCACCTCTTCCGCCTACACCACCGTTGGGGTCTTGTTGGAGCTCTGTAAACATGTCAGCTTTAAGCGGGGATCCACCGCAGATTTTTCGTTCGGGGGTTTACTCCCATAGCCTTATACCTGCCCCAAGGTTAATCCACAAGGCAGCGGGGCGGTGGTTGGTAGGCGCCAGGACGTGTCCGCATGCGAGTGAGCCTATGCGCCCCCTCTGGGGTCCACTTCTATTCCGATATTCCCTGTTGATCTAGCCTGGGCCCACGAGGCACCCAGTTACAGTGTGTTGCCACGAGGAGGCACAGCAGGAGTCTTGATGGTGAGGAGGCTGTGTACTGGCATTGGAAGACTAATGCAAGTTGCTTCCCTGTTCGCCACGAGGCTCTAGCCAGCCGGGGGGGGGGGGGGGGGCTGAAAGCGAGAGGGAACAAGCAGTGCTTGCACCTTAACACTAACATAATGCTGCCACACTAGAAGCATTCCACCACCCTGTGTGTGGCTACACACACACACACACACAGAGGGGGGGGGTAACTCGTGATGCTCTAGTTGTTGGTGGGTGGTGGTGGCCATGGTGGTGTATAAACATGAGTCAACAAACTCTGGTCCACCATTTGTACTACGGTAAACAAACAGTTCTTAATTAATAAACAGAGAATTTATTAAAAGTTAACAAAAAAATAATCGTATCTGACTCTCATGTTAGTGCCTGGAAAATATTCTTACTCAATAATTATAGAGTAGTATTTTTACCTCTCCCCTCATTATCTCATTTCTCACTTCATTATCTTCTCATCTCATCTCTCTCCCCACCTTGACTTCATCTCTCACTTCACACCCTCAACAAAGTCTCCTCCTCCACCATTAGTAAAGCTTCACCTTCATCTCACCCGGCTCATCTCACTCCCAACACACACACACACACACACACACACACACACACACAAACACCAGACATTCTTCATGATTGGTTTTGAAAATATCCTGAAGTTAGAAGTTACACATACCGGTACTTTAGCTGGAAGATATGGACGAGATAAAACTCAGAAATTCTTCTCATTTTATTATGGAATCATTTACGATTTACACGAGTATTATTTGGGTTTATAAATGGATCCTGTATCTACAACATGAGTAAAATCTTATACAAAATATTTAATTATATTTTGCCAATTCAGACACAAAACTACCGGTAGGCTACAGTGGATAAAAATAAATAGGTCTATCAACACTTATGGGACGAGGAGAGGCAGCTGTTGGTTCCCCAGTGGTCGTAACCCACACATGTTTGTGGTGGACCGGCCTTCACCCCGCCTTGACACCCTCACCACAACCACCACTAACCATTCATTCCGCTACCACCATCATCAATCAACCTTTCTACCACCACCATCATCCTCTCCTACACCATCGCCACCAAATAACCTTCCACCAACACCAGTAACCAAGCTATCCACCATCTCCCCAACCTCGCCACCACCACAAAACTACCATCTATCGCCACCACCACAAAACTACCACCTATCACCACCACTAACCATCACAATCTCACATACCTCGCTTCCGCCTCTTCGCTCTGTATGTCGACTGCCTATAAGATATATGTGGCATGTGTGTGTGTGTCCTGTAATGAATTTTGAGGGGTTGGATGTACTTCATAAGACTGGGAGTTATGTCAACAAGACTCACAGGTGGTGGCGGTGTAGGCCTCCAGGTGGCTCTAGTAGAATGCCCGCTGCTCTAGTTTTAGAGACAAAATATCTCATTTATAAATTTGAGGAACACACCTTATGAGGGCCAGGTGGCACCAGTGTTGTATATTATCATCTACTTGTGTTAACTAACATATAACTCTCCCGGTGTATGATGATCTCTCTCCACCACTACTACATCTTAACCATTATTATATTACTGTACCAATTACCTTCTTAGATAATGGTCACATAAGTCGGAGTAAAGTATACAATAAAAATACGATGTATGGAACTGTTGATTGGAAACACTATTTGTGGAGACACAAAACAAACAGTGGTATTGGGGAATAAGGGAAAGCCACTGGTAGAGGTTATCAACGGTACATTGGACTAATAAGAACCCCGTAATGACCCGAGGTTAAGTGTAATGATAACAGATTACTGTGATTACCGCCCTACAGGTAAATTGTTCGGCCGAGGAAATGTTTAACAAATAGATGCAATGTAAGATTTGTTTTGCATTTACTGTTTTTGTTTAGATCAATGATTCCCAAACTGGGGGGTGCGCGAGGCCGTGTGAAAAACATAAATACTGACAATCTTTTTTGTTTATTAGGAAATTTTCAATAAATTGTGAAACATTAATTATTTTAATCAGTATATTTCAATCTTCCCCATATGCACGAGACACGTGGATAAAATATTTACGGGTTGGTTGATCTTAAAAGTAATGTATTGTAAATATTATTAAAGTTTTTAACAATGAGTAAAAGTTGATTAAATTAATTTTTATATACGGAGAGGGGGTGTGGGCTAGGTAAAAACAGAGGGGGACGTCATGTGAAAAAGTTAGGAACCACTGCGCTAAATGATCTGCAGCTTCGTTTCTATAGGGCTTCGTGGCCCCCAAGTGTCGGGGTCTTGGGGTTTATGGTCACCAGAATCCTCGGTCTTGAGAGTTACATGGGTCAAGATTACTCGAGAATCAGATTTTGGGGCTCCAGGAAGTGTGGGACCTGAGGATGTTGGGACTTGGAGCTTCAAAACATCTTTTCTCCAGGTTAAGGATCTTCGGTGTTTGGGGTCTTCAGGAGCCGGGGTGTTTGTGGTCCAGGGTCTTCCTCCTTCAGGAGTGTCAGAGGATGATAAAATACAAGATTAGTAACTTTATAAGTGATCGAAAATTGAGTCAGAATGCTTTAGTACTACAGACTAATACATTACATTACACAAGGTGTATAAGGGATATATAGTCTTGTCTTATTCAGTCTATTTGATGTAATTTAATGATTGTTTACAGTGCAAGTCAGGACATCCTCTAGTTCCTGGCGACTAGGGTGTGTGTGTCTGTCTAGAGGACGTCATTGTCACCCGTTTACAGCAACTTAATCATCATCTTTACAGAGTGAAATTTTTGCACTCTGAGAGATTGTTTGAACCGCGTTTACTGTATTCTGTATATTTCAAGTTAAACTTTCGCTTTAGATTATTTTCTTTACGTCCATTTGCTTCCGAGGTCATGGTTTTATGAGGTACAAGTTACAGGCCATGTTGGGTAAGAACATAAGAACATAAGAATGGAGGAAACTGCAGCGGGCCTATTGGCCCATACTGGGCAGTCCCGTTTACACCCAACCCCTATTGCTCATATGAGCATCCAACCTATGTTTGAAGCAATTCAGCGTATTCGAGTTAATGATGATATTTGGTAACTTGTTCCATTCATCCACTACTCTGTTTCCAAACCAGTGTTTACCTATTTCACGCCTAAATCTAAATTTGTCCAATTTAAAACCATTGTTACGAGTTCGCTCCTGGTTGGATAATTTGAGTACCTTTGTAATGTCCCCTTTGTTTAGCCCTGCCTTCCACTTATACACCTCTATCAGGTCGCCCCTCGCTCTACGTCTCTCAAGGGAGTGCAAATTAAGATGCTTTAACCTGTCTCTATACTCAAGGTTCCTAATGCCCGGGATTAGTCTTGTCATTCTCCTCTGAATTCTTTCCAAGGATTCTATATCCATTCTGTAATAGGGTGACCAGAACTGGACTGCGTAATCCAGGTGTGGTCTCACAAGAGCAAGATACAGTTTTAGGATGACCTCGCTAGTCTTGTAACTAACACTCCTTTGTATGAACCCAAGTACTTTATTAGCCTTGTTACGAGCAAAAACACATTGTTTACTTGGCTTAAGGTTCCTACTTATCATTACTCCTAAATCTCTCTCGCAGTCGGATTTCTCTATGGCATCGTTGTTCATCTGGTATCTGGTTTCCCTGTTTACATTTCCTATACTGAGTACTTTACATTTGTCGATGTTGAATTTCATCTGCCATTTTTCAGACCATTCGAAAAATTTGTTTAGATCCTCCTGTAGTTTTGCCGAGTCCTCGTCAGATTTGATAACACGTCCTATTTTAGTATCATCAGCAAATTTACTTATGTTGCTGTCTATGCCGATATCTATGTCGTTTATGTATATAATAAACAATAATGGTCCAAGTACTGAGCCTTGGGGAACTCCACTTGTGACGTTGCTCCAATGGGACTTAGTGCCGTTAATGCTCACTCGCTGTTTCCTGTCCTGTAACCACGCCCTAATCCATTTAAGGATGTCACCTTTGATGCCATGAGCTTCTACCTTTCTAATTAGTCTTTCGTCGGGTACTCTGTCGAAGGCTTTGCTAAAGTCGAGATATACCACATCATAATTGTGCCCCTCGTCCACTGATTCGAAAACTGATGAAAAGAATGTTAATAGATTAGTTAGGCAAGAACGTCCGCTTGTGAAGCCATGCTGGGAATCATTGATCAATCGGTGCTTCTCCAGGTGATTTCGAATAGAGTTTGAAATGATTGCTTCCAGTAATTTGCCTACTATTGATGTTAGACTGATTGGGCGGTAGTTAGAGGATAGTGATCTATCCCCCTTCTTGAAGATCGGTATTACATTCGCTATCCTCCAGGATTCTGGTACTACACCTGTTTTTAAGGACATGTTAAACAACTTTGCTAAGGGCATACTAAGCTCTTCCTTACATTCCTTTAATACTCTGGCAAATATCTCATCGGGACCAGGTGACTTATTAGGCTTTAGTTTGTCTATTTGCTTACTAACATCGTTACTAGTCACTACTATCTCACTTAATTTGTTTTCTTCACTATCTCTGAATAGAGTCGGTGCCTCGGGTATCATGTTTAAATTTTCGGTGGTGAAAACTGTTGAAAAATATTTATTCAAATTATTGCTCATTTCTCCGTCGTTATCAGTGAGCTCGCCGGAGTCTGACCGTATTGGTCCAATCTTTTCTCGTGTTTTAGTTTGATACATTTGGTAGAATCCTTTGGGGTTTGTCTTTGCCTCCCTTGCTATCCTTACCTCATTATTCCTCTTTGCTTTCCTTATCTCGGTTTTAACCCTACTCGCCAATACCCTATAATAGTCCCGGAGGTGAATTTCGCCACGATTTATCCTTCTACCTATAGCCTTCCTTTGGCCAATGATGTTCTTTAAATAATTATTTATCCATTTAGGGTCCTTGTTGTTTGATCTGAGTTTTTTGTATGGTATGTTCTGCCTTTGTGCATTAAGTAACTCACTATTTAAATTGTCGTGGAACTCGGCAGTCTCAGATCTCGTTATCAGGTCGGTGTCATCTGTCAGGTTCACGGCCAAGCGCGACACCCCCTCTCTCAGCTGCCTCTTTAAACTGTCAAAGTTTGCCCTTCTGAAATCTGGTACTTTAGTGGAATTTTCCTTACGTCTGCCCTGAAAATCTAACTGGAATCGAATTTCTTTGTGATCGCTGTTTGCAAGTTCATTCCCTACCTCGACATTGCTAATGAGGTTTTCTCTGTTTGACAAAACTAAATCCAATATATTATTACCCCGTGTGGGTTCGGTTATATGTTGACTTAGGAAACAGTCCTGGATCGTCTCGAGAAAATCCTCTGATTCTGAGTTACCCGTAAGGTCGGTCCAATCTATTTGGCCAAGGTTAAAGTCGCCTACTATACAGACTTTGTTGTGTATGGAAGCCCTGCGCATTTCATCCCAGATAAGTCGCTCATTGACGCTATCAAGATTGGGGGGTCTATATATTACTCCTGTGATTAATTTTTCCCGACCGTCGCTTAATTCTATCCAAATTGTTTCTGTATTCCTCTCAGTTTTTATTTCCTTATTTATTTCACACTTCAGATTATCCCTAACATAGATTGCTACTCCGCCTCCTTTCCTGGTCTGCCTATCGGTATGGAACAGTTTGTAACCCGCAATTTGGTATTCGACTGGTAATTCACGTGTGTCTAGGTTGATCCATGTTTCAGTGAATGCAATTATATCGATTTCTTCGGTACATACCAAGGCCCTAATATCATCCATTTTGTTTCTCATACTTCTACTGTTCGCGTAATATACATTTAAGTTAGTCGTGTTCTGAGTCCTCCCCTTACCGCGTTTAGTTTTAAACTACCTGTCTAATTTAGTTATGTCATCATTCCTAACACTATTTCCCTGTAATCTTTCGCCTTGTTTACCCGCTCCCACTGCAGTCTCCTCCACCCCCGTGCCCCTGTGTTCTCTTAGCAGTTTAAAGACTTCGATATCTTTTGAACTGCCCCCTCTAGAGCCCCAGCCAGGGTTGCTACTCCATCCCTAGACAGGTGCACCCCATCCCTAGCATAAAGGTCCCTTCTGCCATAGAAGTTGTCCCAGTTGTCAATGAATGGGACTGATATTGACTTGCAATATCTGTCAAGACGGTCGTTAACACCAACTGCCCTTGACAACCATTCACTGCCAACTCTCCTTCTAGGCAGGACACCGCATATGATAGGGATCCCTCCCTTAGTCCTAATACGATCTATGGCTGCCTTGAACTTATCAAGAAGCTCCTCGCTCCTACACCGGCCAATATCATTGCCTCCTGCACTGAGGCAGATAATGGGTTTGTTCCCATTACCAGACAAGATATTGTCCATCCTGTCAATTATATCCCCCACCCCAGCTCCTGGCAAACACACCCTCATCCTATTTTTGTTTTTACCACAAAAGGCCCTGTCCATGTACCTTACCTGTGAGTCACCAACAATTAAAGTTTTTATACCTTCCTTGTCATCCCTGTCCCTGACTGTACTAACGTCCAATTCGTCTATCAAGGGACTGAACGGGTTGGTACACTTAGCTGTTGTTGTCGTTGTTGTCGTATCCTTCGTGTGCTTCTTTACCACCAGCTTGGTCCTACCACTACTCACAATTTTCCACTTGCTTGATTTTTCGTCAGCCACTGGCTTTACTCGTCCAGCCTCTCCTTTTAACATCGCCAGCTCTTCCCTTTGTACACCATCTGTACAGTACTGTGCAGGTCCTGCGGTGCTAAATAACACTGTTGACATCCGGGAACAGGGGGATTGTTGCCTTGACTCAGGTTTAAAAATGATGGCAGCGTACACATAATTCAGTGTTTGCCAGGGTGGTGTTGCGCATATAGTCTACCAGATAAGTGTTTGAGGTGCAAATATTATAATTTTTTATGACTCGGTCAGTCCACACGGGAGTATATTGGGGAACAATATAGTCTTGGACAGTTATATAGGACTAGTAAATATTTATAAACCTTTTTGTCTCTTTCTTTTAGGATATTCACACATATAAGCACACAAGTGGCTGTAACGACGGTGCAGATTACGAAAAGCGTCAATAGTGAGAGGGACAGTGGATGTAATACGGATGAAATAAGAGGTTTTCGTCAGCTGGGGTTGTGTGGGTCTAGCTGTGGTCACTGTCATCACTAAGTTGTAGCTGAGGTTGTCTAAAACTCGCGTCTTATGGTTTAATGTTCAGTATATATAACCAGTGGACCAAGATATAGATGTTGCTTCTAATTTATCAAGAAAAGTGTTGACGGTCAGACATGTGTGATGGGTATTTTAACTCGTACATTTTAGAATATTAAAGGGCGTAAAGTCTTTGGTTGCCCGGGACATTACCTGTACTCTGATGTAAGAGCCTCCACACCTGTCTGGTTCATCTTGTTACTATTGCTAGTCGACCACTTATTGAACTGATTATTCTTGTAAAGACACTTGTTGGAAATTTCCGCCTTGTACTAGTCACCTTTGTTTACTAATACACACACACACACACACACACACACACACACACACACACACACTTCACATACATGTTTATATGTTTCATGTCAAAGTGTGTACTTTGTGTTTTTGGCCAAATAATTCGCCTGGTAATAATATACAAAAAACAAGAAGTTTATGTAGTATTTTAACTATCACTCACAGTTCACACGAGACTAATTTATATAACCACGTAATCCCGGCGGAGATTTTGTAAGTTGGCTATATTCTGCCGCGTTATTAATAATCGCGCGACTATGTAAACCTTGCTCGCGTCAGCCATTGTTTTTCTAAGCCGCGGTGACTCGATGCTTTGGTTGTTACAAAAACGTCTCACCAAGGCTCCCACGGTCCCGCTTCCATCTGTTAACAGCGTAGTTAATTATAATGGTCGCTGTATGTCTCCACTGTGGTCAATTACCCACTGATTGCGGTATCGGTATCGTTAAATGTGTGTGTGGAGGGCAGCCGACTCCTCGACTCACGGCAAGAAGGAACTGTACCAGAGGCTTGCTGGTGATTAGTGATGTCGTGTATAGTGTCTCTAGATGAAACGAGAACAGAGACTGCATTAAATTGATGCCGAATGAGAATATTTTTGTACTTGTTTCTTGTGAATGAGACAGAAAGGGGGAGAGTAAAACTTGGAGACTGAAAGTTAAGAGAGAAAGTGAAGAGGAGATTGAATAAAACGGGGAGAGAGAGAGGGGGGGAGGGTATTGAAATAATACACGTTATAACCTCAGGCTGTTGCACATTGTTTAAATCTGGTGGTGGTCACGTGGAAACAGACGGATGAAGTTGTGCGGTGCCAGTGAGGGTCACCTGACACCACTGTAATGTCTGGGTTCACACCTCTACAGTATGTTGTATTAACAAAGACCTTTGATGGATCACTTGTGTATTAGCACCGCTTGCTTATTCCACCTGGTTGTACCCTAAACCTACCCAGGGTGGATAGCTTAGGAGTTAGGATATTTAATCATCCGGTGAAATAAACTGGGGTACATAACTTCACGTGATCCATACATGTACAGTACAATGCCCCATATGTGCCTACTGTTGATATAATTAACCAATGTCCCTTGTGACTTAGACTTGTAGATAGAATTATAACTCATCCATGAGAGACCGCCATGATGTAGGTAGGCATTACTGTACCGCACATGAATGAGTACAGTATAGTACAGTACAGTACAGTACAGTACAGTGTATGACTCCTCGAGGGCCTTTGTTAAACACACTATTATCTATTAGTTTCTCTTCTTTCTTGGTCAACCTTTCCAGGCTGGAGTGTGTTGAGGGGCAGCCAGGAGTAACACAGTGATGCTTCTATAATGTTTGCGTACAAAGTTTCATCCTGTCATTTCAGCGATGATATTTTTTATCGTGATTAAGTGGGTTAGTGATGTGTATTTGGGGTGAGACAAGCAGCTGTTGTCAGCAGCTCACCTGGCCACACCTGTATCCTCGTACGCACCAGGTAACCACCACGTCCGGTCTCAGCAAATTACTGCTCACTAGTTTTCCGGACAGAGAAGCGACTTCCCTCCTTCCGTTCCATATTCTCTGTCTAGACTGCGGTACTAACTCTGGTCTGGTTACTGTGACGGGTTATCGGGTCTTAATTACTATGGATGGGTCTATGCATTACATTAACCACATGGTAGTAGGTCATAATATTCGTTATATGAATGTGGATAAAAGGTGATCATCGTTAAGAATACGCCCAGCCCTGCAGGCCTGACTCAGTCAACTGTGGATGTATTTCATGCCCTCCGACTTTGGGTTGTGTAGTCTCTGTGGAGACTGTTTTATTGACGACTGTTAAAGAATTATGTATTGCCACCATCCAATTTAGTGTTAAAATGAGTGCCGTACTCTTTGTAAAGCTAAAGGAGACCTAATTAAGATAAGTCCACTGGTCATGTCCACGTGGTCATGGAGACACCTGGTGGTGTGGTGTTCACGTGGTGCAGTAACTCGTCCTCCGGTGTTAATATGAAGGACCTCACATGGTCATGGGGACAGTGTGGTGTGGGTTGGTGTCACAGTACCTCACTCGCTGCTAGGTGGTGTTGTGTTACCTCGTAGTCAGGTGTAAAGCCGACCCACTGTTGTTCCCAGGGTGGCATGATTAACACCTCCTGGTCAGAAGATGGTGGTCAATTCCCAGGGGTGCTTATCTCAGTGGTGGTTTTTGCTCTCGCTGGTACTGTCCAGTGCTGAATTCACTGGCTTAAACACTGTTCATCACTGTTCAACACTGATCTTACTTCTTTCCGAAACGAAATTGTCACTTTTGATTATGTTGATATCCCGGTGGTGAGGATGGGTCGGGGAGAGGGACTTGAGGAATGGGCCGAGCATTAGCCAAGGGGGGGGGGGGGGGCCGCTGTGCAGCAGGAGCAGTGCCTGTTAGATCTTGACCCTCCGGTGGTCAAGGATGTAGTGTGTGTGTGTTCTCGCGCTAGAGGTTTTTGTCGGTAAGGGTGTGTGACGCTGGAGGAGTGCGTCACTAGGTGTGTGTGTGGGGGGGGGGGGGGGTGACATGTGCACGCCAGTAAGAGTGTGCACCAGGTACTTAAGTTATCTGGACAAGAATCGCGTTGCTGGCCGGGGCTGATTTGTCAGGCCTCGTTAGACCCGGGGGAGCAAGAGAGGCGCGCAGGGGTGTACGATCCTCTCTTGTTTATTAACAGAATCTATAACCCCGTTACAAAGCATCCCAATATCGTTACATAATATGATCCCCTGCGCCTACAGTATAGTCTCGACTCTGTTTTGTGTAGAAGATCGTCAGCTTTTGTTCGTAATTTGCTGCTTCACAGATTGTACTGTATGTACAATCCTGCATCCAGGTGCCCATATGAATGATTGTTTTCTTAATCTATTCAGTAATCATTACATTGTTTCATGTCGGAATGTGTAATTATTCTCATAAACTTCTATTTCCTAGTCTTTACAATTATTATTTTACTTGGCCTACTCGACTCCCTATCTCTTATAAGGTGGCGTGTAACTTGACACTCGCGCGTGTCTTTGAGTTGGGCTCCATGTATGGAGGCGGCAACACTGGGCCTGGGATCACGTGGCCATTGTTTATACTGATGACCACCCTCAACTTGAGAGGCTCTTGTTGATGATGATTATTATGGCGCACCATCTAGGTCACCAAGTGCTGTTTATGAGTCATCAGTACTTTGTGTGTTGATGTGTACAGCGGTGTTGTTTCATATCAACACGACAGATGCAAGTATATTATCAATATTTTTGCAACTTTTGTGTGTAGTATTTATGTACGTTGGTGACGTAATACTTGTTTGAGTACAAACGTGTTCAGGCGAGGTGCATCGCCAAGTCTGGTTTCTTCAGCTGTAACCTTTTGAGTTTAGGATCAAATTAGCGGCGTAAAGTCTCACCCGGCCTTGTAGACCTTTATCTTAAAAGAATTATAATTATGGTGTGTGGTATTGTAAGTCAAAGATACTCAGGAATGATAAGAGGCGGCATGTGGGACCTGAGCATAGTGGTAGCTAAGCGGTGTGGGAGCCTTCTTTCCTGCAACTACAAGCCGACGCCACCCAGCACAGGAACAAAGTGTGTGTGTGTGTGTACTGTGTGTCCGTTCCGTTCGTCGCCTCTGTGATCGAGTGTGCCTTTGACCCCCAGACTGGCGGTTGTAAGAATATGGATTGGCTTAAAGATGGGACGATAACTTTCATTATCTGTATCTGGTGAATAATTTAATATGAATATTTTCCAAGGGTCGTGTCTGGCTGGCGGCGTTTAAACGTATACTAATTTAAACAGTTCTATGCATCATCCAGCGTAATGTAATAAACTAGTACAAGTTATTTTGATTGGCCATTAAGATAGTTTTTTCTTCCGAGTATAAAGTTAAAGAAAATGTGAGTGTGTGCGTGTGTTGGTCCAGCTCCAGATTGTTATCATTCATGCTGTAATCATCCTCGTTATTATCATCCTATTTTTTCTTATCTTTTTTTTATTGTTATCACTCTCGTCATATTCATTATTATTATCTAATATCCTTCATCATCATACTGGTTATCATCCTTGTCAGCCTATTATTTTTATTCGTCCTCCTCCTCACCATGCAGTACCGTCACATAAGATAACATTCAGCTCCCCATCACGTACGAGTATCACCTCAAGGTAAACGTGTTTATGTGTCCTTAATACTAAAATTATACTGTGAGTGACAAAACAAAATTATTTAGTTAAAATATTTCAGTTAACTTTTGAGTCTTGTGAAGTCGGTTGCTGAGCTCGGGATTGTTTTGATATTGATAGAATGTGGAAAATTAAATACCATATCCACAATAGTTAGAGGTGAAGGAGTAATGGCAGGGATATTAATGAGAATATGTAAAGTTAGTTGGGCCAGGAAAAGGCAGAGACTGACAAGAATGGATGATGTTGAGTCCCCGAGGAGATACAAGGGTCTGGGAGGATTGGTAAAGACGGCCAGAACGATTTTAGTGTAGGAAGCTGTGGCCTTTAGCTGTCAGACCTGAGGATCATGGCACCTTGAATGTTCGACTGATTGGTTATGCTTCTTTATATAAGCAACTCATATTTATTGAGATGCATTATGTTCGGTATAGTGAAGTCCGTGGGACTCATTTTAGTGTATCTATAAATCGTCATAGACTGAGGAATAGTTGGGAGTTGTTTCATAGTTTCATAAAATTTGGATCTTAATAAATCAGGATTTGACTTTTTTCCGGATGTTGAGGTTGACAATGAGGAACCTGGTGTTTATGGAGCCGGGGACAGAATCGGGAATGGATTGTAGTTTTAGAAGCTATTTGACGGACATGGGAAATTAACACAGACAGACACGGTGGGGGTTTCTGAAGTCTGAATCGACAGAAACTGTGATTAAAATAATGTACGAGTTTTGGGGCGAAGCTGTTAACATATTTAGAATTCGCTTACAATTGATGTTATGTGAATAATGAAGAACAAGGCTCCCAGCAGGAAAACGTTGGAACTAACAGTGGTCAGTTGGTTAAGCCTGTGGCCTAGAAACTGCTGTGGTGACGCATGCCCTCCACCCTCCCTTGACCACCAGCACCCATGACCAATGGCGTCGTTAATGCGGCTAGAGGGCATGGCCTAGTTTCAACGACTTGGCTGACAGCAACAACTGTGACGAATTGTACCACAAGTCCTCTGTAGTACTATTTGTGTCTTGTTTTTTTTCCTTTGGGTTTCAATTCGTTGATCTGATAAACAACGTAATTCTCTACAAATTTCACCGGGCATATATTACAGTAGGATGTAAAAGATTGAATTTTAGGATACAGTACCGTATTGTATTAAGATTTTTACTCTTTGAGTGGACGTTACTTTTCACCTGAATCTATAAATGCTTGTGGTTGTTACTCTCTTGAGCATGTCAGTAAAACAAAACGAAATATTATTTCCACTACAGGGCGTCTGTCTCTTAACCTGGAAAAAAATGGTTACATTTTTAAAATGTGTTGTTAATAATGAACTGTTTTCTTTTTTATTGTGAGAAGAAATTAACAGTTTGTGTTTTCTTTAATTTAACCCTAAAACGTGTTATAAATGTCGAAGTTCCTTTTCATATGGTTTTATTAGAACTATTATAGAAGATAAAGATAGTCCTCTCTTTTATCAAACTTATTAATGGAGTGTCTAATGGATAAGGAAAGCAATAATGAAAATTAGAAAACTTAAAGAAAATACATAAAAACGCGGGAAACAAAAGTGAACAACAAAGGCGCGGGAAACAGTAAGAGACACATGCCATCCTTCACCTCCTCGGTTCCCAGGCCTTGACACTCCACCAAAGCATTGTCCGCACGATATGGAATTGATTTTACACGGTTAGTTAGTCTTGGTTTTTGTTGAATCACTTCGTCCTCTCATACTCTGTGAGATATTGTAAAAGTTTAGGTGAACGCTCGAGCACCCAGTGTTATCATGTGCCGTAATGCGAGGATGAAGTGAATATTTTTCGTACTCACGTTGGCGATGACAAAAGAAAATTGGAGCTGCTCGGGTTCTTATAACGGAGAGAAACCACAGTGTTTTCCCTGTGTCTTTTGCCTTTCAGCTCCGGGAAAACAAAAGGTCAAGTTGGACCTCCAGAAGAGAGAAAAACAATCGGGCATGTTTACGTTCTGTGGTGAGGTGTCTTGTGGCGGGGACGGAGACGGACTTTAATGTGTGTGTCAGTTATTTTATCGGAGGGAGGAAGGGAGGTAGGGAGGGGGCGGGGGTTAGGGAGGGAAGGAGGTAGGGACGATGTTTTAAGCTTTAAATGTATACGTGAATAGTATAGGATTGTGGAATATATTAGAGTATTTTAGTATTATGGTTGTGTGAAATATATTGGGAGTGCGTTTGTAGTTTAGAGTGTGTTGGTAGTATGGGAGAGGTATAGATGAATATTGGAGTGTGTTGGTAGTAGAGGGGGGGGGGGTTAGAGGAAATTTGGAGTATATCATTAGTATGGGAGAGTACTAGAGTAGTATATACTAGAGTGTGTTGGTAGTAAGGGAGGGGGGAATATACTAGAGTGTGTTGGTGGTAAGGGAGGGGAGAATTACTAGAGTGTGTTGGTGGTAAGGGAGGGGGGAATATACTAGAGTGTGTTGTTAGTAAGGGAAGATACAGAAAAAAGAGTTTATTTTACGACTCCCTTGTGTGACTCACCGTACACCACTTGGAGGTAACAAAAGAAGACGAAAATTTATTCAGAGTTGTTTGGATTTTCCTGTTTGGGGGAAGTGATTGATATAGAAGAGGAGTTTGGCTGCTTAATTAACGTTCTTCTCATTTCTTATGGTTGTGGTGTGTGTGTGTGTGTGTGTGTGTGTGTGTTAATGGGATGCATCATAAGAGCGACTAGTAACATTAAGTGCCAGAGTCCTGAGCCACACGAAACCAACCTCCTGTTCACTCACCCGTAAACTGCCAAGTGAGGTGAGCTACCGGGCCAGTTCTTTTTCTTCTTCTGAAATTTTATAAGTTGTAAAGAAAAAGAAATGCAATTATAGCAAAGTAACTTACTATAAGTATTAGGTTAGGTTAGGTTAGATGTTTTATGTTGAGCTCGGTATTGTTTGTTTGTTTTACCGGGGTCGAGTTTGGTTGGCCTGGTTCACACGTGGTTCGTCCAGTCGTCTCGTTTGGTTGACATTGGTCGTAGCGTAATAGGGTTAATTAAAATGGGCTGTGGTCAGTGTAGCAAACATAGGTTCTTTATCCCTTCCTTTGACCATAACGGGAGTGTGAGGTATAACGATCGGTATATGTCAGTAATAATTACTTTGTTTGCATTTTTAATTAATTCGGTCATCAGTATTCATCGGATTTTCACGGCCTCTATATAGGGACGATGTACAGTGAGAGAATAAAGTAACTTCCCAGCAATGACCGAAGTATAATGAAAACTGACTAACACAATGAATAGTGTCACAGTCGACCCCTCTCCAAGGTTCCACAGGTCTGTCAACTGTTTACGGGCTCCACACACAGGCGTGTGTCGAATGGCTCAACCGTTGTGATGAATTCATCAAGACTCCGGGGAGATACTTCAGTCTATCACTGTCCTGTACCTGTGTCAAAATGGTTCCAATCTGGTGGGTTTTTTAACAGAGTTATGGCCCGTTTAGTTCTGTCTGCAATAGTCACAGTGCTGGGAATAATGTCATAGTCAGACGTAACTCTTGTATTTTAATTGGTTTGGGGCGTGTTTGGTGTAGTTGATCGTTATCGTGGTTAGCTGACTTAGTACTTGATCTGGGCTGTGGCAAGGCCTTGGGCTGTGGTTGACTTTTAGTTGATGACGGGGTCTCGGGTGACTCGGATAACTGTGGTTGTTAATAATATCTGTTGATTGACTCCAGAGGTCGAGGTGAGTCTAGTTGATCTGGCTCTTGGAGGATACTTTTACTGAACACACACACACACACACACACCAGCGACACAAGGGGAAATACATATGATAATCAAGTGTAGAGGGGTACGGCTGGGGTGGCAGGACGGGCGCTGGGCCACTTGTTTCTGTTGTTTATGTGGTGTGGTCCTTTGTGTGGTGGTGGAGGCTCCCTGTACCACGCCGGGTGGTGCAACGCTACAGGGACACGCTCATCACGCCCATACCTGCAGCTGCGCCCTCAGACTGCCTCCCTACAGCACTTTACTTTACCTATATGGTTTACAACCGTGAGGTGGGGTGGGCATCAGTGAGGGTCAGACTGCAGGTGCGCCTCTCTTGATGAAGGATTGGGCCGGCCAGAGCTCCATGACCTGCCTATTAATGGGTTTTCCATTGACTCGAAATAAGTTCGTTTATATGCCAGGCGGTAGGACGAAGAAGCATGTAATGAACTGATATGGTAATGCGCGATGAGATCTGGTGTAGAATACCAAGCAAGTGTAGTGTCATACCACACTGCTGAGCTGCCCTCTACCCTTCCGACTGTGATCAAGGTGTTGGTGACCATAGGTTATTTTTAGCACTTTTTATTCTAATTAAAATACCTCAGTATAATGTTCATGGTATGTTTGTCAGTTATTGACAGGGGGAAAGGCCAGAAGGAGAGATACTGTGGAAACTGTCATGCCAGTGTCCCACAGGTGGTGGTGATGTGGAGCTGATCAGATGCCCGTACCTCAGACCCAGGTTGTAGTTTGAGACAAGAGCTATATGGTTTAATGTTGAGTTACTATACCGAGAAGTGCCTAGTGAAACAGCCTCATGGGATGGTGTTTGTGTTATTAGCGTATGACCACCGCTAATATAATCTTCTTTCTCTGGTAAGATCTTAAAACACTTATACCCCGTGGGGAAATTGAGCTTCCTCTTACGGCCAGCTTCATCGACAAGCGAGAACGTAGGTGAGAAGCCGCCACGAGGAGTAGTGTGTCAGACACCTATACAGTATATCTTGGGTTATGAGGCCTCACTATAGTTCATCTTTTGTACAAGTGTGGGGGCTTTAGTCTGTCTGTGTTTGTATACAATTTTGCTTTATATTCTTATACTGAATATAAATGAAACTATTATACAGTAATTCGTAAAACATGTTCTGTTATTACTGACATACCGCCCTTGACGTATATGTGAAACTCAACATGGACTGTGAACACAAGTACTCTGTCTTTTGCCAAGACATAAGGGTGGTGAGCGACCATCCCAAGAGGCCGACTCCCGCGTCTGGCCATACTGTACACCCACAGCCCCACAATAGTTGTGAGAAACGCCGCCCAGGATATATCTCCCGCCCCAACCCAACATCACCACCATTACCGGAGAGGCTTTATTCATCTGAGGGAGGCAGTGGTGATGGATGCTCCTCCCTCACCCCCCAGACTCTCTTAGTGTTGGTATGACTGTCCGCCTCTCATCACTATCCCAAGAGTTTCCACCCCATCTCCACCCTTGCCATCATTCCTCCCCATCTTCACCCCTGCCATCACCCCTCCCCATCTTCACCCCTGCCATCACCCCTCCCCATATTCACCCCTGCCATCACCCCTCCCCATCTTCACCCCTCCCCTTATTCACCCCTGCCATCACTCCTCCCCATATTCACCCCTGCCATCACCCCTCCCCATATTCACCCCTGCCATCACCCCTCCCCATATTCACCCCTGCCATCACCCCTCCCCAACTTCACCCCTGCCATTACCCCTCCCCATTTTCACCCCTGCCATCACCCCTCCCCATCTTCACTCCTGCCATCACCCCTCCCCATATTCACCCCTGCCATCACCCCTCCCCATCTTCACCCCTGCCATCACCCCTCCCCATCTTCACCCCTGCCATCACCCCTCCCCATATTCACCCCTGCCATCACCCCTCCCCCATCTTCACTCCTGCCATCACCCCTCCCCATATTCACTCCTGCCTCACCCTCCCATCTTCACCCCTGCCATCACCCCTCCCCATCTTCACCCCTGCCATCACCCCTCCCCATCTTCACCCCTGCCATCACCCCTCCCCATCTTCACCCCTGCCATCACCCCTCCCCATCTTCACCCCTGCCATCACCCCTCCCCATCTTCACCCCTGCCATCACCCCTCCCCATCTTCACCCCTGCCATCACCCCTCCCCATATTCACCCCTGCCATCACCCCTCCCCATCTTCACCCCTGCCATCACCCCTCCCCATATTCACCCCTGCCATCACCCCTCCCCAATTCACCCCTGCCATCACCCTCCCCATCTTCACCCCTGCCATCACCCCTCCCCATCTTCACCCCTGCCATCACCCCTCCCCATATTCACCCCTGCCATCACTCCTCCCCATATTCACCCCTGCCATCACCCCTCCCCATCTTCACCCCTGCTATCACCCCTCTCCATCTTCACCCCTGCCATCACCCCTCCCCTTATTCACCCCTGCCATCACTCCTCCCCATATTCACCCCTGCCATCACCCCTCCCCATCTTCACCCCTGCCATCACCCCTCCCCTTATTCACCCCTGCCATCACCCTCCCCATCTTCAACCCTGCCATCACCCCTCCCCATATTCACCCCTGCCATCACCCCTCCCCATCTTCACCCCTGTCATTACCCCTCCCCATCTTCACCCCTGCCATTACCCCTCCCCATCTTCACCCCTGCCATCACCCCTCCCCATATTCACCCCTGCCATCACCCCTCCCCATCTTCACCCTGCCATCACCCCTCCCCATATTCACCCCTGCCATCACCCCTCCCCATCTTCACCCCTGCCATTACCCCTCCCCATATTCACCCCTGCCATCACCCCTCCATCTTCACCCCTGTCATTACCCCTCCCCATATTCACCCCTGCCATCACCCCTCCCCATCTTCACCCCTGCCATCACCCCTCCCCATCTTCACCCCTGCCATCACCCCTCCCCATCTTCACCCCTGCCATTACCTCTCCCCATCTTCACCCCTGCCATCACCCCTCCCCATATTCACCCCTGCCATCACCCCTCCCCCATCTTCACTCCTGCCATCACCCCTCCCCATATTCACCCCTGCCATCACCCCTCCCCAACTTCACCCCTGCCATTACCCCTCCCCATTTTCACCCCTGTCATTACCCCTCCCCATCTTCACTCCTGCCATCACTCCTCCCCATATTCACCCCTGCCATCACTCCTCCCCATCTTCACCCCTGCCATTACCCCTCCCCATCTTCACCCCTGCCATCACCCCTCCCCATATTCACCCCTGCCATCACCCTTCCCCCATCTTCACTCCTGCCATCACCCCTCCCCATATTCACCCCTCCCCATCTTCACCCCTGCCATCACCCCTCCCCATCTTCACCCCTGCCATCACCCCTCCCCATCTTCACCCCTGCCATCACCCCTCCCCATCTTCACCCCTGCCATCACTCCTCCCCATATTCACCCCTGTCATCACCCCTCCCCATCTTCACCCCTGCTATCACCCCTCTCCATCTTCACCCCTGCCATCACCCCTCCCCTTATTCACCCCTGCCATCACTCCTCCCCATATTCACCCCTGCCATCACCCCTCCCCATCTTCACCCCTGCCATCACCCCTCCCCTTATTCACCCCTGCCATCACCCCTCCCCATCTTCACCCCTGCCATCACCCCTCCCCATCTTCACCCCTGCCATCACCCCTCCCCATCTTCACCCCTGCCATCACCCCTCCCCATCTTCACCCCTGCCATCACCCCTCCCCATATTCACCCCTGCCATCACCCCTCCCCATCTTCACCCCTGCCATCACCCCTCCCCATCTTCACCCCTGCCATCACCCCTCCCCATCTTCACCCCTGCCATCACCCCTCCCCATCTTCACCCCTGCCATCACCCCTCCCATCTTCACCCCTGCCATCACCCCTCCCCATCTTCACCCCTGCCATCACCCCTCCCCATCTTCACCCCTGCCATCACCCCTCCCCATCTTCACCCCTGCCATCACCCCTCTCCATCTTCACCCCTGCCATCACCCCTCCCCATCTTCACCCCTGCCATCACCCCTCCCCATCTTCACCCCTGCCATCACCCCTCCCCATCTTCACCCCTGCCATCACCCCTCCCCATCTTCACCCCTGCCATCACCCCTCCCCATCTTCACCCCTGCCATCACCCCTCCCCATCTTCACCCCTGCCATCACCCCTCCCCATCTTCACCCCTGCCATCACCCCTCCCCATCTTCACCCCTGCCATCACCCCTCCCCATCTTCACCCCTGCCATCACCCCTCCCCATCTTCACCCCTGCCATCACCCCTCCCCATCTTCACCCCTGCCATCACCCCTCCCCATCTTCACCCCTGCCATCACCCCTCCCCATCTTCACCCCTGCCATCACCCCTCCCCATCTTCACCCCTGCCATCACCCCTCCCCATCTTCACCCCTGCCATCACCCCTCCCCATCTTCACCCCTGCCATCACCCCTCCCCATCTTCACCCCTGCCATCACCCCTCCCCATCTTCACCCCTGCCATCACCCCTCCCCATCTTCACCCCTGCCATCACCCCTCCCCATCTTCACCCCTGCCATCACCCCTCCCCATCTTCACCCCTGCCATCACCCCTCCCCATCTTCACCCCTGCCATCACCCCTGCCATCACCCCTCCCCATCTTCACCCCTGCCATCACCCCTCCCCATCTTCACCCCTGCCATCACCCCTCCCCATCTTCACCCCTGCCATCACCCCTCCCCATCTTCACCCCTGCCATCACCCCTCCCCATCTTCACCCCTGCCATCACCCCTCCCCATCTTCACCCCTGCCATCACCCCTCCCATCTTCACCCCTGCCATCACCCCTCCCCATCTTCACCCCTGCCATCACCCCTCCCCATCTTCACCCCTGCCATCACCCCTCCCCATCTTCACCCCTGCCATCACCCCTCCCCATCTTCACCCCTGCCATCACCCCTCCCCATCTTCACCCCTGCCATCACCCCTCCCCATCTTCACCCCTGCCATCACCCTCCCCATCTTCACCCCTGCCATCACCCCTCCCCATCTTCACCCCTGCCATCACCCCTCCCCATCTTCACCCCTGCCATCACCCCTCCCCATCTTCACCCCTGCCATCACCCCTCCCCATCTTCACCCCTGCCATCACCCCTCCCCATCTTCACCCCTGCCATCACCCCTCCCCATCTTCACCCCTGCCATCACCCCTCCCCATCTTCACCCCTGCCATCACCCCTCCCCATCTTCACCCCTGCCATCACCCCTCCCCATCTTCACCCCTGCCATTACCCCTCCCCATCTTCACCCCTGCCATCTTCATCCCTGCTACCTTCACTCCTGCCATCACCAACACCGCCGCTCACGTGTTATGACCCCACGACCAGTGGGGGCACACAGCTATAAATAAAGCCATCTGTCATGACAATCGTCCTCTCGTGACCTCAGCTATTGACTCAGGGGTCACTGTAGCCATGAACAGTTCAGTAAAGTCTGAAAGTCTATCTGGATAGTGGCCGGTGGAGCAGGACCAGCCGCGGCCCTCCAATCCGTCGTGCTCGCATTTTATTGCAGACTCGAACGTGAAGATGTGTTACGTGACACTTCTGTCAAGGTTTGTGGCGTTGAGAAAGTTTTACAGCGCCCAGTGGACATTTTACTGTTCATGAGGCTTTCCGCACTGCACGAGCTCACCCGGGGAGGGAGGGGTGCATCACGCCCTGAATTTTATCTTGAAGTCTTTTATCGATGTTTTGAAAGGTTGTGAAGTATAGTGATGGCTTTCATTGGCAGGTTATGTGGATGACACCTGGACAGTATTCACCCATGTCATCAGTGGCAAGTTACTTATTTCCACCAAGTGTCACGTCGTCGAGTAATACACATTAAGAGCTACATCAGGCGGTGCTGTCAACTGACGGTGTCCGGGTGGTTTCCTGTGACACGTCAGCGTCCAACATCACAAATTGTTGTGAATCAGCCTAAATACAGCTCAGTAGGGCCCCTCCCACACCCTATAAAGCTCATGATATCAGAAATATTGTTACACAATAAAACATCCTCCTGATGAATAGTTTAACACTGGATGCGTTTAATGTAACACACGTAACACACTACAAGGTTTACGATCATATCATAACATTACCAGTTTCACCTGAAGCTGCATCACCCCGGTAATGTAAGGTTTTTAGTGCAATACCGATATTACCGGAAGCTATTACTAGTGCAGTGGTTCACAAACTTGTGGGGGGGGGGGGGGGGTGAGGCCGTGTGAAAAACATAGATTCTGACATTCTTTTATATTTACTAGGAAATTTTCAATTCATTTTTGTAACAGTAATTATTTTTCTGGTTATATTTCAATCTTCACCTTATTCTCAAGACACAGATAAAATAATTACGAGTTCGTGGATCTTAGAAGTAATATGAATACGAGTACAAGTTGCAACATTGATTAAAAGTTGATTAAGATGAATGAAAAAAAAACGGAGAGGGAGCGTGAGGGTTTGGTAAAAACAAAGGACATAATGTGAAAAAGTTTGTGAACCACATTAAGTTGTTTTCTGTCTCTGTCCATGTGTCCGCCTTCACGCCCTCAAGTTTCCTTTCCGGATCTATACAGTATAATTATTATTACAGAAGCCTCTGAAGACTGTTCGTTGGGCTTGGCGTAAGATTACATACAGTAGGTTAAAGATGCACATCAATTAGTTTTTGGATTTGATAAGGAATTTTCCAACTGGCGGTCATTTTTTTTCATTACCAATACTTACGCAGAAAGCAGTTAAAATTTTTTCTGACTTGGCAAAAACATGGTGAATGATAAGACAGTCATGCACTGTGCATGATTTTTTGGATTTCATCAACAATAACCAAATGGCGGTCGTTTATTTCCAGCAATTCTCAGTACACAACACCCACTAGAGGTTCGTTCATCGTTCATGGCATATGTGCATATGTTAAGGAGACAGTAGTGAACTGTAAATGGTCTTGGCTTGGATAAAACATTGGTTGCCGTTGAACTGTGGCAGCTGTATAAGTTGTGTAGGGTATTTGTTTCTTTACTTTAAGATAATATAACAGTATTCCAGCCATTAGCATTAGAGACACGCCGTAGTAAGTGCTTAGGTACACAGCACACGAGGTACAGTGCAGTGCATGACGGGACTTAACATCAGTATCGACGTGGACCTGTCACCACAGTGAGCCTGGAACTGATGCTGGCTCCCACTTCCACTCTAGTTGGCTCCCAGCTTCATCCTGATTGGCCCCCACCTCCACCATGGTTGGCTCCCACCTCCACCATGGTTGGCTCCCAGCTTCATCCTGATTGGCTCCCACCTCCACCATGGTTGGCTCCCACCTCCACCATGGTTGGCTCCCACCTCCACCCTGGTTTGCTTCCACCTCCATCATGGTTGGCGCCCACCTCCACCATGGTTGGCTCCCACCTCCACCATGGTTGGCGCCCACCTCCACCATGGTTGGCGTCCACCTCCACCATGGTTGGCGCCCACCTCCACCATGGTTGGCGCCCACCTCCACCATGGTTGGCGCCCACCTCCACCATGGTTGGCGCCCACCTCTACCCTGGTTTGCTTCCACCTCCACCATGGTTGGCGCCCACCTTCACCATGGTTGGCGCCCACCTCCACCATGGTTGGCGCTCACCTCCATCATGGTTGGCGCCCACCTCCACCATGGTTGGCTCCCACCTCCACCATAGTTGGCGCCCACCTCCACCATGGTTGGCTCCCACCTCCACCATGGTTGGCGCCCACCTCCACCGTGGTTGGCGCCCACCTCCATCATGGTTGGCGCCCACCTCCACCATGGTTGGCGCCCACCTCCACCATGGTTGGCGCCCACCTCCACCATGGTTGGCGCCCACCTCCACTTTGTTGACGAATGTATATTAAAACACACTAGTGGCGGTATCACTTGACATTATCCAGTGTTTAAATTTAGTATTTATAATAATGTAAACCTTTTTATGTGTAGTCTGGTAATGCAACACTTGTCATTGGGTGAGGCGTGACCAGAACACAGGTGTCATGGGGCGAGGCGTGACTTGAACACAGATGTCAAGGTGAGAGTCAGTGAGGTATGACGGGCGTAGGGACGAACAATCCTTGTGGTGGTGGTGAGCGGAGAGAGTGGCATCGGCTGCCTGGCCAGTGTACGGAAAAGGTCAACTTGTACTCTTCTCTGTTTTTGTTGCATCTCACACCTCCCATTTGGGCTCCAGTGTCCAGGGTTGGGGGGGGGGGTGATAAGAAGGAATATCCGTGAAGGTTGAGAAGAGGAGGGGTGAGGGGTACGAAGATCAGGGTGTTGGTGAAAAGGAAGGGATAGGGTAAAGGGTGGTAGGGGCTGGGGTGCTAAGGTGTAGGGGTTGGGATGAGGGTTGGTAAGGAAGGGGATGAGGGTTAGGGGGAGTGAGGGGTGGTAAGGGGCGAGGGTTGGTAAGGGGAGGGGTAGGAGGAGTAGGGGTTGTAAAGGGAGAGAAGAGAGGTAGGAGAAGTGAGGGGTGGTAAGGGGAGGCGTGAGGGGTAGGAGGAATGAGGGTGGTAGGGAAGGGGTGAGGAGTAGGAGGGGTGAGGGGTAAGTAAGGGAAGAAAAAATGGTAATACTTTTACTTTTATCCTCTTCACCACTGATCGGCTCGTTAGCCGCTTGGGCGGTCGGTCACGTCTCTGTTACGCACTGTTGGCAAGTACTGGGCATGCACTGGCTACTGAATGTACCTGATCCTGCTCCAGTGTTGGTCAAATCTGGCCTTGAATGAGCTCACACTCGGTGCCATCACAACACACTCTGGCAGATTGTACCCAGAGTTCACAATTCTCACTCCGAAAAAGTTTGTCCTCACAGTTTTCTGGACTTGTGGCTTCTTCAACCTCGAGCTGTGACCCCTTGTGGGGCGGGCATCCACCAGCTCCATATATGGACACTCGACTGAGTAGTGCCCTTTGAGATGTTTATTCACATCAATTAGATCTCCCTTTGCCCGTCTGTAGTATAAGCTAGGAAGTTGCAGGCGCTCTGGTCTCTCTGGATAGCTGAGGTTCCGAAGTGCAGGCACCAGTCTGGTGGCCGTCCTTTGGAAATTTCCAATCAACTGAAAGTCCCAAGCATATCTCTCCTTTAACTTAATTTTACACCATTTTGTTTCTTCGAAAACATCCTGCCCCTGTACCCTCACCTGGCTGGCTCTAAGCCTAAGGTCTTGCCTAGCATAGATAACCACACCCCTCTTGCAAGTTTCTTGAGAAAGGATCGTAAATGAGTCACATTTCTCTGGGTCGATTCTCCTGTTCTTGTACAGCAGCTCTACTATATCGGGTTAGTGTACTATCGTGGGCAAAAGTTCGCTCCCTGTAGTGAAATTGAGACACGGGAATGAGTCTCAGAACCGACTTACCCCGATTGTTATCTGGTGCGGGTGTGCTGTGCGGGTCGATACTGCTCAGTTTGGGAAGGAGCGAACTTTTGTCCACGATAGTACCTTCCGTAGTGTATCACACTCATCTTTCTTATCAAGGAACGTGTCAGTATTAATGTACATGACTTTCAAGCCGGCATTTGTCCTCGGTAACGTCTCTGATCTTGGTAGTGACTCTGGCCTCTCTCTTTTCTCAGCAGCTGCAGCGTTTGCTAAATACATTGTGTTTTGTGGGGTGTGGTCAAAGATAATAAGAAGAATAAGAGGAAAATAGGGAGACATATGGCGGTGAAAGGGAGACGTGTGGCGGTGAGATAGGGACGTATGGCGGTGAGAGGGAGACGTATAACGGTAAGAGGGAGGCGAAAAGCGGTGAGAGGGAGACGTATAACGGTGAGAGGGAGACGTATAGCGGTGAGAGAGACACGTATGCCGGTGAGAGGGAGACGTATAACGGTGAGAGGGAGACTTATAGCGGTGAGAGGGAGACGTATAACGGTGAGAGGGAGACGTATAGCGGTGAGAGGGAGACGTATAACGGTGAGAGGGAGACTTATAGCGGTGAGAGATGCATGGTGGTGTATGAACGTTGATGGAGCACCTATTTATTTTGTATATAATCTTAGATGGTTTTTAAAGTTATATTAAATATTTAAAAAACACTATGATATATTTTTCTTGCTTGTAGCTACCTATTTGTGAACTGGTAATGAAATAAGGGCTTTGGAATTGGGTCGTGACACTGTGTACCTGTGACCTTGCATTAAGCTTGTTGTTTATGGACAAGTGGTAGAATAAAATGGGTGATGGTATTATTTCAACAGTGTCGTTATTTATAGGTTGGCTGTTATGTAGTTTATCCAGTTGTCCATGGTAGTTTTTGTGTAGAAGTTGGCAGGTGGTAATTTTGTTGGGTGCAGTGGAGCATTGTAGCCACAGTGACCAGCCTCCCTCCCTCCTGTAGCACGCTAGTTTCTCTCACCTATTGCCTCTCCTTCACTAATATTGTAATTCAGACGTCATACTGTCAGTTGGGTAAAAGTTTCTGATGATCACAGGGAAGCGTCTATGGTAATGACATGTGTTACCGCGGTGGATGCAACTTTTTGTGAACATTTTATTTCAATGTTTATGTGTTGTTCAATAAGTTGCCTTCAGGAAACTCTTGTGACGCTTTGAGAGCTCATTACAGAAAACTATTAATTCTTGCCAGTTTTGGCTCCTGTAATTTTCGCAGTAAATTAAAGTATTATAGTCGGTAAATAAAGGAAAAGACGTGTAATTGTGGACGACGAAACACTGCTGGACTTTGAACCTTAATATTTTGACATGAAAAGATGTGGGCGGCAGAAGAGTGTTGCTGATACTTTCCTCTTACTCTACTCACAGAGACGTGACGTATATTTATAGACATTCAAAATATTCACAAATATGGGGACGGGAGTGTTAGTGGTTGCTACGTCGCTTTCAAAAATATTAGATTTAATAACTCTTTATCCATTTTTTTTTTATAGTCTGTGCTGTTGGTGAAAAGTGTAGATTCCGAGGAAGTGATCCGGAACATGTATTTCTGTGGGTAGTTAAGATGTCCGCAGCCGTGTACGACCACTGACCCCACCAGAGATTAGGAAAGGAACAGACTGTCCCTCAGGCCTGGAGGAACAGTCTATGGTCGAGGAGACACCCAATACCCACTCACACGTTAACACTGGACTTTATACCTGACTACACTCTAACGTGGGGTTTTTCTCACACCGTTTTTGTACAGAATTGTTAAGTGTACGCACAAGAGACTGTTATTGGGAGGAAGATCACGCGTGAATAGAGTCTGAGAGAAAATTCTAATTTGTTAAAACCTAACAAGTTGTACCTAGAAACTTCACTCGTCATAACTCCAGTAAGAGACGCGGAAAAAAAGTGACGATCACGCGATAATTGAGGTTGTTAAACTTATAGTATTGGGAAGAGTGGAAGTTATCGTAATAGCCTCAGGCAAATGGATATACTGTATATTCCAGCGTTGTATTGATACTTGCTGTTACCTGGTGGGGGCCGGGTGATGCTTGGGTAGCGTCCTGGCTCGCGGAATAAAAGCTACGCCACACATTGAATAATTGAGACTATCAATGGCGGTGAAACGGGATCATGAGCGTAATAGCGGGATAATGTTGGTGAGGAGGAAGACTGATGCCTCACGGTGCCGGCTGGGAGACTGGTCCTGTGGCCGCGCCTCCTACCGTATATGGCCCAACCGCACCCCTGTGTTGCTCACGTCCCTCTTGCTCCTCACGAACTTCACCACGACCCCCTGCACGGCGCTTACTACCACCACATCACCCTGGTGACTACCCTTTGTACGACGGTCCACCTCACGACCCCTCCTAAATGTCACGACCACTTTTACAACCTCTCCACAACCCTTTTACGATCGGCCAGCAACCACTGTCCTCAACACGACCACTCTTACGACCCACTTAACACGAGTACCGTCATGTCCCCTTTACCACGCCAGCACAACTCTGCCGTCATCATCCAGACACCACCCTGTACGCTCCTCGTCATCACTCGCAAAAAAACTTGCCAACAGTACTTCCCAGCTCGTCCTAATCCACGTCACCGCCCAACATGACGACCCCCCTCCACGATACTTCATCAAAAAGTACGATACGACCCCTACAAGTCACCCCTTAAGACTCCCACAGAATATCATTACCCATTTAGGACCTCAGTACAATACACCCCCCTCAGTACTCATTTAATACCCCCCAACACGACTCCCCTACAGTACGCCGTTAAGACCCAGAACATGACCCCCACGGTACCACCTTCAGACCCCAGCACGACTCGCTTACCTGCATCAATTACAGTACCTCGACCCCAGAGAGTTGGTTGACGGATCAGCTGATGTGTGATGGATAGGCCGTGATGACTGTAAAGGGCTCGACCTGCAGGGGTGATACAGTTCTGCTGATGGGTAATAATAACCCTGCATCACCCTGACTTGAGGTGTCCACTTTTAAGGTATGTAATGATGGTAGTTTAGCGAAGACAAAGAAAGTAAACCAGCTTCTAGGAACAAGATGCCAGCACAAGTAGAGTGATATATTACTTGATGTTGTATGTGATAACCTATGAACGTCCTGTTAGTGTTGGTCTCCATGTTCCTCTTTGGGATTTACTGTGGATGAGGCTCTCGAGTTTGAAAATGACTTGAACCAAATTTTTAAATTCATAGCTTGATTACACTGTACAGTTCCTGATTAGATCACAACCTTAAATCTTGCCTTTTGTGATGGTTTTGTTTACCAGCCAAACCCGGACATACTGCGTCCTCAGACACAGAAAATCACACTTTTGTTCAATATTTTAAATAATGCCAAGATTATTATTGAAAATAATACTTTTGCTGAGTGATGTAAATAATGTTAAGATTCAAAATGGTGCAAGGTGCCCAGTTGTAGCTACAGTACTGTATAATACTCCCTGTGAAATTTTAAGTCAGGGTCCGAACAAATTGAGAATGTCTCGTAACAAGCAAGATAACAGAAGTTGCATTACCATAAAGCATCTTGGCCATAAACGCTCGCGAGGTAGCATCACACACACTCCCAGACAACGAGGCGAGCGAACCTGACTATCACCAACATCAGAACCTGAGAGCCTGGCGTCTTCATAAAGTAGTGGTAGAGGGCCGTCGTACAGGTGATAGAGCAGCACGTGATGGTGGACTGCTAGGTGATGTACTCTTTCCTGATACATTTCTTTGTGTTACACTTGAATCTAGAGTATTAATTTGAATCAGATCCCGAGGTTTTCTCAATCGCGGTACTGTTTGTGTGGGTTGATAGTATCTTGGGCAGGGCCTGTGGAAGGGGAGGGGTGGAGACCGCTAAAGTAAGTCTAGATGGTGAGGTGTTGGTCACGCTGAATTGAGTGGTTGAGGGGTCAATGGAGAGGGCACCAGATTAAGTGGTTTAGGGAGTGGTGGAGAACCGGGACACAAAGAGAAGGTGTGTGGGTGAGTGGAGTGACCGGGGACTGTGACCACATATATATATAACATCATACTTTTTTTTTACTCCCTTACTATAGTTAAAAAAAGGGACTATTGACATCTCTGCCTACAAGTTACTTCTCTTCTTCACATTTTGTTTTAATTATTTGTGTCTTTATCACGTCAACACCTTTGTTACACCATTACAGCCGGGGGTCACCACGGGCGTATAATGGCCCATTACAAATAGGAATTGTTATTACCAGAAATTAAAAAGAATAAAAAGTTGGTTATGTAGTGATAAGTAGATCAACATGAGTGGTTAGGGTTAGGGATTAAGAGGAGTGTGCACCGTGGTCCAGGTCGCTGGTGACTGTAAGAGGTGAGGGTGTGATGGTTCCTGGAAGATTGAGTCCCAACCGTAATGTGGATATTTGGAGACATTAATGATTCGCCAGTTTAATGTGTATACGATGCTTTATTTCAGTTAAAGTATTATAAGTGTTTAAGTTATTATGGAAGTTGGTGTGGCATTAAACCGAGTTTCTCTTCTACGTTATGGTTTACAGAATCAAGATATAAATGACAAAAAAAGCTAGTAACTGAAACTTTTGTTTACTTAAATCACCATAAGGTAAATAACGCTTTAGAAAAATATATTTGTTACTTTGGTAATTTAGGCGAGTAAATATTGTGGGGGTGGAGGGCAGCTGTTACACCGAAGTAGTCACGCACCCAGGCAGTCACCGGTTTCACTCGCCCTCATAATGACTTCTGAACCACCTGTCACCATCTCACCCCCTTAAAACAGAACCCAAGACAGTTAGGACTGAGAGACATCCTGGGAGGTGTTTCTGGCAACCCTGGGGGACGACCGTTGACCCTCTCGGCTTCTCTTTTCGATTGAAAAAATGTACACAATTACTCTCACGTCTTTTCATAAAATGACAACTATAAGTCACAAAACACAAACACATACAAGGAGTAAGATAGTCATTATTTATACTTAATACCACTACACGTTGATTGATCACACCTTTACAGGGACGACCATGACAACCTAAGTAATATTAAATGTCGGTAGAGTAGAGTAGATGGGTCGCGGGTGTGACCCAGTACTCCCCTAGACATACTGTAGGTCCTCGGCCACACGACCAGGCTACCACACCTAGTTGTTGAGAAACATCAGTACTGTGGCTGCTATAACGGTGATGACCACAAGAAATAGTGGTGCTTCTACCGCCGGTTTGTCTTCTTTATTAATGAATATAAACTTGGTGTCGTCCACTTATTTGGGGATACAATTGTACTCAATGTTACTATTGGCTCTTATTGATGTGCATGGTATATATCTACACTGGCCTCTGTTAACTGCCCTTCTCTCGTAGCAGGACTTCCTTAACAGTGATGATGGGGTTAATACACCCCGAGGTGTCTAACAAAGAAGAAGGTTCATCACAGCGTTGGTGATACATTATTCTGGCTACCAGAGCCATCACCAGTGTTGCCAAGGAAAGACATTAAGTCATTTACCAGAGCCTTCAGCAGCGTTACCTATTCCCATTGCTGCCAAAGTCTTCGGGGTGTGGGTATTGCCAGATAATTTTCCGGTAGAGTGTCACGCTGAGAATCTCTCACCTGTGTGTCACACTATATTACTTTACCAATATATCACACTATGCTCGCACTGAACGCCGGAACCTCCTTATAATCAGTGACAGCACTTTGCGCTAGCGAGGCTCAAATTACCCTCCCCTCCCCTCCCTTGCCGCCCAACACACCCTAGCCGCCGTCGCCGGGCTAAAACAAACTGATGACATCCGTGTCAAGTTTATTTGAATCCCGTCACAAATATGATTAACTGCCTGTGACACTGTTGATCGGCTTGCCAAAGAAGCGACACAAGAAGAAGATACTGAAGCCACCCTCGCCCTCTCCCTGAATCATCTCAAATCTCGCATACACGCCGTACAACGAGAAGCATTCGACGAACACTGGACACACCTGAAACAACGGGGTAGCGTCACACTATGCCACTATGACGCTGTAACCGGCGACGACAACCGCCACTACAAAGAGTATCAATCCCTGACTCGTTCTCAACAGATTATGTACATGAGACTGCGCCTAGGGTACAGGTACCCTCTCTCACCATTGACTCTTCAGGCTTCTACGCCCTTAACTCATGAGACATAAAGCAAGAATGCTTCCCTGTTGGGCGCTGTAAACGCTTCTGCGCTTCACCTTACACAAGGATGTAGGGGGGTACCCAATAAAAACAAAAAAAGTTACCAACACCTCTTCCCTCCCTGACCAGATATCCCTCCCCCTAGTGACAGGCCTGGCACTTGACATTATTAGGGACCTGCCACGCTTTGCCATAAACAGATAAAATGTACCGGAAACTTCCCCCCACACACTCATCATTCTGTTACTTTATGTAACTTGCTGACAAAAACCATGACCCTTCAGGCTTTTACGCCCTTAATGCATGAGTCATAAAGGCAAGCATGAACTTAGCATGCTTCCCAGATGGGCGCTGTAAACGCTTCTGCGCTTCACCGTGCACAGGATGTAAGGAGGTGTCCAATAAACTCGCCCCCTCGGGGGCAATCTAGAAAATAAAATCACACTATGTTACTTCTACCTGTGTGTCACACTATGTTGCTCTGACCTGTGTGTCACACTATGTTACTCTCACCTGTGTGTCACACTATGTTACTTCTACCTGTATGTCACACTATGTTGCTCTGACCTGTGTGTCACACTATGTTGCTTCTGCCTGTATGTCACACTATGTTACTCTCACCTGTGTGCCACACTATGTTACTTCTGCCTGTATGTCACACTATGTTACTCTCACCTGTGTGTCACACTATGTTACTTCTGCCTGTATGTCACACTATGTTGCTTCTACCTGTATGTCACACTATGTTGCTTCTGCCTGTATGTCACACTATGTTACTCTCACCTGTGTGCCACACTATGTTACTCTCACCTGTGTGCCACACTGTGTTATTCATACCAGTGTGTCACCCTGTTTCTCTCACCTGTGTCACACTATGTTACTCCAACCTGTGTGTCACACTGTTTCTCACCTGTGTCACACTATGTTACTTCTACCTGTATGTCACACTATGTTACTCTCACCTGTGTGCCACACTATGTTACTTCTGCCTGTATGTCACACTATGTTACTCTCACCTGTGTGTCACACTATGTTACTTCTGCCTGTATGTCACACTATGTTGCTTCTACCTGTATGTCACACTATGTTACTCTCACCTGTGTGCCACACTATGTTACTTCTACCTGTGTGTCACACTATGTTACTTCTACCTGTATGTCACACTATTTTACTCTCACCTGTGTGTCACACTGTGTTATTCATACCAGTGTGTCACCCTGTTTCTCTCACCTGTGTCACACTATGTTACTCCAACCTGTGTGTCACACTGTTTCTCACCTGTGTCACACTATGTTGCTCCTACCTGTGTGTCACACTTTTTCTCTCATCTGTGTCACCCTATGTTACTCATACCTGTGAGTGTCACACCATGATACAGTACTTTCACGATGGGATGAGACTGGTTGTTGGATTTGAGATGAGGGAGGTAGATGAGGTGGATATTGGGAGGTAGAAATTATCAGTGCAGTGCATTAATAGTGTCGAGATTGGAATAAAAGATAAGACTGAGATTAGGATGGTAGAGTGGATTTAAATTAGATGATAGATGGGTTGAAAGTAGTGTAGTGTAGTGTGATAAATGACACTGAGATTAGGGTGATAATTAAGGCTGAGACTAGAGAAGGGATTGAGGATTTATGATGGTGAATAAGGTTGAGATAAGGCTGAGATTAGGATGATAGATTAGGCAGAGATTAAGATTATAGATTAGAATGATAGATTAGTCTGAGATTAGGATGATATATTAGGCTGAGATTAGGATGATAGATTAGGCTGAGATTAGGATGATAGATTAGGCTGAAATTAGGTTGACAGATAAGCCTAAGGTTAGTATGTTACGATGGGGGATGTGAGGTTCTCGGGGGCTACACTACAGACCATCGTGGTGCATGACTAAAACTTAACCTGAATACACTACAGACATGACTAGAGAGGGAGGGCAAAGGTGTTGTCATTATGGAGGTGAGTGGAGGTGGTTTACTCCTGCCAGGGGATACAGGTGAAGGCTGAGGACGTTTGGTGTTGGTACATACGTGACGGATGATATATATATTATTGGTACTGACTTTTAAATGTTAAGTATCAGGTTTTGTATGTTTATATTACTGCAGATTTTTGTAATGCTTGAGAGATGCTTATAATACTTAGTAGATGTCTGCAGTGCTTGGCAAATGTCTGAACATGTTCCAAGCGCAACATAACGACCATACTGTACCACTCCCCTCTACTCCAAAGCGATACTCACTTCTGGCGACTCCAAATTATAGGTAATGGGAGAGGGGGTCATATCTCCATAACTGTCGATCTCTGACAAATGAAGGCCATTCAGATGAAACACCACGAAAGACACCAGAACAAACCTGTATTAATGTTCAATGTACACTACCGAATCTTTATCCTAATAAACATCACATAACTACAAAATAGTAAACATGTTTATCAACATCAATAAATTGTCTACATTTGATATTAAACATCTCACTGTTATGCAAATCCTTGAGTTTTACAGTTATTGCAGGAGACAAGTTCCTTGCATCTGATAGTATTCTGTTGTTCAGACTAACAGTGTGATGGAGACGTAAGATACAAGTTGACAAGACAGTGTTTGTTTTTATCTCTCTGCTGTTGAGGTGGACGTCACCCTCTCTTGTTCCCTAAAACATTTGGATTCAGCTTTGAAATTCTGTTGCTGCAGTGTGTTGTGAAACACTTTGTGAAGAAACTAAATGAGTAGATATTAGGGAAGGAAGACTTTAAGGGAAGCTGTAGGATGGTGAGGGTGCAGGATGGAAGGATGGCGAGGGTACAGAATGGAAGAGGGATGGGGTGCAGGTTGGTAGGGTGGTGGGGTGCAGGATGGTAGGGTGGTGGGGGTGCAGGATGGTAGGGTGGTGGGGGTGCAGGATGGAAGGATGGCGAGGGTACAGAATGGAAGAGGGATGGGGTGCAGGTTGGGAGGATGGTGGGGTGCAGGATGGTAGGGTGGTGGGGGTGCAGGATGGTAGGGTGGTGGGGGTGCAGGATGGTAGGGGAACAGGATGGGAGGATGGTGGGGGTGCAGGATAGGAAGATGGGGGGGGGGGGGGGTGAAGGGGCTACAAAATATACAGTTTGAAATTTTTTTATGACCTTCATGACTTTGATATTGTAGGTCACTAAGAGTATTTATTCTCTACAACATTTGGAGGCACTAAACGGAACTGAAGTATTTTACCGTTAGTATAATGTTTGTTGCAATAGTTGTCTTTTTATTATTCACACAGTAACTACACACACCTTCATATATCACACAAAGGAATAAATAAAACCAGTATAGTGTGTCATTTGTGATCAATACGTAGATGACCCATAAATACTGTTTTGTGCGTCACTCCTGATGTTTATATGTAAATACCTGGAGATTGTGTAAACAAGAATCCTGGGGGAGTAGGGGTGGTGGTAAGAAGAGTTGGGTGGGGAGGAAGGGGTGCGTGGAGGTACTGTAAGGGAGGGAGGGTGGTGGGGCAGGTGAGACATGAGGGCTGGTGGGTCCTGCATGTCAACAGAGGACGCTGGAGTGACAGGCTGCGCGTCATCGTGTACGAGACTTGACGTGGTGCTGGGGGGGGGGGGGGGTCGGGGGTTGTGTTCTGTAGTGGTGTGGCCCATGGCCTGGCTCTCCTCCGTCTTTGTCCGTGTGCACTCGTGGCCTGTGGGAGGGGCAAAACAAACAGTGGAGTGCCCTGGCTGATTGTCCTACCCCGGGAGATACCGCTCCCTCCCCCCAAACCTGCCACCACCACTCACGTCTACCCACGACCTCTGTGTAAATAATAATAATAATAATAATAATTAACGGTTTATTGAAAGAGCTTGGCAGCCAGAAGGCTGAAAATATACAGTTACATATTTGGGGAATGGGTTACGAATTACAAATAATATACAAGTAACATAAGTGACACAAATAAGACATATAATAACTTAGATGGGGAAAAGCTCAAACTACAGTTCATTTCAACATAGTGACAGTGTTACAGTATTACAAGTTATTGATAATTTTTACAATGGTTGGGACTGGGCTGTTCTTATAGCGATCAGTTCGTGCACGTATGGGCTGGATGCGGTTGTGGTGTCGAACAGCAATTCTCGGACAAGGGACCTCGGGTGGTAGTAGGAGCCGGTGTCGGGGATGGTGTAGAAGCTTCTTACCAAATTTGCAGATGAGGTCGTGGTGATGGTCAGTGAGAGTCGAAAGGGTCAGTGTGTTGAGCGCTTCTTGATATGTGGAGTAGGAGGGGGAGAGAATAATCTTGCATGCCCTCTTTTGCACTTTTTCTAGGTGTTTACGTTGTGTGGCATTTAGGGAGGAAGACCAGGTGGGGGAGGCATAGGTGAGCTTGGGAAGTATGAATGTTGTGTAAACACTGAGGAGCTCGTGTGCAGGAACTCCGAGGGACTTGAGTCGGCGGAGGAGGTGGAGACGGAAACTGGAGGATTTGACAACTTCATTGACGTGTGGTTTCCAATTTAGTTTGTTGTCTATGGTGACGCCGAGGAGCTTCGTGGAATCTACAACCTGGAGTGTGTTCGGACCTAGAGTAATGGAAGGAGGTGGGACAATGTCGGAGGAGAGGTTGATGTGCATAACCATGGTCTTGGTATGGTTGATGGTGACATGGTTGTTGGTAGCCCAGTTTTGGAGACTGTTCAATAAATCCTGAAGGGCGGTATAGTTGGGAGCAGAATTGTTGACACTGATCCCAATGGTGGAGTCGTCGACATATTTCCAGCGAGCAGGGGTTTCTCTTAGGGCACCATTGATGAGCATAAGGAAGCAGAGTGGTCCCATCTTGGTGCCTTTTCGGCTCACACCTGACTTTTAGACGAGATTATTCAGTACGTGGTGTTTGATTTGAGTATTTTTTTTCAGAATGTCACGGTCGTGAGAAAATATTCAGTAGATGTCAGTGTCACGAGCCTTGTTTGGGTATTTCACCATGGTATCGATCGACCCGTAAGGGAATAATTACCTATAAGATAATTTTTTATTGGGATACTGGGTGTAAAACCAAGGGAGTGAGACAAGAAAATGAATTATGAAAATATCAATGATTCCTCCTTGCACCTTGGCTTCTGTAGATACCATTGTGTCTTACTTTTGTAAAACTGTTTTTTGTTCCCTATAAATTCTCATTAAATAATGTTCTTAGAGGTTGTGGTTGAAGGAGTTACGTAATGCTATGCCTGTGACTGACTTTGTAAACACGAAGGTCATCGGCCGCAGGTAGTCGTGCCTCCCTGAAACACTGATGCATCAACTCGTCAAAATCAAATGTTGAATCAAGGAATTTTCAGGAGTTTGTGTGTGGCCAGTGTTTGTGAGGCTCCATTTGTGGCCGTCCTTACTCCCTTTGTGGCCGTCCTTACTCCCTTTGTGGCCGTTGTCACTCCCTTTGTGGCAGTTGTCACTCCCTTTGCGGCCTTTCTCATTCCCTTTGCGGCCTTTTTCACTCCCTTTGTGGCCTTTCTCACTTCCATTTCTTTCTTCTGTTTGTTTCTCCGAATCGCTCTTATTTTAATTCTATTCTTCGCCCTATAGTTATTGTCATTTTATTCGCTGCTTATCCTGTGTTTTTTCCTTCCATTTTCTTATTTCATTCGCTATTCCGTGTTGATGTTCGGCTCCGTAAGATGATGTAATGTCCACTGTTTGTTTATTATTCTTTACCTGCTTCAGCTTCATTATAATACCCAAACTGCTGGTACATTAAAGATGATGAGGCACATTTATTATATGACTCGTGTACAAATTCCTGCAGCTGATCTTGAGCTGTGGTTCATCTCTGGAGAAGACTCGAGATAGGTCAAGTATTTTCTGGTACCTGACTTGAGAACATAACACAGCCTACTGGTGATATAGTGGCACCAGGTCGTGGATAACTAGTAGTTGAGGTAATAAAAATACTCTCGTACAAAGAGAAACAAAATGTAAATAAAAGCACAAAAAATCCACAAACAGAAATTAGAAAACATTTCTCTAGGTTTTGTGCATATGTGATGGGGTAATATTTCTGGCATAATACCCCGTCTCTCTCCTCACTGTGGTGGTGTCGGGCAGCGAGGAGCCGTCGTAAGGTTTTTGCTAATGTTGTTGGTGCGAATTTACTGCAGTGTTGTGCCGGGAGAGACCACCGTCCGCACCCCGGGTGTCGTTACCTGGGTGAAATATTGGCACTTGGCGGTGTGGGGTGTAATCAGCCGAGTCCCTTTGTAGCGATGGAGGCGGGCGACCTGGCCCTTAGTAGACACGTCAGACCTTTATCTCACGACTCTTCAATTGCTGGAGAGAAAAGAATGTTATTCACACACCACCAATTTCCTACTCTAAATTTAGACGCAAAAAATTATTCTTTATTATTATGTTTTATTCCGTGAGAAAGAGGCGGGTTGGCAGGTAGCATTTCATTGCCTGGTTTTATCACCTGGTGGTTTTTCATTTGCCACTCCCTTGCTGTAGTTGGGTGTTTGACCGACGGCTGGCATGGTAATGTCAGCGGAGGTCCAGGGTTCGGAGAGTAGGATTACATGTGCTTCATGAAGTGCGCTGTGTACGTTCAGGGTAGAAAATGATTGTATTAGTTTCCTGCTGTGCGCGTGTGCACTGTACTGTACATCCAGAGAAAAAGTTCATACAGTATTCGTTTCCCGCTGTACAGATGCATAGACGTTGGTCGGTATTTTTACGTAAAATTGTTACTCGTAAGCTGAGAATAGAACCATCAGTGTAACAAGCACACACACAGCGTTAATTAAAGACTTGAAATAATAATTTATTTGTGTGTATTAATTATTATTATTATTATTATTATTATTATTATTATTATATTATTATTATTATTATTATTATTATTATAGTTGGAGCAAAATATTTTAATTATATCATCTTAATCTTTCACTGAAGGGGAGATTACTTTCACCTTTACATTTATGTACCGAGACGACGGATGAGCCACACCGACCAACACATACCACCATTTTTCTTATTTCTTAATCTGTTTTCTTGACCTTTTTCGTACACTCTTTTAACTTGTTTTATTTAGTTTATTTTGTCACTTTTTTTTAGTTTTATTGGTGTTTTGAAACATCTCCACTTTGTAGGTTAGTAATTGTTATGGTTGGTTCTGTCTCGTTGACCAACACTTGTGTGTGTTGGTGGAGGTGAGTGTGTGAGGGTAGTGGTGAGTGTGTGTGAGGGTGGTGGTGAGTGTGTGTGAGGGTGGTGGTGAGTGTGTGAGGGTGGTGGTGAGTGTGTGAGGGTAGTGGTGAGTGTGTGTGAGGGTGGTGGTGAGTGTGTGTGAGGGTGGTGGTGAGTGTGTGAGGGTGTGGTGAGTGTGTAAGGGTGGTGGTGAGTGTGTGAGGGTGGTGGTGAGTGTGTGAAGGTGGTGGCGAGTGTTTAAGGGTGGTGGTGAGTGTGTGAAGGTGGTGGCGAGTGTTTAAGGGTGGTGGGGAGTGTGTGAGGGTGTTTGTGAACATGTGAAGGTGTGGTGGTGGTGTTGGTGAGTGTGTGAGGGGGTGGTGAGTGTGTGAGGGTGGTGGTGAGTGTGTGTGAGAGAGTGGGGGATGGGTGTGTCAATGTGGTGGTGGTGAGTGTGTGAGGGTGGTGGCGAGTGTTTAGGGGTGGTGGTGAGTGTGTGATGGCGGTAGTGAGTGTCTGGTAGTGAGTCTGTGAGGGTGGTGGTGAGTGTGTGAGGGTAGTGGTGAGTGTGTGGGGGTGGTGGTGACTGTGTGTGAGGGTGGTGGTGAGTGTGTGTGAGGGTGGTGCTGAGTGTGTGAGGGAGTGGTGGTAAGTGTGTGAGGGGGTGGTGGTAAGTGTGTGAGGGGGTGGTGGTAAGTGTGTGATGGGGGTGGTGAGAGTGTGAGGGAGGTGGTGAGTGTGTGAGGGAGTGGTTGTGGTGGTGGGGAGTGTGTGAAGGTGTGGTGGGGGGTGTGTGAAACTGTGGTGGTGTTGGTGGGGAGTGCATGAGGGTGGTAGGGGGTGGTGGGGAGTGTGTGAGGGTGGTAGGGGGTGGTGGGGAGTGTGTGAGGGTGTTTGAACATGTGAAGGTGTGGTGGTGTTGGTGGGGTGTGTGTGAAGGTGGTGGGGAGAGTGTGAGGGGGTGGTGGGGAGAGTGTGATGGTGGTGGAGAGTGTGTGAAAGTGTGGTGGGGGGTGTGTGAGGGTGGTAGGGAGTATGTGTGTGTTTTTGTGAACATGTTAAGGTGTGGTGGGGGGTGTGTGAAACTGAGGTGGTGTTGGTGGGGGTTGTGTGAAGGTGTGGTATGTGTGGGGAGTGTGTGAAGGTGTGGTGGGGAGTGTGTGAAGGTGTGGTGGGGAGTGTGAAGGTGTGGTGTTGGTGGGGAGTGTGTGAAGGTGTGGTAGGGGGTGTGTGGAGGTGTGGTAGGGGGTGTGTGAAGGTGTGGTGGGGAGTGTGAAGGTGTGGTGTTGGTGGGTAGTGTGTGAAGGTGTGGTGTTGGTGGGGAGTGTGTGAAGGTGTGGTGGGGGATGTGTGGAGGTGTGGTGTTGGTGGGGAGTGTGTGAAGGTGTGGTGTTGGTGGGGAGTGTGTGAAGGTGTGGTAGGGGGTGTGTGGAGGTGTGGTAGGGGGTGTGTGAAGGTGTGGTGGGGAGTGTGAAGGTGTGGTGTTGGTGGGTAGTGTGTGAAGGTGTGGTGTTGGTGGGGAGTGTGTGAAGGTGTGGTGGGGGATGTGTGGAGGTGTGGTGTTGGTGGGGAGTGTGTGAAGGTGTGGTGTTGGTGGGGAGTGTGTGAAGGTGTGGTGGGGGGTGTGTGGAGGTGCGGTGTGTAAGATAAATCTACCTTTGATCATCTGGGTTACTGCCTAACGTGTTTTATTTGTATATATTTTCTTGTTACTCATAATGTATGTTAGTTTTTGTGTGGCCATCCATCCAGTGTGTGTTTGTAGGACGTGGCAGGTTAAGTCAGTGTGGCGTAACAAAGACGACCTCTGCTTTCTCAGTCAGAGGCCAAGGACTCTACCATTAGTTTTGGTTGTCTTTGGTTACCCCGTGGCCAGCCTTTCCTCACCTGACTGATGGATGTTTTTCGCGCGTGAGGTAGTATATTATGTCTTTAAGTTCGGCATAACTTAACCTTATTTAACCTAACTTGACCTTATCTAACCTAGGGGAGGATGTGTGAAGGGGGAAATGTGTTGAGGGTGTGTGAAGGGGGAGATGTGTTGAGGGTGTGTGAAGGGGGAGATGTGTTGAGGGTGTGTGAAGGGGGAGATGTGTTGAGGATGTGTGAAGGGGGAGATGTGTTGAGGATGTGTGAAGGGGGAGATGTGTTGAGGGTGTGTGAAGGGGGAGATGTGTTGAGGGTGTGTGAACGGGGAGATGTGTTGAGGGTGTGTGAAGGGGGAGATGTGTTGAGGATGTGTGAAGGAGATGTGTTGAGGGTGTGTGCCTGGGGAGGTGTGTTGAGGATGTGTGAAGGGGGAGATGTGTTGAGGGTGTGTGAACGGGGAGATGTGTTGAGGGCGTGTGAAGGGGGAGATGTGTTGAGGGCGTGTGAAGGGGGAGATGTGTTGAGGGTGTGTGAAGGGGGAGATGTGTTGAGGGTGTGTGAAGGGGGAGATGTGTTGAGGATGTGTGAAGGGGGAGATGTGTTGAGGGTGTGTGCCTGGGGAGGTGTGTTGAGGGTGTGTGAAGGGGGAGATGTGTTGAGGGCGTGTGAAGGGGGAGATGTGTTGAGGGCGTGTGAAGGGGGGATGTGTTGAGGGTGTGTGAAGGGGGAGGTGTGTTGAGGATGTGTGAAGGGGGGATGTGTTGAGGGCGTGTGAAGGGGGGATGTGTTGAGGGCGTGTGAAGGGGGGATGTGTTGAGGGTGTGTGAAGGGGGAGGTGTGTTGAGGATGTGTGAAGGGGGGATGTGTTGAGGGCGTGTGGAGGGGGGATGTGTTGAGGGTGTGTGAAGGGGGAGGTGTGTTGAGGGCGTGCGAAGGGGGGATGTGTTGAGGATGTGTGAAGGGGGAGATGTGTTGAGAGTGTGTGCCTGGGGAGGTGTGTTGAGGGTGTATGAAGGGGGAGATGTGTTGAGGGTGTGTGAAGGGGGAGATGTGTTGAGGATGTGTGAAGGGGGAGATGTGTTGAGGGTGTGTGCCTGGGGAGGTGTGTTGAGGGTGTGTGAAGGGGGAGATGTGTTGAGGGCGTGTGAAGGGGGGATGTGTTGAGGGTGTGTGAAGCAGGTGTGTTGAGGATGTGTGAAGGGGGGATGTGTTGAGGGCGTTTGAAGGGGGGATGTGTTGAGGGCGTGTGAAGGGGGGATGTGTTGAGGGTGTGTGAAGGGGGAGGTGTGTTGAGGATGTGTGAAGGGGGGATGTGTTGAGGGCGTGTGAAGGGGGGATGTGTTGAGGGTGTGTGAAGGGGGAGGTGTGTTGAGGGCGTGTGAATGGGGGATGTGTTGAGGGTGTGTGGGGGAGAGGTGTATTGAGGGTGTGTGAGGGAAAGGTGTGTTCTGGGTGTGTGAGGGAGAGGTGTGTGAGGGGGGAGGTGTGTGAAGAGTGTGTGCGGGAGAGGTGTGTGAGGGGGGAGGTGTGTGAAGGGTGTGTGCGGGAGAGGTGTGTGAGGGGGGAGGTGTGTGAAGGGTGTTTGCGAGAGAGGTGTGTGAGGGGGGAGGTGTATGAAGGGTGTGTGCTAGAGAGGTGTGTGAGGGGGGAGGTGTATGAAGGGTGTGTGCGAGAGAGGTGTGTGAGGGGGGAGGTGTGTGTGTTCTATATGTTGTTGTTGGCTAGAGAAGAATTGTTCGCTTATCTTTGGAGAACATAGCTAAAGTGTTGGTATTATGTCAGGGTTATAATTCTGCTTTATTTGGGCTGTGATGAACACCTTTCTTTTGTCTGTTGATAAGCGTCAGTGTATTCCAGGGGTTAACACCCGTCAGTGGAGTGGTCGTCTGGTCGATGATGTCGATAAGGTTTGTGAGAAAGATCCGGGTGAATTGGAAGCTGCTGAGATGTGCAAATTTCTGAAGTTTGGAGGGGACTGTGTAGTTAGTGGCGATGTATTAGTATATATGTGTGTGTGTCCGTGTCCGGAGGAAGTAATGCCATGACTGGTGCTAGCAAGGTAAACTATCACACAGGTTCCTGCTGGCGCTCCTGTGTGATTATTACGTCAGGGGTGACGGAGGGAGGAGTCTGAAGGACGAGGGTCTTGGCCCAAGGCGTCTGGTCAGAGGGTAGGATGTGTGTGTGTGTGTGTGTGTGTGATTACATTATGTGGTGTAATGGTCAGCATGCTCGCTTCACAAAGCAATGGACCCGGGTTCGATCCCTGGGCAGTGTGAAACTATGGGCAAGTTACTTTACGTCATTTGTCTCTCTACCCAGCAGTAATTGGGAACTTGAATATTAATTGATTTGCGGATCGTGTTCCAGGGTAATGATAGCCAGTGCAGTTGGCGAGTTGTCCGGTCTTCTCGGATTATTCCTTGACTCTGGGTCATGCAGCTCGTTAACTTAGGGTGTGGTTGTTGTGTTCGCGACAGCCTCTACACTTTAAATAAGTTCATGCCTAGTTGGCCCTACGGCTGGCCATCCTTGAACACGAGGGGCAGCCATTATTTATGTATGTGTGTGTGTGTTTGTATGTATGTGTGTACGCGCTCGTTCATGGGGGTCTACTTTGCCTTGGCACTCACCTTAATCATCACAGCTTTCTATGCAGGTAGCAGCAGCATGTGTGATGTAAGTGTTGTTGTGATGAGTGTTTGCGTCACCTGGTTGAGGGAGGGCGTGGGGGAGGCAGGTGTGACTGAGAACAGTACTGTTTTATTGTTGAGTGTGGAGGGACTGGCAGAGGAGGTGATAGTGAAGAACAAACAGCTGAGTTACTCCCACTTCCGGTACACTTCATACTATGGATGGAGCTTTGTTTTGCCTCAGTCATCCCACAAAATGTCAACAGTGTCATGCAGCAGGGAGCCAACGCCAGGTGTGCCCTTTACTTGACAAAGAAACCACACTTCATTTTCTTACCACAGCTGCTGCTGCTGTATCTAGTTTATTCAGAAATAACAGTGTTGATACAAGATTAAGAACATTATAAGAATACCTAATATTTTGCTATATTCGTTCATCCATGCGTGAATCATCGTGCTTCATAATAATGTCTAACACTAAGTACAATACAAAGTCTATTGAGTTTTATCTGAGCGCCTTGTTCGTTAGTCCAAGTGTGTTGGTGGTCAGGGAAAGCTACCTATTATACCTATACTGAACTGTATTAACGAACTCGTCACGATTGTACAGTACTTCTTATTACTCAACTAAAGAAAGTATTATTGCCTTAGGAAAGGTTCTGTTGTGTTACATAATGATGGTGGTGATGTTGGACGGTGGTGGTGGTGGTGGTGGAAATGGTGGTGGTAATAGCGTCAATAATGGTGGTAATAGCGGCAATAATGGTGGTAATAGCGGCAATAATGGTGGTAATAGCGGCAGCAGTAGTGGTGGTGGTAGCAATAATGGTAATAGCAGTAGCAGTGGTGTGGTAATGGTGGCGTTGGTAGCAATAATGGTGGTAGCACCTGCAGTAGTGGTGGTGGTGGTAGCAGCAATGGTGATGGTGAAAGCAATAATGGTGGTAGCAGCAGCAGCAGCAGCAGTGGTGGTGGTAATTTTGGTAGCAATAGTGGTGGTAGCAGCATTAATAATAGTAGTGGTGGTGGTGGTAGGTTGACAGTTTCCAAACATTACATTGTTTTGGCTCCAAGTCTCTCTGTTGACTTTAGTTGTGTAAATATTATTCTTATTTTATAGTCAAGAAATCCCCCTCAGGGTATTACCTTTTTATGGTGGTGGTCCCGAGGAGGAGAATGTACGTTTATTTATTCTGTAAGATGACGTGAAAAAATGTAGTAGTTATACTTTGCATATTTTAATCGTCCATTTTAAGCTATATATTATTTATATCTGTAAGATCATAATGATATGTGGTATTTACTGATCAGTTGACGTCACTGATGGTATATATCCATAGTAGTACCAGTAACTCAGGGATATTCCGCCACTCCATAATCAATGATGAGTTACCACATGAAGAAACACTGAGGTGGCGTCCGCAGTTTATCATGTAGATAGACTGATGCAGGGGCGTCATTTCAGAGGGGGGGGGGGCATCACCATTACATGCAAAGAGTTGGGGTCAAAATCCTACTCCATAGTATTTGGCATTGACCTTGCAAACCTTTGACGTGGTGACTGCATAACTAATTACTAAATTGTCATTAAATAGAGTATAGTAAGACGGCTATGATAAATAAATCCAATATTGTTTTTTAATTTTATTAAAACAATACGATACCAGCAAAGTTAACTTTTCTTTACCAATATCTAGAGTACAACTCTTGGATTATTGACCAAATAATTGTATCAGCTAATATATTGACAAAACTAAATAATAAAGAAATCATCAGTGAACAAATCAGAATATTCAGAATAGGAGACATCTTTGACATACACAGTCTACAGCTAGTGGTTATTAACTGTTCTTGCATCAGAGGGTAACGGCAATGTTTCAGTCGAGCAAAATTATCCGCTAGTTCTTCCGTATCGAATGATTTAACCATTTCCTGTTCATTAGCCATTAAAAGTAGGCTGGAAAGGCGGTCATCACCCGTTGTTGTTCTCAGGTAATCTGTAACGCGTTTTTACACTGAAAAAAATACTTCATTGCCCGCAGTAGTAACCGGAATGGCCAATAGTATTCGTAATAAATTAAGTACTTCAGAAAAAGCAATCGGTAAAGCATTTAGATTCTGGTACACATCAAATAGGTCGTCAGGCTTCTTCTGATCTAAGAATACCTTCGCAGAATGCTGTTGTGAAGATAACATAACTGAATCAATGTGCACACTGTAATGTTTAGAAAACAAAGCAAGCTTTTCTTCATCAAGGAATTGTTGAGATTGAACATCAAAAGAAGAGATGGACTGCAGAAGATCAATGTTATTGCTAAACCTCCGATCATATTCAGCTGTGTACCTGTCAATTAATGAGAAGTACAACTCTGACTTTAATTGGTCTTTTAAGCTGCTTCTCTGAACATTCTCTAGATGTTTTGAACGCTTCCCAAGGATGCTGTTTGACAGATATCTTTCAAAGTATTTGATATTCGTTGCACTCTTTTGCTACGAACTGATCCTTCATGCTGTTGAGTGTTTGCCTCTGGAACAACTATGCCGAGTTTGGTTGCAAACTCCTCTGCTTCCTCATACAGTTGATCATAGTCACTATCAGATCTCATTTTAACAAGGTTTGCTTTCGTGGTTGTAATAAGATCCACACCGTGTGGCTGCTAGCAATATGACTTACTTCCTTGCTATTATTCAGTTTATAAATCATAGGCAATGGGAACGATGAAAATAGATGAATACTTATCGTTTTGTTTAATTATGCTAAGTAAAAATACCATTAAGATGTTCTCACCAAATCCAAATTCGTCGATATGAAAAAGGAATATAATTACAATTTTCCTTGGAGAGCAAGACAGTCCTTGGGAGGGGCAAGCCAGGTCTAGGATGGGGGGGGGGGGGGGGCACCCTGCCTCCCCACAAGAGGTCCCTTGACTGATGAGGACAGAGATGATCATAAATGAGTGTTCAGACCTGATACTGATGCCTGATCCTAAACTCCGTCACAACCCTCATACCTGCAGTACTGTACTGCCAAGTCTTACAGGTGATACACACACACACACACGTGAAGGAACTGGTGGCCAAATATCCCAAGGGTAATGGAGACTTTTGGCCTAATCAATAATGAATAATTGTAAAAAAGTTATGTAAAATTTGATATAGGCATTAAAGCTATAAATTGTTTATTGTATAAGATGTACAGTACATTTGTGGGAGAGTGGATTGTGTACTGTACATGTTTCGTGTGGCTGTACATGTGTGAACTATGTTGTAGACGAGAGTGTGTGCTGACTTTTAAGAGTGTTGTGCACATGTGCCTCATTGTTGGTAGTGGATGACTTGGCGAACTTAAGGCGGCGGCGGCAGCAGCAGCAGCGGCAGCAGCACAGGTCGTGACCCCTGCCTCAAGTAAACACCACAGTCGTGAGTCACCTTGTCCGTGACCAGACGTTATTCTTTGCCTTTACCCCAAACCTCTGATGTTCGTGCCCCCTGCTTCACCCTGCCCCAGGCCCGCGGCCGGGGACGTCGTTAACGACAGGTTTCTCAAACCCCAAATTTACAAGTTTCTTATCTGGATGATTTTTGACATTGTAAAGGATTTCTACAGATATTGTTAAGTAGTGATGGTGAGGCGGATGTCTTAGCGGTGTAGTTCTTCCTTGCAACGGTCTTCTTTGATGTTTTATGTGAGTTGATATGATGTTTCAGTCTCTGGAGCCAACGTTGACTGGTGTGGTCATGAGGGTCAAGTACAATGCCTCACGACTAACTTTGTGTGGACCGCTAACCTCAGTTATTACTGGAGTGCTGGTGCTGGGTGAGGCTTCTTTGAGATGATACTGGATCGTAAATATTAGCTTGTTCATTTTTTACAGCGAATGTGGCGAAACTGGTTTTGTTAACGTAGTTGGCAAGACGACTATTGAAAGTGAAACGGTATGTTGGGGTTGTGGAGGTGAGAGTCCAGCATGAGTCAAGTGGCTGGTCATCACACCACCACCGCTCTGTTAGCTTGGCCTAACTGTCGTCGTTATCCTGCAGCAGAAAAGTGAACACACCATTGTTGACATCCACGATGGGATTGGAACAGCATGGGTTTGGACGTTTGTAGTCTGATCTTTTATTAACGGTACGTCTTGCAGTCGTTACGATGGGCATAATATATGTAGTAGTGTCAGGTTCCTATGAAAATTAAAACAACTTTCCTCAAGAGCATTTACAATATTTTTATAATAGTTACCAGTTTCCTCGTCAGTTTCAAAGTTTTTCTTTAAAGCAAACATCCCAGCTCCTGTATAGTGTATAGTATATATCAGGTGCCTAAAAGAGAGCTCAGGTTCTCAACTGGCTCAGCCATGTTAATATTGTTATTATTATCCACTCTGTATCTGTGTTTTTTTTTCTGGCTAAATAAACTGTTTCAATTCAATTCAAAAAGTCCTCACTCCGCTGCAGCTGTGACCCAGCAGGGGGAAGTGATGCAGGAGGAGGGTGTAGTGACCTAGGCGGAAAGTTCTCATGGGAAACTGGCGGCCTGGACCAATACCCCGGGGGGAGGCAGGTGGTGGGATGAGGTCGGACGGGGTGTGGTGAAAGCAGATCCTGCACTACACACGGCGCTCTTTTCTGTCTTTATGTCTCTCATTTGGACTCGTATCCCTAACATGTAGACACATTACTGGAGATGAAGTATGTATTCTCCTCACACGTACTCTTACCTGATTGGATGTTTCTTTTTTCCCTCGGTTTTCTTTCTTCTCTTATTGAGGGTCAGCATAACCGCCATAAGAACATAATAACAATAGAAGGACGAAACAAGCAGTAGACCTATTGTCCCATACTAGACAGCCCTGTTTACACTCAGCCCTTGTCTCTCATATATCTAGCTAACCTGTATTTAAAGCTTCCCAACGAGTTCGAGTTAATGATGGTGTTTGGTAACTTGTTCCACTCATCCACAACCGTATTTCCAAACCATTGTTTACCTGATTCCTTCCTAACTCCGAATATTAATACCATCGTTACATGTTCTCTTCTGGTTTGATAGTTAAGATATATCACCTTTATTTAACCCCGTCTTTCACTTATACACTTCCATCATACAGCTCTTCACTCTACGTTTATTAACAAAATACAAATTAAGTTTTCTTGATCTGTCTCAATACTCATGGTTCCTAATATCCGGGATTAACTTTGTCATCCTTTTCTGAATGCTTTCTTGGGAGACAACGTCCATTCTGTACATCGGTGACCAAAACTGAACCTTATAATGCAAATGAGGTCTTATGGTTGCCTCTGGTACTACTACTACTACTTGTTTACTATTTACCTACCATAAACTGCCTCCTTTTTTGACTCAATTATCTCTAATCTTTTCAACAATTTGTTTCTTATCTCTCATTTTCCCAGGTAGCTGACACTTTCGGCAGTTGCCCGAGCTCTTGAACTATTTCCGGGACTACAGCGTTACACTACGTCCACTACACCACCTAGCCTTCATCACACCCACTCCACCACCTAACCTTCATCACACCCACTCCACCACCTCACCTACATCACACCCACTCCACCACCTCACCTACATCACACCCACTCCACCACCTCACCTACATCACACCCACTACACCACCTAAACTACATCACACCCTCTACACATTAGTATTAACTATATTTCCAGCTGGGGAAATTATGCTGGAGATAAAATGTTTTCCCAGCAAAATTTCATTGAAGAAACAAATGTATTGGATAGTGATATTATAATCAGCACTTTCATTGTCTTCTTACTCTGTGTTTTCCCACTTTTTCCTTTAGTTTCTTAAACTTGTTATTTTGGCTTCCTGCGTTTCCATGTTTTTTTTTTCTTTTTTTTTCGTAATTTCATATTCATACCACCCACCGCCTGGCCGCCCGCGTCTCCCTGGGTTGGTGATGGAGGTGCAGTACTCTAATGTGTTATCGACGTACCACGGAGGGAAGACAGGCCGAGGGGAGGTGGGGGAGGGATGATTTGGGTCAGTGTTTTATCAGCCAGGAAATCTGTCGTCGTGTTCTTCCCTGGAGAGTGAGTTGGATGTTCAGGGTAGAAGATAAGATAGTACTGTAGTATACGTGTGTGTGTGTGTGTGTCGGACCCTATCTCAACCTGTCCCTTGATGCCTTCCTTTGTCTACGGGGGAGAACGAGAACAAGATAGTGGAGGAGTGTGACAATGTCTCCTGCCAGTGTTGGTGTACGTCTTCAGGGGATAATACTCGGGGTCTTTACTCCGGCCACTCTGTTCCATATGTAGTTGCGTAAGTCAGCTCTGTGGATAACACTCCTGGTTGACTCACTGATTGTGTGTGATTTTACTGAAGGAGTGAACGAAAGGATTTTTCCGAGGTCTGATTATATATTGTTGATATTTACATCTCTATTATTTATGTCTGAAACGATGATGAAACTTGTCCTGGTCCACTGTGTATATTATCCCGGCGGGAAGAGAAGGTTGAGAGCCGAAGAGTCTATGTGGGCTGTTGTAAGTAAGTAGTCACAGACAAGGTACATTAACAGAGCCATTTTCCTCGAGTTGTTCAGGTCTTACGTCTGGACGGCCAGAATCTCTCTCTCGGCTACAGCAAGTTACTCCCGCTTAACATAGCGGGAGTAAACCTTAAAGTGGATCACGTGAAGATTAGTCCCCCCACATGATCTTTAAGCACCCTAACCCTGCCTGGGGGATAGGTTAGGTTATCGTTAGGATGTTTAATAATCAGATGAAATAAACTGGGGGTGACTAATCCTCATGTGATTCCTAAGAATTGTTCTTTTTAATATATACAGTATAAACTTCTTAGCAAATAAAGTGTGTGTGTGTGTGTGTGTGTGTGTGTGTGTGTGTGTGTGGAGGGTTCTAATATCTCCTGGCCCCGCATATGTGTAGCTCCGCCCTTCGCCTCCTGAACTGATTATGCATGAATCACTCCCCATATGTTTCCTGGCAGGCAGAGAGCCGCCGCCCAGGCCCACGCATAATTAATTGGAAAAACCCGATGGTGGATGTGAGACCAGTACTGCATGACGTCCCCCCCCCCCCCCTCCACCGTCCCACGCCCCGCCGTCACACACCGCCGGGGGTGACTCCTGCCACCCACCACCACATCCACGAAACCTGTACCACCCAGTTATCCTTGAGGTCTTCTTCCACCATCTGGTAGGACCACTGGGACTTTCCCTGGTGGCGGTCAAGTTCATGTCCCAAAGATTTGTAATTAAGATTTCCACAAACTGGTGATAAAGGAAGCATCTGACTGACTACTTTAGGCTGCCACACAAAATGGCATTCAAGATTGTATCGGAAGTTCACTGAGACTGTCGTAGCTAGCTGCTTGTTGTCTTAACAGTTGTGGATAGAAAGTTAATGAATAACTGCTCTCGCTCTCTCTCTCTCTCTCTCTCTCTCTCTCTCTCTCTCTCTCTCTCTCTCTCTCTCTCTCTCTCAGTCCATGTAGCACGCGAACTTCCATACACAAACAATACCTCACTAGTCGGGAATCGAACCCTGGACTTCTGCGTGTGAACAGGGAGAGTGAGAGTGAGTGTGTTAGTGTGGGTGTGTGTTTATACAGACGGATCAATCTCTTTTGCAAAATAATTTAAGTAATTGTAGATGAGCCAGGCAGTTTGGCTGATACTCTAATGATCTAATCTGAACTTTCGATAATATTGGTGAGAGAGAGAGAGAGAGAGAGAGAGAGAGAGAGAGAGAGAGAGAGATTAATTGATAAGTATCGGTGTATGAGTGCTTATAGCTGTAGTAATCTAATCTTCCTGTTTCGTAAGTAATGATTGTGTAAGTAATTAATGCTCGGATCACCTGAAGATTAGCCACCCCCACTTACTTCACTGTACGAGTGAGAGGAGGGACCACCTCGCCCCGACAGCTGACTAATCTCCGCCGCGTTGAATAATTTATGGCCACACCACACACATGGCCAGTAGGTTGTGATGGTAACTGTACATCGTTCTTTCCGTCTCAGTTTTCTGTTGCGTCGCTCGTAATGATTTGATTTTGATTTTGCCGCTTGCAGCGGCTACTTTATTGTGCACCCCACACTCATCCTGTGAGCGGTAGCGCAAAAGGATTACAGAGTAGGGTTTACAAAGGGTCATAATAATTAACCCCGGTTGTCAGGATATTATGGCACTGAAAGTTACACAGTATTTCATTTACATTATTTGTTTAGTTCTATACATAAAGGGTAACTTATTCACAAATGCGTGAGAACAGGCGTGTGAGGCAGTATGTCTGTCCGCACACTTTGTTATTCACATTTACGTGGGAGGTATTCAAGCACATTGCGTATTTGGTTCTGTACATGAGAACTGATATAGTTACTAAGTGCAAAAAAGTGGATACAATCTTAATATGTCGGCTATCTTGCCATTAGAGATGAAGTGTTGTGCCATTTCACACACAGTGTGCTTGGACCTGTCCCTAAAAGGTTCTATCTTCACACAGTCGAGGACGTAGTGTTCAAGTGTGTGGCCATATGTATGGCCACACACTTTACATTTAGTTTTGTTTACATCTGCTTGAGGAACATACTGCCAAAGGTACTTATATCCTAACCTTAATCTAGCGGTTACAACATCTTGTAATCTAGTGATCGTGTTACTTGCTCCATATACATGTTTCACTTGATACATCTCATCATGGTAAACTATGGATTGACTAGTGCCTGTTTGCACTTGTCTACTTGCGTCAAACTCATCAATAAGTTCTTTCCTAATTACAGTTTTATGGGTTCTTTTTGACAGACCCAAATTGTATTCAACGGTGTCTTTGTTAGACGCGAGTTTGGCGAGGGCATCAACTCTGTCATGTTTTATGAGGCCTATGTGAGAGGGGATCCACAACAGTTTGACCTTGACACCCCGGTCAACAAGGCACGCATATTTGTGTCTGGCTTCAGAGACAAGATCGTGACAACCTGAGTCGAGGGTACCAAGGGCAAGTAGTGAGGATAGAGAGTCAGTGATGATGAGACTGTCAGTAACAGTGGTTTCAATGAATTTAATAGCTGTGAGTATGGCAACTAATTCAGTTTGTAGAGTGGATGCCCAGTTGTTAATTCTAACTCGTAAGGCAGCTGGGTCGGGAGGCGGGTGGGGGAGGGTGGTACTCCTCCGGGACAGTATTCTACACGATAATATAATTGAGGAAGGAGTTAGAATTAACAACTGGGCATCCACTCTGCAAACTGAATTAGTTGCCATACTCACAGCTATTAAATTCATAAGTTGTCACGCACTTGTCTCTGAAGCCAGACACAAATATACGTACCTTATTGACCGGGGTGTCAAGGTCAAACTGTTGTGGATCCTCTCTCACATAGGCCTCATAAAAAAGATTAATGCGTTTTGAAGGGAAACCAGAGCTGGGCGCTGTAAACGCTTCTGCGCTTCACCTTGCACAAGGATGTAGGGGAGTGCCCAATAAAAAAAAAAGGCCTCATAAAACACGACAGAGTCGATGCCCTCGCCAAACTCGCGTCTAACAAAGACACCGTTGAATACAATTTGGGTCTGTCAAAAGAACCCTTAAAACTGTAATTAGGAAAGAACTTATTGATGAATTTGACGCAAGTAGACAAGTGCAAACAGGCACTAGTCAATCCATAGTTTACCATGATGAGATGTATCAAGTGAAACATGTATATGGAGCAAGTAACGAGACCACTAGATTACAAGATGTTGTAACCGCTAGATTAAGGTTAGGATATAAGTACCTCTGGCAGTATGTTCCTCAAGCAGATGTAAACAAGACTAAATGTAAAGTGTGTGGCCAGACATATGGCCACACACTAGAACACTACGTCCTCGACTTTTAGGGACAGGTCCAAGCACACTGTGCGTGAAATGGAACAGCACTTTATCTCTAATGGCAAGATAGCCGACATATTAAGATTGCATCCACTTTTTTGCACTTAGTAACTATATCAGTTCTCATATATAGAACCAAATACGCAATGTACTTGAATACTTCTCACGCAAATGTGAATAACAAAGTGTGCGGCCAGACATATTGCCTCACACGCATGTACTCACGCAATTGTGAATAAGTTACTCTTTATGTATAGAACTAAACAAATAATGTAATTGAAATACTGTGTAACATTCAGTGCCATAATATCCTGACCACGGGGGTTAATTATTATGACCCATTGTAAACTCTACTCTGTAATCCTTTTGAGCTACCGCTCACAGGATAAGCGGCAAAATCAAATCTACTCGGCGGCTTTACTCCATTTCCGGGCCTTGCGTTTCCTCGACCAATTTAAGTAAGTTATTATTGTGATAGTGTTTCCGCGCGTGCGGCTGTGAGGGAGACTGGGTTGTATCTCAAGGGTGAGGCAGCGGCGTGATTCCGGCCCTTTGTACGCCTCTACTTCCTCCAGTTAGCCACACAGCCGGGAAGAAGAGCCGTCGCACTCCTTGGTTCTCGAGGGCTTAGTTATGCCCTCACTTGTTACTGATTGTATACACACCAACTTCTCTTGTGGTTACACTTTCCCAACCTCTGGTGTGTGTGTAAAGCAAGAACACCTTGAAGGATGTGTGCTGGGTCTTACAAGTAAAGCATCATCTCATTTGCTGTGTTCTAATTTTATTTTACACGAACAAAGTTTTCTCCAACATAGAAAGTAACGAACAGTTGTGTTTTTGTGATAATCCTTTAAATACTTTAAATGTTGACGGTGCGGGTCACGTTGTTTACAGACAGATGGCACACTCACGAGCCTCAGTGACTTGGTGTGGCCCAAACTTGTTACACCGTAAACAAAAGAATCGTAGATCTCCAATACATTCTCCCTTAACAAATACAGCGATTATATACCCAAACTTATTATACAGGTATTCAGTTATGTCTCCTCACGTGTGTGCGTGTGTGTGTGTGTGAGTACTACTAACCTACTAGCCACCGTCTCTGAGGTAGCTACTGAGGCATCCCTTCTGCGGTGATATACTTTACCTGAACAAAACCTCAAATGAGAGAATCCCGCCAAATAAAATCCCCCAATACATAATCCCTCTACTAAATTAATAAAAGTAAACAAAATCTTACCACTAAAATGGCTGCAAAATTCTGTCACGAAATGAATAAAGAAAACAAATTTGTATCACCAGACACTACCTGAGTTATTGTGTTGCTCCCCCTCTCTTTGTGGTACTGTAGTGGTGTTGTTGTGTTGCTGCCCCTCTCCTTGTGTTACTGCGGTGGTATTATTGTGTTGCAGCCCCTCTCCTTGTGTTACTGTAGTGGTATTGTTGTGTTGCTGCCCCTCCTTGTGTTACTGTAGTGGTATTGTTGTGTTGCTGCCCCTCTCCTTGTGTTACTGTAGTGGTATTGTTGTGTTGCTGCCCCTCCTTGTGTTACTGTAGTGGTATTGTTGTGTTGCTGCCCCTCTCCTTGTGTTACTGTAGTGGTATTGTTGTGTTGCTGCCCCTCTCCTTGTGTTACTGTAGCGTTATTGTTGTGTTGCTGCCCCTCTCCTTGTGTTACTGAAGTGGTATTATTGTGTTGCTGTCCTTCTCCTTGTGTTACTGTAGCGTTATTGTTGTGTTGCTGCCCCTCTCCTTGTGGTACTGTAGTGGGATGTGTTCTTTTTATGCCCCGCCACTAATCTTAGTTCGTACATCTTTACAATCTACAGTACAGACGTGTTGGCTTCTCTCAAGCACTATAAGCCTCGGGTTGTAAGCCTTATAGTCATAACACTTCATATGCACGTGCAATTTGATGATGAGTATTACGACTGAGAGATTAGAGGTCACCTGTCCTGAGGTCACTGGATCTCGCCACGGCATCCTCAGTTCAGCCACTATGAATGAGTACTTTGTTGTTGGGAGAAGTGTAGGTATCACATCAAGAGTCAAGTCATTATATTAAACTTTTTTTTTTTTTCTTACCTTTAAAGTAACATTAGTTTAGCGGTCATTGTAGGTGGTCGGTCTCTAAGATCAACAATGAGCAGTTTCTGGTTTTTGCTGTTTTAGGACAGCACTTGACAGTGTCCAGGCAAAGTCTTGACAAAGCCTCTACCTGTGTGCTGTAGATCAAACCATATGTTGTATATCATGTAGGTTGTGGTGTTACGGTGGGTGAGTGGATGTCCCCGGTGGGTGACTCTAGAAGACAGCTGTTTATAATATGATGAGGAGCCATATCCATATATTGGGTGACAGAGTACAGTTAAAACAGGGTGGTGGGGGCAGTTGGTAACAGAAGCGAGTGGCAGTTTGTTTAATGAGAAAAACCTGTTTATGCAAATTAATTTAATACAATGAGAGTTGTTTATACAGTATGGTAATGTATTCCTCAGTGCCGGTGTTTATTTACTGACTGAGGTACTTGTCAATAGCAGCTGTTTACACTGGGGGCTGTTTGCAACATTGTGGAGCATTTTTTTTAAGTAAAAGAAGCCGTTACTAACTGGGCTATATTTGTTTACAGTGTGACACATTTATATGGTAGACAGTTATTTACAACGTCAGACAGTTGTTTACACAGTGTGAGAGGAGGATGTTATCTTCATCACCAGTGTGTGTGTGTAGCCTCACGCTCTCTCCAAGTGGCCAGTGCTTCGGAAATGCGGCACCTGATGCTACCCACAATGCATCGAGCTGCCTCCTGGATTATTAATACCTGACTATATATGTGTCCGGCCGAGCCTGATATACACACAATAGCCAGACTCGTGTAGCGGAGTTCGCTTTCACGTTTATATTGCCACCATTGGTGAGTCCTCGGACTTGGAGACCGTGGCCGCGTTTATACTGTACCATCGCTTGACGTCAATGCTGTTTTGAGTCCTCTTGTAAACTGAGCAGACTTAAAACTTAATGGACTTAAGAACTTCGTGCCTGCATCTGTATTAGTGTTGGACTTATAATTACTGTGATGGCGTCTGTTTGGTACCGTACGTGCACCTACTGACGACTTTGTTCCCAGTATACAGTACACGTTGCTCTCAGGACTTACACTAAATATTGTGGTGGGTGTTCTTGTTGATGGAACGGACTTAGAGCCAGCGGACTTACGAGGTTTGTGATTGTATTTACGGTTGTGACGTAACTCAAAATTAACTCTTGATGTAATTTGTTGCAGATGAGAGAGTGGCTTTGGTGAGGAGCCCGAATGACGCGTCGTCTGAATCAGGTAAAGTTTGTTGATGGTATTGTCTCAGTGTTGTATTAGGAGTCACACCCCACGGCAGCCATACTGATGACCTGCAGGTGTCCTTGAGGTAGTGTGTATAGGTTATGTTGTTAGGCGGTGGAAAAAAAGGTTCATTTTGGGGATAAAACAGTCCTGTGTGTGTGTGTGTGTGTGTGTGTGTGTAAAGTTCAGTATTGGTTATATAAGTTATTTTAGAGACTGGACGACCTTCTTATGATGTCGTGTATATTAGGTCGTGACAAGACAATACATAGCGACGACTTCTTTGACGTACAGTCACAATCCAAAGTTTCGACACCCCCCTGGCTGGGTGTCCGCCAAGGCCAGGGTTGAGGTAAGGCTGGGTGATCGGACGCAGACATTCCACCACAACAACACTCCGAGACTCACAGCACAGAGAGCATGGAAGGAAATTCTTACGAATTTTGACATAACATGCACCTGCATAAAAAAAATTCATTCATAACATTGTTGGCACACATAACAATAGGAGTGAGGCATGAGAAACTTGAGCTGTTCACTACCCAGTTATGAAATATGAATATTGATAAACATCTCGTGTTGATGGGCTAAAAGTATCGTGTTGGAAATTAGCTCCAAATTACCAAGCACCATGATTAAGATGTCATAGATATTTATCATTCAGGTGAAAAATAAAAAATAATCATATTCGTAACTAGTTGTAATATTGGTGACCTCTGTGCCATAACTCTCATAATCCGAGACATTATGAAGTGAAATTTAAAAACTAAGAGCAGCAGTAGACAGGAAACAAGACAAGTGACCAAGAAGTAGTCACTAATGATGACACACGGCCAGGCATCTACGCTGAGCTGAGGGTCGAGGTCTTCGGCAAAGTCGCTGATCCGGACCAGACAGAAACTGTTTGGGTGATACCATGATTAATGTGAATTGCAACATTCCAAGCCAAAATACTCCAATGTAGTTACTGAAACACCATTAAATATTGTAAACATATCTATATGAATTCCTAGTATGTGTGAAACCATAATATTCCCAGGGTTATAGTAATATCTATACATGTATAGGCCTCACCTTTTCAACTCACCGCTCACTCCCTCTTGACGAAATTCGGCCGCCGGCCACCCTTTATATATGCTGCCCTGATGATTCATGTGTAATACGAGGACTCGCATCTCGTGGTTCCAAGCCAGTGTTTTGGGACCGGGCAAAGTTTTTCGTGCTCCAATCTTAACATGTTGTTGTTATGTGTGGTAACAATGTTTTGAATGCATTTGTTATGCAAGTTCATGCCATGTCAGAGTTCGTAATAAGTTCCTTCCTGTGATCGTGTGCTATGAGTCTCCGAGTGTTGTGGTGGTGGAATGCGAACCTCACCATCGTAGTGCCTCGGACGCTGAACTAGTCTGAGTCTTTTTTTTTCTTTTTTCTTTTTTGTAGAGAAAGGAGGAATGAAGGAAGATTAGAGGTAGGGGAAGGAAGTTATAGTTCGGAAATTGAAGAAATTTAGGAGGAGGTAAGAGAGGGCGGGCTGACCGCCTAGCTAAGCTAATAGTGTGTTCGGGTTGTGTCATGGGTTAGTTATTGTCTGTCGGTACAGGCACTAGACAGCCTACCCTGTCCCATTTATGGGTGTTTTAAGGGCCTTATTTCATATTCCGCCGACCCTACTGGCGGATGCTGGTCTAGGGAGGTTGTCTATTGCCTGTCCGTGTAGGTCGGGTGGTAATGGACCTTTTGAGATTTCGTAACTTTTTGGGAACCATGTATGGTTGTTGTCGTTATCTGGTGGGAGTCTTTGAAGGAGTTCTTGCTCTGATCGTTCTATCTTTTGCCAGATTCTTCTGGCCAGGGTGTGCAGCTGCTGGTTGATGGGTTTCATTCTCAGGTCTCTATGTATCTCGGCTGTGGTTCTGGTGAAAGGGGTATCTTTCACCTGTGACGAATCTTAGGGCTTCATTTTGGACCACCTGTAATTTTAATATTTGAGTGGTGCTCATAGTATGAAGAGGTATTGCTGGTGTAAGTTAATATCGGTGTGATAAATGATGTCACCAGGCAGAGTTTTATTTTCTCAGGAAGCGCTTTAAAGCAGTATAGTTTTCTTAGCTCTCTTCTTGCTTTTTCCTTCCTGCTGTGGACATGATGGGAGTAACCTGTCGTGGATATATGTAGGCCCAGGAGGGTGCCTCTGCTTTTGAATTCTGTCTGGGCATTATTGGTTACTAATGGATGGGTTTTCCTTCTGCATAAGGGTATCACTGTGAATTTCGGGAGACTGGTTTGGATTTTCCATCGTTTTTCGTAGTTATTTACCCTTTCTAATTCCCGCCTGGTGTTTTCGACCTGTAACGCTCGCGATTTTCCTTGATGTGTTGTTATTTGAGTGATGTCGTCTGCATACATAATATCTTCGTTGCCTATTCTAGTGGGAGGCGGAGTGTCACTTGTGTAGATAATATATAGGGTGGGGGAGAGGACGCTGCCCTGAGGGACTCCACTCATGAGTGGGAAGGTCTCTCCTGTGTGTTGTCCTACCCTCAGTCTAGCTGCGTCCGATCACTCAGCCTTACCTCAACGCTGGCCTCGGCGAACACCCAGCCAGGGGGGGGGGGGGGGGGTTGTCGAAACTTTGGATTGTAACTACAGTAGTATGGTTAATTTTGGAGACAACAGTGCTATCTATCCTGACGTTTCCATGTTGCAGTTTGTACAGTATATATTAGGTAAGAAACAGTGTGATCTATGTGGTGAACTAGTGGGCACGATTAGTGATGGTTCGGGCTTGATGTTAAGACACTAAAGGTGGTATATAGTACTCGGTTGTGTATTAATGCTCGTCATGATGATAACTTTGGAGGGTCGCTATGGACAGGTGGTGGGCGTCGAGGGCCACCTGCTGCCGTCAGAGGGAGACACTGCAGGTGAGGAAAAACAAAGTGGACGTTGTTGTTATTTGTTCAGTCGCAGAGAAAGAGAGAGAGAGACGTTGTGGTAATGGTATAACTGTTATATAATAGTGGTAGTGAAGATGTTAGTGGTGATGATATTGATGGTAGCGGTGATAATGGTACTACTTTTATTTTAGTATATTTAATATTAAGGTACTAAAATGGTGGCGAAGGTGTGGCTATTGAGGGAGGCTGAGGTCACGTTAAAGTTAAATGGTAATGATGGTGGTGATGGTATCAGTGGGTATCGCATCCAGTAAATGTAGTATCTGTAACCTCCTCTTCCTCCTCCTCCTCCCTTTCTCATCTTCTTCCTCCTGCTTCCTCTTCCCCTCCATATCTTCCTCCTCCTACCTCTTCTTACCATTTCCTTCACCTCTCCCCCCTCCCTTTCCCCCCCTACCTTCTCCCCCTCCTCATGTTGTTGTCAGTGGTGGCCTCCGTTGTTCTAGTATCAGGTGGCTACATACTGCACACGTTACCTCACACCAGGAACCTCATCATCATCTTATTACCGGCGTTTGTTCGTTAAGTAAATGTGACCTTGTCGACTTATGATGTCTGTTCCTTCATTATTTGGGAGGGGGGGTTGAGAGGGGGAGTGGGAAGGGTGAGAGGGGGAGTGGGGAGGGTGAGAGGGGGAGTGGGAAGGGTGAGAGGGGGAGTGGGGAGGGTGAGGTAGGGAGGGTGAGAGGGGGGGGAGGGGTGAGAGGGAGGGAGGGATGTTATTATCATTGTTATGTATATTTTGTGCCCTTGTAATATTCTGTTGTATTTATGTTTCTTATTGACTTACACTTGTGGTGGAGATGTTTGTTATTGACTTACACTTGTGGTGGTGATGTTTGTTATTGACTTACACTTGTGGTGGAGATGTTTGTTATTGACTTACACTTGTGGTGGAGATGTTTCTTATTGACTTACACTTGTGGTGGTGATGCTTCTTATTGACTTACACTTGTGGTGGAGATGTTTGTTATTGACTTACACTTGTGGTGGAGATGTTTGTTATTGACTTACACTTGTGGTGGAGATGTTTCTTATTGACTTACACTTGTGGTGGAGATATTTCTTATTGACTTACACTTGTGGTGGAGATGTTTCTTATTGACTTACACTTGTGGTGGAGATATTTCTTATTGACTTACACTTGTGGTGGAGATGTTTCTTATTGACTTACACTTGTGGTGGAGATATTTCTTATTGACTTACACTTGTGGTGGTGATGCTTCTTATTGACTTACACTTGTGGTGGAGATGTTTGTTATTGACTTACACTTGTGGTGGAGATGTTTGTTATTGACTTACACTTGTGGTGGTGATGCTTCTTATTGACTTACACTTGTGGTGGAGATGTTTCTTATTGACTTACACTTGTGGTGGTGATGTTTCTTATTGACTTACACTTGTGGTGGAGATGTTTGTTATTGACTTACACTTGTGGTGGAGATATTTCTTATTGACTTACACTTGTGGTGGAGATGTTTCTTATTGACTTACACTTGTGGTGGAGATATTTCTTATTGACTTACACTTGTGGTGGTGATGCTTCTTATTGACTTACACTTGTGGTGGAGATGTTTCTTATTAACTTACACTTGTGGTGGAGATGTTTGTTATTGACTTACACTTGTGGTGGTGATGTTTGTTATTGACTTACACTTGTGGTGGAGATGTTTCTTATTGACTTACACTTGTGGTGGAGATGTTTGTTATTGACTTACACTTGTGGTGGTTCTGGAGTTCATTATAAAGTGTATTAATAATATGGGGCGTCACCTTAGGTCACCTGTTCATGTTTAATAAATCCATTTTCTTTAATTTTGTCCTTAGGTTTTTATTTTTATTTGTTTATATATTTGTTCATACATTCTATAGTATGTTAATCTCTTTATTGATCTATTTTGTTATTATTTATATTTACAGTATTTTCATATGTGTTTATTCATATCTTGTTATTTTACCCCCCCCCCCCCCCCCAAAAAAAAAATTAAATTAGCTTCGGTGGCTTCGTGATCCACAAGTCGGGTTATTGACGGACTCGGCTCTCTGTGTTGACAGGAACCCATAACGTAGGTGTGTGAAGGTGTGATTTGTATCTGGGTGATATGACAGGTATGTGGGTGTGAGGTTTGTATCTGGGTGTTATGGCAGGTGTGTGGGGGTGAGGTTATGACAGGTGTGTGGGGGTGAAGTTATGACAGGTGTTTGGGGTTGAGGTTATGACAGGTGTGTGTGGGTGGTGTATGTTGGTTGATTATCCATCAGGTGAAAATTTATGGTAGGTGTTATAAGATGTTTGGATAGATGTACGAACAGGTGAGATGTGTAAACAGATGCGGTGTCAAGTGTGTGGGAGTATCAGATTACACTTTAGCTCAGGGTCATACAAAGTGGAAACATGTGCAATAACTTGCTATGCACATTTTACAACCAGATATATTGCAAAGCCAAAAACCTACGGCCTTGATACAACCCGCAGCTCGTGTACCGCTCACTCAGTTGCACTATATTAGTATTATGTCAATTCACTTGCAGATTGCCACACTATCTTTATTATAGGGTTGACTGAGGGGCAAGGGTGGGGTGTGGTGGTGGCCTGGTGCTGTAACCAAAAGGATTCCTCTTACTTGTTCAGGTGTCTCGTGTGTTAGTATTGTGGTTATATATTAATCTCATATGGGTAGGTGAGACGATGGTGGTGTTCTCACTAGCTCTTTCCTCCTTCCAGTAGATACTAACGCTCCACACACTCAGTGACAAGTGACCATCTTACCACACTAAGCAGTATGTTTTATCACTAAATATCGTCATCTGTTTGAAAACTATTGGTTGGTGTTCTTTCTTTTTCATTCACATCGCGGTAGCTGTTCATAGTGGTCAGTTTAATATGTGTGCGTAAGTCCGTCCCCTTTACATCAATCTCATGCTAAAACTTTTGATGATCGCGATGTTTATAAAGCCATTCCAGAATGATGACAATGATTCTGAGTAAAGCGAGGCAGGTAGACAGAAATCCAAGCAGGACCATGTGATCACTTGTGAGACTGATCCATACACACTGTAGCATTCGTTTAAGGTGTGGTAGTCAAGTAAACACAACAGGCGGTTCTCAGTTACTGCTCCTAAACCTTTTCATTGCTTTCATTAGCAACAGGATGAGAGGCAGTAGTGGATGTGTGGTGGTGGAAGGGTGGGTGGTGATGGTGAAGTGTTTGGTAGAAGGTTGGGTGGAATGGTGGTGGTAGTGGTGGGTGGGTGGTGGTGGTGGAGGAGTGTTTGGTGGAAGTTTGGGTGGAATGATGGTGGTGGAGGAGAGAACAAGGTCGACGGTGCATGGAACAGCCCGACCTGGTCACCGTTGGTCATTATCCTGGTTGTAGTCACCAGTTACAAGGCCGCGCGTCACGTCCCTCTCCTGTGACGTCTTTATAACCTTTATATATTTGCCTTCATATTGTACCCCATGCAGTATGTTGTTGTCGTAGGTTTTGGCTGTATGAGCAATTTAAGATCGTTTTTTGGGGCGCCTTGTATTAGTGGTGGTGGTTGTGGTGCAGAGGAGGGCAGGTAGCCGTGTTGATGTTATCGCTTCGCTGTACCGCCGCTTGTAAAAAAAAATAGCGTTACAACACATTAATCGAACCCTGTTGTATTTGTCCGGTCGATCTTAATCCCTGGAAAAAAGTTGCCCTATAAAACGATCATGGTTTTTCTTTACACTATCGCGTGTTGGTCGCCGGTAGATGAGATGAAAAAGTGGTGTTTTTGTACTGAATGGTGGCAGAGCAATGGAGCTCAATATCCCCACCGCCACTGTCAGTACCTACGACCTTGCCTCCACCTTCCACCTCTGGCTATGAACTTGAGTGCTCAACGTATAATTTTGGGCAGTGAGAGTAAAGTGAAGGTTGACGGCGACCACTACCTGTGACACTGGCGCTGCACTCAGCGTCTTGGTTGGCGGGTCAATGTCAGTGACGTTGTTAAACGATAATAATGAAGGCTGCATGTTGCTGTTTCTTCCGTTGTGTTGGTAGTGCACTATATTATTGAAGTATGACGTAGTCATTTTTTTTATATTTTAAAAGTGTGACCTTAACATTTCACCCCTCTCCTCACTCACCACCTCTGGTAACTACAAAACATCCGTTCTCCCAACAACAGGTGATTCTGCTTCGTCACATCACTAATGTCTGCTAAACTAAATACAATAAACGGAGTCATCAGCCGCAGCCTCCCTCTTAACACACCTCTCATCAGCCCTCCTCACCAGGCCAGCAGTGTGCACAACCTTCCTCACCATGCCAGCAGTGTGCACAACCTTCCTCACCATGCCAGCACTGTGCACAACCTTACTCACCATGCCAGCAGTGTGCACAACCTTCTTCACCAGGCCAGCACTGTGCACAACCTTCCTCACCATGCCAGCACTGTGCACAACCTTACTCACCATGCCAGCACTGTGCACAACCTTCCTCACCATGCCAGCAGTGTGCACAAACTTCCTCAGCACAACCTTCTTCACCATGCCAGCAGTGTGCACAACCTTCCTCACCATGCCAGCACTGTGCACAACCTTCCTCACCATGCCAGCACTGTGCACAACCTTCCTCACCATGCCAGCACTGTGCACAACCTTCCTCACCATGCCAGCAGTGTGCACAACCTTCCTCACCATGCCAGCACTGTGCACAACCTTACTCACCATGCCAGCACTGTGCACAACCTTCCTCACCATGCCAGCACTGTGCACAACCTTCCTCACCATGCCAGCACTGTGCACAACCTTACTCACCATGCCTCAGCAGTGTGCACAACCTTCTTCACCAGGCCAGCACTGTGCACAACCTTACTCACCATGCCCCAGCAGTGTGCACAACCTTCTTCACCAGGCCAGCACTGTGCACAACCTTACTCACCATGCCTCAGCAGTGTGCACAACCTTTCTCACCATGCCAGCAGTGTGCACAAACTTCCTCAGCACAACCTTCTTCACCATGCCAGCAGTGTGCACAACCTTCTTCACCATGCCAGCACTGTGCACAACCTTCCTCACCATGCCAGCAGTGTGCACAACCTTCTTCACCATGCCAGCAGTGTGCACAACCTTCCTCACCATGCCAGCACTGTGCACAACCTTACTCACCATGCCAGCAGTGTGCACAACCTTCTTCACCAGGTCAGCACTGTGCACAACCTTCCTCACCATGCCAGCAGTGTGCACAACCTTACTCACCATGCCAGCACTGTGCACAACCTTCCTCACCAGGCCAGCACTGTGCACAACCTTCCTCACCATGCCAGCAGTGTGCACAAACTTCCTCAGCACAACCTTCTTCACCATGCCAGCAGTGTGCACAACCTTCCTCACCATGCCAGCACTGTGCACAACCTTCCTCACCATGCCAGCAGTGTGCACAACCTTCCTCACCATGCCAGCACTGTGCACAACCTTACTCACCATGCCTCAGCAGTGTGCACAACCTTCTTCACCAGGCCAGCACTGTGCACAACCTTACTCACCATGCCTCAGCAGTGTGCACAACCTTCCTCACCATGCCAGCAGTGTGCACAAACTTCCTCAGCACAACCTTCTTCACCATGCCTCAGCAGTGTGCACAACCTTCTTCACCAGGCCAGCAGTGTGCACAACCTTCTTCACCATGCCAGCAGTGTGCACAACCTTCCTCACCATGCCAGCAGTGTGCACAACCTTCTTCACCATGCCAGCAGTGTGCACAACCTTCCTCACCATGCCAGCACTGTGCACAACCTTACTCACCATGCCAGCAGTGTGCACAACCTTCTTCACCAGGCCAGCACTGTGCACAACCTTCCTCACCATGCCAGCACTGTGCACAACCTTACTCACCATGCCAGCACTGTGCACAACCTTCTTCACCATGCCAGCAGTGTGCACAACCTTCCTCACCATGCCAGCAGTGTGCACAAACTTCCTCAGCACAACCTTCTTCACCATGCCAGCAGTGTGCACAACCTTCTTCACCAGGCCAGCACTGTGCACAACCTTCCTCACCATGCCAGCACTGTGCACAACCTTCTTCACCATGCCAGCAGTGTGCACAACCTTCCTCACCATGCCAGCAGTGTGCACAAACTTCCTCAGCACAACCTTCTTCACCATGCCAGCAGTGTGCACAACCTTCCTCACCATGCCAGCACTGTGCACAACCTTACTCACCATGCCCCAGCAGTGTGCACAACCTTCTTCACCAGGCCAGCAGTGTGCACAACCTTCTTCACCAGGCCAGCACTGTGCACAACCTTCCTCACCATGCCAGCACTGTGCACAACCTTACTCACCATGCCAGCAGTGTGCACTTACCTCCTGTGTCTCCTGGCCTGGTACTGTCGTGGTCAAAAGTTTGCTCCTCTGGTGAAACGAGTCACAGGAATGAGTCTCCAAATTGACTTACCGTGACTCATCTGTTGCCGGTGTGCTGTTTTATCTCATTCGGAGTCGATGCTGCTTCATTTTGGGAGGGAGAAAACTTTTGACCCCGACTGTACCTATTATAACAATCGTTACCGTGTAATTATCCCGTCGCTTAAGACACGTCGTATATACAGGGTAAACTGCGTTGATTCCGGTTGTCATAACTGCAGCCGGTGTGAGCTGCCTGAGTCCTGACCATCCATCACCATGCGTCTCTGTCAGCATGTGTGTGCAATCAGTTTAACAAGTGTTTGCCTCACCTTCCGGTCGTCACAGCTAGAGAGAGGCTAGCGGGCGGATGTCTGGTCGTGTACTGACATATAATGTGGTGCTTCTAGATGATGGGGTAGAGAGAGGCAGCATGGAGCAACACTTGTCATTCTAGCTGGAAGAACGGTTTTAATTTAGGAATGTACTGGGTGTAATCATGTCCGGCCACTTTTTTTTGTTTGCTCTGTGTGTGTGGGGGGGGGGGGGGGTGGCCAGACGAATATGAGAGCGTACACGAATACAAGATAAGAATGTAGAAAACTGCAGTAGGTCTATTGACCCGTACTAGACAGGCCTGTTAACACCTAACTCTTGTCACTTATCACTTATTTGTCTGTCCAATCTATATGTGTGTGAAGTTTCCCAGCAATTTTGAGTTAATGATGGTGTTTGGTAACTTGTTCCACTCATCCACAAGTATTTCCAAACCAATGTTTACCCAATTCCAGCCCCAATCTAAATTTATCTAATTTAAAACCATTGTTACGTGTTTGATCCCGATTTGATAGTTTAATTACCGTTATTATATTACATTTATTTAATTCCATCTTCCACTTATGCGCTTCGATCTTATCGCCCTTCACTTAACGTCTCTCAAGGGAATGTAGACTCAGTTTTTTTAATGTCTCTATATTCAAGGTTCCAATTGCCCCGGATTAACTTTGGTATCTTCCTCTGAATGTTTTCTCGGGAATCAGTATCCATTCTATAGTACGGTGATCAAAACGGAACCACTTAATCCAAGTGCTGACTCACATGCACGATAAATAGATCTATTATTGTAGCCTAAGGTTGATTTCTTACGTGTAAGTCAACACTGTAGTAGTTATTTTTTTCTTATGAGTAGCCAAGTCCCTGTAGCCTAATACCTAATATTTGTACATAAAAGATGGATTAGTATTTAAACTAATGCAACTTATATCATTCACGTAATCTTAAAAGAACTATAGTAATGCCGTTTCGTTAAATTTATTTCCTCTTCAATTCAGTGATTACACATGCATTCGGCAAGTCCTTTTGTTTACTCAGAATATCATTAAAACTAAACAATGAAAAGCAGGTATAAAAAATGGAGCCAGTACCCGGTGTATACAGTAATATGGGTCAAACACCCGACACAACGGGGACACTATACACATACTGTAATAGCTCACGGCCCGGCGTTCCCTCGCTTAACTTTCGCTCACAAACCAACTATTTTGAAATTAACCGCCAAGTTTGTCTCCAATTCTTATTTCTCTTCGCGCTGAAGATACAGTTCCTGCCTTGTTATGGAGGCGGAGGGAAGACATAATTAAGGTTAGATGGTAATATGAATGATAAGAGAAATAACAGTACATAGCGGGGATCGCAGCTCCGTTTTGGGCGTCGCCTTAGCGGCCCCAATTGTTGATGTTTCCTGTTAATGTAAGAAGGGCTTAAGTGCGGCTTCTGTCAGTTACGGATATATGTTTTGTGCAATTATCGTAAACAAAATTAAAGGTTATTAGCGCAGCAGTCTTCGTAAAGCGGTGCTCGTTGATCCGATTCATGGCCACTGGCCGGGTTATAGCTACTCAGTCATTAATAACTAAGAAAATACTTCACTGAACTACTTAGACTTTAACAGCTGCCATATACGTCAAATATTAATTAAAACATAAATCGTAGAGTCATTGTATAAGAGCTGGAGGAAGCGTGATAGGGCAGAGTGACCCCTCAGTGTTAACTGGGCCCATAAATAGTAGAGTGGCGGCCGACGTGTTGTGGACCCCCTCCCTCCCTCTTACACTGAAGTGGCGGCTTTCAATGTACTCCTCGCTCACCCCAATGTTACACTCGCACCTTTCAAACCGTCTCACACTGACCTCTTTCATCCGGATTCTCCTGTTGCAAACTTGCAACGATCACTCATTATATTATTTTCTCTTATGATAGGTACTGAGTGGGCCCTTTAGTCTGACACACCGGCGTCCCTGAGCATTGTGTCAATAATTCCTGTATGTGGCGGTAGTGTGGAAATATTTACACGCTATTCTTGAGCAAGGCTCGTGGGGCGAACTGTCGTAAAACACTACAACAATGTTTGTAAGATAAATAGTGTGGCAGTTTCTGCCCAGGGTCGAGTTGTACTCATTCAGATCATGCACTCAAGATAGGTGACCAGTGATTAAAAACGAGGCTATTTATTTCACTTAAGTCAGAATACCTTTGTATTTTTCACAGTGATGACTTGCCTCGCCGGGCACCCATCATGCTCCGGGAATGGTTGCATCACAGCCTAGCGATCAGCTGTGATTTACGAAGTCGTGGCGCACAATGGAGCTAGGTATTGTAGGGCGGGCATAAAACACTGGTTTCCAAGACCTTCTTGGGTAACAGTTGTCCTGCTGCTACTGATGCCTATTTGGTGTTGTTCATTAGTTTTCGTTAATACTCGTTTATCAACTACTTGACTTGTTACTGTCTGTGCTGCAGCTGTTGTCCAGGGTGAATTATACAGTATCGCATCGTATTATGTTGTGTAAAACGACCCGGGTCGTGTGCGAAGCAATGGTAAAATAAGTGTTGCGATTCATTCTCAATTACACAGAAGACTTATTCATATCTCCAATTTGTTTGGGCCCTTGTGCTGGCTCCCCGCCTCCGCCTCCTCCTAGGCACCCATACAAGGTCAGGGCTGGACCTAAAATATAAAACGCTGCTTAGGATTCGGGAGGAGATGTGACCGTGATACCCCACAAAGAGAACGACATACATTAGAAGTGTCACAGCAGCCCTGTGAACGTAGGAGCTCACAAGTACCCCGCTTTAGTGTAGTGGCCAGTGTGTTGCTGCCTTATAACTCTTTCTCTTTATTATTTTTATCCTTAGAGGAATATAGACTCGAAAAGAGACACATTTATAGGAGAATAGACTTCGTCCTTACGTTTGCCCGCACACGTAGGGATATTAGACCCCTGTGTGAAGACTACTACCATCTTATTACATTATGAAAATATTCATATTGGTCGAAATTTCGTAATTTTTACGTATTATATTAGTCAGTGTGTGTGTGTGTGTGTGTGTGTGTGTGTGTGTGTACATCTAATAATAAATATAAAACATAAACATTGGTAATCATATTTTACAGTGGTATATTAATGCATAGGAAATTTAGGTCTGTGAACACTGTCAGTCAACTCGGTGCATGTTTGTTTGTTTTTAGTTCACAGTAAAAGACAATAGTTGGGCGCCCGTCAAAATTCGTCTAAGACAATCGTCGTCTGTATACTAGTACCAGAACTCGTATGTAGGAACTGTGCCACCAAAGATTTTTTTTTTAATTGTTAACTCTAATTGACAACATGAAACAAGGTGAGAGGGTTAATGACAGGGTCGTGCTGGGAGTGAATGAGGCAGGCAGTAAGGTGCCTCGCGGGTCACTTATGAAAAATACCGACAAATGGCGTAAGATTTAGGGTTAAATGGAGCACGCTGGCAGTGTGTGGCGAAACGCTTATAACGTGTAGTAATGAGGGCGTGTTGGGGCGAGGGGGCCACGGGGGTCAGTAGTAAACCACGACTAGTAATGTTTGTCGTGTGATCCTGCCACCACAAGAGTTTTACTGTAGAGATATAACCTTTGTTTGGGCAGCCCAAGTCCTCCCTTCGGCTACGTTGTCTACATCTCTACGACGATCTTGAATTATTTTCTGTCATCTTAACTGTAATATATTTTTTCTCGTAAACCAGCAGTTATGCTGGTGTTAGTTCTCTCTTGCACCCAACATGTCCTTATTCTAGTGGTAGTGTACCTCTCCTTACCTGCCTTTATGGCCACACTACAACTTTCTCCCCCACCACCGCAGGTTGCCATTGTCAAAAATCACCTGGAAAGAAGCTCAATGTCAGCCACATTGTTGGTCACCCATCAGAGGCAGGAACTGGCTAGGGAACGTAGAATCATGTTCGCATGGTGGTTAAGTTTCTGCAATGGGCTGGTTGATGGCTGGAGCTGGAGCCAGTGATATGACGTGAAACGGATGCGACCATTAGGTGGTCGGCGCCATTGGTCTTAGAGTTGCTGGTGGTCGGCCCTAAAGGTGGCCGTACCTTATGATTGTCTCACCTGATAGTGCTCGTATGTGATGGTGATCTGATCTGAGAGGGCTGTACCAGCAGGTAGTTAGGCCTGGGGTTGGATGAACTTAACCATGTCCGCCTTGAAAGTAAACCGTTTTTCAGAATGGTGATACGGGATGGGGAAGGGAAGGCAGTATAGCAAAGTTAGAACCTAAGTATGACTGGACCTTGGACCTTGGGATGTGAGAACTAGGGGTGGCGAGGCCCTGGGCTGTGAGGCCTCGTGTTAGTCTCGCCCTTCGCGGTGGAGATGGGGCGTGACGGAAGTGTGACTGGGGCCGCCCACCTCTGTTGATGCTCATGTGTCACACTGCTGGACCTGGAGACCCGTGATAACGAGTCTTGTTCACCTCTAGCGACAGTGAAGATATATATTTTCATCCTTTACACTGTCTTGCACAATCTTGGTGGGTGGCAACCCTCAGGCAAGATGGCTTAGTTTAGTGCACTACCATGCCTGTGGCCACCTGTGTGTCCGTCAACCCTGCCTGTTGCCACCTGTGTGTACGTCAACCCTGCCTGGGACCACCTGTGTGTCCGTCAACCCTGCCTGTTGCCACCTGTGTGTACGTCAACCCTGCCTGGGACCACCTGTGTGTCCGTCAACCCTGCCTGTGGCCACCTGTGTGTACGTCAACCCTGCCTGGGACCACCTGTGTGTACGTCAACCCTGCCTGGGACCACCTGTGTGTACGTCAACCCTGCCTGTGGCCACCTGTGTGTACGTCAACCCTGCCTGGGACCACCTGTGTGTACGTCAACCCTGCCTGGGACCACCTGTGTGTACGTCAACCCTGCCTGGGACCACCTGTGTGTACGTCAACCCTGCCTGGGACCACCTGTGTGTACGTCAACCCTGCCTGGGACCGCCTGTGTGTACGTCAACCCTGCCTGGGACCACCTGTGTGTACGTCAACCCTGCCTGGGACCACCTGTGTGTACGTCAACCCTGCCTGGGACCACCTGTGTGTACGTCAACCCTGCCTGGGACCACCTGTGTGTACGTCAACCCTGCCTGGGACCACCTGTGTGTACGTCACCCCTGCCTATGACCACTTTTTTATTTTTTTATTTTTTTTTTACAGAGAATAGCCCACCCGAGCACAGGTCATCGACCCACAACGGGGCCCGGGGGGCAAAAAAATAAGAGTAAAAATAAATATAAAATAAATTAAAAAGATTATTTTAATCTACACCACGAAGATGCCGGAAAACAAGCTTTTTAAAGTGAGACAGATTGTTTGAGTATGGAAACAGAATAAGGCAGAGCATTTCACAGTTTGGCTGTGTGAGGAAAGAAGGATGTACTACAACGGGTTATTCTAGTGTGACCGACATCCACAGAGAAACTGTGGGCACCGCGGGGAAAACGAGTGTTATGAGCTCACGGCCTTGCCGGCGGTACTCAGGATGGCAAATCCACCGAACATTGCCCGTTAAAGTACCTGTAAAAGAGAGAGAGAAGTAACACTGCGGCGAAGAGAAAGGGAAGAAAGATTATCGACTAAAGGAGGAGAGTCGATAAGACGAAATGCCTTTGATTCCACCCTCTCTAACAGTTGGACAGAAGAAGAGCCACCCCAGATATGAGAGCAGTACTCCAAGTTAGGACGAATGAATCCCTTATATACCTGAAGCAACTGCTGCTCAGGAGTGAAGTAGCTACGGCATCTGTACAGCATTTCCAGCTTTCGGGAGGCACCTTTAGCAATGTTGTGGATGTGTGGCTTCCATGACATATTAAAGGAAATGGTGAGGCCTAGCATATCTATTTTAGATCTTGGTAGAATGATAGCGTCCTGAAATGTGAATGGTAGGAGATCATCTAATTTGGAAAGTGTAATTGGTAAATACTGAGTTTTATTACTATTGAATTTAACCAAGTTTCTACCTCCCAATTTGGAGATCCTGCACAGATCCACATTGATAGATGTAATGATATCAGCTCTAGAACCAGATCTAGTTTGAGAATTAGGGGGAAGGAAAAAATGTGAAGAAGGGTGAAGAGTAGAAATATCAGCATAAGAATGGATATAATTAGTCGTAGTGTGAAGTAAATCATTGATAAAAAGAAGGAACAGAGGAGGTGAAAGAACAGAACCCTATGGGAAACCACTATTGGTAGGGAAAGAGCGTGAGATCGATCCCTCGACAACAACTGTTATAGATCGGCTCTCAAGGAAGCTAGAAATTAAATTAGAGAACAAAGTGGGGGAGAGAAACCAAAAGAGGGAAGTTTAGAAAGCAAAGACCCTGCCTGTGACCACCTACTAGGTGTACGTCAACCCTGCCCTTGATCACATGTGTGTACGTCAGCCCGGCCCTTGACCACATGTGTGTACGTCAACCCTGTCCTTGACCACATGTGTGTACGTCAACCCTGCCCTTGACCATATGTGTGAACGTCAACCCTGCCCTTGACCTTATGTGTGTACGTCAACCCTGCCCTTGACCACATGTGTGTACGTCAACCCTGCCCTTGACCACATGTGTGTACGTCAACCCTGCCCTTGACCACATGTGTGTACGTCAGCGAAGGACCCTGCCTGTGACCAGTGTGGTTAAGGAGCCAAGCCGCCACTCCTCACTCACCCCGGCCATTGTAGCATCTGTGGAGGTCAAAGAGGCCTATTATCCGTATTGTTACACATGTGTTGGTCTGATGCACCGAGTTTGGCCATTAATGTCCTATGGCGGATTTCACGAGCTATTGTTCTTATCGTAACTAATGTGGGACACCTCGACTACCTTCAACATTTACTCTCTTTTTTTTCCTCAATGATTCATCTCAAAATTTCTTATTGCTTGAACCCATTAATTTTTTTACGAGTTTCGTCATCAGAATCGACAGTGTAGGTTAATATCTGAGCCAGCCAGAAACTTAGTGATCAGCGGCTAGACACTACCAACACAAGAGTAAATTTTCCTTCTCTTCAACACGACGTCTCGGGTTAGATTATTGAACCTTAGGAGTACAATGCATACTAAAACGTACTTAAAACGGAATAAGAAATGTTGTATCGTCAAAAATAAATCTTCTTTGTGTTGTGCTCAGAGTCTTGCACAGTTATTGAAGCTGTTGTTAGTAATACTATTATTAGTATTCATGTTGACAAACGGATTGCTGCAGACAGTATTTTGGTATGGGGCGTTGTTTTAGAACGCGCGTGTATGTATGTATGTATGTATGTATGTATGTATATATGTATGTATGTATGTATGTATGTATATATATGTATGTATGTATGTATGTATGTGTATATGTATGTGTTAATACCTTTCTCGTATACTGTATGTATGTTTTTATTGTGTTCACGGAGGCTGGTAATATTACACACATTAACTCTTCACACATACACACACACATACACCTTCCCACGTCCATCCAGTTATCACTTCCCATATAGTTACTTCCTTATTGTTTTTATGACGAATCTCTCTCTCTCTCTCTCTCTCTCTCTCTCTCTCTCTCTCTCTCTCTCTCTCTCTCTCTCTCTCTCTCTGCTCACTTGTTTCAGACTTTTTTTTAGTCTTTTTATTCTTCCTATCTCTTTATCAATCTTCCTGCTGTCCTTCATTTGTTGTAATTTTTTTTCTTTATCTTTCATTCATCTTCATTTCCTTGTCCTTTGTTTAGTGTTGTGTTGTGACCTCGTTCTGCAGTCTTTGTCTATGTCTGTCTGTCTCTCTTAATTTTTCTTTATGTCTATTTGTCTATATGATAATTATTTGTCTGTCTGTGTCTGTGTGTGTGTATTGGTCCGTCACGCTTAGGGGTCAGGAGTGTGAAGGAGACGAGAGAAATGCCGCAGAAAAAGATATACGTGTCATTTCACCACAATTTCTTTATTCTTATATTTTTTTTCATGTGTGGTAATAATGTGGTGCAGACCTTTCACCTCCCGTTAATTGTGTTACTTTACTGTTGATATCTTCTGTTTGATGTATTGGTTTTACTGTTGATGTCTCCCATTTAAAACAGTATAATTATTATTTACTGCTTGTGACTTGCCTTTTCTAGCATAAAGAAATATTTGGAAACTGTTTATATATAATACCAATATTAGGTTAGTGAAAGCTTCTACTGGAGAACAAAAGAGGCATAAAAAACATCGTACGGCGTGAAGGTCGACCTGGCTGGTGTAATGCATCGACCGTGACGAGGGGGCCTCAAACTCCATCCTCTGACACCACCACCACTAGGAAGAGAAGGACGCCTATCCCTTACCTCTCCCTCTATCCCTTATTATGTTACTGTGTGTTCGGCCTCGTCGGTTCTCGTCCTCATAGCGGTGTTTAAGTGGGACAACACACAATGGTATAATTTGCTTGGTAAAAGTTTGTGAAATAGAATAAAGGGACTTGTAATGTAGACTAGTGAAGGACATTTTTGCTGCAGAGGACATTAAGGGAATAATTCTCCCATATATACATTCTCCTCGTTAATGCTTGAGATGTATAACGAATAAAATGTAACGTTGTTTTATGTGTCTACGTCATTTTGAGATTGGTGGTCCTTATAATAGACACTTTTTTTTTTTAGGGAAAGGAGGGTGAAAGAGGATTAGAGGTGGGGGGAGGAAGTTATAGTTCGGAAATTGAAGAAATTTAGGAGGAGGTAAGAGAGGGCGGGCTGACCGCCTAGCTAAGCTAATAGTGTGTTAGGGTTGTGTCATGGGTTAGTTATTGTCTGTCGGTACAGGCACTAGACATCCTACCCTGTCCCATATATGGGTGTTTTGAGGGCCTTATTTTATATTCCGCCGACCTTACTGGCGGATGCTGGTCTAGGGAGATTGTCTATTGCCTGGCCGTGTAGATCGGGGGTGGTAATGGACCTTTTGAGATTTGGTAACTTTTTGGGAACCATGTATGGTTGTTGTCGTTATCTGGTGGGAGTCTTTGACGGAGTTCTTGCTCTGATCGTTCTATCTTTTGCCAGATTCCGCTGGCCAGGGTGTGCAGCTGCTGGTTGATGGGTTTTATTCTCAGGTCTCTATGTACCTCGGCTGTGGTTTCACCTTCAGCAAGCGTCAGCGTGTGCCCCCCTCTCTCTCTCTCTCTCTCTCTCTCTCTCTCTCTCTCTCTCTCTCTCTCTCTCTCTCTCTCTCTCTCTCTCTACAGGGATTGAAGGCAGTGAAGCACTACAGTGGGTGTGGATGCGTTAGGTTAGCTTTAGGTAGGTTAGGTTATTGTTAGGTAGGTAGGTTGCATTAGGTAGGTTAGTTTAGTATTAGGTAGATTAGGTTGCATTAGGTTAGCTGCTGTTAGCACAACTTTACCATTAAGTAGGCTTGGTTACATTAGGTTAGCGTTAGATTAACGTTAGGTTTCGTTAGGGTGTTTAATTTTAAGGTGATCCTTATAATTACCTAAGATCATGATAATCCTTCTTATTGGTATAAAGTTTTAGCAAAGACAGGGAGTGGTGTGTGAGCTGTACCGTAGTGATGTAAAAGGAGTGTAGCAAAGACAGGGAGCGGTGTGTGAGCTGTACCGTAGTGATGTAAAAGGAGTGCAACAAAGACAGGGAGTGGTGTGTGAGCTGTACCGTAGTGAAGGAGTGTTGTGGGACTTGTGTGTCACTTTCAAATCCTAGAATCATCGTAAACACTATTTTAGTCGTGTTCACTGTGTGGGTTAAGGTTATTTTGCATCTCTTACACACACACACACACACACACACACAGTACACCTTCCTTGTCACATGCACTCCTTAGGATTGGGTCTCAGCTCTCTCGTACGCACACACCCTCGGATAAACGGTCCCATCATCAGGCAGGGGTCTATTACTGGGTTTCTATTACTATTACTATTAATTTTGCTTTATTATATTACTATTATTATTACTTTAGTTGCCATCTATTACTCTTACTATATTACTTTTGGTTCACGAATTATACACTATCAACACAGCCAGTCACCACACTTGGAGCTATGGTTACCGGATAGTATTTTCTTGCATAATCAATAGTTTGTTCCTATTTTATCTACTAGTATTTTCCTACTTATCTACTAGCATGTTTCTATTTTATCTACATTTTGCGGTAATATAATCCTGTGAGTAATGAAATAATACAGATATGAGAAAATTTTCGACAACCTAAGAGGTAAAGAAGTGTGTCTGTAATAGAAAATGAATAGACTATTACATACTACTTTGCCTTCTATTGCTATTACAGCCAAAAAATGTGATATATTACTGTTACTATACCATTACTTTAAAACCCTCTAATAGTCTGTTACTATTACCCCATGTCTGAGGGCGAACATAGACCCAGTCTCTCAGGTATACCCAACACACACACACACACACACACACTCACACACACACACACACACACACATACACACACACGTTAACCTCGACCTCGGAAAGTAGAGCAGAACCAAGTGACCGTTTTGGCTCACCAGGAAGGAACAAAGACCGTCTTCCTTCATCAAGGTCTAGACCGGAGATACGCCTGGGGGGTGGTGGGGGAGGGTGTGGGTGGTGGGGGAGAGGGGCGTGGGTGGTGGGGGAGAGGGGCGTGGGTGGTGGGGGAGAGGGGCGTGGGTGGTAGGGGAGATTGGCGTGGGCGGTGGACGAGAGGAGCATGGGTGGTGGGGGAGATGGGCGTCGTTGGTGATGGGCGTGGGTGGTGAAGATAGGCGTGGGTGGTGGAGGAGAGGGGGTGGTGGGGGATATGGACGTGGGTGGTGGAGTAGAGAGGCATGGGTGGTTGGGGAGATTGGCGTTGGTGGTGGAGGAGAGGGGGTGGTGCGGGGGATGGGCGTGGGTGGTGGACGGAAGGGACGTGGGTGGTGGAGTAGAGAGGCATGGGTGGTTGGGGAGATTGGCGTTGGTGGTGGAGGAGAGGGGGTGGTGCGGGGATGGGCGTGGGTGGTGGACGGAAGGGACGTGGGTGGTGGAGTAGAGAGGCATGGGTGGTTGGGGAGATTGGCGTTGGTGGTGGAGGAGAGGGGGTGGTGCGGGGGATGGGCGTGGGTGGTGGAGATGGGTGTGGGTGGTGGAGATGGGCGTGGGTGTTGGAGATGGGCGTGGGTGCTGGAGGAGAGAGGGTGGTGCGGGAGATGGGCGTGGGTGGTGGAGGAGGAGGGGGCGTGGCAGAATGATGATGACATATACAGTAAAGAATTAGAGGCAGGTTTGTGTGCGGTGAAGGATGGCCCGGTGGTGACAAGAAGGAGGCGGCCTGTAAAGAGCAGCTGAGCCTTTGGGGACGATGGACAGATAAGACAAGACGTTACTAGAGGACTTCAGGGATGCGCTGGTAAACATATGTGTCGAAGTAATTGTAGACTAAATCGGTGAGGGGAGTCATACCTCGCGTCAGGGGGCGGGCGTAGTGGGCCGAGGTGGATGACCTGTGTTGACACGGGGACATCACCACTCCCTTATAAGGTGTTGTCAAGGCTACTGGAGGACAGTAAACGAGTTACGTCATGACCAAGGTAACCGTGTTTCATGCTCTCATTAGACAGTAAGTAATACACTATTATTTTTGTCGCAAAAACTCTTAAGATCCGTAATTTTTTTATGATGTGATTGGAGGTAATTATGGGCGCCAGAACAAGTGCGGCTCTGCGGTGCTCTGATGGGATATTATCAGGGTTAATTGTGGTTCTGATTGACAATCTTCTGATAGGATAGTTTTTTATTTATAATTAATAGCGTTATTAACATTCTTCTACCGAGGGAAGGGTGGTAGTTTGATGTTCTTGTTACCTGATTGGTCGTGTGTGTGTGTGTGTGTGTGTGTGTGTGTGTGTGTGTGTGTGTGTGTAGGTAGGGATGGGGTAGGGAAGGTCGTGTTAGTGCCTTGTGTGGCGATGAGTGTGGGGCGTCTGTTCGGCGTTATTTGTGAGGACTTCTTTGTGGTATTGTGTGTGTAAGAGTTGGTGAGTCAGGGGTCTCTGAGGGAGGAGGTAGAGGACCGAAGTCGTCAGAGCAGTAGGTCGGTGTGTTTGCCCTGGTCACTACTGGGGTAATCTGCCTAGAACCTGGCCTTTGTTGGGCGCGGGTGGTGTGTATTTACAGCTTCCAGTCGTTATCTTGGCCAAATTCATTATTTTTCTCAGATGGCAAAAAAGTAAAATACAGGCCCTCTGTGTGGGCATGACATGAGGTGATTGGTTTAGGTTGGTGCGTCCTGAAAAGGCCAGCGGATGCTGTGGTGGAGGAGCAGTCAGCGTACAAAACATCATGCCACGTAAAAATGTATTCTCGTCTTGTGGCTGTCGGGACTTTTTCTTCTCTTGGTGGCTATCATTGTTTTTACTTAAGGTATTCTGTTTATCTATAATCCTTTTAAGCTGTATTTATTTTAGTCTGAAGTTTGATCCTTTTGTGTTAATTTTATTGTTTTTGGCTATCGGGCTGAGGAGAAAAGGTTTAAGTTTAGAAAATTAAATTGATCTCTCTCCAAAACACTTCCCATGTACTGTACCTCCTACCTGTACTTGTTTACATGCTAGATAATAATAAATGATACGTAAGCTAAAGTGGTGGTCCTTACTAAAACATGAGTTTGTGTTAATATTACAAGTTAACATACCACGTCGCGTTTAACTTTATAGAGTCAATCTTACACGTCTGCCGAACACATTTGAAAATATTTGGACTTAATTCTTGATTTTATCGCTTATTTCCCGGTGACAGGTGACAAGATTGGTGTGTGTGTGTGTGTGTGTGTGTGTGTGTGAGAGAGAGGCCAGACAGGTGTTGTGACAGTGGTGATGGTGGTGACCTTCCCACCTCTCCTCCGCTAGACTCCCGCTCCTCGGTTCCTCATTCATCCCGCCACCAAATTTGCATATGAAGAGATAAGAAGCTGTGGCAAGCGGCGCCTTCGTCTGATTGGGTCGACCTTCTTTGTGGTCGCTGGGGTCGTTTGTCTCTTTGTCTTGGTTGTGTGAGGTCCGTGTTTGGTCATGTTAGCTGTGAGGTGTTCTTTTCGGTTTTTCTTTTGTTTGTTTGCAACGTTTCTTAAGCTTCTGGCAATGTTTGTTATTTTCTGTGACATTTGTTGAGTTTCTTTGCAAATTTTATTTTTTGCTACGTTATTTCATAGTTTGTTAAGCTAATTTACAATGTGGATTAAATTAATTTGTTTGCAATATTTGTTAATTTACGTAGTTGCAAAATTTGTCAAGTTATTTTAGAACGTATATTACGCTTCCTTGCAGTGTTTAAGTTTAGTTGCAACATTCTTAAGTCAAATAGCATCGTCTGTTAATATTTTTACAATATTAGTTAGATATCTTTTTATCGTTTGTGAAATTGCTTTGCAACATTTGTGAATTTTCTTTGCCGTATTTGTCAACTTTTTGCAACATATTTTTAATTTTCTTGAGAACATTTGTCATTTTCTCTTGCAACATTTATTAAGCATCTTTTAACACATTGGTTGAGCGCTGTTGCTGTTGGTGTTTGTAGCTGTGTGTTTCCGGTATTGTTATAACCTCTGGTAATTTTTCCTCCTCCCAACTGAATCTAAGTGACCTTTAGTAATCTCTGGTGAGTCTTTTAACCCCCGGGACTTCCTTGTAACCATTAGTGATCTCTAATAACCCCTGGTGAGGTGTGATACTTCCTAGAACAAACTGATGACATCCGTTGCAAGTTTATTTGGATCCCGTCACATATATGAATAACTGCCTGTGACACTGTTGTTTGGCTTGCCGCGCAACGAGAAGCATTCGACGAACATTGGACACACCTGAAACAACTACGCCACTATGACGCTGTAACCGGTGATGACAACTGCCACTACAAAGAGTATCAATCTCTGACTCAGTCCCAACAGATTGTTTACATGAGACTGCGCCCAGGGTACAGGTATAGTAGCTAAAACAACTATCTGTGCAGGTGGGGGTCGATATGCTCCGAAATTTTACATGCGACCAGTGACAGCCCTCATATACCAAAATTTATCGTCCATGGTCTCATATTGTTTTCCACAAAGTATGCACAGATAGTTGTTTTAGCTATTGCCTATGGGATTACATTGGCAACCCTGAGCCTGGCCGCACTGTTTGTAAACTTTGTGGTCATCACGACCCTCACTGCATCCTCACTTGCCCTATGACCTCCTGCAGGTCCCCAGCAGTTACCAACACCTCGTCCTTCCCTGACCAGACATCCCTCCTCCTAGAGACAGGTCTGGCACGTGACATTATTTGGGACCTGTCAACTAACATAATACTGATAGCTCTGTCCTCTTGTTCCACCTTAATACAACGCAAGTTGTACTGCTTCCTTCCCCTTATCATATTTATGTTTATCAATTCCACTGTAAAGTATGTATATACTTATAATATAAATGTAAACAAAAATAACAATAATAATATTGAAGTGATAACCGTGGTAACATTCTGATATGTTCTTATTACCACCATGCTATGTGTACTATTCCAGATGATACTAAATGTTACATAATACTTCCTTGAGATAAATGTACAGTATATATGAGGTGCCTTTAAGAGAGCCCAGGATCGCAACTGGCTTAGCCAAGTTAATATTCGGATTTTTAATCGACTCGGTATTTGTTCTTCTGGCTAAATAAACTGTTTCAGTATCAGATGAATTGTACCGGGAATTCCTACCCCCCCCCCCCCCACACACACTCATTATCCTGTCACTTTATGTAACTTGCTGACAAAATCCATGACCCTTCAGGCATTTACGCCCTTAATACACGCGTTCCGAAGGAGCTGTAAACGCTTTTGCGCTTCGCCTTGCACAGGATGTAAGGGGGTGTCACCAGTAAAACTACCCTCCCTCGCGGTGCAAATTGTAAATTGTTGGTGAACCATAGTAAACTTGGCAAGTCTTTCTGCGGGAGAGGTAGCAGTAAAAGATGACCAAGAGTGACCTTCAGCACGTCTTGGTGACCTCTGGTGACCCCATTTAGCTTATGACTGCTGGATAGATGTGGTTGGTGAGCGGTGAACATCATTAACCTCGGGTATCTCCTGGTGATCATGGGAATCTTCTGTGAACTCACTTAACTTCTGGTGAACTCTAGTGAGGTGATGAGGGCTGGTGACCACTTATAACTATTGAGGGTGTGAATGATGCAGATGACTACAGTGACCTCCCCCAACTCCTCTTTGTGAGGCTGGTGGTACCTAGTGAGGGCGGAGGTGGTTCAGGTGACCCTCAGCAGGCCAGGTCTTCATCAGGGGCGGCCACCAGCTGGGTCGCCCGCTCGGTAATGAACCCTGGCCGAGCACCACACAAACCCCTCGTTACTGCTCCATTATCCTGCGCGACACTCGTTAGTCAGTAGGGGAGAAGAAGAGCGAAACTCAGGAGGGCCACCAGTCTCTTAATGAGTGAGTGAGGAGGGGCGGTGTCTCCATCAAGCGCTGCGGTCACCTGACAGAGTGGCGGAGGGAGGAGAGTGATGGTAGGGTAGGGGCTTCTGTGTTGGTGCCCTGTGTTGTTTATCTTCCGTGAAATAGATTAATTTTTGCTCTTGCAGGTTAGTTAGGAAGACACAACGCGTTTGTTTACCTCTGTAAGTCGTGGCTGGTGGTGCACCTACTTGTTGCCTGACTACAGCTTTTGTTGTGGATGTTGTCAGCGTAGCTCTAACGCGTACTGCTCAGTGTTCTTTATTTTTCGTCTCTTCATATTGAGTGGTTCATTAGATTTTCTGACCGCTCTCATGACTATAACATTTGACAAAGGATCCTGTTGGTGAAGTGTTCTTGGGGTGGGCTGGGAGACGTGTCACATGGCCGTGAGAGGTGATCACTGTTATCAGGGAGGGGTACAGGCTGATGTTAGTGATGTATATTGATCAAGTAGGAAGATTGTATTCCTGCTGTCGGTCCATTGTTTTGGTGAATGTGATTATGCATGAGAATTGACGTCATTCGATGTACTTCATGTTAAGAATACATGAAACTGAGTAGCGGAGAAGACAGAGAACCAGGAGTCGACTCATGGTAGACGGCCGTCAGGCAGTAGTACACGTCGCCACAACGGTCAGGGTCCTGGAGGAGCAACACTGGTGGTGATTTTAGTTTTCCTCTTATGGGAAAATTAACCCTGGATGTTGTGTTTAGTGCGAGGCTGAGTTATTGATGATGTTTATTAGAACCTAAATCACTCTATAAATGATAACGTTAGTAGAGAGAACAGAGGCAACTGGCTTTGTTTTATACCGAGGTAAAAAAGAAACTCATTGTCAGTTACATAAGATGACAACTCCAACTCCAAGCGTCGACCACCTGTTTATGTTGGAGAGAGAGAGAGAGAGAGAGAGAGAGAGAGCTGGTGTGGATACACTCACTCATACATTTGTGAGTCAACACAAACCCTGTTGATAATATATATATATATATATATATATATATATATATAATATATATATATATATATATATATATATATATATATATATATATGTTTTTTTTGCGAAATGTGTTAAATTGCAAAAAGACCGGCCAATTTGCAAACAGGCCAAAAACCCGTTAGTTTTACAAAATGACCTTAAATGTTCGGCCATTTTGCGTACAATCAAGAATATCAATTAATTGGCAAAATGATAGCTAGTCTTATTGGTCAATTTGCCATTCGCTGCTGCCTCGTGATTGGCTGATCCACAGTGGTGTGAGGTTTCCGGTCAGAGAATAAACGGGCTTATTAAGACAAAATTACCTGATATATTATATTACAGTATGCCAAATTTACCTTAAAGATAAGTTCAAATTACTTGGATGATAAGTAAAAAATTCCTTAATAACATTATTTTATTTTATTTATATTAACTTGATGGTGATAATATTTGTCAGCCTTCATAACCTTAATATTTAATCCAAGTGACGTTGTGAATCATGTTTGGTCTAACAACTAAAGGAAGGTTGTCTCCTCTCCGGCGGATGAATGATGATAAATTAACAAATAAAAGAATGAGAAAGAATAACACAAGTAATCCGGAGGAGGAGGAAGAAAACCTGATAAAATGTGTGGTGCTGTGTAGGTGAGGGTGTGGTGCTGTGTAGGTGGGTGTGTGGTGCTGTGTAGGTGAGGGTGTGGTGCTGTGTAGGTGAGGGTGTGGTGCTGTGTAGGTGAGGGTGTGGTGCTGTGTAGGTGAGGGTGTGGTGCTGTGTAGGTGAGGGTGTGGTGCTGTGTAGGTGGGTGTGGTGCTGTGTAGGTGAGGGTGTGGTGCTGTGTAGGTGGGGGTGTGGTGCTGTGTAGGTGAGGGTGTGGTGCTGTGTAGGTGGGGGTGTGGTGCTGTGTAGGTGGGTGTGTGGTGCTGTGTAGGTGAGGGTGTGGTGCTGTGTAGGTGAGGGTGTGGTGCTGTGTAGGTGAGGGTGTGGTGCTGTGTAGGTGGGGTGTGGTGCTGTGTAGGTGGGTGTGTGGTGCTGTGTAGGTGAGGGTGTGGTGCTGTGTAGGTGGGTGTGTGGTGCTGTGTAGGTGAGGGTGTGGTGCTGTGTAGGTGGGGTGTGGTGCTGTGTAGGTGGGTGTGTGGTGCTGTGTAGGTGAGGGTGTGGTGCTGTGTAGGTGGGTGTGTGGTGCTGTGTAGGTGGGTGTGTGGTGCTGTGTAGGTGAGGGTGTGGTGCTGTGTAGGTGAGGGTGTGGTGCTGTGTAGGTGAGGGTGTGGTGCTGTGTAGGTGGGTGTGTGGTGCTGTGTAGGTGAGGGTGTGGTGCTGTGTAGGTGAGGGTGTGGTGCTGTGTAGGTGAGGGTGTGGTGCTGTGTAGGTGAGGGTGTGGTGCTGTGTAGGTGAGGGTGTGGTGCTGTGTAGGTGAGGGTGTGGTGCTGTGTAGGTGGGTGTGTGGTGCTGTGTAGGTGAGGGTGTGGTGCTGTGTAGGTGAGGGTGTGGTGCTGTGTAGGTGAGGGTGTGGTGCTGTGTAGGTGAGGGTGTGTGGTGCTGTGTAGGTGAGGGTGTGGTGCTGTGTAGGTGAGGGTGTGGTGCTGTGTAGGTGAGGGTGTGGTGCTGTGTAGGTGAGGGTGTGGTGCTGTGTAGGTGAGGGTGTGGTGCTGTGTAGGTGAGGGTGTGGTGCTGTGTAGGTGGGTGTGTGGTGCTGTGTAGGTGAGGGTGTGGTGCTGTGTAGGTGGGGTGTGGTGCTGTGTAGGTGAGGGTGTGGTGCTGTGTAGGTGAGGGTGTGGTGCTGTGTAGGTGAGGGTGTGGTGCTGTGTAGGTGAGGGTGTGGTGCTGTGTAGGTGAGGGTGTGGTGCTGTGTAGGTGAGGGTGTGGTGCTGTGTAGGTGAGGGTGTGGTGCTGTGTAGGTGAGGGTGTGGTGCTGTGTAGGTGGGGTGTGGTGCTGTGTAGGTGAGGGTGTGGTGCTGTGTAGGTGGGTGTGTGGTGCTGTGTAGGTGAGGGTGTGGTGCTGTGTAGGTGAGGGTGTGGTGCTGTGTAGGTGGGTGTGTGGTGCTGTGTAGGTGAGGGTGTGGTGCTGTGTAGGTGAGGGTGTGGTGCTGTGTAGGTGAGGGTGTGGTGCTGTGTAGGTGGGTGTGTGGTGCTGTGTAGGTGAGGGTGTGGTGCTGTGTAGGTGGGTGTGTGGTGCTGTGTAGGTGAGGGTGTGGTGCTGTGTAGGTGGGTGTGTGGTGCTGTGTAGGTGAGGGTGTGGTGCTGTGTAGGTGAGGTGTGGTGCTGTGTAGGTGAGGGTGTGGTGCTGTGTAGGTGAGGGTGTGGTGCTGTGTAGGTGAGGGTGTGGTGCTGTGTAGGTGGGTGTGGTGCTGTGTAGGTGAGGGTGTGGTGCTGTGTAGGTGAGGGTGTGGTGCTGTGTAGGTGAGGGTGTGGTGCTGTGTAGGTGGGTGTGTGGTGCTGTGTAGGTGAGGGTGTGGTGCTGTGTAGGTGAGGTGTGGTGCTGTGTAGGTGGGTGTGGTGCTGTGTAGGTGAGGGTGTGGTGCTGTGTAGGTGAGGGTGTGGTGCTGTGTAGGTGGGTGTGTGGTGCTGTGTAGGTGAGGGTGTGGTGCTGTGTAGGTGAGGGTGTGGTGCTGTGTAGGTGAGGGTGTGGTGCTGTGTAGGTGAGTGTGTGGTGCTGTGTAGGTGGGGTGTGGTGCTGTGTAGGTGAGGTGTGGTGCTGTGTAGGTGGGGTGTGGTGCTGTGTAGGTGAGGGTGTGGTGCTGTGTAGGTGGGTGTGTGGTGCTGTGTAGGTGAGGGTGTGGTGCTGTGTAGGTGAGGGTGTGGTGCTGTGTAGGTGGGTGTGTGGTGCTGTGTAGGTGAGGGTGTGGTGCTGTGTAGGTGAGGGTGTGGTGCTGTGTAGGTGGGTGTGTGGTGCTGTGTAGGTGGGGTGTGGTGCTGTGTAGGTGAGGGTGTGGTGCTGTGTAGGTGGGTGTGGTGCTGTGTAGGTGAGGGTGGTGCTGTGTGGGGGTGTGGTGCTGTGTAGGTGCGGGTGTGGTGCTGTGTAGGTGGGGGTGTGGTGCTGTGTAGGGTGGTGCGGTAGTGTGTGGTGCTGTGTAGGTGAGGGTGTGGTGCTGTGTAGGTGAGGGTGTGGTGCTGTGTAGGTGAGGGTGTGGTGCTGTGTAGGTGGGTGTGTGGTGCTGTGTAGGTGAGGGTGTGGTGCTGTGTAGGTGGGTGTGTGGTGCTGTGTAGGTGAGGGTGTGGTGCTGTGTAGGTGAGGGTGTGGTGCTGTGTAGGTGAGGGTGTGGTGCTGTGTAGGTGAGGGTGTGGTGCTGTGTAGGTGGGTGTGGTGCTGTGTAGGTGTGGGTGTGGTGCTGTGTAGGTGAAGGTGTGGTGCTGTGTAGGTGAGGGTGTGGTGCTGTGTAGGTGAGGGTGTGGTGCTGTGTAGGTGAGGGTGTGGTGCTGTGTAGGTGGGTGTGTGGTGCTGTGTAGGTGAGGGTGTGGTGCTGTGTAGGTGAGGGTGTGGTGCTGTGTAGGTGAGGGTGTGGTGCTGTGTAGGTGAGGGTGTGGTGCTGTGTAGGTGAGGTGTGGTGCTGTGTAGGTGAGGGTGTGGTGCTGTGTAGGTGGGTGTGTGGTGCTGTGTAGGTGAGGGTGTGGTGCTGTGTAGGTGAGGGTGTGGTGCTGTAGTGAGGTGTGGTGTGGTAGGGGTGTGGTGCTGTGTAGGTGCAGGTGTGGTGCTGTGTAGGTGAGGGTGTGGTGCTGTGTAGGTGAGGGTGTGGTGCTGTGTAGGTGAGGGTGTGGTGCTGTGTAGGTGAGGGTGTGGTGCTGTGTAGGTGAGGGTGTGGTGCTGTGTAGGTGGGTGTGTGGTGCTGTGTAGGTGAGGGTGTGTTGCTGTGTAGGTGAGGGTGTGGTGCTGTGTAGGTGAAGGTGTGGTGCTGTGTAGGTGAGGGTGTGGTGCTGTGTAGGTGAGGGTGTGGTGCTGTGTAGGTGAGGGTGTGGTGCTGTGTAGGTGGGTGTGTGGTGCTGTGTAGGTGAGGGTGTGTTGCTGTGTAGGTGGGTGTGTGGTGCTGTGTAGGTGAGGGTGTGGTGCTGTGTAGGTGAAGGTGTGGTGCTGTGTAGGTGGGTGTGTGGTGCTGTGTAGGTGAGGGTGTGGTGCTGTGTAGGTGGGGGTGTGTTGCTGTGTAGGTGAGGGTGTGGTGCTGTGTAGGTGGGTGTGTGGTGCTGTGTAGGTGGGTGTGTGGTGCTGTGTAGGTGGGTGTGTGGTGCTGTGTAGGTGGGTGTGTGGTGCTGTGTAGGTGGGTGTGTGGTGCTGTGTAGGTGAGGGTGTGGTGCTGTGTATGTGAAGGTGTGGTGCTGTGTAGGTGAGGGTGTGGTGCTGTGTAGGTGGGGGTGTGTTGCTGTGTAGGTGGGTGTGTGGTGCTGTGTAGGTGAGGGTGTGTTGCTGTGTAGGTGGGTGTGTGGTGCTGTGTAGGTGGGTGTGTGGTGCTGTGTAGGTGAGGGTGTGGTGCTGTGTAGGTGAAGGTGTGGTGCTGTGTAGGTGAGGGTGTGGTGCTGTGTAGGTGAGGGTGTGGTGCTGTGTAGGTGAAGGTGTGGTGCTGTGTAGGTGGGGGTGTGGTGCTGTGTACGAGAGGGTGTGGTGCTGTGTAGGTGGGGGTGTGGTGCTGTGTAGGAGAGGGTGTGGTGCTGTGTAGGTGAGGGTGTGGTGCTATGTAGGTGAGGGTGTGGTGCTGTGTAGGTGAAGGTGTGGTGCTGTGTAGGTGAAGGTGTGGTGCTATGTAGGTGGGTGTGTGGTGCTGTGTAGGTGAAGGTGTGGTGCTGTGTAGGTGAGGGTGTGGTGCTGTGTAGGTGAAGGTGTGGTGCTGTGTAGGTGAGGGTGTGGTGCTGTGTAGGTGAAGGTGTGGTGCTATGTAGGTGGGTGTGTGGTGCTGTGTAGGTGAAGGTATGGTGCTGTGTAGGTGAGGGTGTGGTGCTGTGAAGGTGTGGTGCTGTGTAGGTGGGGGTGTGGTGCTGTGTAGGTGAGGGTGTGGTGCTGTGTATGGTGAGGGTGTGGTGCTGTGTAGGGGTAGGTGAGGGTGTGGTGCTGTGTAGGTGTTGGTGAGGGTGTGGTGCTGTGTAGGTAAGGGTTGAGTTTTTATTTTTCCGCTTGCAGTGGCTACTTTATTGTGCACCCCACTCAAAAGGATTACAGAGTAGGGTTTACAATGGGTCATAATAATTAACCCCCGTTGTCAGGATATTATGGCACTGAATGTTACACAGTATTTCATTTACATTATTTGTTTAGTTCTATACATAAAGGGTAACTTATTCACAAATGTGTGAGTACAGGCGTGTGAGGCAGTATGTCTGGCCTCACACTTTGTTATTCACATTTACGTGGGAGGTAATCAAGCACATTGCGTATTTGGTTCTGTACATGAGAACTGATATAGTTACTAAGTGCAAAAAAGTGGATACAATCTTAATATGTCGGCTATCTTGCCATTAGAGATGAAGTGTTGTGCCATTTCACACACAGTGTTCTTGGACCTCTCCCTAAGAGGTTCTATCTTCACACAGTCGAGGACGTAGTGTTCAAGTGTGTGGCCATATGTATGGCCACACACTTTACATTTAGTTTTGTTTACATCTGCTTGAGGAACATACTGCCAGAGGTACTTATATCTTAACCTTAATCTAGCGGTTGTGGTGCTGTGTAGGTGTGAGTGGGGGTGTGGTGCTGTGTAGTTGTAGGTGAGGGTGTGGTGCTGTGTAGGGGTAGGTGAGGGTGTGGTGCTGTGTAGATGTAGGTGAGGGTGTGTTGCTGTATAGGTGTTGGTGAGGGTGTGGTGCTGTGTGGGTGTAGGTGAGGGTGTGGTACTGTGTAGGTGGGGGTGTGGTGCTGTGGTGGTGGAGGGTAGGGGTGTGGTACTGTGTAGCTGTAGGTGGGGATGTGGTGCTATGTAGGTGAGGGTGTGGCGCTGTGTAGGTGGGGGTGTGGTGCTGTGTAGGTGTAGGTCGGGGTGTGGTGCTGTGTAGGGAGGAGGCAGCTGGAGGTGAGCGTCAACAGCTGGTCATAGTCAGGTGGAGCATCACACACACACACACCTACTACTACTACTATTATTACTTTGTTGTCACTCGGAATCAAATATGACGATCATCCAGCACGTTTGGAGGGCTTCACCTACTGCGGGAGGGGTGGCGGCGGCGTCTTTCCGGCGCTGGCGCTTTCTGCCTCGCTATGCAGTCGGGCTAACTCGAAAGTATTGACACCTTCTTGTGTGGTGCTCCTCCAAGCGTTACAGTGTGGAGTGATCGTCTCCAAGATGAGGGAGTCGATTTGGGACTTTTTCAGGTTTGTCTTAAGACTGTCCTGTAACTTTTCCGTTGTCTGCCAGCCTTACGTTTACTACTCATTAGATGACTGTAAAGTAGCTGCTTTGGTAATCTACTGTAGTCCATGCGGGTAACATGGCCAGCCCAACGTAGTTGCTCATGGATAATGGTAGCCTCGATGCTCCTACAGTTGGTGTCAGCAAGAATACTGGCATTTGTTCTCTTTTCTTCCCAGCGAACTCAGAGGATAGAACGTAGACTACGTTGGTGAAAGTTTTTAAGTGCCTTGAGGTGCCTCCTGTATACGACCCATGGCTCGCTGCCATACAGCAGGGTGGGGAGGACCACTGCTCGATACACGTGCAGCTTTGTAGATAATTTCAGCGCCCTACCGCTGAAGACACGGGTGCGGAGTCTGCTAAAGGCTTGAGACGCACATCTGCTCCGATGTTGAATTTCTTCATCGATGTCCGCGGTGGTGGACAGGTGGGAGCCAAGGTACTGGAAGTAGGTATTATTAAAGAGGGTAGTACCGTTAAGCTGGATGGATGGTGGAGGTGTGACTGAACCAGGGGCAGGCTGAAAGAGAATCTGAGTCTTACGTACATTCATCTCAAGGCCGAAGTGTGCATACGCTTCTGCGTTCGTGTTCAGATCTCCTGTTGGTCGCGATCAGTGTGAGCGACGAGTGTGAGGTCGTCTGTATACTGAAGTTCAGTGATGGAAGCTGTCGACACCTTTGTTCCTGTCTGGAATCGTCTTATGTTGAAAAATTCCTTCATCCGGTACTGGATGTCCACACACGCAGGCGCGCACGCACACACACACACAAGGTTGTAATTTTTCGACATGATAACACTATATCTGGGCCACGATGTTACTAAGGTTGTGAGAGGGTAACTATAGTTCTGCATGTTTAAGAGATGGAGGGCGTGTTGTGGGTCACGCTGACTTGACCCCGGCACCTCATCTCTCCCCCGGGTCACGAACCAGGTCACTATCGTTTCAGCGAACTCTCCCTTGCTTGTACCGCTGAGGGAGGTGTGGTGTCACGGGTCTTGTATACATTAGTGGCACAGGGTAAAGAAGTAGAGAGAGAGGCGCAGGGGAAGAGAGATAACATCCCTCCATTGACGTAAGATAAATACGAGGCATACAGCTGCGGGCTGTATGCTCTCTGAGGCGCCCGACTTTCCAAGCTTTCATTTTGAAATTTTTGAGTGTGGAGCAGAGACGAGAGATAGTGTGTGTGTGTGTGAGAGAGAGAGAGAGAGAGAGAGAGAGAGCAGATTCCCTTAACCCTCCCCACTAGGACTGGGTATCCGGTATATTTACCCGGGGATTATCCCGGACCTGTGTGTGTGAACCATAGAGGCCTGGACACTGAGGTTGAGGGAGCGCGAGATCTTCCCTGGTTGTGTGGAGGAGGCGTGACCTGGTGTACCCCCCCCACCCAGTACTTCTCACGTCCCTTACTTCCTGCTTACATCTTCCTTCCTTTTCATATTTTGTTTTGTTTTATTTCTAACTTTCTCTTCCTAGTAATTTTTGCTTATCTTCATCTCTTCCTTCCTCGTTGTTCCTCTTAACCTTTAATATACAGTATAATTCACACCTGTGGTCGGGGGTGAAGGTGCACATCATCGTTCATCTCTCTCGTCTTCCATTAGTATTTTACAATTTCCACCTCTTTTAAAACCACCAACAAGATCAACTTGAACACTCAAGTGAATTTATTCCTAGTGTTTTGTTGCTAATGTGTTTTTTTCAACTAAAATGTTGTAGTTGTTTTCATTATCGGGCCGTCAGGTGCTCTTGACTGCACGATGTTTGTAAGTAACCTCAACAACATTATTACCTGGACAACGTTTTCTATGACCTGATAAAAAAGTCTTGTTTATGGGTTGATTTTAATCCCCGCATCTTGAGTTTTTGTACTACTGTTTAAGAGATCTATGTATGTCTGATTGCACATACACTGTACGTGCTACGAGTATTTGGCCTGAGAAATAAACAACTATTCCTGTACCCCGTCAGTATTAACGTGTCTACTCCTTGCTGTCTTACATGACTTTTTTTTCCTTTTTTTTTTTTACGGGGATTAGCCCACCCGGGCACAGGTCACTGACCCACATTGGGGCCTGGTGGGCGAAAATATAATAATAATAATAATAATAATCCAGAGTAAATGACATTTTTAATAAAAATAAAAATTGCAAATAAAATAATAAACTAATAATGGTAATAAAGAACCACAAAGAAATTAAAAAATAAAAAAAAATGAAAAACAATATATGTATGTTGTGTTGTCAATAGTAAGAGAAGCAATTGAGACCCCGTACAATTGTGTGTAACGGAGGCAGAAAGTCGGATCAGCAACTTAGGACTTGGTCACAATTTTTGTGATGCCATATGGCAGCAGGGTCTACCATTAGACAATACATTATGCTTCCAATATCTTCCCAGGCGGTAGTACCTCCCTGTTTTGTAGCTGTTAGGTTAGCGTTAGGTTAGGTTACTTAAGGCTAGCGTTAGGGTAGTTAATCTTAAGGTAAAATTAGCTGGGGGTAGATTCTTCAGGTGATCCCGATGACTAAAATACATTATAATAATACTAAAAATAATACTTAAAATAATACTAATAATAATTATAGAAACTCAGGATTGTTATTTGTAAGGCTTCTACTTGGGAACCTTTGTACCAATCCCCAGACATAGTAGTTGTATTACAGTAGAAAATAAACAGACATACACCATAAATTAGTGATTTTAATGACCTTTGACCTATGTAGAATGACAAAAAAGGGACAAATTGTTTTTTTTATTGTGTTGAAGACATATCATGCTATTTTGTACTGCCTTCCGTCTTATAATTGGTCTAAATGTGATGGAACAGCAGCTCAGAATATAAGGTTTTAATATTGTTTGATCATTGACTTCAGTAATCCTCAAAGGTAATATAAATCCATCGAAATAATATAAATCTTCACAGGGTAATAAAATCCTCAAATAATATAAGAAATTACATCGAGAGTCACCCTTAATTACCTTCACTTTGTACCAAATACAATTATGGTGAGAATCTTTAGGAGAATGTTTACCTTAATGTTATCTTCATTCAGCTACTAAGTGAACATATATAGAATGATACAGACTCACTAATATTATTTTTGATCGTTATATTTGTCCTTAAGCTAACGTCAGCCTGTTTGGTACGTTACTGTACTTTTGCTTACGAAGAACATTTTATATTACGAACCTTTTCAGAATCCGACCTGTGTACCCCAATACAGTATTTACTTTCTCTTTCGTTTCCCTTGATGCGGAGGCCATCACCATGGGATATTGTCCTGTGTGTGTGATGTAACTAATGTCAGTAGTCCGCTACCCCCGCTTACCAGCACAGCAGGAACAGTCAACAATAGTCTCTAGTGCAAACACGCAGTAGGGATCAAAACGAGTAATCTCAAACACCATCACTACGGAAATTACAATATGGTTTCCTGTCCGTCGGCTACATGAGTTGCCAGTTTGTATATTAACACCGTCGGGTTTTTCATCCCCTTCACCACCTCTGCTGTAGAGACAAAAGCAGTTAGAATTATGTTAATGAGCGGACTGAATGGTATGACCACACCGGTGTACAACCAGGACAGTATGTATATATACTACACTGTGTTTGTATTGCGTGGTGAGTGGCGTTTGTTTCTTTTACTGTGTCATGTCTACCACCTCCGTCACCCCGTTGTGCCGCTAGTCAGGGACACGTGATCGTGGCCCAGTTTAGGAAGGTAGTCTGGCGCTGTTTCATTAGACTGGCTCTGGTTCTGGTGTTGATGTCTGTCGAGATGGTCATTATTGGTGACTTGGTGATGGTGGTGAAGCTACTGTGATGGTTTGGTGGGTGCTCGCCTGGTGACCGTATATCTAGGTAGTGGTGACCTTGTTCCAGTGTTGGTAGGTGTACAATGGTATGTGCGTGTTCAGCAAATGACTATATATGTGTACAGTTTACAAACACTTATCATATTAATGTATTGTTTGTATGTACTCGGTGGTCATTGTGTACATGTACTCAGATGATCGTAATGTACTGTTTGTATGTACTTTGATATGTTGTTCATTACTTTTATGTATACAGATGAGCTTTGTCTATTGTTTATGTATATGTGTTGATACCGTTGTGTTTATGTACAGTATATGTGTTTATACCGTTGTGTTTATGTACAGTATATGTGTTTATACCGTTGTGTTTATGTACAGTATATGTGTTGATACCGTTGTGTTTATGGACAGTATATGTGTTGATACCGTTGGGTTTATGTACAGCATATGTGTTGATACCGCTGTGTTTGTGTTAAGAAAATTCTAATGTGTTTTGATATGATATACGGTTCTGTATTTTTTGTTATGTTTTGTATACGAGAAGGTCTGTAAAGTAAATGTATACCTTGAATGGGGAAGAGCTTTTATTGTGGTATCTCAAGGATCGTGTCCCTCCAGACCTACATTTTTCTTCGTAAATTCTCGCCCCAGTTTTCAAAGGCCGCACGCGTTCTCTTTTTCCGTGGTGGGTGGGTGACCTCAACGCCCCGGAGAAACCTATCTTAAGCTGGGGTCTTGTCACGAGTGTTGCGATAACCCGGACTGTGTTGAGGGGGGGGGGGGGGTGTGAGACTTGGCTATAACATGCATGCCGTCACTAAGAGTGTGGGTGTGGGTGATTGAGTGAGCCAGTCAGTCACTCAGAGAGTACGCTAATTTCAACACCTAAACGGAAAAGGCTCTAATATTGGTTCTGTATATATACCTGTGTATAATGCCACCTTTACGTTGCTGCATAGATAACATTGTAATATTATACATTTTGATAAAAGGAAACACTTCCTCATTCACGTCACTAAGGAGAGTAGACAGGTTGTGATAAGTAAACCTCGTCCCCTTCATGCCTCTTTACAAGGTATTTTTTTTTTTACTACTTCAGGAATTATTCATTGGTGTTTTGCAGCGGAACATTCATCAGGTTGTCGTGAGACACCAGCCCCCCCCCCCCCCCTCCCCCGGTTTTACCTACAACTCTCTTATCGCGATGCATAATATAGATCCTTTTAAAAGAGTGGTGAGTAATGCTCCGCCTCTTGCAATCAGTATGCTAATGAAGTTTGTGTGTGTGTGCGGGGGGGGGGGGGATATCCTTACTCCCTCTCCCCCTTTCTTGAACCTCCTAACCTCACATCTGATACTCCTTTTCCTTCACCTGTTTCTCCTTCACTCTCATATTGGGTTCTCCTTCACTTCTCTTCGTCCTTCTCCACCCACTACTCTTGCTTCCCCCTTCCTTTAACCCCCCCCCCCTGCACCTCTTCCTGTTGCTACTTCCTCTTTCCCACACCCAACCCATTCTCTATTTCTCTCCCCCTCTGTTGCTTCCTCCTCAACCCTCGCTCACCTACCCACTTCCTCCTTTCCTTCTTCACCCCCCTTTGTTCCTTCCCCACCGCCCTTTTCTCCCCCCTCCCCCACACGCTTCTCTTGTTTTCCATTATCTACTTACCTCCCCTCCCCCCTCTCTCTCCCTTGCTTTTCATTCCACCTCTTCATCCATCCATCTCCCCCTCCCCCATCCTCCTCGGAACATTTTTCATGGTAGGGCTCCTTTGTTGGACGCGCGCCAGGCTATCTCGTGATCTTGTTTACATCTGGAGGTGGGCGCCACATTCCCGCCACTGCTTCTTTTTGATGAAGGGCGGGGGGGGGGGGGGGAGGTGTGTCTGTTGGTAGAGTGAGGGAAGGGGAGGTGTGTTTGTTGGTAGAGTGAGGGAGGGGGAGGTGTGTCTGTTGGTAGAGTGAGGGAGGGGGAGGTGTGTCTGTTAGTAGAGTGAGGGAGGGGGAGGTGTGTCTGTTGGTAGAGTGAGGGAGGGGGAGGTGTGTCTGTTGGTAGGGTGAGGGAGGGGGAGGTGTGTCTGTTGGTAGGGTGAGGGAGGGGGAGGTGTGTCTGTTGGTAGAGTGAGGGAGGGGGAGGTGTGTCTGTTGGTAGGGTGAGGGAAGGGGAGGTGTGTCTGTTGGTAGAGTGAGGGAGGTGGAGGTGTGTCTGTTGGTAGAGTGAGGGAGGGGGAGGTGTGTCTGTTGGTAGAGTGAGGGAGGTGGAGGTTAGGGTGTGTCAATTTAGGGGGTGAACTGGCTAAATTGAAATTCGAGTAATTTGGTAGCAATTTATTGTAGTCTTTAAGCATGCAAAACAATATTCTGGCATAAATTTTTTTTTATAATAAGTCCTACCTACATCAAATGGATTTTTAAATGTACATATTTGTGAATTTATAACATAACCAGCGTTTGCACACATGTTACTGTTTCAAGTTTCAAATTATTATATTTTATTATCCGTAGTCTATTTGAAAGTAACCAATGCCTTCATACTCTCTTTGCTTTGGTTTCTTGTCATCAGTAGTCTGCTTGCTATTTGTGCTTTGATGTAACCTTCTCGCCTCTCGTGGCTGTAAACATGGCCCGCTGCTTCTGTGACCATTTTCACACATCTCTCCACACTTTGAGTGTGGGAAGGCCACTTCGGCACCTGCATTGGAGTCTCTTTAAGGTTTCTCAATTCTTGGCTAGTTAGACTTGTTGTCAATGGTGGCTCTAAGACTTCCAAACTCAAGTCAACCAATTCTGACAATTTGGTGGCATTGACGTTTATTGGGGGAACTTTTCTTGAATGAAACGAACAGTCTCCCAACTGGTCGTCATCTATTAGCGTTCCTCTAATCTTTAGAATGACTTCTACAGCCTCGGTTCGGAGATTGGTACATTGACTGCAAAGTATTGCTTGCAAAACTGCTTCTGATCGAGCATACCAAGCGGACCTTCTTGCCACAGGTAACACGATGTCCCTCACTACCTTCCTCTGTGTTCTTACTAGCTGCAATTGAAACAAAAGGTGATTGGGCCCATCCACCCACATAGGATTAAGTTTCACACTAAACCACTGGGGAAGATAAACTCCAATAATAAATTCAACAATTAACCTCAAGTTCTTCAGCACTTTGCCCTTCAATTCGTGTTTGGAAATCCAAATCCTGCAGAAACGAAGAGCTGTAGTTAACCAACGGCTGTGACTGACAGGTCCAATCTCCAAGAGAGCCAATGACTGAGGCACTTCTCCTGATCTTATTGCTTGGGCAATACGATAAGCATAGGATTGATCTGTGCTGAGATCTTTGATGACTCCTTCAGACAACGCCGGAAGGGGAGGGCCAACTTCGACCTTTGGAAAGGTTGTATTTATTTCTAGTTGTGTTGCTTCATCCAGCATGATGCCAAGGGGACCTGACCACTTGTTGTTGCTCTTTGTAGGACCATCAAGTTCCTGGATGAGATGACGAAGAGGTAGCTCGCCTGTATGTAAATCACATACAATCCAAACAAGTCTTCTTCCTAGTTTTTTCTCTAAATGCGTCATTACACCCCCCTGCCATCCGGTGTTCACTGCAGTTGAATCTCCACCAACAGCCTGCAGTGAACTGCCAAGTCCTCTCTCCTGAACCCAACATAAAATATGATCAGCAATGACCTCTGCATGTTTCTTCCCTTCTACTTCAGTTTCGGGAGCAAAGTGAAACAAAAACCGACCACCAGGCTCAGAACAGACAGAGTAGTGTTCTTCTTTGATGAGACCTGGAAACTTTCTGTTCACTCCCTCTACTTCTAGCAAAACTTTTGTGTCATCTATTCTTCCATCAAACAAAAGACAGGAGAGCCCTCCCTCGTTTAAATCTTTTTCATGCTGATCAGATATTTCCTTCATTATTTTTTCTTGTGCTCTTCTAATTTTATTATGATCTATCACCAAAGATACATCCTCTCGGCTGATGAGGCCTGCATCTATCCAAGCGGCAGTTGCAATTTCTGCAGCCTCACGAAGTCCAGCATGGTGGCGAATACTAGCTAAAGCAATGTTTGAAATATTTCTTGTGTTGTATTTCATTTTCTTTGGTAAAGGTTCAGATGGCTCTTTGGAACTATCATCTGATGTTGCTTCCTGTTCATCAGAAGAACTATCAAAGAAGTGATAAACATCTTGACACAGCTCTTCCTCTCTTTGGATGGCTTCTTCACTCTTCATTTTCTTCTTTTGTTCCCTCTCTCGGATTTGTTCTCTCTTCTTGGCATTAGCAATCTGCTTCTTTGTTTCTGAATAATCTATTGAACCCATTTGCATACTTCCTTGGCCTTCTGCCTTTGTCCTCTGTGCCTTTATAAATTCAAGCTCTAAAACAGGGATCTTCTTTTCACGAGGACAACCACAATCAATGTGGGAATTATTTTCTCTCTTACCTGAGTGAGAACAGTTGGATTCAGAACATAATTGTATGGAGCACTTGCAGGTCAAAATGTCAAACAGAGTATCAAGTGTGTGCAGAAATTCATTTTTCCTGGCCAAGTTTCCTTTACCAAGTGATGTTTCAACTGCTTTGTGCCATAATTTCGTTAGTTTTAGCTCAATAGTTCGACACTGATTAATCACAGGTGGTTTGAATAGTGCATTAGCTTTTGTCCATTGATGCAGAAGAGGGACTATCATGTCATTTATGAGTTCTTTATCTGTATAGTTCCTTCTGTCCTTTGCATTTTTTTCTCGAAGGAGTAACCCTAATCTTAGCATGTCTCTCACTGTTGGAAGTTCTGATACAGGAAGCTCCTTCCCTTTACCAACTAGCAGGCTCAAGTGGGTTGACAACTGACTTCTTGTCTTCAATTTTGACATCTTCACACTATCTGACAAATAGAAAAATATTTCAATGTTTCATAATTCAATTGTTGTTTCAAAAAATATCAATTTGTTTATCAAAAATGCTGTAACAGAAATAACATAATAATTTCTTAGAACATAATGTTTTATACAATGATATGAGTAACTGCGACAATCAATATGCCCTACTTACAATAATTAAAATGTAGAATTCGTCTGGTAGAGTAGGTGCAAGTGCAATGAGAGCAAACCACCGTCTATGATATCTAGAAGGAGAGTGAGCCGGGCGCCTTATCCTCACGCTTGGTACAAGTCAAAACAAGAATTAAACTGTCCCACACGGAGAGCCTGTTCATGTTCATGTTCTGACATGCATATTGTACACAAGCTATAGAACCATAAAATACTCCATAATCCATGTGCTTACATGAGATTAGTTAATATCAAGTGAATAATTCTAATCAAGTCTCATTAATTTGTTGAAATACTGATATTTGAAACTTTAAGGTATAATTGATGTAGGTGAGGGTTATTTCAATTCATTTTTGTTTGCTAATCTCAAGTTTAGACATAAAGAGGCACAATATTTTGACTACCAAATTTGATTTTTAACATGTTGACAAAATTGACACACCCTAGACTGGAGGTGTGTCTGTTGGTAGAGTGAGGGAGGGGGAGGTGTGTCTGTTGGTAGAGTGAGGGAGGGGGAGGTGTGTCTGTTGGTAGAGTGGGGGAGGGGAAGGTGTGTCTGTTGGTAGAGTGAGGGAGGGGGAGGTGTGTCTGTTGGTAGAGTGAGGGAGGGGGAGGTGTGTCTGTTGTTAGAGTGAGGGAGGGGGAGGTGTGTCTGTTGGTAGAGTGAGGGAGGGGGAGGTGTGTCTGTTGATAGAGTGAGGGAGGGGGAGGTGTGTCTGTTGGTAGAGTGAGGGAGGGGGAGGTGTGTCTCTTGGTAGAGTGAGGGAGGGGGAGGTGTGTCTGTTGGTAGAGTGAGGGAGGGGGAGGTGTGTCTCTTGGTAGAGTGAGGGAAGGGAAGGTGTGTCTGTTGATAGAGTGAGGGAGGGGGAGGTGTGTCTGTTGGTAGAGTGAGGGAGGGGGAGGTGTGTCTGTTGGTAGAGTGAGGGAAGGGGAGGTGTGTCTGTTGGTAGAGTGAGGGAGGGGGAGTGTGTCTGTTGGTAGAGTGAGGGAGGGGGAGGTGTGTCTGTTGGTAGAGTGAGGGAGGGGGAGGTGTGTCTGTTGATAGAGTGAGGGAGGGGGAGGTGTGTCTGTTGGTAGAGTGAGGGAGGGGGAGGTGTGTCTCTTGGTAGAGTGGGGGAGGGGGAGGTGTGTATCTTGGTAGAGTGGGGGAGGGGGAGGTGTGTCTCTTGGTAGAGTGAGGGAGGGGAAGGTGTGTCTCTTGGTAGAGTGAGGGAGGGGAAGGTGTGTCTCTTGGTAGAGTGAGGGAGGGGAAGGTGTGTCTCTTGGTAGAGTGAGGGAGGGGAAGGTGTGTCTCTTGGTAGAGTGGGGGAGGGGGAGGTGTGTCTCTTGGTAGAGTGGGGGAGGGGGAGGTGTGTCTCTTGGTAGAGTGGGGGAGGGGGAGGTGTATCTCTTGGTAGAGTGAGGGAGGGGAAGGTGTGTCTCTTGGTAGAGTGGGGGAAGGGGAGGTGTGTCTCTTGGTAGAGTGGGGGAGGGAATCTCTTATTGGGGGGAGATCATGTGTGTGCTGCCGGGGTAGGTGTGGAGGGAGTCTTGTTGTGGTTGATGTGCATCTGTTGTTTTAGGAAGATGAATTTCATTTGCTATGGTTAAGGACCTTTTGTTGCTTCTGTTGTTATGGAGGTGTGTGTGTGTGTTGTGCCGTTGGAGGAAAGGTCATGTGGGTTACGTTTAGCCAGATGACATTTGTATTTCCATTAATCGATGGATAAAATCAGTTTTCAAGGTAACGATTGCTTGACTATATTTATTATCTTAACTAACCAAACAGTGTCCATCAACGCCACCCATCCTTGTCTCTCCGTCTAGGTGTATCAATTATGCGGAGGGGCCATAGTTCGAGTCTTGTAAGATTACACACTGGTAACATAACACGCTCTGACCTCTTAATTTACTACTGTCATGAAGGAGGTCTGGTGATAGTCTTAGCTATGAGTGTGAGGAAGTATCTTACTGGCCTAGTTTAGTAAGATGGCAGCCAAAATAACGTCGTCATTGTACCAAGACTCTTCCGTTAACAGCGGCTCACTCCAGCATAGTTATGGGGAAAATATTAATATACGAAATTTTGAGAATCAGGTACTGCACATTCTCATACACTATACCTGAGTGTACCATAAATTACTAATGTGTTCTTTGGCAACTTTGTGTTAATTGAAAGGATCCAAATGTTGTCTTTATAATTATCTCTTGCCTTATACTGTGTCATGGTAATGGGTGATATGCTAATACAGCGGGGCGGTGTTTGTTCAGTAGTAGTATTTATTACCTGTCGTGCGGCGGACTAATGCCAGCTACCATTTACCTTCACTCAGTAACCTTTACCCTTTGTTAATCCATCTCTCACTATGAATTTTTTTTTATAACCTGGCGATTGACTTTTTTATACATTTTTACTTGATGAAAATATTACCGGTTTCTTGTCGGTTACTTACGCTGTAGATGATCTTTAGTTCTGACTGTAGAGCTAGAGAGCGTGAACCTGTTGTGATCCGTCAGGACCAATACAAAGTCATGAGAGGAAGTGTGGGTTGGAGGCAGTAGACTCACACACTGTCTCTCACTCGTGTATCACAAGAAACGTCTCCCTCCCCCTGTAATTTATTGAAAGTTTCTACAAATTACGCATACCTTAGTAATTTAACTTTATTTTCTCGTGTTGTTGAGTAATTTAAAATTGCAGGTAAGCAAATACGGATTAGCATTCCACTCGGTACAAAATAATTACCTCTTATAGTAAACTGCCTCACTGTAAACTAACGACCCGAGTCACCGTAAGCTAACTAACTACTTGCTATAGCTCTTTGGGTGTATATAATTTGAGTGTCTCGCCATAACAACACACCTGAGCGGTAGAAAGTGTAGCTGGCAGTCCGTTTTAATTAGTGTTGTAAGGAGGTGTTGTGAGTTGCTAAGGCGAGTATTACAATGTTGGTGGCCGGGCGTCGTGTTCCCGCGTGCAATAAGCTGCTCAGTGCTCACACATGCCTGCCTCCCTCTCACTCTACCTCTACCTCTCACACACGCCTTCCTCTCGCTCCTACTCTACCTCTTACACGCGCCTGCCTCTTACTCTCACACACGTCTACCTCTCACACGCACCTGCCTCTCACTCCAACTCTCACATGCGTCTGCCTCGCACTCTACCTCTTGCCTACCTCTCACTCTCACGTCACCTCACACACGCCTACCTCTCACTCTACCTCTCACAGACGCCTACCTCTCACTCTACCTCTCACACACGTCTCACTCTCACTCCACCTCACACACGCCTAACTCTACCTCTCACACACACCTACCTCTCACTCCGCTTCCCACACACACACCTACCTCCCACTCCACCTCTCACACACACACCTACCTCTCACTCCACCTCTCACACACACCTACCTCTCACTCCACCTCTCACACACACACCTACCTCTCACTCCACCTCTCTCACACACACACACCTACCTCTCACTCCAACTCTCACACACACACCTACCTCCCACTCCGCCTCTCACACACACACCTACCTCTCACTCCACCTCTCTCACACACACACACACACCTACCTCCCACTCCGCCTCTCACACACACACCTACCTCTCACTCCGCTTCCCACACACACACCTACCTCCCACTCCACCTCTCACACACACACCTACCTCTCACTCCACCTCTCACACACACACCTACCTCTCACTCCGCCTCTCACATACACACCTACAGTACCTCTCACTCCACCTCTCACACACACACCTACCTCTCACTCCGCCTCTCACACACACACCTACCTCTCACTCAACCTCTCACACACACACCTACCTCTCACTCCACCTCTCACACACACACCTACCTCTCACTCCACCTCTCACACACACACACCTACCTCTCACTCCACCTCTCACACACACACACCTACCTCTCACTCCACCTCTCACACACACACACCTACCTCTCACTCCACCTCTCACACACACACCTACCTCTCACTCCACCTGCAGCTAAATAGATTTATTATAGTGAACGCGGAAGTACCTTTAATGATGTCTACCTTGGCGCTTATGCGTATAGTACTGATATATTTTCCGCATTTATTTATTTATTTAAATTGTGAAGTCGAAGTTACAGTAAATAGGCGATTACCTGAGAGAGAGAGAGAGAGAGAGAGAGAGAGAGAGAGAGAGAGAGAGAGAGCACACAAAGAACAACACCCCGTCACACCGTCTTCTGTGTCACACCATCACACCGTTTCCTGTGTCACACCGTCACTCCGTCTCCTGTGTCACACCGTCACACCGTCTCCTGTGTCACACCGTCACCCTGTCACACCGGTCCTGTGTCACACCATCACACCGTTTCCTGTGTCACACCGTCTCCTGTGTCACACCATCACGTTACTTGGCGCCTTATTGGACACATTTTCTCACTCTCTTATTGAAGACCTCCACACCGCACACACTCCCCCTCGTGTTGTGTCGGAGCAAATCATTTCCTATCTAAATATCTCCATCTATTATTGTTACGCACACACACACACACACACACACACACACACACACACACACACACACTCACGCACACACACACACACACACACACACGCACACACACACACACACACACACACACACTCACGCACACACACACACACACACACACACGCACACACACACACACACACACACACACACACACACACACTTCATCGTCAGGTGTGTCATCGTTCCTATGGTGACGGTGTAAGAGGTGGTCAAAGTGCCAGTAAAAAACCTCCCTCCCTCCCCCGTGAGAGGCACTTAAGTGTTGGGGAGGGGGGGAGCATTAGGCTCTAAAGGGTTTTAAGGGAACTGCCAGGGAGGATGAAAGTTGGACCATCATCTCGGGTTAAAAGGGTCGTCTCTCATCTGCTGGGGCTCCACTATAGTCTCCTCCACACACACACCCCCTCCCTCCCTCCCTCCCTTCCTTCCTACCTTCCTTGTCTTCCCACTCCCCTCCCCTCCCCTTCCCTCCCATTTGCCTATCTCCTCCCTCTCCTCCCTTCGCTCCCTTGTTTGCCCCTCCTTCCCTCTATACCTTTGCATCATCTACATCATCATCGTCTTCGTTATCATCGTCTTCGTCGTTGTTGTCGTCTACATCATCATCGTCTTCGTCGTTGTTGTCGTCTACATCATCATCATCGTCTTCGTTATCATCGTCTTCCTCGTTGTTGTCGTCTACATCATCATCGTCTTCGTCGTTGTTGTCGTCTACATCATCATCATCGTCTTCGTTATCATCGTCTTCCTCGTTGTTGTCGTCTACATCATCATCGTCTCCCTCGCTGTTGTCGTCTACATCATCATCATCGTCTTCGTTATCATCGTCTTCCTCGTTGTTGTCGTCTACATCATCATCGTCTTCGTCGTTGTTGTCGTCTACATCATCATCATCGTCTTCGTTATCATCGTCTTCCTCGTTGTTTTCGTCTACATCATCATCGTCTCCCTCGTTGTTGTCGTCTACATCATCATCATCGTCTTCGTTATCATCGTCTTCGTCGTTGTTGTCGTCTACATCATCATCGTCTTAGTTATCATCGTCTTCGTCGTTGTTGTCGTCTACATCATCATCGTCTTCGTCGTTGTTTTCGTCTACATCATCATCATCGTCTTCGTTATCATCGTCTTCGTCGTTGTTGTCGTCTACATCATCATCGTCTTAGTTATCATCGTCTTCCTCGTTGTTTTCGTCTTCATCATCATCGTCTCCCTCGTTGTTGTCGTCTACATCATCATCGTCTTCGTTATCATCGTCTCCCTCGTTGTTTTCGTCAACATCATCATCGTCTCCCTCGTTGTTGTCGTCTACATCATCATCATCGTCTTCGTTATCATCGTCTCCCTCGTTGTTTTCGTCAACATCATCATCGTCTCCCTCGTTGTTGTCGTCTACATCACCATCATCATCATCGTCGTCGTCGTTCTTGTCAGCAGCTCACCATCGACACACTCCCATGAATACTAATGAGTTAATTAAGTCAGTCTTCACTTGTTTAATAAAGTTTGGCGCCTCAGGACGAGTATATATATATATATATATATATATATATATATATATATATATATATATATATATATATATATATATATATATATATATATATATATATATTAAAAATCTACTTACAGATTCAATGATCAGTTAAGAGAGTACTCATTAATGCTGTACCGTAGATTGTAGTAGTTACATTAAGTAATTGTCTGTAACATTCCTTAAAATACAACAAGCGCAAGTGGTAATACAAGTGACTTGAGTAGACGTACAGTATTTATCGTTGCGGTGCAGGAAAATAAGAACCTCTTGTTATTTATGAGTCCGGAAGTTTGGCCAAATGATGATATCCGACCACAGTGATGGTATCCGACCACAGTGATGGTATCCGACCACAGTGATGATATCCGACCATTGTCTTGTGTTCTAAGGTTGACCCAGTGAAGTGTGTAAATAAGGCAGTGACACGGTGATGTTCAGGAGGTAAGAGTGAGAGAAAGTGACCTGGTGATGTTCAGGAGGTAAGAGTGAGAGAAAGTGACATGGTGATGTTCAGGAGGTAAGAGTGAGAGAAAGTGACCTGGTGATGTTCAGGGGGTAAGAGTGAGAGAAAGTGACCTGGTGATGTTCAGGAGGTAAGAGTGAGAGAAAGTGATCTGGTGATGTTCAGGAGGTAAGAGTGAGAGAAAATGACACTAAAGAGGTAAAAAAGTGAGAGAAAGCTACACGATGATGTTCAAGAAGTAAGAAAATGAGAGAAAGTGACATGATGATGTTCAAGAAGTAAGAAAGTGAGAGAAAGTGACACGGCGATGTTCAGGAGGTAAGAAAGTGACAAAGATAATCATATATGGCAAAGGAAGAGCGGGGCGGGTTGAGGCAGGCTGGGTCACGTCCTCAAACTCCCGATGAGACTAACCACCACCACCACCATCATACCGAGGCTGAGGTGGAGGTTGGGGGTGTGGTCGACGTAGAAGCCTCCACCCACGACCCTCGTACTGTATATGGAGGACTGGAGGTCTTAGGTCCAAGGTGTTTGTTAGCGATGACATTTTAGTTAAAAGATATTTGATTGAGTTTCCGTAAAGAGTGTCTCACTTAACTAATATAATAGGGATATTAATATAAATATTGCTTACAAAAATAAGACTAATTTTATTTGAGGTCCGGGGAAGTAAAAGAAAGTGACAGACTCAAGGAGGAAAGGGCGAGGGTACTGTAGGTTGGGTCACGTCTTCACACACTAGTTATACGGCCAGGGTTGGCACAAGACAGTGAAGAATATGGACGAGATTCCTACAAAGACCTGCGGTGTCAAGAGGGCCTGTTATCCCGTCCTGGTTGAAGATCTTAACACTGCTGCAGCATTTTTTATTATCTACTTATATTATTGCAGTATATTGTATCGAAGGGTGGTTGATGTTTCTGCTGTAGGACTGTGAAAGGCAGAAAGTTAGTGATATAATGTCCACTACTTGCACTACAGTAGCTACATTATCCATTACTCTATATCACCAACACTTGTGCCACAACGCCAATAACATCATATTAACCACCATAACACCACTACTATCAATCATTCATAACACCACCACCACCACTCACAACACCGGTACCACCATGACTCATAACACCACCACTACCACCACTCATAACACCAGTACCACCATAGCTCATAACACCACCGCCATCATTATAACTTCGTCTCTCCTAATTCGCTTCTCTGCGGTTCCCGTCAGTTGTACATGTCGATCGAGTGTGTGTGTGTGTGTGTGTGTGTGTGTGTGTGTGTGTGTGTGTGTGTGTTTCTCCTGTTTGAGTAGGTTCACTTGCTGTTGGTAATTCCCGATATGAGATATTGGTGAGGATACAAGATGGTTCCTGTTATTGTGCGCAATCTGTTATGTCGTCCTCATTTCGGGACCAGCAAAACATTCCGTGATTTTTGTTCACGTTAATCGAGGGATGCTGTAATTGGAACTTTCACCGAATGGCTGTCAGATAGACGTTTAAATTTGTCGAAGGTTTTCAAGATCGTGGCGCAGGGGGATGTTTCCTGCCGCGAATGTATTTAATTGTAGTGTCATTAGGAGCTTGGCAGTAAGTTATCTGTAATTGGCACGGTGTTCCAGGCGTAATTGAGAGAGAAGATGCAGCATCTTAGAAAGGCGTCTTAGGAAGGTGGTGGGGCGTGTTAGAAAGGTGTGGGGCGTGTTAGGAAGGTGGTGGGGCGTGTTAGGAAGGTGGTGGGGGTGTTAGGAAGGTGGTGGGGGTGTTAGGAAGGTGTGGGGCGTGTTAGGAAGGTGTGGGGCGTGTTAGGAAGGTGTAGGGCGTGTTAGGAAGGTGTGGGGCGTCTTAGGAAGGTGTGGGACGTCTTAGGAAGGTGTGGGGCGTCTTAGGAAGGTGTAGGGCGTCTTAGGAAGGTGTGGGGCGTCTTAGGAAGGTGTGGTGTGTGTTAGGAAGGTGTGGGGCGTGTTAGGAAGGTGTAGGGCGTGTTAGGAAAGTGTGGGGCGTCTTAGGAAGGTGTGGGGCGTGTTAGGAAGGTGTGGGGCGTGTTAGGAAGGTGTGGGGCGTGTTAGGAAGGTGTGGGGCGTGTTAGGAAGGTGTGAGGCGTCTTGGTAGGGTGAATACAGGTGGGGGAGCAGCAACTCTGGGTTAAGTGTCAGCCACACCTCGTCTGTCATCGAATGTAATGACAGTCCCTTAGGTCTTCCTTCCTTCCTCTCTCACTCCTACTTGCTGATGATGCTCTTCCGTCTTGGTCATTAACCTCTCTCTCTCTCTCTCTCTCTCTCTCTCTCTCTCTCTCTCTCTCTCTCTCTCTCTCTCTCTCTCTCTCTCTCTCTCTCTCTCGCTCTCTCTCTCTCTCTCCACATGCAGTATATACTCGTATAGTGATTGTTGTTCTTTCTTCTCAGTATTGCAGCCATCTTCTACTTTCCAGGAGTCATTATTAATGAGCTACAGTTTTGCTTCACCCAGACAACAGAAACCCCAAAATATTTCCTACACCCACAACACCCTTCATCATTCACAGAGACAGACAGACAGACAGGTGGACTGAGTGAGAACTAGTGGATAGGGGGCGAGCTCTGTATCCACTGGACCACTGCGCCCGTGTACAGTATATATCAACATTATTTATTTAACATTGTGTATGACAGGTATATGGAAAGTAAGTTTATGTATAATTGAACTTTCTTTTGTAGTCGTTACCATTTATCTCTTGATGCAGCAACTTGGTAAGTTGTAACCTTTGTTTACTTCCGTCAGCTGTGTCGTAACCTTCTCTTTATTGACAGACATTCATGGTAAACTTTTAATAAACACAGAGTTTGGCATAATGCTGTACGTAAAAAGTCGAGCGTCGTCTTTCAGCAAAATGTTTTCGGCAATTATTATGGTCTCGGACGCGGGACGTTGCTGTCAGAACTTGATTTATACGCTGGAGGCTGATGGGTGGGTGTGTACTGGAGCATCCGCCCTCGGATATTGCTGTGTCATATTCTCTTTTGTTTCATACCTCGTCATCCGTTATTGTTGCAGCAAATCTTGTCGTATTTTATATTCTTATATCATGTTATTATCTTTGTCCAATGGTTGATTTCCTTCATCTGTGTACGTAGTGTAGTGAGCCCTCTCTGTTATCACTCAGCTGCTGTCCTGTGCATCATCTTCCCGGTAATGTCTGAAGCCTTCTATGTCTCCAGCATCCGTCTTGTGGATATCTCTTGCTTTCTGTTTACAGTACAATTCTACCTTATTTCCATCTCTCTTGCGTCCTCACCTCGCATCCCTGTTATTACTTTGTATTTCCCGGTAGTTGGAGTGTGTCTAGGTGTCTTGTCTGCTGGTACAAGACTTCCTGATTATCTTCGTATCTTGTAGTTGTCGTGTATTGACAGTATAGCTAGGTAGTGATCCCTTCTCTCATGCAACCAAGACCAACTAACCCATGGCAGGAAAGTCTTTAAGAACACACTACCCATACCACGGCGTCTCTAGTTATATTACCCCGCTACTACTCTCACCCACAACCCACCAACCAGGGTCACTGTCTCACCACACACCCACAACCCATCACCCAGGGTCACTGTCCTACCACACACCCACAACCCATAACCCAGGGTCACTGTCTCACCACACACCCACAACCCATCACCCAGGGTCACTGTCCTACCACACACCCACAAACCATCATCCAGGGTCATTGTCTCACCACACACCCACAAACCATCACCCAGGGTCACTGTCCCACCACACACTGGCCAGACAAAGCCTGGTGTTCCTCTGTACACTGAGGCAGGTTGTAGTGGCCACCCGCGGACGTCACCTTCCGTTGTGGTGTTGGGTGGGCCATCCTCTCTCTCTCTCTCTCTCTCTCTCTCTCTCTCTCTCTCTCTCTCTCTCTCTCTCTCTCTCTCTCTCACACACACACACCCGAGGTCACGGACTCTGACACGCCTGTCAATAAAAAAAACAGTAAAGTGAGTTTGGTCAATTAGATATTTGCTGTGATGGTCAGTGAGGCAGTGAAGCTGACAGACCTGTTGCTGCTGATGGTAAATCGTCAGTTTATGTCTGTGATAAATAAGGTGACAGACCTCCATTACAGAACGCCCGGTTGATCCGTATAGAGCTGTCTGGTGGTACTCAGCCATTGAGGAGAGCTTGAGAATAGTAGTATGGTAGCGTAGTGGCTGTCAGTTTCACAGACTCACTCAGCACAGGTTCACTTAGGCCTGGAGTGATGCTCGGTGTCCCGGTAATCAAACAGGACAAAGCTGGAAACAAGTGCTGTGGGTGATACATGAGAGGTGGGCGGTGTCATCCAGGGCGACATTCTCAGGGCTCCGGCAGACTATCACGGCCATGTTATACCAATCCGGATTCCTGTGTGTCTCGTTATCACCAGCGTCGTCTGTGATTGGCGACCGAACATGGTAATCTTTAATATAAACCGGAGAGCTGGGTGTGCGGCCCTAGTCATGTGTCCAGGGCCTGACCTAGCGAACAAAGGACCAGTACACTGGCCATCCCACCACCGTTTCTTCTCGCCCCCACCCCCCACGCCCCCCCCCCTTCCCCAACATTGTAATTTTTGGTTTCGTTTCTTTTAAATTGAATGTTGTCTCTTAATTATAAACATCATTGTCCGCAGGGAATTACAAGGAATTTATGCATTTTACTGAGACATAATTAACACGACTAAGTAATATGACATTTTTTTCTGAATCGTATTTCTTATGAGCGTTTATGAAGCTGTACAGGATGATGATCGTTACGACATGTGGCGATGATATTTACAGGTCATACCGTGTAGCTGGTGACCCTGAACTTAATACTAAGTGGCTACACACAGCCCTCCTCCCTGGTCTGCCCTCCTCCCTGGTCTGCCCTCCTCCCTGGTCTGCCCTCAGGGTAACCTGCCTTTGCTTTCTGAATTATAACAGGAGAAGAAATCCCTTACCTGGCCTCGAAATCACAGAGAATCGTATGCGTTAATGTTCTCCTCCGGTAATTAAGGATAAGAAACACGCCTACAGCAGCTTCGTTAGTGTGAAATTTGACATTATATTCGTTCTTCAATCTTTGTTTCTTAGCTTAATTGAGCCAGTTATATGAATTCTTAAATTACCAGTTGGGAAGAAAATATGACATAGGAACCTTGAGAATCGCAACCGTCACCCTCTGGGATGTCTTAACCCTTCTGAGCCTCCGTCGTCGTCGTTCTTCGGTGGGTGGTGAAGAGTGTTCCTGCTGGGTCCTGACTCTTGAGTAATGGTGAGGATTCAAGCAAGCGAGACTAATAGGGAGGATCTGTGTACCCTGATGAGCCACGATAAGTGCTCCCTCCCTCTGAGGACTCCTGTAACCCTTCAGTGTCATGAGTATTAAAAATTGTGAGTGTGATGAAGCACAGCCAGGAGACTACAGTAGTGAGGTGTGGTGAGTATACTCCTGGTGGAGAATATACTCCTGGTGGTAAGTATACTCCTGGTGATGCGTATACTCTTGGTGATGAATATAAGAATTATTAGGTTAGTTTACCTTGAATTTACCTGTGAGTTGACTGTGATTGTGTTCTACCTACCCCCGTCCCAGCCAGGTCACCAGCTGAAGTCATTGGGCATCTAGGCTGCTGTAGTGTGTAGCGAGGCTTTGTTAATAATGATGAATGTCTTCCTCTACAGTTTACACGATGAATGATAATGCATGGCTGGTGGAAGAGATGGTGGTTGAAGAGGGGGTAGTGGTGATGGGGGAGCTGAGGGGGTGGTGGTGGGAGGGAGTTGGTTGAGGTAATGATCGTGGTTAGGGAGGTGGTGGTGGTGGAAGGATGATTAGGGAGGTGGTGGTGGTGGAAGGGTGATTAGGGAGGTGGTGGTGGTGGTGGTGGTTAAGGTAATGGTGGTGGTAGACGTGGTGGGAGGTTAGGCTGAATTAAAGGGGGGTTGGGGTGGTGAGGACACACGTTATTCTTTATTCCAAAGTAATGAACATAAAGAAACCGTGATAAGGATCGTCATTGAAACACTACAGCTGGTGAATAGTGATGAAGGTTTGTGATAAGACTGTCTGGTCATACAAGAGAGAGAGAGAGAGAGAGAGAGAGAGAGAGAGAGAGAGAGAGACCACTGGTGCTGGAATTTTAGTTAACTTTCAGACAGACAGACAGTAATAACATAACTCCTCTGCCTTGAACAATGTTGTCCTAATATAGAAGCTTCTCAATACAGAATGACTTGAGTTCTCCTTTATAAGATCATCTGGTGCTGTGCACAGTCGTCATCATCTAAGAACGCCATCCGAACTTTACTTAACCTATAATTCTGTGAGAAGGTAATTGAGCTTCGCCATTAGTACATGTTTTCTGATGGGATTGGTTGCTTGTTGACCAGTAAATTCACCGTGAATTCCCTGCACCACATTAAACTCCGCGCCTTCTACTAGCAGAGGCCTCTTGTTCCAGCCAGTCCGTGTCTAGAGTCTTTTGGCTAGACTCTGGACCTGACACACATTTGAGTTTTGACACACGGCACAAAACACGAGAACATAAACACACTGTTTATATCGTGGTAACTACATTACACTATTAAGACATACTGTATTAGCTTCGCGTCTACTGATACCATAAATCCCTCTTGCTGTTGAATGTCGGGGCCAGGTGGTTGTTTTAGTCTATGAGATAATGATGGAGTGGGTCAGTCATCTGTCACATCCCAGGAAATTTGATGCTGATTTCTTAACTCCTCCAATTAATTATCAAGTTGAGTAGAGAAACTGACCAAGCGAGTCAGCTTCTCCCCGTGTCTGGTCATGGTGGTGATACATGGTGGTGGTAGTGGTGGTGATACATGATGGTGTTGGTGGTGGTGATACATGGTGGTGATGTTGGTGGTGGTGGTATTAGAGATACACGAAATGTTGATGGGGGTTCATGGGGGAGGGGTGGTGGTGGAACGTAGTGGTAGTGATGGTGGTAGAGGGTAGTGGTGGTGGTGGAGGAGGGATGGTGTTGGTGATACGGGGCGGGGGGGGGGGGAGGGGTCGACCATTTTCACCTCTCACATAAGACTTGTATATCAACTAATGATGGAACGGATTAGATTATTCTGATAACCTGGTCTAAAGTAGAGGTTAGGGAGGAGGGGGGGTGGTGGAGTGGAGAGAGGGGAGAATGAAGGAAAAGCAAGGGGGAGGAAGACAGGAAGAGATGAACGGCGTGAGAAGAGGAGAAGGAGGAAAGAGTTTGGGGAGAGAGGTGGGGGGAGAGGTTAAAGGAAGGTTATGGAAAGGGGAGATGAAGGGAAGGACAGGGGAAGAGGGAGGGGAGGAAACTAAGAAGAGGAGAAGGAGGATGAAGAAGACGAAGACGATGGCGAGGAGGAGAAGGAGGAGGAGGATTCATGCACACAACATTAGCTCACTTCACATGATCACGGCAGTAAGGCGACTTCATCCCTGTGGAATAATTGTATACTCAAGCAAACATAAGAACATAAGAATGGAGGAAACTGCAGAGGGCCTATTGGACCATACTGGGCAGTCCCATTTACACCCAACCCCTATTGCTCATATATCCATCCAACCTAAGTTTGAAGCTCTCCACTAGTCCACTACTCTATTTCCAAACCAATGTTTACCTATTTCGCGCCTAAATCTAAATTTGTCTAATTTGAAACCATTGTTAAGAGTTCGCTCCTGGTTGGATAGCTTGAGTACCTTTGTAATGTCCCCTTTGTTCAGCCCTGACTTCCATTTATACACCTCTATCATATCGCCCCTCACTCTACATCTCTCGATGGAGTGCAAATTAAGATGCTTTAGCCTGTCTCTGTACTCAAGGTTCCTAATGCCCGGGATTAGTCTTGTCATTCTCCTCAGAATTCTTTCCATGGATTCTATATCTATTCTGTAATACGGTGACCATAATTGAACTGCATAATCCAAGTGAGGTCTCACAAGCACAAGATATAGTTTTAAGATGACCTTGCTAGTCTTGTAACTAACACTTCTTTGTATGAACTTGTTTCGAGCAAATACACAATGTTTACTTGGCTTAAGATTCCTACTTATCATTACTCCTAAAACTTTCTCGCAGTCGGATTTCTCAATAACATCGTTGTTCATCTGGTATCTGGTTTCCCCGTTTACATCTCCTATATTGTCCACATTTGTCCACATTGAATTTCTTCTGCCATTTTTCAGACCATTCGAAAAATTTGTTTAGATCTTCCTGTAGTTTTGCGGGGTCCTCGTCAGATTTAATTACACGCCCTATTTTAGTGTCATCAGCAAATTTGCTTATGTTGCTGTCTATGCCGATATCTATGTCGTTTATGTATATAATAAATAACAATGGTCCGAGTACTGGGCCTTGGGGAACTCCACAAGTGACGTTGCTTTAATGGGATTTAGTGCTGTTTCCTGTCCTGTAACCACGCCCTAATCCATTTTAGAATATCTCCTTTAATGCCATGAGCCTCCACTTTTCTTATTCGTCTTTCGTGGGGGACTCTGTCGAAGGCCTTGCATAAGTCGAGATATACCACATCATAATTGTGCCCCTCGTCCACTGATTCGAAAACAGATGGAAAGAATGTTAATAGATTAGTTAGACATGAACGCCCGCTTGTGAAGCCATGTTGGGAATCATTGATCAACTTGAGCTTCTCCAGGTGATTTCGAATAGAGTTTGAAATGATTGCTTCCAGTAATTTGCCTACAATTGATGTTAGACTGATTGGTCGGTAGTTAGAGGATAGTGATCTATCTATCTTCCGTACATTCCTTTAATGCTCTGGTAAATATCTCATCGGGACCAGGTGACTTATTAGACTTTAGTTTGTCTATTTGCTAACTATCATCGTTACTAGTCACTACTATCTCGCTTAATTTATTTTCTTCACTATCTCTGTATAGAGTTGGTGCCTCGGGTATCATGTTTAAATTTTCGGTGGTGAAAACTGTTGAAAAATATTTATTCAGATTTTTGCTCATTTCTCCGTCGTTATCAGTTAGCTCGCCGGTACCTGACTGTATTGGTCCAACCTTTTCTCGTGTTTTAGTTTGATGTAATTGATAGAATCCCTTGGGGTTTGACTTCGCCTCCCTTGCTATCTTCAGTTCACTATTCCTCTTTGCTTTTCTTATCTTTGTCTAACTCTACCGGCCAATACCTTATAATAATCTCGGAGGTAAACTTCACCATGATATTATTGTAAAGTAATATTCTTTAAATAATTATTTATCCATTTAGGATCATTGTTGTTTGATCTGAGTTTTCTGTATGGTATGTTCTGCCTTTGTGCATTAAGTAACTCATTATTTAAATTGTTGTGGAACTCGGCAACCTCTGATCTCGTTATCAGGTCATCCCCAACCACAACCGTCAGGTCTCCAGGGAAGGTGAGGTCGCCCTCTGTGGGTACATTGTGTGAGGTCACCTCATGTGAGGTCATGTAATTCACCCCCAAGTGTGATGCCCCTACTCTCAGCTGCTTCTTCAAACTATCAAAGTTTGCCTTTCTGAAATCTGGGACTTTAGTGGAATTTTCCTTGAGTCTGCTCTGAAATTCTAACTGGAATCTAATTTCTTTGTGATTGCTGTTAGCAAGTTTATTCCTTACCTCGACATTACTAATGAGGTTTTCGCTGTTTGACAGAACTAAATCGAGTATATTATTACCCCGCATGGGTTCGGTTATATTTTGGCTTTGGAAACAGTCCTGGATTGTTTCAAGAAAATCCTCTGATTCTGAGTTACCCGTAAGGTCAATCCAATCTATTTGGCTAAAATTAAAGTCGCCTACTATACAGACTTTGCTGTGAATGGAAGCCCTGCGCATTTCATCCCAAATATTTGTAAGTCGCTCATTAACTCTATCAGGATTAGGAGGTCTATATGTTACTCCTGTGATAAATTTTTCCATACCGTCGATTAATTCTATCCAAATTGTTTCTGTATTCCGCTCAGTTTTTATTTCTTTATTTATTTCACACTTCAGATTATCCCTGACATAGATTGCTACTCTGCCTCCTTCCTAATCTGTCTTTCGGCATGGAATAATTTGTAACCTGCAATTTGGTATTCGACATGTAACTCACGCGAGTCCAGGTTTATCCATGTTTCGGTGAATGCTATTATATTGATTTTTTTCGGTACATACCAGCGCCCTGATTTCATCCATTTTGTTTCTCATACTTCTACTGTTAGCGTAGTAGACATTTAAGTTAGTCGTGTTCTGAGACCTTTCTTTGTCGCGTTTAGGTTTTAACTCCCTGCCTAATTTAGTTTTGTCATAATTCCTAACACTATTTCCCTGTAACCTTTCACTTTGTTTACCCGCTCCCACTGCAGTCTCTTCCACCCTTGTGCTCACTTGTTCTCCTAGCAGTTTAAAGACTTATGTGGTAGTCCTCGCAGACACCTATCATATCCCTGTACACTACCAGAGATGCTATCATCAGGCGGGAGCGCTGTATTCATGGTTAAACATGAAGCTCCCTGCTTGGACACAAGTACAGTGCTCCCAGCCAATGAGTGTATCTGTGGTAGTGATCCAGGGATATTATAGGTGGTGCTTAAGAACCCCCGGCTTGCAAAAACTACAACCATATGAGGCTCCAACACTGTGATAAAGAAAAAGAAAAGTAGATAGATATGAAAAAGTTCCGTTGTGGTTTTAACACATATAAAGCAGTTCAAGAATACAAGTGTAACTGTACCATCTGGATGTTGTAGTTAACTCAAGAGGTTATCAGTGTCATGATGTTATAGTGAAAATAACAACATGTAAGGGGTGGGAGGTAGTGAAGGGTGAGATTGGTCACCTCACCAGCCACCTGGGTCTCAGCTGACAGTGTCCTCCCTCACCCCACTTGTCTGATATGCCACGTGTGTTTGTAATAATAATAATAATAATAATAAGCTGATTATTAATAAAGGTGCAGCAGGTGGCTGAAAACATACAAACTTACATGTGATTTAGACATAATGATATGCGTTGAATACATTTACAGGGCTGTACAGTACACAAATCAGGAGTTGTTTATTATTTTAACAATAGATGGGATGGTGCTATTCTTATATCTATCAGTGCGGGCTCTTATGGGGTAAATTTTGTTATAGTGGCGAACTGCGCGAGGTGGGCGGGGGACTGCCCGTGGCAGGAGGTGGCGATGATGACAATGGTGCAGTAGGCCACTGCCAAACCTCGCTAGTGCTTGGTGGTGGAGGTCCCTGAGGGATGGCATTTCCAGGGTGGAAAGAGCGTTGCTGTAGCCAGAGTAGTCTGCGCCGAGCATGATTTTGCATGCCCTTTTCTGTACCTTCTCCAGCTGACGTTGTTGGGTAGAGTTGAGAGAAGTCGTGTGTGTGTGTGTGTGTCATATTTATGGTATACATGCTATCTGTCTGGGCGTCAATGTCACTTTTTGGTATATTACTCGTCACTTGGTAGAGGTGTCATGGCTGTAGGCGGCAGGTGCTGGTGGCTGATATAGAGTGTGATGTGGACGGTGGGTGTGGAGGAGAGGGATAGGATGGGCAATGGATGGGATAGTAAGCAGGTTTTGCGTGTGTGGGGGGAGGGGGTGTAGTAATAATAATTATAATAATTACGGTTTAATAAAAAGTTCTGCAGCCCGAAGGCTGAAAATATACATTGGACATAAATGACTTATTACATACATTGGTGGTTTAACAAAAGCTTTCATTAGAGAAAGGTAAAGGAACATACAGATTAATGTTTACAGTGGAGGTCACATAGATCAGGTACGCTGAGGTGTTGAACAGCAGACACGTAGTGTAGTAACTCCCTCACAGATGGTGTTATGAAGGGCCTGACGTGGTGTATTAGTTCCCTCACAGATGGTGTTATGAGGGGCATCACGTGGTGTAGTAATTCCCTCACAGATGGTGTGGTAATTCCCTTGCATGTGTTGTTATGAGGGGCATCACGTGGTGTAGTAATTCCCTCACAGATGGTGCTATGAGGGGCATCACGTGGTGTAGTAATGCCCTCACAGATGGTATTATGAGGAACCTCACATGATTCTGTAGCAACTCATTCACAACGTGGTGTCGTTTCACATCACTGGTGTTGTTGGGTCTCGGGGGCAGTTATCACTGGGTACCTGGGACCTCACTGTGTGAAGGTTAGCTTGGGTAAGACTCAGCTGTTACTGTTGAGTTGTTTTTCACTGACTTAAGCACTGTTCACCACTATTCAACACTGGTTCCATTCTTTTCCTAAATGAAATAGTAACTTCTGGCGAGAACTTGTTGATGTTCTGGTGGGGATGAGAGGCTCAGGGGAGGGAGTCGGTATGGACCAACATAACAGTTGACCTGGCTGCTGCCAGAGCAGCGCCAGGTACGTCTTGACCCTTCTGTGGTCAAGGATGTAAACATAAGAACATAAGAACATCAGAAAATAAGGAGTCTGCAGTAGGCCTGTTGGCCTGTGCATGGCAGCTCCTGTCGAGAGTTACTACCACTCTCTATCATCCATGAATCTATCTAGCCTCCTTTTAAAACTTTCCAGTGTTCCGGCACTTACTACAAAGTTGCTAAGCTTGTTCCACTCGTCCACCACCCTATTTGTGAACCAGTTCCTTCCTATCTCCCTCCTAAACCTAAACTTATCCAATTTAAATCCGTTGCTACGAGTCCTATCCTGCTCGGATATTATAAGTGTGTGTGTGTGTGTGTGTGTGTGTGTGTGTGTGTGTGTGTGTGTGTGTGTGTGTGGACTATGGGTAAGAGATTGAAGACTGGGATGGGCTGTAAGTGGGATGCGTGTGGTGAGAGTTGTTAGTGTGAAAGCGGGATGTGTGATAGGTGGGTTGTGTGAATGTGGGTGGAGGTAGAGTCTCAGGTGGTGTGGCGTGATGTGGAGACACGATCATGTGGAGCAGGAGGTGGGAGGGTGTGTGTGGGTGCTTCTGCTGAACCACGGGATGACGGGTCCCTCGGGCACCATCAGCCTGGTGTCCAGGTGGTCTTACCTTACTTCATTATACCCTCCTGTCTTCCCCGGTGTCCTCTACGGGGGGCTTACCTGCCTCACTCGCTGTTAGTGACTAGGGGTGAGACTAGGGAGTGTTGGAGGGAGGAAGGTAGGTGTCTCTAGTGATCTTTATCTCTTATCTCAGTCTCCCGCGAGTTATAAATCAGTAAAGGGATAGGCTGAAAAAACGGTTCGGGTGAATGTGGCCAAGACACCCCTGTATATCGGCGGTAAATTACAGGTGTGTTGCTCTTCCCGTGGGCCGTGAGGCTGTGACTTGCAGAATGGTCGTGTCCAGGTTTTTGTGCTGGAACATCGTGGTATTTGAGGCTGTTGCACTAGCTGCTGGCTCACACCTCCTCTTCGTTGGTTTACGCTGTAGAAGGCAGTGGTTTAGATTGACAGTGATGATATAATTATTCTGGTAATCCACGAGACCGTTAAGTGCAGTTTGGTTGTTGTGTCACGTGTAGGTGGGGAATTATTGAGTCAAATGTGAGAAAGGAATGATTTTGTAGTGACCAGCTGTCAGCACACATGTCCACACCCTCTGCGTGTTCATCTGTGTACCTGTGTTGACACAAGTCACCTAATGGAACGCTGGTATTTGTTCAGCTCCAAGAGAGTGTACCTGAGGCTGGTGGTGGCTGCAAGCTCCCTAGTAAACGTTGCTAGTTTATGTATCAGGTGTACCTAAGTGTCATTGTTGATCCTCGTTACACTGCTCTTAGCGTTACTGTATGTACTGTACTCGATATAGGTTTATCGATGGAAAAGTCCTTCTCTCTCGATAGTTTGACCTGAATCACTAATTGATGGACCCACCTAATTGTCTCAGACCAGTTTTTCTGAGAGATCGTGATGGAGAGTTTGCCTGGTAAGTTGTTCAGAGTTGGCTGTGTTGCATTATCCAACCTTCAGGTTTGATGAAGTTCAGCTACTGCAGAATACATTCCCTTCAGTCATAGCCCGAGTTGGTGTGGTCTTGTCAGCAAGCATAAGCGGACACTGACAACACGAAGATCTAGTCAACTTATGGACAGCGGGCGGTGGTAAAGACACGGCTACTGCGTTAGCCAACACTGTTTTTCGCTGAGTGTGGATAGATGTTGTTTGCAGCTGACAACACCAGCACAAATGTGGCAGACTCTTGATTGGTGGTGGCTGAGGTGCACCAGGTCTACCTCACCATCAGGGAGGATCATTGTCAAGGCTCCCGTAGCGGTTCGCTCTCTTTTAGACTAAAGAACAGAGTATTTCCTCTGCTGCTCCAGACCCGTGTAACTGACGTCATTAGGTCTAGTGGAGCATGATCTCTAGTTTGTGAAAGAATATAGAATTGACAAGTCGATTAAGATGACCAGAGGCTTAAGAAGTTAAGATAAGTTTCTTATCCCATAAAGCCATACACAACCGCACCATCGTCTGCTGCATCCAGGTATAGTGTATCAGTCCTGCCGTGTGAGGCAGGAGCAAAACATTGAGGCGTTAATGGTCATAAAATTAAACAGGTTTGATTGAGCGCAGCTTGCGTGTTATATTGTGGTGCTTGGGAAGTGGCCTAATCTGGTGCACCCCGAGCATCTGTTGGTCCACATTCACTTAACACATTTGGGAACCACTGACCAAACTTTGTGGTTAAGTAATTAAACAAAAAAATTGGTGGTGGTGGTGGGGGGGACCCAGATCAATGCGTCCTGGAGGAGCAAAGTATGTGACCCATACCAGTTGACTGCCAACAAACACCTTCACATTCATCTCTTAAACGGTATGGGCTGGATAACAGTATTTCAGTAACGTTACCGGGATTTAGGGAGCGTTTTGACGTCTATCGTTTCTTCCTTCATTCCTTACTTGATATTATCTACACTCTAACACCACCTGGCTGTGGAAATTGACACCACCTGGCTGTGGAAATTGACACCACCTGGTTGTGGACATTGACACCACCTGGATGATGACATTAACACCATGATCTACTCTCTAACACCACCTGGCCGAGGACATTGACAGGACATTGACACCACTTGGCTTACAACATCGACACCATCTGACTGGGGACACTAACACCATCTGACTGGGGACACTAATACCACCTGAGAACACTGAAACCACTTGGCTGAGAAAACTAACACCCCTGACTAAGGATATTAACACCACCTGGCTGAGCTCATTGACACCACCTGAGAACACTGACACCATCTGACTGAGGACATCGACACGACCTGACTGAGCTCATTGACACCACCTAACTGAGGAAACTGACACCGCCTGGCTGAGAACATGACACTTGGTAGCTCAGATGGTGATATTGCCAGGCTGCGGGCAAGATCTCTGCCGCGACGGTTAAGGAAATATCTCATTAACAATTACAACTCTGGTTTTTGTTTCTTCCAATTATAACGGTGCTCTCTCTCTCTCTCTCTCTCTCTCTCTCTCTCTCTCTCTCTCTCTCTCTCTCTCTCTCTCTCTCAGTATAGCGGTACCTAGTAACTGGTCGAGTAATAAGGAGTAATTGTACCGTACCGTAATTACCTGGCGGTTTTATATTATTTGTTTAAGTTAACCTCTATTATCTTTAATCAGTAAACAGGTGTGTGTGTGTGTGTGTGTGTGTGTGTGTGTGTGTGTGTGTGTTAAATCTCTCTCGTCTTACATTCTAAACCGCCCATCATTCTCTACCTCCTTTAACTTTTCCCTTCTCTCCCTCTGTTCCTCACACACACACACACACACACACACACATGGGACGCATCATTGTCATCATCTGTTTTTCAAGAGACTGTGTAAGTAAGCTGTTGAGGGGCCGTGTAGTGAGCAGGTGTTATGAGATAGTGGTGGCGTGTTGTGGGTAAGTGTGGGGCGAGCTGTTCCCTCTCTCTTACGCTAATTACTAATTAACTTCATCACGGCTCATCAGGAGGTTTGACCTGTCTCCACCACGCCACGATATATCTCTTTCTCTCTCTCTCTCCCCATCCATCTATCTATCTATCTATCTATCTATCTTTCAATCTATCTATCTATCTATCTCAGTTACAGTATTGTAGATAGTTATAATAGTAGCACTGTAGGTCAGAAGTGAAGCAGTGGGCTGAAGGAGATTATGAAGCAGAATGACTTAGGAAAAGGCACTCTAAGGTAGTGAGCCATCTGAAATATTAATGAGTCGTTATGATAAGATAAATGAATCGTTATGATAAGATGAATGAATCGCTCTGATATAATTAATGAATCGGTCAGCCAGTCTTGATACACCATCTGTCTGTGATCCGTAACGTTAGGTAAGTCTTCTTAATACCTCACACCTTTTGACTCTTAAGTGATGGATTGATTCTAGACTCAAGCGTTGAAGTGGATAAAGTGGTCCTGTCTGTGTTGAGTTATTACAGTACAGTACAGTGAGAGAGAAGCTTTACCATGCAGGAGATTTGGTCTCCCCACCCCACCCCACCCCACTCCGCCCCACCCCACCCCGCTCCACCCCTCCCACCCCAAACTAGGGACACGCCCACCTCCTCCTTTTTGGGAACCATACCCTCTTAACCCTCCGGCCAGAAGAGAGGATTATGTTACCAATCTCTCTTGTGTTGTGAAGGAGTCGTCGGTGTGTGTGTGTTTGGTCTGGTGGATGATAACGCTTTTATTATGGAAGGAGTAGAATACTGTGGAGGTCTTGAGTTACGACAGCTTATTAATTTGCATGAGATAATTGGATTGAGTTTTGTATGTGTGTGTGTGTGTGTGTACAGGAAACTGGTGCAACCATTACCTGGAAAGCGAAATACCTCCTCTTCTTTTTTCTCTGAAGTGGGTGTGTACCTGTTGTGAGGCTTCTTGGGAGCTGAGATGCCCGGGGGTAGGTGGCGGAGGTGCAGGGACGAGGATGTTGTTGACTGTGTAGGATGTGTTTGTGTGTAAGATGTGTGTGTGTGTGTGTGTGTTTGTGTGTGGGTGGTTGAGGATACACACAATAAGTTGAGGATTAGATAGACTGGAGAGGTTGCTGATCCACGGGGCCTCTCTCTCTCTCTCTTGTTGAGGAGAGTGGTGAAAGGACGTTTTTCCTGTCACTCCTACACACACTTATATATTTACATACACACACCGTTCATGCACACAAGAGAATAATCAGGCACACGTCCCTGCATGAGCACGCCAACACACAGTAGAGAGATATATCTTGATCATGTTTCCCCTAGCATGGAGGTGGCAGGTGTTAACACCACAGTGGCCGCTCTCCAAGGTGACCTTCCGATCATAATATATTACTGTTCGTGGTCATCTGTAGAGACATTGATTAGTCTCGCTCTCCCACGACCTCCTTGGTTTATGGCCATACTGCTGCAACTAGGTCGTTTCTTGTTGAACCAACGCTCATAACACACATGCTTACTTATATAAGCTTCTGGCACACATGACAGTAAAAACAATGAGGCAGACTTACCTGAAAAATCTTAATGTTATTTGTGTGGTATACTGGATGATTAATATGCACGGTCACTACCATTCACTGTCATGGTAAGAGTTGCACAAGACCAGATGCACGACTCTCCACCAGTTGGCCGGTGTACAAGCAGTGGGTGGTGATGTTGGGGGAAGGATAGATCAAGTTGACCACATTCTCCACCAGGCGCCCAAGCTCTCCCCCTCTCAGGAAACCACATTACCAGGGTCAGCCGTGGCTAATTCAAGGACCTTGTTACGCTCCATTACCATAGGTTGTCGCAGTTGGAGTCTCGGTAGGACAGCTGGTGGTGGTGGTGCCCTCACTGGGAAACGAGGCTCTCATAAACAGGTGTCTGTGGGAGGAGTCTTACCTCCTCTATCTGTGACTCAACACCACGTCGCCGCCTTATGGGTCCTCCCGACGTAATTACTATAATCGTCGTGCTGTAACTGGAAGGTCGTGTACAGTGTCCCTTACCTATCACTCCTGGGAAGTAGCTGCAGATGTGGCAGAGGGCGGCGCCTGCCCTCTTATTATCCTCACTATATATTGGCCTCCAAACGACCGTGTTCACACGAGGTGGCTGCAAGCATGACCAACATTAGGCAGTATCTGACCTCATATGGAGTTTGAGGCATTGTTGACCATCATCTAGCTAGTGAATGTTGATGTGGTGTAACGCAACAAGGGACGTTGTCTGTCCTGCTAATACTTAATCTTTAGTAAGTGTGTGTGTGTGTGTGTGTGTGTGTGTGTGTTTGTTTGTTTGTCTTATAAATGGACGTTTGCAATGAATTTACCAAAGATGTGTTGTAGGAGAGTTGCTGGTGGTGGTAATGGAGGTGGTAGTGGTGGTGACAGTGGCAGTGATGGAGGAGATGGTAGTGATGGTGATGGTAATAGTGGTGATGGTAGTGGTGGGCCGCGCACCGTGACAACCCACCGCGGGCAAGTGGGCTGGCTGGTCGGTGTTTGGAAGATGACACTGGCGCACCTGCATTACAATTACTTTCAATACAATATTTATTTGGTTTGGGACACCACGATGTGAGCAAAGTCAATTATCAGTGATGACATTATTATTTGAACTGTCATGGGAGCTACGCTTGGAGATATATACTCAAACAGAAAAGTAAATATAGATGGATTCCTGTGGTCACGCTCTCATATCCCTTGTTGCCTCCGGTGAAACTCTACCGCGAGGACTGTTCATGAAAAACTTCTTCTCCATTATTAGTTTTGCTTGTGAGTCATATTGTTGAATTCAAGGAAAGGTTTTTCACAGTAGTAAGGTATTCTAGACAGTTAGAGTGTGTTTATACATATACAGTATTTAGACGGTCCTTGTCGGGTAAGGTGTTCTAGTTATTATTAGTTTGAACAGTCAAGAGCCAGGAACAGCAGCCAGCCTGGGAACAACTCTCACGGACAGGACTCTACTTCACCCCTGTGGTTTAGGAAAAAAATTATCAATATGCGACTCGTCGTTTTGAATCATTTCATTCGCTTCTGTAAATTACTTTCACTCAGGTTATATTACACGGAAGAACATATAATCTGGCTCTCCTCGAACTTCGAATATAAAGATTTTTTTTTACTAACCCTTACTGAAAATTTTAGTTCTTAACCACTTCACTACTGGAATCCCACTTTAAATATTTTCTTTGGTTAACACCAGACTATTTTACTCAGCAGAGAGATAATCACGTACACAAGTGGTTAGTAGACTGTCTCCCCTAACAAGCTAAAGTGCCATTAGGTGTGAAGGATGCACCATTGACCTTCAGTCAGTGTAAACTTGTCGTTCAGTTGTTGTTTACTTTTGGAGATGACCGTCCAGACCATCCAGGTCTTTGTACTGATGAAAAGTGACCTTCGTCGTTGTCTTCCGTGAGTGCTCTCATCGTCTCACCTGGTCTGACAGACAAGTCCTCATATCTTTCTGAGAGATAGACAACTTGTAGTGGCGGATCAGAGGGCCAACCTGCGGGCGTGGACTGATAAATGACCAGAATACACAAGCAGGGGTGAAGGTCAGGTAAGACTCCCGGGAATCTCTTACCCTTGAAGGCTGTTATTGTCGTCTTCCTGCCCTCAGCCTTGTGAAGGTCCTCCGGGTCCCACTGTGTCACCCGGGTAGTCGCTGTCCTCCTCCCTCACTGTTGTTAATGCAGTGAAGGCGCCTGTGTCCTTGAGGGATTTTCCGGCTCATGTGTTCGTCGTCTCCCTCTTCCAGACAGCACCACTCACTCTGTCTCACTTCACATAACGTAAATTTTACGTCGTAAAAGATGGATTTATTTAAGTAATCCTTTTTATTTTCATCCTGCCAACAACTGCGGGACAGGTATTGTTTGGGGCCCTGTGTGTGTGTGTGTGTGTGTGTGTGTGTGTGTGTGTGTGTGTCCAAAATTAAAGCGGTCTTCAGCGCTGAAAAGAGCTGAACCGAAACACTGATGTGGATGTCCTGACTACCCAGCAGGTCCCTCAGCATCCAGATTTGACCCGCCTCAGCTATCCCCCATCCCTGGATGAGGTAGCTACTGCCATCAAACAGATGAAAAATAACAAAGCCCCCAAGGCCTGATGGAATCCCAGCCAAGGTGTATAAAGCAGGAGGACCTCTGCTTACCAGCCGTCTCCATACTCTCTCCTGGAGAATATATGGGAAAAGAAGGAAATCCCCCAAGCTCTTAAAGATGCCTCCATTTTCAATATTTGTAAGAACAAGGGCGACCGGTCAGACTGTGGCAGCTACCGCGGGGTCTCACTGCTGTCCGTAGCTGGCAAGATTATTGCCCGTGTCCTCCTAAACAGAATTCTTCCTGAGGCGGAAAACTTCCTCCCAGACTCACAATGTGGCTTTAAACCATCACGTGGCACCATTGACATGATCTTTGCTGCCCGTCAGATACAGGAAAAGTGCAGAGAACAGCGTCGTGACCTGTACATGGCTTTCATCGACCTAACCAAGGCCTTCCACTCGGTCAACAGAGAAGCCCTCTGGTGGACCCTCAGCCGTTTTGGCTGCCCCAAAAATTTTATAGCCATTGTGAGGCAACTCCACGATGGCATGAACAGCAGTGTCCTGCACAATGGCACCCAGTTTGAGTTCTGCCCCATCCAATCGGGGGTTAAACAAGAGTGTGTACTGTCACCAATTCTCTTTTCCATTTTCTTGGCTGCCTTCCTTACTCGTGCCAGTGCCAATTTAGCCGGCGGGGTGGACATGGAGTACCGGATGAAGGGTCTTTTCAGCACAAGTCGACTCCAGGCAAGGATAAAGGTGTTGGCAGTTTCCATGACTGAACTTCAGAATGCAGACGACCTCACTCTAGTTGTTCACACTGAACGCGACCTACAGGAGATCCTGAACGGTACTACCCTCTCTAATGTTACCCACTTTCGGTATCTCGGCTCTCACCTGTCCACCACCACGGACATCGACGAAGAGATTCAGCATCGGATCAGATGTGCATCTCAAGCCTTTGGCAGACTCCGAAACCGTGTCTTCAGCTGTAGGGAGCTGAAATTATCTACAAAGTTACATGTAATATCGAGCAGTGGTCCTCCTCACCCTGCTATATGACAGCGAGACATGGGTCACATACAGAAGGCACCTCAAGGCACTTGTAAACTTTCACCAACGTAGTCTATGTTCCATCCTTCGTGTTCGCTGGAAAGACAAAAGAACAAATGCCAGTATTCTTGCTGACACCAACTGTAGGAGCATCGAGGCTACCATTAGCCAAGAACAACTACGCTAGACTGGCCATGTTACCCGCATGGACGACAGTAGACTGCCAAAGCAGCTACTTTACAGTCACCTAACGAATAGTAAACATAACGCTGGTGGGCAACTGAAAAGGTATCAGGATAATCTTAAAACAAGCCTGAAAAAGTGCCAAATCGACCTCCTCATCTGGGAGACGATTAATCCACACCGTAACGCTTGGAGGAGCACCACGCGAGAAGGTGTCAATACTTTCGAGTTAGCCCGACTGCAAACTGAGACAGACAAGCGGCAACGCCGGAAAGACGCTGCCGCCGCCCCTCCCGCACTCGATGTAGCCCTCCACATGTGCAGCATCTGTGAACAACTCTGCCGGTCCCGTATCGGCCTCTTTATTCACCTCCAAACACACCAATGAAGATGACATCCCTAATAACTCATCATTTTATCATAGCTGGATGATCGTCATACTTGATTCCGAGTGACAGCAAAGTAATAGTAGTGTGTGTGTGTGTGTGTGTGTGTGTGTGTGTGTGTGTGTGTCCCAATATAACTCGAGAACAGGTTGATGGAGTCTGTAGGAGTAGAGTGACCAGTATGAAACTAAGGTCCACGGGTGATGCGAATTGCGCAAAAATTAACGAAGTGTTACTATGGTAACGGTTCGTGTAATAACAACAGTTTGTTGGACATTAAAGAAAACGATGACATGAAACAGTCTCTTGCGATGCCTATAATAATTTAATGTAAGTGTTTTACAAATTCGATATTTACCCTGCCATGGTAACAGTTCCCTCAGATTATGTTCAATTCAAGTATAATGTACTCCTCACTTTATGTGACTTAGTGATGTTGTAGAGAGATACAACACGTAATTTATGCTTAGTTATATAGTATAAGGGACACAGACTCTCTTTATTATTATTATTATTTTTATTATTAATATTATTATTATTATTATTATTTGTTTTCGACGTACTGTACACCTCATTATATATTTGCAGCTTAAGCTCCAACATCTTTCGACAGGAGGAATGTGCTTCGTCAACTGCACAAATACTTAGCGTAATTTTTATACCAGTACCTGCTATTGACTTGTTCAGCCTGACATGAATGGCTAATATGAGAGGTAGACTGAAGGCTTTTTCTGTTTCAGGTACAGCGCGGAGTGCAGTGTGTTGCTGGTGATGTGAGTAGTGGTGTAGTGTGTTGCTGGTGATACGAGTAGTGGTGACGGTGGTGCTCTCTCTCTCTCTCTCTCTCTCTCTCTCTCTCTCTCTCTCTCTCTCTCTCTCTCTCTCTCTCTCTCTCTCACACACACAGCATCTCAATGTTTTGTTTTGTTTCACTGTGTCTATTACGTTGATATGTGTGTGTGTGTGTGTATGTATGTGTGTGTGTGTGTGTGTGTGTGTGAGAGAGAGAGAGAGAGAGAGAGAGAGAGAGAGAGAGAGAGAGAGAGAGAGAGAGAGAGAGAGATAATCACACCTTACTGTTGTTACTCGTACCATTGTTATCACCAATTAGTTATTTCTTTTGTATTTATATCTTGATAATGAATGATTTTTTTTTCAGTACGAACAGTTTGTTTTACTTTTAACTATTGTTGTTTGTTTGTGTTTGTGTATAAAGATATATGTATAAATTTGTTTCCAAAGATACGAACGTGCGCTTGTGTTTGTATTTACTTACATATGTGTTCATGTGTTCGCCTAAGTGTGTAAGTGTACATGACCGTTTATATGTACCTGTATGTGTATGTGTCTTTACATGTGTGTGTGTGTGTGTGTGTGGTCAGCGAAGCGTGACTGTAGGAGGTGGTCAGGGTGGAGGGAGAAGAGTGGTATTGGATTCTGGTACCCCTCCCCCATCCCCCCTCTTGTTACCCACAAGGTCGTTCTTAACCCCCCCTCCCTGTTGCCCGCTCACAAGGTCGTCCTCCCTCCCTCCTAATCCTTTCCTCCCCTTCCTCCTCCCCCCCCTCCCTCAATCTCCAATTTCCCTCTCCCTCTCATCCTTCGCCCCTGCTGTCCGGATGATCACGAGAGCGAGGTGATGATGAGGGGGGGGGGGGAGTAGCAGGAGGAGGGGTCAGAGGTAGAATATCTTTAATCATTCTCTTTATCTCATTTTCTCTCGGTCTTTATCTCATTTTCTCTTATTGTCTCATTTTATCTCATTATCTCTGTCTTTATCTCATTATCTCTGTCTTTATCTCATTATATTTTTCTCTCATTATCTCTCAGTAGCTGTGTGAGTGTATCGCAGTGGTCTGGCGTTATGATATTGCAGCGGGTATGACTTATGGTGTGTGTGTGTGTGTGTGTGTGTGTGTGTGTGTGTGTGGTAGCCTACGATGTGTACTATCCTTTCTACACACTCAAGATGTCGTGTACATAGCAAGAGTCACCACAGCTACAGTACTATAGGATAATGTGTCCGTAACGCTAAACCAACGCCACTGCAGGTACGGGATGGGTAGGGTAGGTAGCGTCCGTCTGTCGTAAAAGCTGTAGGTAAGTAGTATCCCTCATTCGTTGGTTGATTGTTGGCGCTGGCGTTTTTGAGTTTTGGTCGTTGTTCATGTGTTTAGCGAGGTATAACAGGCACCATGTAAGGTTCGATCCGGTGTACTCGAGTTATTATCAAGACTGCTTCACCACAACGCCTTTCGCCGCCTCTCCACATGACGGACGTAGGCGAAGGTGTACCTGGTGTGGCGTATGAGAGTATCTAGACGGGTTTTTGCCAGTTTCCCCCCCTCCCTCCTCCCTCCTCCCATCACCTTCCTGCACCCGCTCCCCCTCCCTTCCCCCACTCCCCCCTCTTTCTCTCACATCTTCCCCTCCCTTTCCCCACCTATCCCTCCCCCTCCCTTCACCCACCTTTACTTACCTGGGTACGATCTGGGAACATCGCTTATATTTTCGACGCATGGAAATTTCTCTCTTGTTGAAGGAGCAGAGATCCCTTATCGGAGCGGCAGGTTGTGGTGTAAGTGGTGGTGAATGATGCATGTGAGTGGTGGTGATGGTGAATGATGAGTGTATGTGTGTAGTGTTGGTGTATAATGTGTGTGTGTGTGTGTGGTGGTGAATGATGATTGTATGTGGTGATGATGGTGGCAGTGAATGATGATTGTATGTGGTGATGATGGTGGTGGTGAATGATGATTGTATGTGGTGATGATGGTGGTGGTGAATGATGATTGTATGTGGTGATGATGGTGGTAGTGAATGATGATTGTATGTGGTGATGATGGTGGTAGTGAATGATGATTGTATGTGGTGATGATGGTGGTGGTGAATGATGCATGTGACTAGTGGTGGTTGCAATGATGATGGCGTTTGTGTGTAGTAGTAGTAGTAGTAGTAGTAGTAGTAGTAGTAAGTTGTGAGTGATGCGTGTGAGTTGTGTTGTGAGTGATGCCTTCAATAATGTGTATGAGGGAAAAAGATTATGATGTTAACATCTAAGTGATACTGACGGTTAAAGTGACAGTGGAAAGTTATAGTGAGAGTCAGTGATTATAGTAATATTAAATAATAACAATAAAGCTCATTATGTTTGTAAAAAGTTATAGTGAAAAATAGAGGTTATGGTAGGAGTTACCATAAAGTGTTGGTCTATTAGTGAAGGTAATATTGCGGTGTATGCAAATTAGGCCTTTTATCAGATAACAACCGGGTGTTAATGGATCGGCATCATCAAATGAAAATGATGACATATTTACCCTTTGTATTTATCGTGTTGTTGTTACCGTGTTCAAGCAAGTGACTCAACACTGGCCAGTGGGAGTGTTGCTTTGTGGTGGAGGCGATGGTACAGTATACATGCTGTTGGGGTGGAGGCGATGGTACAGTATACATGCTGTTGGGGTGGAGGCGATTGTACAGTATACATGCTGTTGGGGTGGAGGCGATGGTACAGTATACATGCTGTTGGGGTGGAGGCGATGGTACAGTATACATGCTGTTGTGGTGGAGGCGATGGTACAGTATACATGCTGTTGGGGTGGAGGCGATGGTACAGTATACATGCTGTTGGGGTGGAGGCGATGGTACAGTATACATGCTGTTGGGGTGGAGGCGATGGTACAGTATACATGCTGTTGGGGTGGAGGCGGTGGTACAGTATACATGCTGTTGGGGTGGAGGCGATGGTACAGTATACATGCTGTTGTGGTGGAGGCGATGGTACAGTATACATGCTGTTGGGGTGGAGGCGATGGTACAGTATACATGCTGTTGGGGTGGAGGCGATGGTACAGTATACATGCTGTTGTGGTGGAGGCGATGGTACAGTATACATGCTGTTGGGGTGGAGGCGGTGGTACAGTATGCATGCTGTTGGGGTGGAGGCGATGGTATAGTATACAAGCTGTTGGGGTGGAGGCGATGGTACAGTATACATGCTGTTGGGGTGGAGGCGATGGTACAGTATACATGCTGTTGGGGTGGAGGCGGTGGTACAGTATACATGCTGTTGGGGTGGAGGCGATGGTACAGTATACATGCTGTTGGGGTGGAGGCGGTGGTACAGTATACATGCTGTTGGGGTGGAGGCGATGGTACAGTATACATGCTGTTGTGGTGGAGGCGATGGTACAGTATACATGCTGTTGGGGTGGAGGCGGTGGTACAGTATACATGCTGTTGGGGTGGAGGCGATGGTACAGTATACATGCTGTTGGGGTGGAGGCGGTGGTACAGTATACATGCTGTTGGGGTGGAGGCGATGGTACAGTATACATGCTGTTGGGGTGGAGGCGGTGGTACAGTATACATGCTGTTGGGGTGGAGGCGATGGTACAGTATACATGCTGTTGTGGTGGAGGCGATGGTACAGTATACATGCTGTTGGGGTGGAGGCGGTGGTACAGTATACATGCTGTTGGGGTGGAGGCGGTGGTACAGTATACATGCTGTTGGGGTGGAGGCGATGGTACAGTATACATGCTGTTGGGGTGGAGGCGGTGGTACAGTATACATGCTGTTGGGGTGGAGGCGATGGTACAGTATACATGCTGTTGGGGTGGAGGCGATGGTACAGTATACATGCTGTTGGGGTGGAGGCGATGGTACAGTATACATGCTGTTGTGGTGGAGGCGATGGTACAGTATACATGCTGTTGGGGTGGAGGCGATGGTACAGTATACATGCTGTTGGGGTGGAGGCGATGGTACAGTATACATGCTGTTGGGGTGGAGGCGATGGTACAGTATACATGCTGTTGGGGTGGAGGCGATGGCACAGTATACATGCTGTTGGGGTGGAGGCGATGGTACAGTATACATGCTGTTGGGGTGGAGGCGATGGTACAGTATGCATGCTGTTGGGGTGGAGGCGATGGTACAGTATACATGCTGTTGGGGTGGAGGCGATGGTATAGTATACATGCTGTTGGGGTGGAGGCGATGGTACAGTATACATGCTGTTGTGGTGGAGGCGATGGTACAGTATACATGCTGTTGGGGTGGAGGCGATGGTACAGTATGCATGCTGTTGGGGTGGAGGCGATGGTATAGTATACATGCTGTTGGGGTGGAGGCGATGGTATAGTATACATGCTGTTGGGGTGGAGGCGATGGTACAGTATACATGCTGTTGGGGTGGAGGCGATGGTACAGTATACATGCTGTTGGGGTGGAGGCGATGGTATAGTATACATGCTGTTGGGGTGGAGGCGATGGTATAGTATACATGCTGTTGGGGTGGAGGCGATGGTATAGTATACATGCTGTTGGGGTGGAGGCGATGGTATAGTATACATGCTGTTGGGGTGGAGGCGATGGTACAGTATACATGCTGTTGGGGTGGAGGCGATGGTACAGTATACATGCTGTTGGGGTGGAGGCGATGGTACAGTATACATGCTGTTGGGGTGGAGGCGATGGTACAGTATACATGCTGTTGGGGTGGAGGCGATGGTATAGTATACATGCTGTTGGGGTGGAGGCGATGGTATAGTATACATGCTGTTGGGGTGGAGGCGATGGTACAGTATACATGCTGTTGGGGTGGAGGCGATGGTACAGTATACATGCTGTTGGGGTGGAGGCGATGGTACAGTATACATGCTGTTGGGGTGGAGGCGATGGTACAGTATACATGCTGTTGGGGTGGAGGCGATGGTACAGTATACATGCTGTTGGGGTGGAGGCGATGGTACAGTATACATGCTGTTGGGGTGGAGGCGATGGTACAGTATACATGCTGTTGGGGTGGAGGCGATGGTACAGTATACATGCTGTTGGGGTGGAGGCGATGGTACAGTATACATGCTGTTGGGGTGGAGGCGATGGTACAGTATACATGCTGTTGGGGTGGAGGCGATGGTATAGTATACATGCTGTTGGGGTGGAGGCGATGGTACAGTATACATGCTGTTGGGGTGGAGGCGATGGTACAGTATACATGCTGTTGGGGTGGAGGCGATGGTACAGCACACGCCGGGTAATTTCTGGCTCACTTACAGAATACTCTCACAGTCTTCATGTTTTGTTGGTTTAGTTAATATGAGAGAGAGAGAGAGAGAGAGAGAGAGAGAGAGAGAGAGAGAGAGAGAGAGATGACGTGTTGCCGGAGCTCCTGGCTGTGTTTGGTGCTGCTTCTCCTGGGGCAGTGATGCTGGCAGACTGGTGGTGATTCTACGGAGCTGAAGAGGCTATAATGGTGAGGTGGTCAGAGGCTAGAGGGAGTGTTAGTGTGTGGGGGTTGGAGGGGTGATGGTAGTGGATGGGAGCTGGAGGGGCGGTGGTAGTGGATGGGGGCTGGAGGGGTGGTGGTAGTGGATGGGGGCTGGAGGGGTGGTGGTACTGGATGGGGGCTGGAGGGGTGGTGGTACTGGATGGGGGCTGATGAGGTGATAAATATGTTATAACCGGCTTGATCTGTGTCCTTGATGAAGTCTTTATATTCATTTGTTTTTGTGTTTTCTTTCGAGTCCACACAAGGTGTTGGTGAGGTGCCATGTTTGTGCGTCTCCTCGCTCCTCCTGGTGAGTTCCCTCTGTTATTATATTCATGTGGGTCATAGTTTCCTGAGGTTTATCGCTCACTTCTGCTGTAAGAGTTTGGTGTTAAAAACCGGTTTTTCTCTGCGTATAAACATGATTAGCTTAATATAATTGGGTAATGTTGATGTCTGACAATATACAGGACAAGATGTCAGTATGTGCGAATAATTTACGTTTATAAATGAGTCTTTCATTTATGATGAATCTCTTGTGCAAGTGTTGGGAGCCAAGGTGTTTATGCCACCAGACAGTATGAAACAAGGATCAAGGTCGTGGGCTTAGATATACCAGCAGTAGAGGTAATGGTTTTGTGGGTGAACAATATTCACTGAAGGTTTTTGAAAACACTTATGTGAAAATAATAGACCTGCTTTTATATATGAAATAAAAGTGATGTAGCGGGGGCGTCATGGTGATGACATGATAGACATAACAGTTTAGCCTCAATTTTAAACATAATCCAAACCAGAAGAAAGACGGACAGAAGGACGACGCCTCGCCAGAACGGCGGACAACAGACTCCCAAAATAGCAATACTTGCAAGACCTGAAGTAAGAGGACCAATAGGGCGGCTTGGAAAAAGGTGGTAGGATAACATCAAGGAGGAGGTCCTCTTGTCCGGCATGAATGATGTCGAGTGGCTGGAGCATGTAATGAATAGAGAGGCGTGGAGGGACTTAAGAGAGCTGGCGGGGTTGTTAAGCCGGGGAGCCACCACAAGCAGTTTATTTATATATATATATATATATATATATATATATATATATATATATATATATATATATATATATATATATATATTATAAGGTGGCCGTGATGATGATATGGTAACACGCTTGTCTCACTGTTGTGTCTCGTGTTTAATCCCTGATCCGGGTCACATTTGAGAATGGTGTTATCCAGAGTAGCTTGTCACATCCCGCAGCCTTGACGAGCATGCGTGAAGACTACACCGGGACGGGGCCACACTATCATATCCCAGCTTCTTGTGCCCTCCCCTCCTCCCCCCTCCTTGTGTTGTTGTAATTACTGCTTCTTATGTTCCCTCAGGATCCGGGACTCACCGCGGGAGTCCTCGAGTTTCATTCCAACATGTATAGGAACCTTTGTAAAAACGTGTATGACGACCTTTGGGGACATGTATAGCAACCCCTGAAGGATAAGAGACAGGGATCTCTCTCTCTCTCTCTCTCTCTCTCTCTCTCTCTCTCTCTCTCTCTCTGTATTCCCCAAGTGTCTATCTATCTCTTCAAAAGTGTGAACCAACTTCGCTTTATTCCAGTGAGGCAGTACGAGCGTAGTCATATTAACGCCACATATTTACGTCTCATGTCACTCGCGGCATGTGTGTGTGTGTGTGTGTGTGTGTGTTAATAAGTTACGAGTTGATGTAACCACTGTCTGACCTATTACTGGCACCTACTTGTCTGGCTGCATTAGTGTATTGTACATTATACTCTTATGTAAGGGTGTGGTCACACTGGCGTACCTTTTGCCTGAAACAAGTGATCGACAAGAAGAAACGAAGCAAAGGGTTCAGATTCTTTTAAATGTTGGCAAAATGTATGCGAATGTGGCCACACACACACACACACACACACAGATAGATAGATAGATAGATAGATAGATAGATAGATGAATAAACACTAACGTTGAATTGGCGATTACATCAAACGCCTCAGAGTACATGTCTCCATGCTCTGGGCGAAGGAGCTAATTTAGACACAATACATTAGAGTGCAGTGCAGTGGTGTTGGTGGTCACACATTGAACACCTTTCCCTTAAATATCAACACAGAGCCCATGTAAGTATAAGTACAACAGTCAGACAGCTCATGTAAGTATAAGTACAACAGTCAGACAGCTCATGTAAGTATAAGTACAACAGTCAGACAGCTCATGTAAGTGTAAGTACAACAGTCAGACAGCTCATGTAAGTATAAGTACAACAGTCAGACAGCTCATGTAAGTGTAAGTACAACACTTACTCAGAACCCAGGAGAACAACTTATGACCATATCTACGTGTTGGGTTGTGTCTGGGTCAACAGTCACACGTCGCCTCAATGATCAACAAAAACCTCTGTGTTAAACATCTTGTGATTCTGTCCTGAAGCGGAGGGTGAAATATATTAAGATGGATGGCCTTCAGTGTGAGCATTTGCTGTGAGCTATAGGGTTTCTCATATTGCGATTGTATGAAGTATGTTGGTTATATTATCTCTCTCTCTCTCTCTCTCTCTCTCTCACACACACACACAATAAAACATTCCCCTTTCTCATAATGTTAACAAAAGCCTTACTGGACTAACTGCAGGTGTGTCTGTATGTTAGGACCAGCGGACAGGGAATAAAGGTTATTCATCACTTCGCTTCAACAATAGATTGTATTCAGTAGAATTTGGAAGGAGTAATAAAAGCAATACCTCATTACACCAGAGAAAGCTGAAAATTTGTGGCCAGTGTCCGTGAAGGATGATTTTTTTTTTCTTCTCAGTAGTAAATTATGAGGCAGGAGGAGGATGGTGGCCATTGTGGTGACTGCTGCCCCCGGCGTTACTGCCAGCCTCCGCCACACTCATAATCAGACAGTGAGACTTAGCTAAATTTGGTCGATTTTGTATCCCGGATAATCTCTCTCTCTCTCTCTCTCTCTCTCTCTCTCTCTCTCTCTCTCTCTCTCTCTCACACACTCTACGACGCACCATTAGGGTTTACTGTTTAAGAATTTATACCGTTATTAGATGGTTCATTACCTTGTTTATATAGTGAAGTTTTAAGATCACGTGAAGATTAGATCCCCAGCTTATTTCACCTTACGATTTACTAACTACCCTAATGCTAAAACCTAATCTAACCTAACCTAACCTAACCTAACCTAACCTAACCTAACATAACCGAAGCGTACCATACCCAACCGCCCTGGTGAAATAACTGGGGTTCCTAATCTTCATACGCATCGATATTTTTATTACCAATTATAGAGTAATGTTTTTATTTTATTTTAATTTCGTAAGATTGATGTTTTTTGTCACTTGAGTACAGTTATGTAGTTTATAGTTATTGATATATATATATATATATATATATATATATATATATATATATATATATATATATATATATATATATATATATATATAATTCTTTCAGTGTCATGTCGTTTATTTTCAGGCAATTGTTCATTTATTTATTGGTGAAAGTAAGAGTTGATTGGTGTTTACTGTGGGAGTATTGTTGTTGTTTACTGTGGGAGTATTGTTGTTGTTTACTGTGGGAGTATTGTTGTTGTTTACTGTGGGAGCATTGTTGTTGTTTACTGTGGGAGTATTGTTGATGTTTACTGTGGGAGCATTGTTGTTGTTTACTGTGGGAGTATTGTTGATGTTTACTGTGGGAGTATTGTTGTTGTTTACTGTGGGAGTATTGTTGTTGTTTACTGTGGGAGTATTGTTGATGTTTACTGTGGGAGTATTGTTGATGTTTGCTGTGGGAGTATTGTTGTTGTTTACTGTGGGAGTATTGTTGATGTCTACTGTGGGAGTATTGTTGATGTTTACTGTGGGAGTATTGTTGATGTTTACTGTGGGAGCATTGTTGTTGTTTACTGTGGGAGCATTGTTGTTGTTTACTGTGGGAGTATTGTTGATGTTTACTGTGGGAGTATTGTTGTTTATTGTGGGAGTATTATTGTTGTTTACTGTGGGAGTATTGTTGATGTTTACTGTGGGAGTATTGTTGTTTACTGTGGGAGTATTGTTGTTGTTTACTGTGGGAGTATTGTTGTTGTTTACTGTGGGAATATTGCTGTTGTTTACTGTGGGAGTATTGTTGATGTTTACTGTGGGAGTATTGTTGATGTTTACTGTGGGAGTATTGTTGATGTTTACTGTGGGAGTATTGTTGTTGTTTACTGTGGGAGTATTGTTGATGTTTACTGTGGGAGTATTGTTGTTTACTGTGGGAGTATTGTTGTTGTTTACTGTGGGAGTATTGTTAATGTTTACTGTGGGAGTATTGTTGTTTACTGTGGGAGTATTGTTGATGTTTACTGTGGGAGTATTGTTGTTTAATGTGGGAGTATTGTTGTTGTTTACTGTGGGAGTATTGTTGTTTACTGTGGGAGTATTGTTGTTGTTTACTGTGGGAGTATTGTTGTTGTTTACTGTGGGAGTATTGTTGATGTTTACTGTGGGAGTATTGTTGATGTTTACTGTGGGAGTATTGTTGTTGTTTACTGTGGGAGTATTGTTGTTTACTGTGGGGGTATTGTTGTTGTATATTGTGGGAGTATTGCTGTTGTTTACTGTGGGAGTATTGCTGTTGTTTACTGTGGGAGTATTATTGTTGTTTATTGTGGGAGTATTGCTGTTGTTTACTGTGGGAGTATTGTTGTTGTTTAGTGTGGGAGTATTGCTGATGTTTACTGTGGGAGTATTGTTGTTGTTTACTGCGGGAGTATTGTTGTTGTTGTTTACTGTGGGAGTATTGTTGTTGTTTAGTGTGGGAGTATTGCTGTTGTTTACTGCGGGAGTATTATTGTTGTTTACTGTGGGAGTTTTGTTGTTTACTGTGGGAGTAGTGTTGTTGTTTACTGTGGGAGTAGTGTTGTTGTTTACTGTGGGAGTATTGCTGTCGTTTACTGTGGGATTATTGTTGTTGTTTACTGTGGGAGTATTGTTGTTGTTGTTTACTGTGGGAGTATTGTTGTTGTTTAGTGTGGGAGTATTGCTGATGTTTACTGTGGGAGTATTGTTGTTGTTGTTTATTGTGGGAGTATTGTTGTTGTTTACTGTGGGAGTAGTGTTGTTGTTTACTGTGGGAGTATTGCTGTTGTTTACTGTGGGAGTATTACTGTTTATTGTGGGAGTATTGTTGTTTACTTTGGGAGTATTGCTGTTGTTTACTGTGGGAGTATTGTTGGTGTTTACTGTGGGGGTATTGTTGTTTACTGTGGGAGTATTGTTGTTGTTGTTTACTGTGGGAGTATTGTTATTGGTGTTTACTGTGGGAGTATTGTTGTTTACTGTGGGAATATTGTTGTTTACTGTGGGAGTATTGTTGTTGTTGTTTACTGTGGGAGTATTGTTATTGGTGTTTACTGTGGGAGTATTGTTGTTGTTTACTGTGGGAGTATTGTTGTTGTTGTTTACTGTGGGAGTTTTGTTGTTTACTATGGGAATATTGTTGTTTACTTTGGGAGTATTGTTGTTGTTGTTTACTGTGGGAGTATTGTTATTGGTGTTTACTGTGGGAGTATTATTTTTGTTTATTGTGGGAGTATTGTTTACTGTGGAGGTATTGTTGTTGTTTATTGTGGGAGTATTGTTATTGGTGTTTACTGTGGGAGTATTGTTGTTTACTGTGGGAATATTGTTGTTTACTGTGGGAGTATTGTTGTTGTTTACTTTGGGAGTATTGTTGTTGTTTACTGTTGGAGTATTGTTATTGGTGTTTACTGTGGGAGTATTGTTGTTTACTGTGGGACTATTGTTGTTTACTGTGGGAGTGTTGTTGTTGTTTACTGTGGGAGTACTATTTTTGTTTATTGTGGAAGTTTTGTTGTTTACTGTGGGAGTGTTGTTGTTGTTTACTGTGGGAGTATTGTTGTTTACTGTGGGAATATTGTTGTTTACTTTGGGAGTATTGTTGTTGTTTACTTTGGGAGTATTGTTGTTGTTTACTGTTGGAGTATTGTTATTGGTGTTTACTGTGGGACTATTGTTGTTTACTGTGGGAGTGTTGTTGTTGTTTACTGTGGGAGTATTGTTGTTTACTGTGGGAATATTGTTGTTTACTTTGGGAGTATTGTTGTTGATTACTGTGGGAGTATTGTTATTGGTGTTTACTGTGTGAGTATTGTTGTTTACTGTGGGAATATTGTTGTTTACTTTGGGAGTATTGTTGTTGTTTACTGTGAGAGTATTGTTATTGGTGTTTACTCTGGGAGTATTGTTGTTTACTGTGGGAATATTGTTGTTTACTTTGGGAGTATTGTTGTTGTTTACTGTGGGAGTATTGTTGTGCTGGTATTTCACGACTCTTCCCCAGTAGTCCACGCTTTTATTGGCGGGGGGGGGGGGGGGGGCTTGTGATATTTATTTTTGCTACACTAACATTACTTCGTGTCTTACATATACTCTGTTATCTTGGATCTTTCCGCCAAAGTGATTACCCGATGATGAGGTGTTTGTACAGTGAGGCAGCGTGATGTTGAGGTCGCTGCCGAGGGGTGATGATGATGATGGTGGCAGTTTAACGCATGGTGTCACATGACTGGTGTTGGTGTTGTTGGTGATGCTGTTGGTGGTGTTGTAACGCATGGAACACCATAATGGTGAACGTTGTGGTAATGGTGTAACGCATGGAGCATCATGATGGTAAAGGTGTGGTGGTGGTGGTGGTGGCAGGAGAGGCCATGTACCCCCAGATCACCTGCCCACACCTGCTGGAGGTGCTGCTGCTCTTCACCTGTCCCGGGAAAGTTACAAATAAGGTGATACCTGGATCGTCCCCCACAGGCAGCTTGTGCAGTGACTGTCTGAGGGTGAGGTGTTGCAGCGTGTCATTACTCAACAAAGGCCACTATAAGAAGCTACACAAGTTAGGGAGGATCATTTAATGCTTATCTATTACCTTGGTAAACGTAATTTATCGTTATTACCTCAGTGTGTCCATTATTTTACTTTTTAATATTAATATCTATCGCTGGTGGTCAACTGAAGAGTAATCATCGTCTTTCTTGTGTACCGTACTTAGCAATTATATTTCATGGTGTGTGGGACAAAACTGTACATTTACTGCTGCCAGCTGAATGAAGTTCACTTTCAAGTTGCTTACAAAGTTTGTTTTTGATAAACTCTGAGGAAGTTTCGACCCAAAACGTCTCGTACTCGGGAGTTAATTTAGAGTGGAAGTTAAAGGTCAATTTTCACAGTATAAGTCTATAATAGGTGGTCCTCTCTTAGACCATGGTCCTCTCGTCTGTGTTTCAGGTACGTTGTTAAAGTTTGTCTTCAGGAGCTGACAAAAGGTCAGCTGTGTAATCGAAAAGCCCTTCTCAGTGGTCCGGCGAGGCCCTGACACTCACTGCCACAATATTTAGGCCAGTTAGGAGAAGGACTGGTCAACCATCTGTAAGAAAAGTGTCCCAAGGAGCGACATAGCAGTAGGTCACCAAGATCTGTACTTGGTGACGGTAATGTATGACAGAGAGTCTCTACATGGAAGATCACCTCATAGATTTTTGGTGTTGATGAAACAGTGACTATAATACAGACTTGCATCTGTCTGTCACGTCTGTCCGTCTGTACGTCTGTTCACCCAAGTTTATTGACAGAATTAAGGAAAATGTGTCCAGGTGAGGGCAAGGAAACTTTGTAGGCTTCTGATTTATGTGTTGTATGTATGTTACCAACCCACCAAGAGTGTTCCTTCCTGTTTACATGTCTCTGGTAAGGTAGGAAGCCTCGTCCTTGTACGCCGTTGTGTTAATCAGGTCTGGGGCCCCGCCCACTGTTTTTTGTGTTACATCAATCACAAATAACAGTATTTTATGGAGGTATTGTGTGGGTTATTCAGTCTCTGGTGTGTGTGTGTGTGTGTGTGTGTGTGTGTGTGTGTGTGTGTGTGTGTGTGTGTCACCTTGGCGTCAGACGAGAGGAAGTAACAGTTATTGCTGTTTGTTGACCTATATCACTCAAAATCAACATAGCGAATATTCTAGCGTCCGTGTTTTCCTCCGTTGTCCGTTCGTCTGCGGCGTTCACATTAATTTTACTGTAAAATAAAAGAACGGACTCAACAAGCTAGCCGCTGGCATTTTTCTTAAGTCTGTGTGGTCTTAGGGCAGACTCCACTGTCTGTAGACTCACATTGACCTCTCACTCGTCATCTGCATCAGCGGATTTGATACACTGACGGCGTCGACTTCATCTTTATTACCATACTCGCTCATGATATACGGTGTGAGGCTTCATGCAAAACTAAGCGTCACGCCGGGGGTAATAACTAGTCAGAGGAGGTAACGTATCATCTCTCTCACTGAGAGATACCACACACAATTACCTCTCTTAAGCCACAAATTTAAATCAGGAGCATTACATAGATAAGCATCGAAGAGTGATAAGGACAACATTCCCGGGGCGGAGGGACGGGAGGGCGGCTCTGTTGCGCGAGTGGCTCTTGGTGCCAAGGGCCGCTCGGCTACTCTAATTATCTATTGGCCTTCCGAGTGATCACGAGAGCCATTAGTAAAGGATAGGTGATTCATCTACCTGAGTGGTGGTGTGTCTCACCCCCCCCCCCCCCTCCCGACCCTACTGGGTCTTAAAGTAGGTTCTTGGAAACTTGTTTTTATTTAATTTTTTTATGAATCTAAGGTTTTTACTATGAGCCAGGTAGGACCTTGTTGTGGTCAGAGAGAGAGAGAGAGAGAGAGAGAGAGAGAGAGAGAGAGAGAGAGAGATTTTTTACATTCTGTCAGTGAATTCTTCTGTGAATCACTAGCTCTGTCAATCTGTTTGTCAATCATATAACTGTCTGTGTATGGTCTGTGTGTTAGTATATCTGTCTGTGTATGGTCAGTGTGTTAGTATATCTGTCTGTGTTTGGTCTGTGTGTTAGTATATCTGTCTGTGTATGGTCAGTGTGTTAGTATATCTGTCTGTGTATGGTCAGTGTGTTAGTATATCTGTCTGTGTTTGGTCTGTGTGTTAGTATATCTGTCTGTGCATGGTCTGTGTGTGAGTATAACTGTCTGTGTGTGAGTATAACTGTCTGTGTATGGTCTGTGTGTGAGTATAACTGTCTGTGTATGGTCTGTGTGTGAGTATAACTGTCTGTGTGTGAGTATAACTGTCTGTGTATGGTCTGTGTGTGAGTATAACTGTCTGTGTATGGTCTGTGTGTGAGTATAACTGTCTGTGTGTGAGTATAACTGTCTGTGTATGGTCTGTGTGTGAGTATAACTGTCTGTGTGTGAGTATAACTGTCTGTGTATGGTCTGTGTGTGAGTATATCTGCCTGTATGGTCTGTGTGTGAGTATTTCTGTCTATATGGTCTGTGTGTGAGTATATCTGCCTGTATGGTCTGTGTGTGAGTATATCTGTCTATATGGTCTGTGTGTGAGTATATCTGTCTATATGGTCTGTGTGTTAGTATATCTGTCTATATGGTCTGTGTGTGAGTATATCTGTCTGTGTATGGTCTGTGTGGTATGTCTCTGTGTATGATCTGTGTGAGTATATCTGTCTTTGTCTGATCTCTTTGAGTATATCTGTCTGTATGGTCTGTATGTGAGTATACCTGTCCGTGTATGGTCTACGTTTGAGTATATCTGTGTATGGTCTATGTGTATGTCTGTCTTTGTGAGTATATCTGTCTGTTTGTCTATCGACCTTCAGGTATCATTTCTGAATCTGTAATGGCTGATGAGCGCCCGGCATCCTTCCCACGCCAAGCTCCCCTCCTAAGGACAGCGGGCCTCCCACATCCATCGTCTAAGGGTTAATCCTAGAAGGAATGTTGCCCGGCCGGTGGATACGAAGCACGACTTTGCTCTCATTTGCTTAATCCTACACCTGAGATACAAGTTAGAGGGGTCGAGGGGAGGGTTTAGGCTGGTATGGTTAAAGTGTTGTGTGTGTGTGTGTCAATCTTAGTACAGTACTTCTTGAGCCTGGCGACTGACTAACGCGGGGTGTTTAATGAAGCCAACTTCCTAAAGGTGTTCAGAGCAGGAAAAGCCGTTAGAACTTCGAAGAAAGGGAAGTATTCGAAAACCAGAATGTTTGGTTTGCGAGATCAAGTGTGAGACTCGGACTAAGGTATAGGAACAAGTCGAAATATACGAATATTCAAGTTTTTGTGGAATGCTATTAAAAAACACTATATATTTGGAGATGGTCGCTAGTAACAGAGTAAAGCTTTTGTAGCTGCCTTTATGATAGTCTGAGGTTTCACGATCTCTCAATGAGCTGTTAGTGAGTCAGTCACATCTTCTCTAGAGGGGCTATAAAGATTACAACAGCCAAAACCGGATTTTTCAGCGTCCGCGAGTTTTCCTATTCCTCCCTCGCTCCTGGCGGCCACCGTCAGCCAGTGCCTGAGTGGTCTGGACGGGAATACATAGAAAGGAATTAAGAGTATTAGATTATATCATTACTGTATGATGGGCATTATCTACTTTATAAATTGTTTGTTAAAAGTTGATTGAACTGAATTACTGACTGTAAACTACCAAAAGATTGATTTAGTCATAATTTGCCAACGAAAGAACAAAGATACTGCAGGTATGTTATTAACAGTTCATAAAAGAATCTCTTAACAGACTCATAAAACTCATAGTTTTAAACTAAGTTATGACAGAGGCTTCAATGTTTGAGACACCCAGCCTCAGCGGACAGTGTATGTGGTACAGTACCTGGCTAAGTTTTGTAGCGAGGAAACACAGTGGGTGGGAGCGAAGCCTTGTGGTAAGTTACAATATAATAACATACCTGGAGTTCTTCAGGCATAATACACTGTGCCTTTTTTCTTTCAATGGTAACCCTTCCTGACACCTTTCCAAGTGTACTGAACCCTTCACTACTAGACGCCACTTTTAATGTTTTATTTGGTTAACACCAGGCGATTTAAATTCAGCATAGAGACCCCTTCTACTCAAGGGGTTAAAAATCTTATTCCCTTGCATTTTCTGCCTTCATTCACATCACGTTTGCCTTCACACACACACACACACACACAAACACAGTGTAGCTGACATCTCTTTAGGGTACTGTAATCTGACCCTTCGATACTGATCTGCACATGACCAGTCTGTGTTAGGGGCCGGGAGAAGGTGAAGAGTTCTGAGGAGCAGGGAGGATGAGGATGAGGGAGAGGGTGTGAGGACGGTGAACTGAGCAGGGAAAGAGTGTGAGGAGGGAGAGGATATGAGGACTAGGGGAGGGTGAAAGCGGCAAGGAGAAGGTATGAGGTGGAAATTGGGGAGAAGAGAGGAGGGAGGTGCTGGTGAAAGGGAGTGTTTGTATTCAGACAATAGTTTACAAGAGACGCAGCAGATAGACTATCACCATCACCACCACTATCATCGCCATTGCCGCCGCTGCTGTTGCTGCCGCTCGATCTACCAACTGATAAACTGAACATGTGCTGCCCCGCTACTGACACCTCTGGAGGGGGGGGGAGGACATAAACACCTGTGTCTCTGGATCTCTGGGGGCTATAGAAAACTACTCCCATATCCCAGGTGCTCAGGGGACGAGAAAAGTCAGCGAGTATTATGTCTTATCTCTTGGTTTTCACATGAGTGTAGGGGACCACTTGTTTGAGTTCACTGCCTGATAATGTGCTCAAGAGGGTCTGCCACCAAGTACTATCTTTAGTTATGTGGAGAGAGGTTTTGTGTGTGTGTGTGTGTGTGTGTGTGGCTGTGTGTGTGTGTGGTGGAAGGTTGTGTGTGTGTGTGTGTGTGTGTGGGTGTGGGTGTGGGTATGGTTGGAGGTTGCGTGTGAGTGTGGTGGGAGGCTGTGTGTGTGTGTGGTGGAAGGTTGTGTGTGGGTGTTGTGTGTGGGTGTGGTGGGTTGGTTTTGTGTGGTTGGGTGTGCGGGAGTTTGTGTTTGGGTGTGGTGGGAGGTTGTGTGTGGGTGTGGTGGGTGGTTGTTTGTGGTTGGAGGCTGTGTGTGGGTGTTGTGTGTGGGTGTGGTGGGAGGTTGTGTGTGGGTGTGGTGGGAGGTTGTGTGTGGGTGTTGTGTGTGGGTGTGGTGGGGGGTTGTGTGTGGGTGTGGTGGAAGGTTGAGTGTGGATGTGGAGGGAGATTGTGTGTGGGTATGGTGGGAGGTTGTGTGTGGGTGTGGTGGGAGGTTGTGTGTGGGTGTGGTGGGAGGTTGGGTGTGGCGTGTGGTGGGAGGTTGTGTGTGGGTGTGGTGGGAGTTTTTGTGTGGGTGTTTTGTGTGGATGTGGTGGAAGATTGTGTGTGGTGGTGGGAGGTTATGTGTGGGTGTGGTGGGAGGTTGTGTGTGGGTGTGGTGGGAAGTTGTGTGTGGTGGGAGGTTGTGTGTGGGTGTGGTGGGAGATTGTGTGTGGGTGTGGTGGGAGTTTGTGTGTGGGTGTGGTGGGAAGTTGTGTGTGGTGGGAGGTTGTGTGTGGGTGTGGTGGGAGGTTGTGTGTGGGTGTGGTGGGAGGTTGTGTGTGGGTGTGGTGGGAGGTTGTGTGTGGTGGTGGGAGGTTGTGTGGTGGGAGGTTGTGTGTGAATGTGGGAGGTTGTGTGTGGGTGTGTTGGGAGGTTGTGTGTGGGTGTGGTGGGAGGTTGTGTGTGGATGTGGTGGGAGGTTGTGTGTGGGGAGACAGATAATTGGTGGTCACAACTTTCCTGGACGAGTGTTATGGTGGCTAGTGGTTCCTGACAAAAAATGAAAACGAAGGATGTAAGTAAAGAATAAATGAGGGAGTGACAATGTAAATATGCAATAAATGAAGAACAAGTATGTAAAAAACCTCAAGTAAAGGGATGAGATCACCAGACAGGGGCAGCTCACTGGACAGGAACTGCCCCTCCTCCCCCTCCCCATGTCGTCCGAGCGTTCCTAAACTCCACAAAACTTTACACAAAATTATATCTTGCATATCCTTTCACCTGTGTGCCGTAATTCTGCCTCACTGTCGATTATTTCTGGCTCACACTGGCATTTTCCCATGCACGAGAGCGTTATGAAAGTGTGTCGTGAGGGGGGAGAGCAGGGAGTCTGAAGCATCGACCCCGTGATGCTGGTGGTGGTGGTCTGCTGTCACGAGCCTCACTATGGATTCTCAAAGTCTCTTGCGTTAATTTCATTTTATCGTCGCTGATGATGAGAGAACGCGGCCACTAACGATAGAATCTCAAGTGAAATTACGATTTTCTTAGGGTATGACCGCATGAGGTCCGTGCCGGAACTCAAGATGAGTTCTGGCATTTTGCCACTTCTGGAAGAAGTACATCGTAACAACCTTTAAGGGCTTAGGCCGTGGGCTCCTTGTCTAAAATAATAATAATAATAATAATGGAATATGTTTTAATCTCTTCTAAATATAGATTAAAAAAAAATATGTTACTGGTCACTGATATTCCTTCCCAAAAATGGCCTCTAATTTTGCATAACATATCATAATGATCACATCCCTAGTCACCTGTTCCTCTGAACTGGAGGTATGACAACGGATCTGTGGCGGCCAAAATAAAGACGAAGTTAACAGTATGGGACTCTACCTTAGTCCCTGTCCCGGCTGTGTGAGGATCCGGGTTCTCCCTCTTTTTTTTTTTTTTTTCAATAACTTGGAGCTAAATTATAGCGTTAATATTAATCCTATGAATATAATAAACGTTTATGTATAAAACTATTCCATGTATAATTTAAAACTATAACTTATCTCTTTAATTCATTCATTTATTTTATACTTAAGACAACTCGGTGCAAACATTAGACACAAATCCATATAACTTCATCTGCATAGTAATGTGAATATTTTTGGATAAGAACACTCAGGGTATAACTAAAATGTGATTACTATACCATTCACTTTCTAACTAATTTATAACTAGTTGAAAGGATAATTAGCGTAGAGAATATATAAAAACATGTTAGGTGTCACGTACCGGTGACCACATGAGCCCTACCTTACCGGTGACTAATTGCCCAGGTGCGTGTCGTCGTGCTGCAAATCTGGAGAGAAAGTCTTCATTATTTTCCTATCTGTTTTAGTAGTGTGTGTGTGTGTGTGTGACGTACCACAAGAGAAAGAATATTAGAGGAGGAGGGGGGAGGGGGGATTATGGTTTCTGCTTCCTCCTCTTCTGCCTCAGTTTGCCTCGCCTTGGTCACAGAGACACCGGAAGGCGACCATTTGCTCAGTTGCCGTCGATAAATACTGATATTATAACATCAAGTACCGTGGCCTCCTCTTGTCTCCTCTCCTGCGTTAGACGACCACTCGGGCGATAGTGCTGGTTGTGGTTATGGTGGGTATGATGATGGTAGCGGTGACGACGGTAGTGGTGGTGATAGTTATGGTAGGTATGATGGTGGTCATTGTGATGATGATGGTGATAGTTGTGATGATGATGGTGATAGTTGTGATAAGTATGGTGATGATGGTGGTGATAGATGTGGTGGGTATGATGGTGGTGGTGGTCGTGGTGATGATCACGTTGGTGGTGATAGTTGTGGTAGGCAGGCATGGTAGTGGTGGTTGTTTTCCTCCGAGGTTAATGACCCCAGCGTCAGTCGTCCTCCCCCAGGTGACCCATTATGAAAGCAGTAAAACAGGTGTGACATAATTTACGTTTGTTTGCTAAATTTCGAGACAACTGTGTGCTTCAGGTTCTATGGTCGACAGAGGTCCCCCTGACTGTGTGTGTGTCTTGAACGGGCGGTATCACTGTTATCACTGCTTGGAACGACTTCTTGAGTGTAGAAGGTGGTACTAGTGTGGTGGGAACCTATGCGTGACAAGCAATACACTTCCTCTTCAAATTCCCACGAGATACTTACAGTGCTAAGTATCATCTTTAACTTCCTGTACCGCACTGCGAGTGTTCCCTTTACGTCGATATTATCAACAGCGGGAGTTACACGAGTATCTCATGGATATAGTCTTAGTTCTTCAGGTTTTGTTCAAAATCCATTATTGAATATTAAATTTTTTTTTATTTCTTCGGTACGTTTCTAAGCCTCTAAAGGATCGCCCTACCTGCGTTATCGCACTACTGTACAGGTGATATCTTACCCACACTGTACCACACCGGGAGACTTAGTGCCATATGTCTAGTCTCAAGGGTACAGGCCTTGGAATCGTACATAAAAAAAAATCTGGTAGTGGTGTTGTGAGGACACATGTAACAGACACGGCATCGAGAACACTGTGGGGTTGACGTGTTCTTATGCTGAGTTATGAGAGAAAAAAGAACAGATATTTGAGGTTCACCACACTCAGGTATTCCGACGGTTAACTTAAATTCCTTTACAATCTTTTCACAAGTACAGATGATTTCATTCTCTTTTTATTTCTTTTCTTTTCTGTTTTTCGTGTTCTTATCATCATTCTTCCTCAACTCCGTGATGTCATGGAGCCTGGAGCTCACCGTGTAGGAAAAAAATATTTTGTGTAAAGTGGGAACTAGAATATTCGGATTCACAAGACTTGGCGTAAGTAAAGTGTATGTTGAACCACGATGTTATCACTACAGTTTACGATCGGTGTCCTAAAGTAAGTGCCAGTTACGGCGTGACTGGTCAGAAAAATACACCAAGTGGTGGACAGAATAGAAATGTATTGAAGATTATGCGATAATATTACTCTTGGAAATGACAGCCATCGCTCACATGTACTTATGATAATGTATGTTGTATAGAAGCAAATATCCTGTCTCGTGTTGATGTGGCTGGCTGGAGGCACTTATGTGCCATACATACATTCATACATACATACAACTTTTATGTATTATAAAAATGAACGTCGCTTGTGTGTGTGTGTGTGTGTGTAGTCTCCTTTGGGCCAGTGATCTGATCTTACTGGTATTTGGCATGAAAAGTCTCAAGAACCATGGGGGAGTAGAGGTCCCCGACACCTGGCCCACGGTCACTGTCACGCCCTTGGACCTGCGCCACATTTTGCACTGGTCGGGTGAACTGCTTGTTTAGCGTTGTGAACGATAGTTAAAGTTGTTATAAGATTGTTTTATTATTATTATTATTATTATTATTATTATTATTATTATTTATTATTATTATTATTATTTTTATCATCATCATCATCATCATCATTATTATTATTATTATTATTATTATTATTATTATTATTAATATTGTTTGAGCTTTTTAGTGTTTTTTGTCATCCCGGTGGTTTGGGGAGGGGGGCTTTAGGTAGTATTAGTGCATGTTAGGCTAGGTTAGGTTGGGTTGGGAAAGGGTAGTTTAGGTTGGGTTGGGATAGGGTAGGTTGGGTTAGATTAGTTGATCTTAGGTTAGGTTAGGTTAGATGGCCATGATGGTCTCAGTGGGTTTCGTCAGTATAAAAGAAAGAATAAAGTTGGGATATACAGATGATATTTTCTCTCGTTTAAAGTTTAAATATTTCCACTGTAATAAATCAGTGGTGGAGGCGAGCGTCGTTTAATTTCATGTTAAGGAGAGTAACGTCATGACTGGTTGGATTACCTGAAGAACATCCACCTGAGCTTAATTCACCTAAAGTTTATCCACCCAAACACTACTTAGGGGGTTGAGGTTAGGTTAAGTTAAGTTACGTTAGTGGTAGATTAGGTTTGGTTAGGTTAATGTTAGGTTACGTTATGGTAGACTAGGCTTGGTTAGGTTCGCGTTCGGAAGGTTAATCTTTAAGGTGAAATAAGCTCGCGTGGAAATTCTTCAGGTGATCCGACAGATTAAACTTAATGTTAAACACTAAAGACATTTCAATGAGACATTTTGTATCATTATATCGTGGACAAGATAATTGTTTGTGGCCACGTGTAGCGATGGACGTTACTAACAGTCCGTCACATCCAAGTTTTGTGACGGTAAACATGAGCTGTGACGCATGACTTACCTGAGTGGGTGTCGTCTCGTTTATAACATATTATAGTCATTGTGCAGTAGACTGGTGGAAATTTTAATCTTTTATAAATAGTATTTTATTATTATTATTATTTAAAGTTTAACTAATGTATATTGTTTGAAGAATTATTTCTGGTGCTGCCAACGTTGGAAATTAATACTAAAATGACTTCAAGAATATAATTTACTTCAAACTAATTCATTTGCAGTTATTGTACATACACCCGCCAGATTTTTCCAAGAGGATTAAAATGATGAAAAGTATGAAGGAAATATAGTCCTGCCCTGACTGACTATTCACTGAAAGCATTTTTTCCAGATGTTCCTTACCTTTGTTTTGTTGGGAACTCGGTGCACTGTATAGAAGCAGCAGCTCTTATCGATGGCTGAGGGAATATTTGTATTTGGTGATGTACAGTAATACTCCTGTCAGGTAGAAAGATGTATTCCGCCCGTGTTATGAAGCCTGACACTGACCGCCCGATGATAATGAGCCCATAGATTTCTGAGACATCAAAATCGGTTCAATAGTTATCGAAAAATAAAGAAGTAAATTAAAAATCTTTAGACGTGACTGTCTGTAAACTTAATAATCGTATTTGCATACACGACGATGCTGTTCAGTGTTTGGTTTACTCTTATGATTTTAAAATAATTTTTTAAACATGTTTGACTTGTTTTTGTCTCTGTGAAAGGAAAGGCAAATTAAGAGTTTGTTTATGAGGGGAAAAGAGTGAGTTTTAAGTGAGAGTAATGAGATACTCCGTCATGTTTGACCTCCAGTGTCGCTCCCAGCCAGTGATGAGATGATGGCCGGAGCTGCCTTAGATGCCACGACTACTGCCGCAGTTTATTCAGGACACAGTGAGGAAGATGCCGTGCAACCCTCATTATAAGAGATTTGGAGCTGGCGAAAGGCTGTAGTAGGAGTGTTAAGTTATGTAGGGTGTTCACCCAAGGCTGGAACTTAGAAGAAAAAAAACTTTTGTTAAAATGGATGATTGTCATATACTAGAGTCTTATATTATTTATACATAAGTTGATTTTCTTGTGTAAAACAGAACGACTGATCCTCATGATGAACTACTGTACAAGGTAACTACACAGTGGTTAATTGAATCTTATAAACGTCGTCACAGGTAATGTGTTGCCAGGAGTACTTTGTGCCAGTCGGTGGACCTCCGACTTTTTTTCATCGTCTTTTTTTTTTTTTTTTTTTTGCATCAGTGCAGATTTGGTGTAAAAACTTGGGTTGGGGATCTGACCTGACCGTCATGAACATACGAATTTGGGGAGACAAAAATTAAGTCATTACTTTTATGATAAACCAATCCAGAATTGACCAAATAACCCAAGTAATCGTCCCATTAAACAATGTTTTAACTATAAGACAGTAACAGTGCCTGTAAGACATTAAATATTAAAAGTCAGGAGAAAGAAATTGTTTACTGTAGTCGCTGCCATGAGCCGTCTGTACAGTACACCCCGGAGGCCAGGTGCGGGTAAATTCTGGGCCTGGGGCTGAAGTATTCCTCTCCTTATAAATTATGAAAATCACTCCACCTACACGACCTTGGTAAACAAAGTCAGAGGATTGAACGTATTCTCTTTTGTATTTCACGTCTTTATGGGTAAATATTTGCTCTTCTAATGTTACTTTAATTGTCAAACTTCCCTCATATTGTAGGGGGTCAGAAGCCCAGCCTAAATTCCACCGTTTCACACGTGTTCTCTGTCAGCTGTTCTCATACCTGACATTGAACTCAATATTCAAATTAAGATTGTGTAATATTGCGAGTCATTCTCAACTCCAGAAATAAATGATCCGTAAACTGAATTCTGACAGCCATCTGGTGACGGTGAAGGTTCATGATGGTTGGTGTCATTTGATGGTTTGGCTGGATGTTCTTGTGCAGTTGGGAGAGTATCATTCGTATAACATAATTCAATCAGTAATTACCTCAGATAAAATATGTTTGCCAGATCAGTGACCTTAGATCTTCTTGTTCGCCACAAATACTGATGACTTTAGATGAAAAAATAATTGCCTCTCCCCGTTGAACAAAAACTCAGACATAAATACTTACTAGTAACCTTAAGAACAAGTTTCACAGAGTTATGTTGGGTTCAAAAAGCAAATAACTTGCCGTCATGCACTGAGGCGAACGAGAACACAAGCCATGAATCTGGTGGTGGGACGAAACGTAACCTGCTCCGGAATCTGAAATATCCGTTCGTTAATTATTTCCTCTAACTGGGGATAACAAGAGTCTTGGAGTTATGATACAATCTCGGTACAATGTCTTCCCAATTTTGGCCGTGGCCTGAGTGTTGTGACAGGAGTGAGCCTGGTCGATGTAATCTCACATCTCCAATTTGGGGAAAAGTTTCAGGTATTACGAACCTTTGAGGATCCGGGACTTGGCATGTAGTTCGTCTCTCACCGTGGTGGTGGTGGTCATAAATATAAGCTTTCCCGCTGTTCCTCGAGGCTGCTCTAACAATGACTTGTTAGCAACTTTAAACAGGCATTTTTCGTGTGTACTGAGGCTAGTTAGTGTCCATTCACGCCAGACTCTGTACGAAAGTTAATATCTCAGTCATAGAATTTCATTTATATGCATATATGATGTAGGTGTTTAAGACAATCTGTTGCGGAGAAACTGACGTGGATTGGTGTTTTGATAGTGGGTAATGACCAATCAGAGACGAGGGTAGAGAGAGAAAGAGGGTGGGCGGCGAGGTAAGTTATGAGGGAGGTTGGTTATGCGCCATTGGTCACCCCGGTAAGTACGGGGTTCAAGTGTTGCCCAACCACACACTAGCCAAGACTAGTGTGTCTTCACTCACAGCCCGGGACGCTCTTCCTCCACCGGTAATTCACAGGTTGGACTCGTGGTGGGAATGCTAAGTCGATATTTCCGCGCGAGAAAGTGAATCATCAATGAGTTTTGAGGGAGTGGTAATGTCTTTATGCTTAGTGAGGCACTGTGGTGGTAGTGGTGGTGGGTGTCGGTGGGTGAGGGGAAGGTGGAGGGGGGTGTGAGGCTGGTGGGTGAGGGAGAGGTGGTGGTGTGGTGGGCGAGAGGCTAGCGGTGGTGGGTAAGGGGTTGGTAGTGGTGGGTGAGGGGTTGGTGGTGGTGATGGAAGAGGGGCTGGGGATGGCGGTTGGTGAGGGGTTGGTGGTGGTGATGGAAGAGGGGTTGGTGGTGGTGGTGGGTGAGGGTTGGTGGTGGTGGTGGGTGAGGGGCTGGTGGTGGTGATGGAAGAGGGGTTGGTGGTGGTGGTGGGTGAGGGGCTGGTGGTGGTGATGGAAGAGGGGTTGGTGGTGGTGGTGGGTGAGGGGTCGGTGGTGGTGGTGGGTGAGGGGCTGGTGGTGGTGATGGAAGAGGGGTTGGTGGTAGTGGTGGTGGTCGGTGAGGGTCTCCAATACGTAGGTAATAAAATATCACTCCACTTGTGTATGCTATTCACTCAGCTGGAACCTGTTATCTCGATGTTATCTTTTGAGGTGATCGCGATAACACAGTCATTATCTTGGACCTTAGTGGAACACGCCCCTCCTTTCCCCCTGCAACCCAAATAGTTGTTACTGGTTGTGTGTAGTTACCAGCCCCTATCTGCACCCTCCTACTTCAAATCTTGTCTCGAGAAATATTCCCCCCAAAAATATCATATATAATAGTTTTTTGTTCTCTTACTCATATTAATTTACATTTTCATGTCTTTTGTAATTTAAATTCATGGTACTTGACTTTCTTTGTGTCTCATCCTCATCTCAGTGTCAGGTCTTCTCCCCTCTCCTTGATATGTGTGATCTTTGTTAAGTGTCGTGGGCATCCCGTTCCTCTACCTCTCACTGCAATATCATCTATTCAATACATGTAATCTCTTTTACTATAATTCATCGCGGTTTTTACTCTTAACAGCTCATTGTGTAAAGAGATCTACAAAATACGAATTCAATCATACGGGAAAGGGTCGCGGAAAGGGGACGTGATTGCTGCCCGTGTCATCATTGGGTATGACTTTGCTTGGGAGATTGGTATCCCCGCATCCCCTGAGCAACGCTCTTGTGCATTATGCAGAAGACCCGACAGCAGCACCCTTATCCACTACCTCCTAAGATGTCCCCACACACAACGCTTCCGTGACGCCTGCTGGACCACCACTCCACGACCCCCTGACGGAGACACGATGATCCTCCCCATACTGGCCAGATATTTTGTAAATAATATTGATTATGTGTTAAAGGAATATCCTTCCTTCCTTAGGCTTTAGTAAGCCCCTTTATAATATTTATACTGTATATACTTGTCACACTTGCCAGATGCTTCTGGTGTCATTGTACAGGAATAAACAATTGAAATTGAAATTGAATTGAATTCAATCTATTTACTTTCAAGACTTTCAATACAAATACATTTATTATGTTCCTTTGGTGTTTGTACTCACTGTAACAGTCAGTATACCAATACATAAACACTACAGCATTACTCTACCGTCCCTACACTTAAAGATCATAATTTCAACACTTAAAACGTTGAGTCTTTCTGTGCTGGCACTAATCTGTAATATCATACTGGCAGTAGTCGTAAACCTTCACCCTAAGATAATTCCAATCCAGGAACTTCAATTTTCATATTAGAGTGTGTTAATGTATGCGCTTGGAAGATTCGTTCATGCGAGTGTCACTATTTTACCTGCTCGGAGTTAACCTTTAGGTGGGTTCAACACACTGCCTCCTTGTGTGTTGAAGACTACAGAGTGTTGTGGCCCCACTGCCTTCAACTCACCGCCAATCTTTGGGACTTTTAATAGGATGTATTATTAATTTTAATGAATGGCTGAAGGGTGCAGGTCGGGTAACATAACACACTGTGCAGGTCGGGTAACGTAACACACTGTGCAGGTCGGGTAACATAACACACTGTGCAGGTCGGGTAACATAACACACTGTGCAGTAGGGTGTGTCAATTTTGTCAACATGTTAAAAATCAAATTTGGTAGTCAAAATATTGTGCCTCTTTATGTCTAAACTTGAGATTAGCAAACAAAAATGAATTGAAATAACCCTCACCTACATCAATTATACCTTAAAGTTTCAAATATCAGTATTTCAACAAATTAATGAGACTTGATTAGAATTATTCACTTGATATTAACTAATCTCATGTAAGCATACGGATTATGGAGTATTTTATGGTTCTATAGCTTGTGTACAATATGCATGTCAGAACATGAACAGGAACAGGCTCTCCGTGTGGGACAGTTTAATTCTTGTTTTGACTTGTACCAAGCGTGAGGATAAGGCGCCCGGCTCACTCTCCTTCTAGATATCATAGACGGTGGTTTGCTCTCATTGCACTTGCACCTACTCTACCAGACGAATTCTACATTTTAATTATTGTAAGTAGGGCATATTGATTGTCGCAGTTACTTATATCATTGTATAAAACATTATGTTCTAAGAAATTATTATGTTATTTCTGTTACAGCATTTTTGATAAACAAATTGATATTTTTTGAAACAACAATTGAATTATGAAACATTGAAATATTTTTCTATTTGTCAGATAGTGTGAAGATGTCAAAATTGAAGACAAGAAGTCAGTTGTCAACCCACTTGAGCCTGCTAGTTGGTAAAGGGAAGGAGCTTCCTGTATCAGAACTTCCAACAGTGAGAGACATGCTAAGATTAGGGTTACTCCTTCGAGAAAAAAATGCAAAGGACAGAAGGAACTATGCAGATGAAGAACTCATAAATGACATGATAGTCCCTCTTCTGCAGCAATGGACAAAAGCTAATGCACTATTCAAACCACCTGTGATTAATCAGTGTCGAACTATTGAGCTAAAACTAACGAAATTATGGCACAAAGCAGTTGAAACATCACTTGGTAAAGGAAACTTGGCCAGGAAAAATGAATTTCTGCACACACTTGATACTCTGTTTGACATTTTGACCTGCAAGTGCTCCATACAATTATGTTCTGAATCCAACTGTTCTCACTCAGGTAAGAGAGAAAATAATTCCCACATTGATTGTGGTTGTCCTCGTGAAAAGAAGATCCCTGTTTTAGAGCTTGAATTCATAAAGGCACAGAGGACAAAGGCAGAAGGCCAAGGAAGTATGCAAATGGGTTCAATAGATTATTCAGAAACAAAGAAGCAGATTGCTAATGCCAAGAAGAGAGAACAAATCCGAGAGAGGGAACAAAAGAAGAAAATGAAGAGTGAAGAAGCCATCCAAAGAGAGGAAGAGCTGTGTCAAGATGTTTATCACTTCTTTGATAGTTCTTCTGATGAACTTCGTGAGGCTGCAGAAATTGCAACTGCCGCTTGGATAGATGCAGGCCTCATCAGCCGAGAGGATGTATCTTTGGTGATAGATCATAATAAAATTAGAAGAGCACAAGAAAAAATAATGAAGGAAATATCTGATCAGCATGAAAAAGATTTAAGCGAGGGAGGGCTCTCCTGTCTTTTGTTTGATGGAAGAATAGATGACACAAAAGTTTTGCTAGAAGTAGAGGGAGTGAACAGAAAGTTTCCAGGTCTCATCAAAGAAGAACACTACTCTGTCTGTTCTGAGCCTGGTGGTCGGTTTTTGTTTCACTTTGCTCCCGAAACTGAAGTAGAAGGGAAGAAACATGCAGAGGTCATTGCTGATCATAATTTATGTTGGGTTCAGGAGAGAGGACTTGGCAGTTCACTGCAGGCTGTTGGTGGAGATTCAACTGCAGTGAACACCGGATGGCAGGGGGGTGTAATGACGCATTTAGAGAAAAAACTAGGAAGAAGACTTGTTTGGATTGTATGTGATTTACATACAGGCGAGCTACCTCTTCGTCATCTCATCCAGGAACTTGATGGTCCTACAAAGAGCAACAACAAGTGGTCAGGTCCCCTTGGCATCAAGTTGGATGAAGCAACACAACTAGAAATAAATACAACCTTTCCAAAGGTCGAAGTTGGCCCTTCCCTTCCGGCGTTGTCTGAAGGAGTCATCAAAGATCTCAGCACAGACCAATCCTATGCTTATCGTATTGCCCAAGCAATAAGATCAGGAGAAGTGCCTCAGTCATTGGCTCTCTTGGAGATTGGACCTGTCAGTCACAGCCGTTGGTTAACTACAGCTCTTCGTTTCTGCAGGATTTGGATTTCCAAACACGAATTGAAGGGCAAAGTGCTGAAGAATTTGAGGTTAATTGTTGAATTTATTATTGGAGTTTATCTTCCCCAGTGGTTTAGTGTGAAACTTAATCCTATGTGGGTGGATGGGCCCAATCACCTTTTGTTTCAATTGCAGCTAGTAAGAACACAGAGGAAGGTAGTGAGGGACATCGTGTTACCTGTGGCAAGAAGGTCCGCTTGGTATGCTCGATCAGAAGCAGTTTTGCAAGCAATGCTTTGCAGTCAATGTACCAATCTCCGAACCGAGGCTGTAGAAGTCATTCTAAAGATTAGAGGAACGCTAATAGATGACGACCAGTTGGGAGACTGTTCGTTTCATTCAAGAAAAGTTCCCCCAATAAACGTCAATGCCACCAAATTGTCAGAATTGGTTGACTTGAGTTTGGAAGTCTTAGAGCCACCATTGACAACAAGTCTAACTAGCCAAGAATTGAGAAACCTTAAAGAGACTCCAATGCAGGTGCCGAAGTGGCCTTCCCACACTCAAAGTGTGGAGAGATGTGTGAAAATGGTCACAGAAGCAGCGGGCCATGTTTACAGCCACGAGAGGCGAGAAGGTTACATCAAAGCACAAATAGCAAGCAGACTACTGATGACAAGAAACCAAAGCAAAGAGAGTATGAAGGCATTGGTTACTTTCAAATAGACTACGGATAATAAAATATAATAATTTGAAACTTGAAACAGTAACATGTGTGCAAACGCTGGTTATGTTATATATTCACAAATATGTACATTTAAAAATCCATTTGATGTAGGTAGGACTTATTATAAAAAAAAATTTATGCCAGAATATTGTTTTGCATGCTTAAAGACTACAATAAATTGCTACCAAATTACTCGATTTTCAATTTAGCCAGTTCACCCCCTAAATTGACAGGTCGAATAACATAACACACTGTGCAGGTCGGGTAACATAACACACTGTGTAGGTCGGATAACATAACACACTGTGCAGGTCGGGTAACATAACACACTGTGCAGGTCGGGGGAGGAAGGCACATATTACCCATAGTAGAGAGGACTTCGTCATTAATAACTTACCTTACCTACCAATTATACAGTAGATTTAGACTTAGATCAATTGAGCCCCAATACTTGATAGTCCCCAATCTTGATGCTGTTACGTGAGATCCTTCCCTGCTCCTTCACCAAGTATGGGAAGGTTGTGGTCAAGGCCAGTGAATTAATTATATTGGCTACACCGGACCGTAAGCTAGACAGACCATCGACTCGGGTCTCACGGCCTTGAATTCACAGGGACGAGAATCCTCCTCCTCATGTCTTATATAAGCTCATGGGTTCACTGGTGGGGGTGATTTCTGAGTCCACACACACACATAAATAAATACATACATGGAAGCCCCTCGAAATCGAGGATGGCTGGCCCAAGGGCCACCTAGGTGTGAATTTGTTTAAGGTGTATAAGCTGTCGCCAACACAACAACCACACCCTAAGTTAATAAGCTGCATGTCCCAGTGTCAAGGAATAGTCCGAGAAAACCGGACAACTCGCCAACTGCATTGGCAAACCATTACCCCGGAATACGATCCGCAAATCGATTAACATCCAGGTTTGCAATTACTGCTGGGTAGACAGAGGCAAATGGCGTAAAGAAACTTGCCCAGAGTTTCACCCTGCCCGAGGATCGAACTCGGGTACACTCGCTTGCGAGGCGAGCATGCTGACCATTACACCAGAGGTCGACACACACACACACACACTGATGATATAAGACTCCTATAAGTTATGAAATTCCTCTGGGTTGTTGTTGTTCGTCGCAAGAGAAAATAAAGGAACTAGATTTACGTAAACCAATTTGCGTTTAAAATGGCAATTACCGCTGGTAGATAAACACACTCCGTTACGAGGCCACAGAGCGCTCTTTTGTTAGATCTCGAGGGGGGGGGGGTGTTGCCAGCCGTCGTTATCAGCCTTCTTGTGTTGTCAGTCCTCTTGTTTTTAATGTGTCTTAGCCATCAGATTTTATGTAATGCTATTTCTCTCTCCCACTCTTCACCAACCAACCTCCCCATTCCCGTCCACCGACCTTCCCCAGTCTGTCTTCCCCTCCCTGTCAACCAATCAGTGTCTGGTAATGAACAAAAACAATAACACCATTATTACTCTCACTTCGTCTTGGTTCTTGTTGCCGGTGTACACTTTTCCCAGTTTTAATTCCGTATTTTAATAAGCAGTGATCAGTTTGCTTGTTTGGTCCATCTGTCTGTTTGTTTTTTCGCCATACCTTCGAGATTTAATGTTGTTAGTTGTGAACTGTTTAAGTGTCGAGATACAGTGTGGGAGCGTGATATTTGCCAGTAGTTGAACCTTCATAAAGTCACTAGTGATTATAGCACCGGTTGATCATAGGTCACGGTGTGGTAGTGTGTCCAGGACCGACCCGCCCTCACCCCGGGTAATTCATTCCTTCACGTTACTTGTGAATGGAAGTTTTAATTACACGTCGTAAGTCGTCTTGGTAATGATGAGGCGCCGTGTACGTGGGTCTGCTGGTGTGAATGGTGGGGAGGGGGGGGGGTGTCGTCAAGAAGGCTGCCTTGTTGTGTCAGTATACGTGCTTTACCTGTCTGTTTGTTTGATAGTCTGCAAGTTTACCTGTCTGTCTATCTACCAGTTTACCTGCTTACCTACATCTCTGCTGCTTGCATGACTAAGAAGCGAGTATACTGGCTAGCTGGTCAAGCTGGGTTATTACTGGGTGGCTGGTTGTCGATCTGCGTATGTGTGTGTGTGGCCGGAAAGCAAGCAAGCAGTCAGACAGGCAGGTGAACAGGTTGGTATCCCGCCTATACTGGAAACACCCGGATATCTATTCTGTGAAGGTTTTCCTGAAGGTGAGGGAAAGATGGCTATAGTGGTAATGAAGCGAGATCTCAAGATGGTGACGAGATAAACTCCAGGATGTTACTGTTCTAACGTTGAATATTCAGTGATTTTTAACGCACATATTGAGGAGTTGGAGATGTCGCGTCATTCCTTCACACCCCTTGACTGTCTTCAACTTTTGACCTCGTGTTGTTGAGGTGTGGTGCTCGAGGTGGCGTTGTAGTGGTGGTGTGTGGGGATGTGATGATAATGGTGGTGTGCTGGTGGGGGTGGTGGCGGGTTTAAGGCGGAGTGGAACATTTCTCATGACCATCACGGCGTCTTCCAGGTATGAATACACGGGTATCCCCTCAGAGGCGTTTACGACACTGTGACCCGGACACTGGAGGATTCAGTGTGATTGTGTCTTCTTTTATCTGGGGACGACGTAACACATTTAGCGTAGTCTCTGTTTATTGTCTACACCTTTTGGGTGTTATTACCGTGTGCATGACTCCCCCCTCCCTCTTGTTAGTGATCTAGGGTGTGCATGACTCCCCTCCCCCTTGTTATTGACCCATGGTGTGCATGACCCCCCAGATATTGACCCAGGGTGTGCATGACCCCCAGATATTAACCCAGGGTGTGCATGACCCTCTCTGTGACCTAACATGCATGCACCATGATATTTCTCGCATCTCAGAACCATTATATTGTACACCTTCTCTGACCTCTGAGCGTCACCGGGGTCGTGCGTGTAAACAAACACATTTTGAGTGACGTAGCCATACAGGTGAGCACGTAGCGCCTTCAGGTCACCACCGTATGTGACTCCGTTCCCACTCTTCTTCCTCTTCCTCTTTTATTTTTCCTTCTTCTGTTCTCTAAGTCTCTCTTTCCTTCCTCGATCGCTCCTGCTCTTCCCCCTATCACCGCCTCTGCTGTTCTCCTTCAACACGATCCAGTTGAGGTGAAGAAGGACGAGTGTATATGTCACGTACTGTGTGTTAGTCAGGGACGGATGTGGTGTGAACGTTTTGTGGCCTCCCTCGCCTGGGGATGTGAGTACCCCTTCATCTACCTCCCTAACGCTCACTGACTCTGTTGCTATTGGCGGCTCTGAAGTGCTTCTTATGGCGGTGTGGAAGGTCTCGTGCAGGTCCTGTGTAACACACTTTTTACCTTTGTTAATTTAAAAGGAAATATAATATAGTTGAGTTTTTATTTTAGTCTTGCAGTATTATATATATATATATATATATATATATATATATATTATATATATATATATATATATATATATATATATATATATATATATATATATATATATATATATATGAATAATTTCTCGGCTTTTTATCCCTTGTTACAGAAGCTTTGAGCGTCGAGGGTCACCTTCGCTATCTCAAGTATGAATAGTGATGAACTTGAAAGTGAACCATCTCTAGGGCTCAACACTAAATAATGAGACTAGTCTTAAGATAGCAGGACAACACAAGTTTTTCTATGACTGTACTGTACTGTATTTACTCATCAGTAAGTAGGAGTGTCTTGAGGATTTCATGTGTGTATAACTGTGTAAGTATGGGTGACAGGTGTGTGTGTGTGTGTGTGTGTGTGTGTGTGTGTGTGTGTGTGTGTGTGTGTGTGTTCACCTTTATAGATACTTGTGAGGGGCCCGTATAGTCCCTGATGTCGGAGAGGTAATGGAGTCATCAAGAGGCCAGAGGAAAGTGTCGGGGGTAATCACTTCCTACCCCCCCCCCCCCCCTCCCCATCACTATCACCTTCTCCAACCTTCATGTTGTCCTTGTGGGGCGCGTGGAAGGAGAGGTGGGGGTCGTCACGCCCAACTGAGGACGGGGGGGGGAGCCTCTTTTTATTACACCACCTCCATTTGTTTGCTCCTCTCTCTCTTTCTCTCTCTCATATCCTAATATACTTGTTCGATTTAACTTTTTCTCCTCCGTCCTTGAGTTTTTCTTCTACCTCAACCTTAACTCTTCCTCCTCAGGACCTCTGACTTCTCCTCTGCCTCATCTTTTCCTCTCCCTATCCTAACCATTTCCTTCACTTCCCTCTTCGCAGCTCTCACTCTTCTTCCCCTTCCTCTCTACCACATTTCCTCTTCTTCAGTTCTTTTCTTATTCTCGTCATTTTCTCACCTCAAACTCTTGCTACTCCTGTCTTCCTCACCATCCTATTCCATCTTTCATTTGCCTCACGTCCCGCCTTTTCCACCACGTCTCCCTTTCCCTCTCACGTCCCCCTCTCCCCCCCCCCCCTTCGCGTCCCTCTCACTCTTCACTCCGTTATGTACTGAACGGAAAAAAAATGTTTGTCCTCCATATTAATCCTCCTCCTCCTCCTCCTCCTCCTCCTCCTCCACGCAATAAGATGTGTACATGGTGTGACACTGGCCAGTAATCCCTCACACAAAGGGCCAGGTTGTGTTAGGTCAGTCTTCACGCTGGGCCAAGTGGAGGTCAGGTTATTCTTCTCTGGGTTGATTTACCTGAGTCGTGTAGCATGGTGACCTGTATGATCACCATCCCAGACGACCTATGTCACCATCCCACACGACCTTAGTCACCATCCCACACGACCATAATAACCACCTCACATGACCTTAGTCACCACCCTACACGACCATAGCTACCAACCCCAGATGAGTCTGTAGGTCACCACCCCACACAACCTTGGTCACCATCCCACACAACCTAAGTCACCACACTACACGACTTAAGTCACCAACCCAAAACTCTTAGTCACCAACCCACACTACCCCTGATTTTCCTTCTTGGATTTGTTATTTTCTTTTAGATGTCGGGGGAGGCGGCGGTGGTGGGTAAGGGGGGAGGTTTCCGTGGCACACTTGGGCAGGCGGTGACGGCAACCAAAAGCAGGAAGGAAGGTCTGGGAAGCTGAGAAGGTCGCTAAATGCTTCTTATAGTGTATAATTGGTGTACGGTGGAAATGGTAGGATGGAGAGTGTTGTTAGTGGGTGTTAAGTGTGGGAGACGACGGGGGGGGGGGGGGCGCGTTGTAATACAGTGCGTGATCTGATTATAGTCGTTGTTGTGAAGGTGACGCGGATGTTCCATATAGATGCATACCTTCTGTTTCAGTCCATACCAACCATTACCATCCTCCTCCCCCTCCTCCTTTTGTTCCTCCTTCTCTTCTTCATCTTCCTACACTCCTCCTCCTCCTACAGACCGGGTAGAGGGGAGGTTATCGTGGAGGCTGGTGTCGCCACTCACGTGATACACTGGTTAGGTTTTATCACTTTATATGACCTTCATAAATCAGTGAATTATAACGGGAAGAAGATACGGCTTATGGTGTGTGTGTGTGTGTGTAATAATAATAATAATAATAATAATTAACGGTTTATTGAAAGAGCATGGCAGCCAGAAGGCTGAAAATATACCGTTACATAATTGGGGAATGGGTCTCTTGATTTACAAATAATATACAAGTAACATAAGTGATACAAATAAGATATATAATAACTAGGTGGGGAGAAGCTCAAACTACAGGGCATTTCACCATAGTGATAGTGCAAAAAGTAGGATTTACTGGGAGTGAATACACTGGGTTTTTTACAAATTATTGATAATTTTTACAATGGTTGGGACTGGGCTGTTCTTATAGCGATCAGTTCGTGCTCGTATGGGCTGGATGCGGTTGTGGTGTTCAACAGCAATTCTCGGGCTAGGGATCTCAGGTGGTAGTAGGAGCCGGTGTCGAGGATGGTGCAGAAACTTCTCACCAAATTTGCAGATGAGGTCGTGGTGATGGTCAGTGAGAGTCGAAAGGGTCAGTGTGTTGAGCGCTTCTTGATATGTGGAGAATGAAGGGGAGAGAATAATCTTGCATGCCCTCTTTTGCACTTTTTCTAGGTGTTTACGTTGTGTGGCATTTAGGGAGGAAGACCAGGTGGGGGAGGCATAGGTGAGCTTGGGAAGTATGAATGTTGTGTAAACACTGAGGAGCTCGTGTGCAGGAACTCCGAGGGACTTGAGTCGGCGGAGGAGGTGGAGACGGAAACTGGAGGATTTGACAACTTCACTGACGTGTGGTTTCCAATTTAGTTTGTTGTCTATGGTGACGCCGAGGAGCCTAGTGGAATCTACAACCTGGAGTGTGTTGGGACCTAAAGTAATGGAAGGGGGTGGGACAACGTCGGAGGAGAGGTTGATTTGCATAACCATGGTCTTGGTATGGTTGCTGGTGACGTGGTTGTTGGTGGCCCAGGTTTGGAGACTGTGTGTGTGCGTGCGTGTGTGTGTAGTGTGTAGGTGTATGTGTGTGTGTACGCGTGCGTGCGTGTCCGTGTGTGTGTGCGTGAGTGTGTGTGTGTGTGTATGTGAAACTATGGGCAAGTTTCTTTACGCTATTTGCCTCTGTCTACCCAGCAGTAATTGGGGAACCTAGATGTTAATCGTTTTGAGGATCGTATTCTGGGGTAAAGGTTAGCCACTGCAGTTGGCGAGTTGTTCGGTGTTCTCGGACTATTCCTTGACACTAGGTCATGCAGATTGTTAACTTAGGGTGTGGTTGTTGTGTTGGCGACAGCTTCTACGCATTAAATAATTCACGCCTTGGTGGCCCTTGGGCCGGTCATCCTCGATTACACTAGGGGCAACCATTCTGTATGTGTGTGTGTGTGTGTGTGTGTGGCTGCTGGAGCTTACAACGTTGGTACTTCTGATTCTTGTAAATTAATCTTATTAGAAATGGAGATTTGCTAACCTAACCTAACCTAACCCCCTCCACATGTAGCATTATGGTGGCTAATCTTCAGGTGAAATAAACTGGGGGGTGTCTAATGTTCAGGTGATCCATAACAGTAACACGATGATGTGGGATAAATATAATGAACATTTATTGAACCCAGAAGACCACAGCTGTACTGATCCACTAATGTTAGGAAGTAATACCTGGCCTTTATGTATTATACTCCTGTTGACAATTGTTCCCATCCTCTGAGAGAACTTTTTTCTTTGTCTCTTTCTCTCTCGTCGTTTGTTGAGCTCTATTAATGATGGCTGTTTTTTCTTTTCTGTTTATCACATTTCTTCCCCATGCCTCTCTCACTCACTAATGCCAGAGAGGCCGATGTCTACGAGCAGAAAAACAAACAATGTAGTGGCTGGTTGGTGCACCTTTCACTCTATTAACTTACCGGGTCAGCCTCACATACTGGCATAAACAAGTGTGTGTGTGTGTGTGTGTGCGCTTTCCCCTTGACTGGCCCAGGAACTCGGTAAGACAACTAGTATCTAGTAGTGGCAAGTTCGTACTGTCTCCTTGGATGACTATTTGAGGCAGCATTTAATTTCTCACTGTTATATTTAATACCTTCTTACCATTACTAGTTCATTAATGATATATTTGTCTACTTGTTGATGTTTTGATAAATTTTAATATATTACATTAAATTGTTTACTTGTTTTGACAGAATTAATAGGGAGGGGGGATTATAACCACTTGTTGCCTACAGTGTGTTTTCTTCCTGTGAGACAAGGAAGTGTAGGTGTCACCATAAGAGAAGTATTTACTTTTATTTGATATTGGGAGACCAGATTACAATACTCTGTGTAATAATAATAATAATAATAATAATAATAATAATAAAAATAATAATAATAATAAACGGTTTATTGAAAAAGTTTGCAGCCCGAAGGCTGAAAATATACATTGGACATAAATGACTTATTACATACATTGGTAGTTTAACAAAAGCCTTCATTAGAGAAAGGTAAAGGAACATACAGTGAACATACAGATTAATGTTTACACACGTAGATCATGTGAGCTGAGGTGTTGAACAGCAGACGCGTAGTGTAGTAACTCCCTCACAGATGGCGTTATGAGGGGCTTGACGTGGTGTAGTAATTCCCTCACAGATGGTGTTACGAGTGACCTGATGATATAGTAATTCCCTCACAGATGGTGTATGAGGGGCCTGATGATGTAATAATTCCCTCACAGATGGTGTTATGAGGGGCCTGATGACGTAGTAGTTCCCTCACAGATGGTGTGTGTGTGTGTGTGTCATCAAGGTTGTAGGTAGAGGAAGATAATGGGTACAAGGTAGAGGTTGTTATTGACTCAAACTGTTAGTTACGGGCCATGTTGTAGTTGCTTATTTGTTCAGTGTCGTTGTTATTATTATTATTATTAGTAGTAGTAGAATTATATATTTATTCATGTATTATTAAGGATAATCCGACAAGTAGGTTAGTAAGGCCGAGGTAAGTAACCAGCTAATGTACCCGATAACACTACTACAAGAACCATCAGCGTCAGCTAACCAAAACTACGGAATAATGCACATTAATTATAGTTCCTTCATCTTCACTTTCCCTCCATCTACAATACTGTACCTGTATTGGTCGTACTCTGCTGCCCAAGCCATTTACTGCACTTGTCGTTACCTTGACCTGGCGAGGGTGCTGGGGGGGGGGGGGGGTCCACAGGTTATAATTAACATCTTAGCCTAATGACCGTAATACTTATAGTCTAATCTGGTTGCTAGTGATGATACTCTTGCGTTAAGTAGCCATTAGGCGGCATGACCCGGTCCTCGAGTAGGTGTGTGTGTGTGTGTGCTGGCTACTATTAGTTATCATTATGTTTAGTCAATCATCTTGTATGTCATTAACCGTAGTTAATGAGTCTTAATGTTGGAGTTCAATGAAGGTTTTTGTTTGTTTTTCCAGGCAGGGCGTCGAGGCTGAGGGTGCCTGTACTAAGACAGTGTGAGGGTAAGTTTATACGAGTCTGTGTTGTATATTGTTTATTTAACTGTATTAACTGTACACTTACACCCTATTGTTCATTATCATTCTATTGTACATTTAGTACCAATAGACGTACAGTATTCTGACAACTCATGGTGCTGCTGATTTTATTATCAACACAACATGTTTATTGGCTATTAATGTCCATATAAGCGATGAAAGTTGGCGGCTGATGATGCTAGAAACCATTGTAGTATTGGAGAAGAGGGACCTAGAAAAATCGTTTAATAGATGTTAATGTAAAGTTCAGAGATGTGACTGTTGTTCTGTAGAGGTGGAAGGAAGCAGTAATGTAGACGGAAGGCTGTAAGTTATTAAATACTGATACAGGATGCAGATGATATATATATATATATATATATATATATATATATATATATATATATATATATATATATATATATATATATAAGACAAATAAGATGTACAGAATAAGAAATAAATATTTGAAGAAGTGTGGAAGTCGGATAGAGTAGTTAAGGCGTTGCTCACATTATACTGACATATGAAAGAATTGAAGTGAAGCATTGGCGGTGTAGGATAAGAGGGGACGGAGAAGACCAAGATGGAGATTAAAAAAATAGGGAAAAGGTCATTAGAAATAAAGGGGACGGACAACCAGGAGGCAGTGATGTGCATGGGTGAGCGGAGAGCATGACAAGTGTGTGGGGGGGTGGACGTGCTGCTGCTGGGTTATGGGAAACATCATGGGTGAGCCTTTTAAGCCATCTTGTACTGTATTTTGCTACAACACATCTCCTATAACAGTAAGAATGAGTGAATAACAGCGAATTAAGATAAAGTGTGTGTGTGTGTGTGTGTGTGTGTGTTCATAAGTTACATAAGTTAGATCTCACACTTACAGGTACATAATAATCCTTCAGTGCTTCACATGTATGGTACTGTGCGTCACTTGCTAGCTCCAGCATCCTCACCACCACCACCAAACAACAAGACTGTTACACCAGCATCACAAAGCAGCGTGATCACTTTTAACATCACCAGCACCGGGAGCACCACCAGGCCGGAGGGGGTGGTGGTGGTGGTGGTGGTTAGGCTTGAGTTGCTGGACGCTGCTGCTGGAGACTTGAGCTGTATTGAGGTAGTGATCCAAGCTACTTATGTCCTCCCAGCACAGCCTTTGTCTCCCTTCATCATGTCATTAGCCACCAGTTAGTTGTGTGGTGATGAAGGTAAATATCGCTGACGTTGTGGGTTGTTACTGGGGACGGCATTAGTTAGTTAGTTAGTGGGTAAGGTGCGGCGAGAAGATGTCTGGGAGCTGAGGGAGGGAGGGAGGGTCGCCATAGCCGTAGGTCAACTGGTAATAATTGTAATGACGTTAACTCCCTCCTCCTCCTCCTCACTCTGCACCCACCTACATCTCTCACACATCCTACCTCACCCTCCTACGCCTCTTTCTCAACCCTCACTCTCCACCCACCCACTCACACATCCCCACCCACATCTCTCCATCCCTCACCACCCACCCATTCACACATCTCCCACACAGCCACCCGCCTCTCACTCAAACCTCTCCCTCATCCCAACCCACCCTCTACACATGCCTCCCCCCCCACCCACCTAACCTCTCCCTCACCCCCACCACCCCCCACTCACACCTCTCTTTCATCTCCACTCCCCACACTCACCCCTTTCCCTCACCCACCCCCACTCATGTCTTTTCCTCCCCAGTTCGTGCAAATATCACTATAGTTTCTCAGACCGAAGTGAGTTGATGTGTGGTGTTTTTGTCTGTCTGTCTGTTTCTCTCTATTGAACAGTGGTTATTTTTTGCGCTTAAGGTTCTGTGGACACGGAGGGTTTCCTGAGTGTGTGTGTGTGTGTGTGTGTGTGTGTGTTCCTCCTGTTCCCTCATGTTTTATTCATTCTTGTTCTTCCCATTAACATATTTACACTTGTCACCGTCACTGTACTTGATCACATGTCACACCACGTCTTTTGTTTCTTCCTAAACCTCCCCCCACCCTTCTCTGTTTACACCCCACCAATGACTCCAGGTACACACACACACACACACGTCACTCTTCCTGGCTGTGTACACACTTCCAAGTGATTATGTCTGTAGTGGAATTTCTCTCGTGTGTGTGTGTGTGTGTGTGTGTGTGTGTGTGTGTGTGTAAATTGCCGTGGCAGTACCGTCACGCACAGGACACGCGTTCATTAGTCACTGCCTCACCAACGCCTCCTTTTTCAACGCAGCAGTCATATAGGTTGTTCCTCTGCATGCTACGCCTTTATACGCCCCACCCTTCGCTATACCTGTGTTATATGTGACGCTACACCTGTATGACACTTTATTGTACACACATTACACCATGTACACCTGTATGACACATAACCCCACATATAGTACTCTATTTACGTCTATATGATATCTACAGCATACACCGTCTTAGGCAACAGCTACACCCTACACCCCTGGGCTGTTTAACATCATTGTCACGTGAATGTAAGGGAAGTGGATTGAGGACACGGGTGCTGAAGGGAAGGTGAGGAAGGTAGGTGAGAGGAGAATGGCGGTAGGGAGGAACTTGAGTCTTTAGGCGAGGAAAGGTAAGTGATACGTGGGTGAGAGTTGAAGGGGTGAGGGAGAGGTGAGGGAGAGCGGAGGATGAGTATGGAGAAAGGTGAGAGGGAGGAAGGTGGGTGAAATGATGTGGTGAGGGAGTTAGGAACGTGCCTGAACTCCCTCCGTAGGAGCCGTGAGTTCTGGGTGCGCACTGCTGGGTTGCCTGTTTTAACTTGCTAATGTATCCACGGGATTAATGACATCGCAGGGCTAGGCTGTCTCTAATTAATTTCACAGCGGGATGATGTGTCTCTGGCGCCATTATCTGGCTTTGTTGCCTTGGTGTCCGGCAGTGGCGGCCTCTTGGTGTGGGTGGGGGGCGGAGGCCAGCTTTGTGGGGGTCGTCTCGGCTCGTCAGCTGGTAATGATCTCCTTTCACCGAGCAGATTACGTTTGTGCGTAATGAATTGTGGGCAGTGATGCCTGATTCTCCGCGTGAGGGCACTGGGTTGGAGAATGTGACTGGTCTTCTTTGGATGGAATTTTTAACCCTTGTGCCTTCGGTTAATCATTGGAATTTTTGAGTTCAGTGTGAAAAGGAATTTTAATGAAGTGACTTGTAGTTGGTTCATTAGTTAAGGTGGACACTTACAGGAGACGGTCCGTGTAGAGTGAAGCTGTAACAAGAGTCAGGGTCTGAATTCACAAGATTTTTTGTGTTAATATTATGCTCCCAAGAATAAGAGGACACGTTTAGTTACTTTATGTAGTGTCGACACCGCTCTGTCCTAACTTACGGGAGTCAGCTAGATTACGATCTCTTTGTTTCTAGTTAATGGATACTGTAGCTTAATTTACGAAGCCTCTAGACTGCGGGCGCCGGAGAGGGTATTTATATGGTAATGCTCCAGGAGGTTGTATCCGCCACCTCAGTTGGTCCGGGGCGCCGAGAATAAATTTTCCTTGGCCAGGAATTGTGTAATAGAGATGAGAAAACAAGAATCGTTCTCTTGCATCAGGGATTAATCATTCTTTATCTAATCGTAACCTGTCATAACTGGCTTAACCTCTCCTAATCAAACCTAGCTTAACCAACCAAAACACAGAGCTAAATTCTGGAAATAAACATTGATAGTAACTCTGACAGGTGAAGTCTCTAAGGAAAAAACAACCAAAGAACTGGGATGAAATAAGTTATAGTAAGGTTAGTGCTGCCATTATTATTTATTACTTTATTTTTTTACACCACAGAATCTCTGGTTAACACAGATACATCCGGGACAAGACTCACCCCGGGGTTGTTGTTCTCCGGCATTCATCCAGTTCCCCCAAGCCCCCGACACGCGCCCTCTCTCACTCCCAGTCCCAGCCAGGACCACCGCCTGGGATGGACGGAGTCATAGTCACGAAGGCAAACTGGTTCTGTACTCACGCACGCCTCTGCTATTTACAAAGGGTTTAGTGTTATGTCCAATGGGCCCAGAGCAGTTACCAACGGATCCCTGAGCGAGAATCAAGTGGCCAAGGTATTGCCTGTTGCAATAGTCTCCAGCCAACAATATAGTTATCGCGGAATAATTGATGTTAACATGAACCAGCTGCTACTGTAGAACTTCTACAGTGTAACACTACGTTGGCCAGAAGAAGGAAACCATTTATCATCTAAGCATCAGTCCTCATTCCAGTAGTATAAGAGATTTTATCTATTCGTGAAGAATTTTGTGACCAATTAATGTGTTTTGTGGCACAGAAAAATGTCCAAGCTTGTTATGTTTGAAGGAGGAAAAACTGGCGTGTGAAGGAGGTGATCAGGCTCACACGTCAGTCCTGGTGGACGGAACATGACAGCTGAACCTCCTGGTGGCTGCCGAGAGAACACGACCAGGGTGGGAACTAGACTTTCGTCAAGTCAAATTGTTCTGCTTTATTTATTAGTGTAAATTATCTGAGGTTTTCCTATCACACGTGACCCATCCTACCACCGTCTACCTGGTCCTTGTATTATACTCATATGAAACTTGTAATTAATTTCTTGTAATTTTAGAGTGTGTTTGTGTAAATGTTTCTTCTCTGGTACCCGCAAAGGTGGCACAAATGATAGGTCGGTGTGTCATGTACGTACGTTCATTGTGTGTCATGTACGTACGTTCATTGTGTTTTGTAAGCACTACTGGTACACACGATCAAAAGAGTAGCTGTGCACATTTCGCGTGAAACACTCTGACACCACAGACGATGTTTATTGCAAAATGCCATATATCACTTGCTAGCGACATCTTCCGTATTATTCACAATAAGTATTGTTATTATATGCACATTCAGAAGACAATTGATTATTCTTGTGAATAATGTGTAGCGTGGTTCATGGTGGTGGTTACGTTGCGGCACAGGCGTAGTGATCATTTAGGAACTCATGTGCACAGATACATTTTTGATCGTGTGCGAGTGTGGAGGAAAACTTCTTTTTTTTTCTTCATATATATATATATATATATATATATATATGACTTACCGTACTTAGTTACAAGGACGTGGGGAGTTATATATTTTTTGTGATTCTGTATAAAATTAATTCAATATTATTTCTTATTTACATAGATTTAAAGGTATAGTATAGAATATGTGTGTAATATTTTTTTTTGCGTGTGGTCATGCATACAACAAACACTTGTCAACTGTGGTGTTTACAAATGCAAATTTTTTCTTTGTGAAAGGAACACATGTTCCCCATTCACTGTGATGGTTTTAATATTGTTAGGTAATATGTAGACGTTATATAATAGTTATTTAATATTTGTGAAAGAAGCAACAGTGATGTGGAGAAATGAGTAAAGAGGAAATGGTCGACTCACTGGTAAGAAACACAACTTATTTCAGTTGAACTTAAACAACACTACATTATTAAATGAAGTTTTCATTAATATAAATTTTGGTGTGTGGCTGTGGGGCTGTGTGGTGTGTGGCTGTGTGTTGTGGGGCTGTGTGGTGTGTGGCTGTGTGGCTGTGTGGTGTGTGGTTGTGTGGTGTGTGGTGTGTGGCTGTGTGGTGTGTGGTTGTGTGTTGTGTGGTGTGTGGCTGTGTGTTGTGGGGCTGTGTGGTGTGTGGCTGTGTGTTGTGGGGCTGTGTGGTTGTGTGGTGTGTGGGTGTGTGGCTGTGTGTTGTGTGGCTGTGTGGTGTGTGCCTGTGTGGTGTGTGTTGTGTGGTTGTGTGGTGTGTGGCTGTGTGGCTGTGTGTTGTGGGGCTGTGTGTTGTGGGGCTGTGTGGCTGTGTGTTGTGGGGCTGTGTGGTGTGTGGCTGTGTGGTGTGTGGTTGTGTGGTGTGTGCCTGTGTGGTGTGTGGTGTGTGGTTGTGTGGTGTGTGGCTGTGTGGTGTGTGGTGTGTGGTTGTGTGGTGTGTGGTGTGTGGTGTGTGGTGTGTGGTTGTGTGGTGTGTGGTGTGTGGTGTGTGGTGTGTGGTGTGTGGTGGTGTGTTGTGTGGTGTGTGGCTGAGTGTTGTGCGGCTGTGTGGTGTGTGTTGTGTGGTGTGTGGCTGTGTGGTGTGTGGTTGTGTGTTGTGTGGTGTGTGGCTGAGTGTTGTGCGGCTGTGTGGTGTGTGTTGTGTGGTGTGTGGCTGTGTGGTGTGTGGTTGTGTGGTGTGTGGGTGTGTGGCTGTGTGGCTGTGTGACTGTGTGGCTATATGGTGTGTGGTGTGTGGTGTGGGGCTATGTGGTGTGGTGCTGCGTGGTGTGTGGCTGTGTGGTGTGTGGCTGTGTGGTGTGCGTGTTGTGTGGTGTGTGGCTGTGTGGTTTGTGTGTTGTGTGGCTGTGTGGTGTGTGTTGTGTGGCTGTGTGGTGTGTGGCTGTGTGGTGTGGGGCTGTGTGGTGTGGTGCTGCGTGGTGTGTGGCTGTGTGGTGTGTGGCTTTGTGGTGTGCGTGTTGTGTGGTGTGTGGCTGTGTGGTGTGCGTGTTGTGTGGTGTGTGGTTTGTGTGTTGTGTGGCTGTGTGGTGTGTGGCTGTATGGTGTGTGGCTGTGTGGTGTGGGGCTGTGTGGTGTGGTGGCGTGGTGTGTGGCTGTGTGGTGTGTGGCTGTATGGTGTGTGTGGTGTGTGGCTGTGTGGTGTGTGTGTTGTGTGGTGCGTGGCTGTGTGGTTTGTGTGTTGTGTGGCTGTGTGGTGTGTGGCTGTGTGGTGTGGGGCTGTGTGGTGTGGTGCTGCGTGGTGTGTGGCTGTGTGGTGTGTGGCTGTGTGGTGTGCGGCTGTGTGGTGTGTGGTGTGTGGCTGTGTGGTGTGCGTGTTGTGTGGTGTGTGGCTGTGTGGTGTGCGTGTTGTGTGGTGTGTGGCTGTGTGGTGTGCGTGTTGTGTGGCTGTGTGGCTGTGTGGTGTGTGGCTGTGTGGTGTGTGGCTGTGTGGTGTGTGGCTGTGTGGTGTGCGTGTTGTGTGGTGTGTGGCTGTGTGGTGTGTGGCTGTGTGGTGTGCGTGTTGTGTGGTGTGTGGCTGTGTGGTGTGCGTGTTGTGTGGTGTGTGGCTGTGTGGTGTGCGTGTTGTGTGGTGTGTGGCTGTGTGGTGTGCGTGTTGTGTGGTGTGTGGCTGTGTGGCTGTGTGGTGTGTGGTTTGTGGCTGGGTGTAACGATAGACAACAAACTGGACTGGAAGGCCCATGTAAATAACACAGTCAAGGCAGCCTCGTACCGTCTCTACATGCTACGACGACTGAGGTCACTTGGGACACCCACGCCAGAGCTGAGGACTATCTACAACGCCTTTATTCTCCCCAAACAAACGTATGCATCACCAGCCTGGTCGTCTTCTCTCAACTCCACCCAACAACATCGCCTAGAGAAGGTACAGAAAAGGGCCTGCAGAATCATGCTCGGCTCAGAATACTCCGGCTACATCAACGCTCTCTCCACCCTGGAAATGCCATCCCTCAGTGACCTCCACCACCAAGCACTGGAAAGGTTTGGCAGCCAACTAATGCACCACCTTCGTCATCGCCACCTTCTGCCACCGGCAGCCCCCACCCACCTCGCACAGTCCGCCACTACAACAAAATTCAGCCCATAAGAGCCCGCACCGATAGATATAAGAATAGCACCATCCCATCTATTGTTAAAATAATAAACAACTCCTGATTTATGTACTGTACAGCCCTGTAAAGGTATTCAACGCATATTATATCATCATGTCTAAATCAAATATAAGTCTGTATATTTTCAGCCACCGGCTGCAACTCTATTAATAAACCGTTTATTATTATTATTGTTATTATTACACATACACACACACACACACACACATCTTCAGACTCCGGCAGTAGCAGTAACTTAGTAGTATTGAGTGTGATGGTGATGTGATATAAACAAGCTCCTCCCCCCTGGCATGATGGTGCCTCTGCCGGTAGTGAACAGTTTTTGTATAATAATAATAATAATAATAATAATAATAATAATAGTAATAGTAATAATAATAATAATAATAATAATAATAATAATAATAATAATAATAATAATAGTGATAATAATAATAATAATAATTAACAATTTATTGCAAGAACATGGCAGCCAAAGGGCTGAAAATATACAATGAACAGCGATGATCAAAGTTACATAGTTGTCGAGTGATTCATTGATTGACAATAATTTACAAGTGATATAAGTGGTACAAATATAATATTTAATGTCAAGGGGAGAGGGTCACTGAGCAGAGAATTTCAGCACAGTAACATTACATAAGTGAGATTGGCAGGGTGTGTGTGTGTGTGTGTGTGTGTGTGTGTTGCGGTTAACGTGTTATGGAGAATTGATTCTTACTTTGTCGTCGCGGGTACCTGTTCGACCCGCTTGATTTATCGGTTTATTAAGTTTGATTGATGACATAAAGTGGGTGTTCGTCGCATTAACTTACCTGGATTGATCTGATTGACTCCATGATGTATCGAGACATTATAGCATAAGTGATTGATAAGATGAACCTCTCAGTTTAAAGCATCATTCTTATCACTACCGTAGACTGTACATGAGACTCAACATCGTGGCCAGAGTTAATGTTAATGAAGCGCCAACTGGTCATTTGACTTTTTTTTTTAAGTTTTTGTATATCACCTCAGGCGTGAGTGTGTACGTCTGTGTCCATGAGTTATGAGCACAAAAACTAGAAGAAATAGCAATGGATTTTAGCCTTACATGATGTATAAATAAGTCAATACATGATATCGGACTAAACGATAGTCAGTATTTAGCGTTGTTACTGTCCCCCTTGGGCTGGAATGAGGCAGTTGGCCGCCCCGAGTCAGCCAAGTTTATACGCGTATAGAAATAGCATAGTCATCGTTGTGTGGAAATGTTACTTCAGTAAATAAGAATGTCTGATGGGAGGTGAGGGGAGTGTGAGAGGGCAGAGGGAGGAGGGAAGGCAGGTGATGAAGTGTGGTCATTGGGTGATGATGTATGTGGTGTGACGGCGCGTACAAGTTCTCAGCTGCCACCACCCGTTATTTGCACGGCCATTTTCTCATTAGCCTCCTGTGGGAGAGTCACCTCAGACCCAAGGGTGCTGGAGTGTGTACCGGGGGAGGGAGGGATAGAAGAGAAGGAAGCAGGGGGGGGGGGGGGGCACTGGGAGGAGACAGGGTGTAAAGGAGGAGTTACTGGAAGAGGATAGGTGTTGGAGGGGAGGAAGAAGGATTTTGGAGTAGGTGAACCAAGGTCACTCTAAGCTTCCATTCGTGTTGCAATATTTTCTGTACTGTATGTTTCTCTTTTTGCGGGTCTATTGAGGTAAATTGATCTACTTTAAACAGACCAGGTGCCATTCCCTCATCAGGCAGTCACATCCCCTTCATAAGGTAAGACCACTTTCTCTAAATGACTGTGGACTGATCATGGAATAAAGGCACGCTTTATTTTAGCTTTGCTCGAGTAGTTATTTTCATATTGTTGGTGGTAGGTTAATTACTGTGCACTTTTCTGGTCGAGTATGACCTCCAAGGGGTTTGCGTCTCTCTTCTTATCGTGTGTGTCGCTCTCCTAGCAGTCAGAGTCGTCCTCCAATTCATCAACATTCTGTTTTCGTGGACATAACGTGAAGATCATATGGACGGAGTATGACGGCGGTGTTGTCATCTAGTGATCAGGGGTCCCGTTAGTGCTGCGTCACGGACCGGATGCTTGCTTGTTTGTGGTTCATCAGACACTCATCACCCGGGTCCTTAGCCTCTTTGTCTTCATGAGGATCTCATTACCAGCTTCTCAACACCTCCGACTTCCCCAAGACTCACAGTACGTCTCACAGGGTTAATCTTCGTCAGGATCGACACAAAACTTTTATGTGACAGGGAATGTAAACGGATTTTCCCCATTTTTTTATTGCGTTGAAATGTTCCTTCTGAAAATGGTGAGAAAATAATTCGTGTGATGGATATTGAGGAATCAGCTAAACACACACCTTCAGTAACAATTGTGCTAAATACTGGGATTAGGATGCAGCTGGATGGACTCAACACTCGTTTCAGATTTGCATAAAAGTCTGGTTTCTGCAGTAGATGGATACCTCCTCTTTAGTCTCCTCTCAGACCCGCCACCTTTTTTACGGTATACTTACGACAGTGCTTCAGGCATTTCCTTAAAACGAGTCACCGTATTCCCCGACAGTTATGTTTTACCAGGTCCGCGTCTGCCCCAGGATCACCACCTCACCCTCACGACCCTCGTATCATCATAGTAGCTCCAGGGGTTACAGGATCACAGCTCCCTCTCCTCAGCCGTATTTTCGTTATTTACATAATTTCCTCATCTCCTCATCCTGCTGGGGGTATCCTTTTACCAGCTCCTGTAGGACCTCTGTAATAATTTACCTCCTTCAGGATGACCACATTCCGAGCATCTTGACCTAAGACGAGGTGACATCTCAGCATCCTAACCTACCACGAGGTCATTTTACCATCTCTTGATTGTTCATACTTCCGAGATCATTTCCTGTAGCGTGTCATCATCCTCATCATTTTGGTCGTCTTCGTCGCTTGGGTCTTCCTCATCGTCTGGGTCTTCTTCATCGTCTGGGTCTTCCTCATCATCCCCGGCGGGCTAGAGTAGCGTCTGCCTCACCCACACCCATGGTTGACCTTCACCGAGCATGACACCGGCAGCCCCCTGACGTGCATATCGGGTTTTTCCTTAAGTAAACTCGTCTCTGAGAACAAGGAGGAGGAGGAGGGGCGTGAAGGATGAGTCAAGTCTGTTGGGGGTTCACTTGAGAGAGAGAGAGAGAGAGAGAGAGAGAGAGAGAGAGAGAGAGAGAGAGTCATGTTAACTTGTACATCTCGATGAATATGAACATATGAACACCATGCACGTACACGAACCACTGGAACGACACGCATGCACGGACGCACGCACGGACGCTAGAAGGCGGTATAGTGAGCATCATTTTATGCTTCCGTGATGAGCGCACTAAAAAATCTCTCTCCGATGAGTTCCTTGTTGGAGGTCACAGGATGTACCGCTGGCTGATTAGTTCATTGTCAGGGGATGCGTGGTGTGCTTGCCGTTGATTGGTCCGTTCCCTTGCTCTTACAATTGGTTCCTTATTTGTTAATGGTCTTTTAATGGAGATCATGAGGGTGTTCTTCCTCTCATTGGTTCTTCAATTGAGATCTTTTAGCTACTCTGTGCTCTCATTGGTTCATCAGCGGAGAAAACCACCTTCCAAAAATCCCTAAGAGTAGCGGATGATGTATTACTCCGCGCCAGTAAACCTCACAACACCTCCCGAGTCGTATTATTTTTTTTTGCGGATCACCTGAAGATTACACCCCCTTAGCTCATGTCACCTAAAGATTAACCGCCCTAACGCTAGCTTAACCTAGAGTTAGGGTGTTTAATCATCGGGTGAAATAAGCTACGGGGTCTAATCTTCATGTTATCTCTATTTACCTTTTTATTTTCACCTGAAGGTCATACAAAACTCGTCTTCTAAGGTCTGGCTATATACCTCCTCTACTTCTGAGTGGTTTCCGGATTTCTTTCACCATTAAGCTCATACTTTCTGGAAACAAATGTCGAATATTAGTATTACTTCTCCTGCAACCTCACCATCTTCTCTCTCCTCAAACACACCCCTCCCTCCGACTCACGCACTTCGTTTTTATTTACAATGGCGTGTTTAAGATCTTGTGTTCTCTCTCTCTCTCTCTCTCTCTCTCTCTCTCTCTCTCTCTCTCTCTCTCTCTCTCGTCGGCGTGTAACAAGAGCCTCTGTAATCTTATTCTTTGTGTCACTTTATAATTCCCTTTAACCATCACCTGCGCCACCTTGTTTGGTTAGTTTGTGTTTAGTTAGATTAGGTTAGGTTAGGTTTGATTAGATTAGATTGTGCTTAGGTTAGGTTTAGTAAGGTTAGGGTATAGTTAGGTTAGGTTGTAGTTAGATAAGATTTGGTTAGATTAGGTTAGGATTATATACAGCTATGTTATAGTTAGGTTAGGTTAGACCAAAACTATGAGTCCCATAGTTTACATATCCCATTTTTTGCCATTTCCCGAATGACCTGGACCCCTGCACCCAGCCTGAGCCTCTGCCGGGCCCCCACAGAGTACACTTGGCTCTCTTAATAACTCTCGTATTTCAACCTACAGTCTCAACATGATCCAGACACCGTCTTTAGTTAACCTCGTAATAAGTTATGTCCAGGTTCGCAGATGGTACAGACGCGCTATATATTATCAAAACATTTCTCAAGGGGCAGATCTTATCCCCCACCTCACTGCTCCTCCTTCCTTCCTTACTTTTTTTTACCCTGTTCATCACTCACTTAACCTCTTGTGACCTTCTTAAGTCATTTATCTTAACACTCCATCACGCACCTTGCCCCTTAAACTGTTGCCGTTGCTGGTCTTATGGTCATTAAGTTCATTATCTGCGCCTCTCCTTCTTTGTATGGTCGCTGTCTCATGTGCCCAGTCTCCTGGTGGTCCTTTACCGTCCTCCTCTGCTCTAGTTCAGTCGCCTGGATTTATACCTGGTGCAGTGGCTGGCGCTTTTGTGAGATGTGGCATATCTGTGTTTGTTTACATCATATTAAAAGTCCTGGAATGGCCCTAAGGAGTCTCGCAATAATAACCAGACTAAAGATGCTGGATAAGCATTCCACAGAGTTGCCACATCTCACAAAACGCATCAGCCACTGTACCATATATAAGTGCAGGCAACTGTACATAGCTGTGTGTTACAGTACTACCTGCTCCTCAACCTCTTCCTCCTCAGCCTCCTCCATCATATCTCATCTTACGCCATCCATTCCAAGTGGCTTTATTATATTTTACTATTTATTCATTATTTTATTTCGTCCATCATGAGCTTAAATTATTCTGTATCGTCATTCTACTTTTGAGATTTATGTAACTCCAGAATTAATTAAAGTTTTACATTTAGTCGAGACATTTCACTTAATGTCCATGTTTTAGTGTACAGTATTCTTTTAACGTTCTTATTATCTTATTTTATGCGGCTTCTTGTTCATATATACCGTACATCTTTTTATCCTACCTTCTTCTTCTCCTCATCCTCCCCCACACATCCTGTCACTTTCACCGGGTCTCGGCTGTTCCACTTCTCTGTCGTTTCCTCACTTACTGTTTTTCTTAATGTTTCTCACTACCCCTCTTTGGCTTCCTGACTTGTAACTTTATAGCCACATCCTTCCTCTCGTATTTCTTCACCTCATTACCTCCAGTATGTTGCAGGGTCACCTCATTACCTCCAGCATGTTGCAGGGTCACCTCATTACCTCCCGCATGTTGCAGGGTCACCTCACTACCTCCAGCATGTTGAAGGGTCACCTCATTACGTTCAGCATGTTGCAGGGTCACCCCACTACCTCCAGCATGTTGCAAGGTTATCTCACACGCTCACTCATCTTTAAACAATTCTCTGCACTTTCTCATATTACAATTTTTTTCTGACAAGTTCATTCCTCATTCTTCTCAATACCATTACTCTACACTGAACAACATTTGCAAAATAATTCCTCTCTCTCTCTCTCTCTCTCTCTCTCTCTCTCTCTCTCTCTCTCTCTCTCTCTCTCTCTCTCTCTCTCTCTCTCTCTCTCTCTCTCTCTCTCTCGTGTATATGGAGGGACTGAAAAGTTAGTCACCCTTGTATCTTTCACATACTGTACACTACATCTACCTCTGTTAACTGTCATCTCTTCTCTCACTCACAGATCTCACGTTGTTAGCTCACTCTACTCTATACTCAGAGTTTAACAGCACATCCTTAATCCCTAATTTAGATAATTTAACACCTTGGCGTCTGACTCACAGCCCCTCGTGTTATGTTTGGGTATATTGTTCACCTGCTTCACTGTGTTGCTCTCTACTACACTGAAACTCTCCCTTTTAGTGCTATTTTGTTCGGTTGTATATAGTCAGTCCAGTGTGCGCCTCTCCTGACCTAACGGATCTATAATTTTTGCATTTGAATGATGTTTTTCCAAGGGGCTCCCAACGCAGCCAGTGAGTTATTAATGAAAGGCTTTTGTGTTTTCTGCAAATAATCCAGTGTGAGTGTGTTGAGGACAGTCTAGTGTTGAGTGTATTGGGGACAGTCTAGTGTTGAGTGTGTTGGGGACAGTCTAGTGTTGAGTGTATTGGGGACAGTCTAGTGTTGAGTGTGTTGGGGACAGTCTAGTGTTGAGTGTGTTGGGAACAGTCCAGTGTGAGTGTGTTGAGGACAGTCCAGTGTGAGTGTGTTGAGGACAGTCTAGTGTTGAGTGTATTAGGGACAGTCTAGTATTGAGTGTTTTGAGGACAGTCCAGTGTGAGTGTGTTGAGGACAGTCTAGTGTTGAGTGTGTTGAGGACAGTCTAGTGTTGAGTGTATTAGGGACAGTCTAGTATTGAGTGCGTTGAGGACAGTCCAGTGTGAGTGCGTTGAGGACAGTCCAGTGTGAGTGTGTTGAGGACAGTCCAGTGTGAGAGTTTGTTACAGTGTCGCCTCAGACAATTATGATCATGCTGCCATGTGCTTCTCTTCATGACTTTTTCAGCTAGAAGAAATTTTCATCCATAACAAAGATCTTAAAATTCCACATTTATTCGTGTTTCCCTTTTCCTGTGTCATTCTATCAATGAAAACGTGAATATTAATTTCTACGTACATTTATGAAAACAAGTCCGGGATGTATAGTAGTCTTAACAGAATATTCAAGTGCTGTGCAGTATTTACCTGGTGTTGACGGTTTAGGTGTGGTGGTTCATCACTATGCACCACTACACACAGACTTAACGTTACGACCTGTTACTGCCATGTTGCTAGGCGGTGTGTGTAGGGTCGTGGTCGCTGGCCTCTTGTCTCAGTGATTCCTGCTTAAACTGGTCAGTACCACAGGTTTGTGTTGGCCCCAGGAATAACAGGGGGGCATTGATATGTCGGTTCCAGGGATGGCAGGGGGCAGGTTGTGGCGGGCCAAGAATGGCAGGGGCCATGGTGTGTCAATTCTAAAGATGTCAGGAGGGCATGGTGTGTCGGCTCTAAGGAGGGCAGATGGGCCCTAAGGGAGGCATAAGGCGTTACAATAGATCCCTACGAGTAGCGGGAGGAGTGGCGGAGGGGGATGTGGTGGAACTTTAGGGGTGGCAGCGAGCGGATCAGGGCCCCCATGGGGAGGTAGGAGGCGTGGCTGGTGAACCACAGGGTGGTGGTGGTAGGGTGTGAGCATCCTCCTTCCCAGGCAGAATATTCTTCTCTATCTACATTAGTCATCACTTTGTCTAAGTTCGTTGTGGGTGAAGTTTCACACCCAAGTGAGGTACTCCAGTGAGGTACTCCACTACCATAAGTAGACAAACTGTGTTAGTAAACCTGGGTTGTTACTTCATGATGTACAGTTAGTACCTCAAGTCACTCAGAAACTAGCTATTAATTCTCCATTTTAATATGATAGAGATTAATGCATTGTGTACCTTATATATTGGTCTCTTTACGTGCCTGTCTCATATATACAGCATCCCTAACGGTCTCAGCATGGACAGCGTCGTGCGTTGTGTACCTTTAATTAATTAAGTATAAATTAATCACTATGTATTGTCATGGTAGAATACAAGTGTGTGTATATGCTTGACGTATTTACATTGGAGGAAGACAAGACCACTTTACTATTACAATGGTGTTGCCTGTGGGTAGGACGCGGGGCGTCCTCTGCTCGTGACTCTCTCACAATACTAAACGGGTGTAGACAAGGATGGCTTGTGTCGCGGTGTGTGTAGTCGTGTGAAGCTGGCTTAGGGGAGGCTAGGGGCGTTTTTTTTTTTTTCTTATTGGGCACCCCCCTACATCCTTGTGTAAGGTGAAGCGCAGAAGCGATTACAGCGCCCAACAGGGAAGCATGCTAAGTTCATGGATATAAATTCACTAAAGTCGGTGCAGCGAAGAATGACAAAAATGATTCCGGGACTTAGAAACCTTCCATATCAGGATAGGTTAAAGAAACTTAACTTGCATTCCCTAGAAAGACGAAGAGTGCGGGGAGATATGATAGAAGTATTTAAGTGGGTGAAAGGAATCAAAAAGGGGATATAGATAAAGTTCTTATAATATCCGAGCAGGATAGGACTCGGAGCAACGGATTCAAGTTGGATAAGTTTAGGTTTAGGAGGGAGATAGGAAGAAACTGGTTCACAAATAGGGTGGTGGACGAGTGGAACAAGCTTAGCAACTTTGTAGTAAGTGTGGGAACTCTGGAAATTTTCAAAAGGAGGCTAGATAGATTCATGGATGATAGAGAGTGGTTGTAACTCTCGACAGGAGCTGCCATGCACAGGCCAACCGGCCTATTGCAGACTCCTTATTTTCTTATGTTCTTATGTTCTTTATATCTCATGAGTTAAGGGCGTAGAAGCCTGAAGAGTCAAGGTCGTAGAAGCCTGAAGAGTCAATGGTGTATGTCATCAAGTTATTGGAAACTCCAACAACTCCCTGAATACGAATTCGCAACTTTCGAGTTACAACAGGTACCTACTTTACTGGTTGGGATACTGTTTACTCAACCCGGATGTAGGGATGTTGACCTAACCATCACCCCCTCCATTCTCCGCCCCGGAGGCTGTCCTCAAGGGAACCTTTATCTGTGTGCTCCCCAGTCCTCATCTGTCTGATGTTCTGCTGCATTTTTGTGTTTCTTGTCCATTATTCTTCGCAACATTATTCCTACTCGCTATCTCTTAAAGTTCTTCTCTCATAACTTTCTTGTTTACAAGGCAGGTAGGCTGACCTCCCTGTTACTGTGCTGTGACTGTTGACTGTGAGTTTGGTAATTGTTCCTCGTGTGGGTGACTGAGTGTGGTAACAGTATACCTCTTGTGGGTGACTGAGTGTGGTAAGGGTGTACCTCGTGTGGGTGACAGTGTCGCCTGGTGTGGCTGTCAAGTCGTGGATTTAGTGGGAGTGGGTTGTTGGGTCGTGCGGTCTGGTAGGCCTCTTGGGTAGGGTCGCCTGGGGGCCCTATGAACACCCTGGGGTCCTCTGTACCTGGTCTCCGGGCGTGGTATGCTGTGTAGGGGTGACAAAGGGCATTATATTGGAACCCCCTTTGTTTGTCTCTTCCAGTTATAAATTAAAATGTACAACTGCACAATAATCTTTGTCGAGATTATACTATACATTGAATGGAAATGTCACCTAAATGTCACTTATCAACAGAGGTTTTGCCAGTTCATTTTCAGTTATCACTTTTCACCTGTGTATTTGGTGAAGCATTACAATCGTGCGTCTCTCTTGTCATGCGTCACGGCTTTTGTTTAGTTTCTCCCTTGAAGATGTTCACGATATGTTTATCTCAGCAAGGTTGTACTTTTTACGCTTCTCTCCTCAGCGACTCCTAGTTGTGCATCATAATGATTTGTCAATATATATATATATATATATATATATATATATATATATATATATATATATTATATATATATATATATATATATATATATATATATATATATATATATATATATATATATATATATATAATCAACGACCTCACCAGCAAGGAATCGAACCGGCTAGGCCACAACTTGTGTCCTAGCCGGTAAGCGTTCCCTAGTCCCACCCAGTAGGTCGAGGGTTCGATTCCTTGCTGGTGAGGTCGTTGATTATATGTTCAAAGTCCGCGTGTTATATGGACTAAAAATGAAGTATATGTATATATATATATATATATATATATATATATATATATATATATATATGCTGATAACCACAAGGAAAGAAGAAAACACGAAGTTCCCAAGCGCTTTCGTGTAATTCACATCTTCAGGGGTGAGTACACGAAAGCGCTTGGGAACTTCGTGTTTTCTTCTTTCCTTGTGGTTATCAGCATATACCTAGATCACGCGCACCTACAGTGATTTACTTGCATATATATATATATATATATATATATATATATATATATATATATATATATATATATATATATATATATATATATATATATATATATATATAAAGTTTTTCTTTCATTTGTACTTTTCTATGTACTTCTTACTTCTATTCCTTTCATGGACGTGTTATATGATTGCTCGTTTGCTATGTATATATGTAAGGTGTTCGATCGTGCGTATACCAGTTAATGTTTTTGCCAGATGTGTCTGTCGTTCATCATGAGTTATTACTGTCCGTATTATTTATCTTGTAATCCAATTAACAACTGACTAGACAGTTCTATGTTGTACACTGTTGTCAGGTGCTGTAAGGTAGTGTATGTGTGTGTGTGATATACAGAACGGGTGTTCATCACGCTACCACAACCACCGTCACACTCTCACTCCTTCTCATACGTACACTCACTTGACACTTTCATTCAGATTTGTTTGACAGACTCACGTTTACTCTCCATGCACTGAAATAAGGAAACCCCAGAGCAATGTTGCCAGTGTATGTTTTGTGTCTCTCTGTCTACCCATATATTTTTGTCAAACCAAGAATCTATTTGAATATCTCATAACAAATGTATGATTGAATATGGCTCCAATATCAAACTTTAAAGGTATAGTTCGTCTGTTAAGTATGACTCTTTTATATAATGGAGTACTTATAGTTATAGTTCCAATTTCTCGGTCCACAATCATCTGCTGCTTCTTGTTTTTTAATGTGTTTTTTTTCAGCTGGATAACGTTCAAACAATACCTTTTTAAATTATCAAGGTCACCCCCTCCCTCCCCCCCCCCCCCGTCTCTTTTTTGCCCTCTCCTCTGCCTCTCTGTGAGCCGCTTCCCCACACAGTCTCGTCACTACATCACAGGGACCTGGAGGTGCCCCCTGCTGTGAAAATCGTGGAACTGGAACGTTGTGGCTGTGTTGGTGATGAGAGAGACAGTAGCAGTTGTAAACATGCCGTAGTAGTGAGTGAAAGTGGTCTTTGTCCTCACCAAGCACTGCTCTCTCTCTCTCTCTCTCTCTCTCTCTCTCTCTCTCTCTCTCTCTCTCTCTCTCTCTCTCTCTCTCTCTCTCTCTCTCTCTCTCCTGGCTTACTTGCTTCGATTCTTGATACTTCAAAAAAACAAAACAATCTCATAATCCCTTCAGGACGACAATGGTATTAGCCATAACTTTTAAGCTGTAAAAGTTAAGTCTTCGTCGTCAAAACTTAAATCATCATGTTTAAAGTGTTATAACTTAAATCACCGTCCTCGGAGTTACAGCTTCAATCACCGTCCTCGGAGTTACAGCTTGAATCACCGTCCTCGGAGTTACAGCTTAAATCAGCGTCCTCAAAGATTATAGCTTAAATCACCGTCCTCAAAGATTATAGCTTAAATCACCATCCTCAAAGATTATAGCTTAAATCACCGTCCTCAAAGATTATCGCTTAAATCACCGTCCTCAAAGATTATAGCTTAAATCACCGTCCTCAAAGATTATAGCTTAAATCACCGTCCTCAAAGATTATAGCTTAAATCACCGTCCTCAAAGATTATAGCTTACATCACCGTCCTCAAAGATAATAGCTTAAATCACCGTCCTCGAAGATTATAGCTCATATCAAAGAGTTAAGTTCCAGTATTTCTAAGTCTTCCTCGTTGTCTTTCTCTCCTTCCTTGCCTCTCTTGTCTTTCTTTCTAACTCGCCACGCCACGTCACCACAACGTGTTTACTGTACCTTATGGCCAGCCCGTGGCCCATCACACACCTTAATCTGTGGTTCACTTGGGGTCTGACGTGGTCGGCTCGGAGCTTGGCACACCTGGTGACACTGACTCTTGCCTGACCAGGGTGTAAATTTGGGCTTCCTCTTGTAACAGCAGGAGAACCCCCATGGAGTCTCCCCAGGGGGTCCCCAGCTAGTGATTGGTTTAACGTTAAGTCTAACCATTGTGTAACTGTAGACATGAATGGGTTAGTTCTTTCTGTAGCTACTACTTAACTACAGTCAGAATAACGTTGTCTTACTGTAGGTTAAGAGACTAGTTTGGTTAATAACACAACGGTTAGAACACTATACCACGTCTACACCTACTTTTTATAACAGTGGAGTGAGTGAGTGAACTGAATAGCTCTGAACAGAACATTTAGATAAGTAACCTACTCACCATCATCTAGACTCGGTTCTTTCTTTGGGTCTAGGCAGGAGATTCCTCTTACGATACATATAGATAATTTGCACTATAACTTAAGGTCCAGCCTGGGTTATATTCCAGGAAGTGGGATGCTATGTGCAAGCGCATTTGCTTCAGTCTAAACAGAGAATAATATGTACAGTACCAGGGCAGTCCACGACTCTTACGGTCATCGTGGGCTGTACCTTGACTTTGACACTGGGATATGTTTTAGCTCAGTGGTTCTCGTGGCAACAGTTTCTACATCTTGAGCAAATTCTCCGCCTGGTTGGCTTAACGACTGGTCGACCTAGATAACGAGAGACAAGCATTACTTATACCAGCCACTCAGGGGAGGCTCGGCAGCTCACAACGACAAGTAATGTGACCTGTTCGCTTTTTTTTTCTCTATGTGTAACGAGAAATGGCGTAGTGGAGAAACATTCATAAGGAAATATCGCCACAAAACCAGTAATAATCCTAACCTAACCTAACCTGACCTGACCTGACCAACCCTGACGTAACCTGACCAAACCCGTGGTTACTTGATGAAGACATAAACAAACTCATCAAAATCATAATAATGTGTGTAGAATTTATTTTTAACTTGGTACAAAATCACCGAACTGTGACACGGGTTTAATGGGCGGCTTAATTTCAGGTGATGACTATACACACACACACACACACACAGTGATAATAGTGTTTTAAATTACTTCTTTGACTTATTAATTTATTGACATATTTAATACATTCTCTTTTATTTAGGAAATTGTTAATAATTTTTTCGTGCATTCCATTTATATTTCTTCGTATATTTTTTTTTTGCTCTATTTTTAACATTACTCCTTTGTTAGTGAAATTCTGCTGCGTTTGCTCTATATCTGCTTTACTTCTTTTCTTTATTTTCCTTTGTCACGTATTTTTGGGCCTTATTTTATTACTTATTATTTTATTTATTTTATTCTTGCTCTAGTTATAATATTTCTTAGGTATTTATTTAATTCTCGACGTTATTTCCCATGGTTCAAATTTTTTCCTAGGTTTCAAGTTTATTTCCCATGATTCAATTTTTTTCCTCGGCGTCAGATTTAATTCCTGGGTTTCAAATTTATTTCTCAGGTTTCAGATTTATTTCCCATGTTTAATTTTTTCCTAGGTGTCAGATTTATTTCCCGGGTTTCAAATTTATTTTCGACATTCCTAATTTATATTCGATGTTTTTACTTTTATTTCCGATTTTTTTTTATTATAACACTTGTCATTCCTTCCCTGTCGTGGTACACTGTTAATGGACTGTATGTGGTAGACTGTTGTGGTAAATTCTGTTTGCGGACTGTACGTGGTAAACTCATTGTGGATTGTATGTGGTAGACTGTTGTAGTAGACTGTGCGTGTAGACTGTTAATGGACTGTATGTGGTAGACTGTGGTGGTAAATTCTGTTTGTGGACTGTATGTGGTGAACTCATTGTGGATTGTATGTGGTAGACTGCTGTGGTAGACTGTTGTGGTAGATTGTTGTGGTGAAGTACGTGTGCATTATGTGTGGTAGACTGTGCTTGTGGACTGTATGTGGTAGACTGTTGTGGTGTACTTTAATTAACTGCTTGTGGTTAGTATACCGTCATCGTCTGCTTGTGGAGTGTAGACTGTCCGTGTGCGCTTGTTGATGATGATTGGACCTGCTAGTAGCGTGTGTCTGGGAAGCGCTTGTACCTGCTTGTGCTTGTGGGTGATGACCAGGGTGGAGTTGTTGTAATTACTGGACGTTTGGGGAACCAGTTTGGTGGGGGGGGGGGGAGTAGGAGGGAAGTGGTGGGTGGTGTTGTGGGGGGTAGTGGTGGACGGAGCAGTAGTAGGCAAGTTAATGGTGGGCGGGGTAGTGGTGGGAGGGACAACGTAGTGATAGGTGCTAGGATAGTGGTGGGCAGGGTATTGGTGGGCGAGTTCGTGAAGTGGTAGCTGCTATGGTAGTAGTGGGCGGAGTAGTGGTGGGCAGGGGTGGTGGTGGGCGAGATAGTTAAGTGGTAGGTACTATGGTCGCACTATATGTTGATATGAAGAATAACACTTCTGTAAGAGGTGATTTAAAGGTTCAGGAGGAGTTCATGGAGAGTGTTTTCACTGAATTACGTAACGACACACGAAGTATCCTAATAGGAGTAATCTTCAGAAGACCCCACACTAATGTAAGGTAACTTTCTTGATAAATTATCGGAGCTTATCTCTATCATAAGTTCAGAGAGGAAACTTTGCTACGTTACAGGAGATTTAAACCTTGATCTATTAAAATCCGAGATGGACACCTCAGTAATAGACCTTCTTGCGTCCTGTCATTCTAAGCTCTTCTTCAACACTACAACCAAACCCACCAGAGTAACTGCCACCTCTGCCACTGTGATAGATCATATCTGGACTAACAACACTCCTAACAATCTTGCAAGGGGAATTATTTATAACAATATCTCAGATCACTTCCCACTTTTTGCCATGTATAAAACAGCCACAAGATCTAAGAGGTCTAGTTGTCTCAATAAAATACAGAGACTACTGCGCTGACAACATGCTCCTGTTTGAAAGCAACTTAAAGAATGCTAAGTGGGATCTTGTCTATGCCTCCGACAACCTTAACGTGAGCTGCTGCAACTTCTCTTGCAGCTTCAATGCTTGCTTTGATAAATGCTTCCCCCTCAAGACTAAGTTAGTAAAAACTGTATCTATCTCCAAACCATCTATTACAAGTGAAATCAAGGCAATGATAAAAGAAAAACAAACTACAAAGAAAATTAGCAAAAAGACCCATAACTTTAGGTAACAGAGAACTCAAGACGTAGCTATAATACAAATAAGCTCCAGTGAGCATCAGGCAAGAGTAAGAAAACCAGGAGTATCATCAATTCTATTCAAAACAGGAACACTCAACCTACTGCCTCCCACTCAGCTTTTGTGATAAATGATTCAGTTGTAACAGAACCTTCCCTCATTACCAACCACTTCAATGATTATTTTATCAATGTTGGCAAAAATCTTGCAGAGAGCATCCCTGATCACCATGAGGAATTTAGACCTACCTGCAAATCAGACAGCAAAATGAGCTGTTCTTATCCCCTGTCACGGCAGATGAATTATTGACCGTAATAAAAAATGAAAAAAAAAAAGATGCAGCAGCAGGCGACGACATTATACCAATGAGCATCATTAAGAAAACAATCCATTTATTACTACCGGTTCTCCTACACATTTGTAACTCCTCCTTCACTAGTGGCGTCTTTCCGGATAAACTGAAAGTTGCCAAAGCTCACCCAACATATAAAAAATCAGGGGACAAAGGTCTTTTCAAGAAGTACCGCCCCATATCAGTCCTCAAAGCCTTAAGTAAGATACTGGAGAAGCTATCATGTAGTAGACTAAATTCCTTCTGCAGTGTCAATAACATCCTTACAGACTCTCAATTTGGATTTAGAGCTAGTAGGTCAACTGAGAGTGCTCTGCTATCCTTTAATAATGACATCTTAAACTCCTTTGATGACAGTCTGTTCACAGTCGGAATAGTCCTGGACCTCTCGAAAGCCTTTGATACTGTCGACCATACCATCCTCCTGTCGAAGCTTGAACATTATGGCGTTAGGGGCTTATCCTACAATTGGTTTACCTCGTATCTGTCTAACAGGAAGCAGTCTGTCTACTATAATAATTATTAATTTAATTCCTCACCAATTTTGTATGGCGTTCCTCAAGGTTCCATTCTCGGTCCTGTACTGTTCTTGTTGTATATAAACGATATAGTCCACTCCAGCACACTCGTGAAACACAACTTATTTGCTAACGATAGTAATCTCTAGTAATACCTACTTTATATAACCAGTTTTATTGTACCACCAAAACCATTATATGAGAAACTGTCATGTAGATAGATAGAAATTACCATTGCAATTATCATATTTACTGACAAGACATGATACTGACAAACTTCCGTCCTGTTGTTCCACTTTAATACAACCCATGTTGTACTGCTTCCCTCCCTTATCTTATTATTGTATATCAACTCCACTGCAAAATATGTATTTACAAGTACTTATAAATGTAAAAAAACAAATAAAATAAACAACGAAGTGATAACCGTGGTAACATGTTCTTATTACCACCATGTTACGTGTACTATTACAGATGATACTAGATACAAAATATTTCCTTTAGAGAAGTGTACAGTATATATCGGGTACCTTCAAGAGACCTCGGGCTCTCAACTGGCTCAGCCATGCCAATATTGTTATTATTATTTACTCTGTATCTGTATTTTTCGGTTAAATAACTGTTTCAATATCAATATAGTAGTGGTGGTCTGGGTAGTGGTGTGCAGGGGTGGTCACGGTGGTGGGCGAGGTAGTGAAGTGGTAGGTGCTATGGTAGTGGTGGGCAGGGTAGTGGTGGGAGTTCGATCTTCGGGCAGGGTGAAACTATGGGCACGTTTCTTTACGCCATTTGTCTCTGTCTACCCAGCAGTAATTGGGAACCTGGATGTTAATCGATTTGCGGATCGTATTCCAGGGTAATGGTTAGCCAGTGCAGTTGGCGAGTTGTCCGGTCTTCTCGGACTATTCCTTGACACTGGGTTATGCAACTCGTTAACTTAGGGTGTGGTTGTTGTGTTTCCGACAGCTCCTACTCCTTAAACAAATTCACGCCTAGGTGGTCCATTGGGCCTGCCATCCTCGTTACACGAGGGGCAACCATTATTATTATTAGTGGTGGGCGAGGTAGTGAAGTGGTAGGTGCTATGGTAGAGGTGGGCTGGGTAGTGGTGGGCGAGGTAGTGGTGGCGGGCCAGTAGTGAGTGGTGACGGTTGGCTCCCTCAGGCGGAGCTGCTTGCTTGACTCATGCAGGTGCGTTCCTCCTCGCCTGCCGCCGCCACCACAACACCCTACTGCTATTCACTACCACAATCACTACACTACCACTATCACACTGTCACCACCACCACAACACCCTACTGCTATCACACTAACACAATCACTACACTACTACTATCACACTGTCACCACCACCACAACACCCTACTGCTATCACACTACCACAATCACTACACTACCACTATCACACTGTCACCACCACCACAACACCCTACTGCTATCACACTAACACAATCACTACACTACCACTATCACACTGTCACCACCACCACAACACCCTACTGCTATCACACTACCACAATCACTACACTACCACTATCACACTGCCATTACCATACCACACTGCAACTACCACACTGCCACCACCATACCACTCTACCAGTATCACACTGGCATCACCATATCACACTACCACTATCACACCGCCATCACACAACACTACCACCATCACACCACACTACCACCATCACTCCACACTACCACCATCATACCACGCCACCACCATCATACCACACCACCACCGTCACACCACACTACCACCATCACACCACACTTGGAGTCACCCCGCGACGTATTAATTTGGTCCTTCATTATGAGATTCTCGGAACACACACACACACACACACACACCTGTGTTCTGAACGTTGGGAAGGTGTTACCATCCAGGATACAGTTACAGTACTCACCACTACACACGTCTTCACTAACCGACGTCGCACGGGAAGTCTTGTCTGGGACAATTGAAGTATCGTAGGAATTGACAGTTGAAGTATCGTAGGAGATGTTAGTTGAAGCATCGTAGGAGGTATGTGTTCATAACAATAGCTATTTATAATGCAACGCACGACTGAGCTTAATTAACGTGTTAGCCATTAAATTGAACCGCCTGTATATAGTTGCATTTATTATATATTTTTATTTATTTATTTTTTTACCTCACCTAGGCGCTTCACTCTTAGCGGTTATATAACAACATTTATGAGTGAATTATGAGCTATTTTATTTCGGGATTAGAGGTGAGTTTGGAGCCATAAACTCTGGTATTTATAAGTAAAACTAAAGTTGGTTTACTACGAAATGTTAAATGTGAAGATTGATAACGTTGAGGCTTAGCTGTTGTAAGGAAGTTATTCACGGGGATAAATTACCCATGAAAACCTATATAAGTATAATATTATATTACTTCTGGTATATTGTTATAGGGACGAGTGTCGTGAGGTGTAGCACGAGACACTTCCGTGATAGTAATAAGGATACTATAAATCCTGTGTAATCCTGTGTAATCCTCAGGTAGACGAACCCAAGTAAATCCTCCCTAATATTTACGTGTCACCCAGTGTCCCAAAACTCGTAAATCATACCAGTTTAGTTTTTATTTTCTGATATTTGTTCCCTTCACCTGGCTCTCTACTGCTACTTTTGTCTTGGTTCTTCACCTGGCTCTCTACTGCTACTTTTGTCTTGGTTCTTCACCTGGCTCCCTACTGCTACTTTTGCCTTGGTTCTTCACCTGGCTCTCTACTGCTACTTTTGCCTTGGTTCTTCACCTGGCTCCCTACTGCTACTTTTGCCTTGGTTCTTCACCTGGCTCTCTACTGCTACTTTTGTCTTGGTTCTTCACCTGGCTCTCTACTGCTACTTTTGTCTTGGTTCTTCACCTGGCTCTCTACTGCTACTTTTGTCTTGGTTCTTCACCTGGCTCTCTACTGCTACTTTTGCCTTGGTTCTTCACCTGGCTCTCTACTGCTACTTTTGTCTTGGTTCTTCACCTGGCTCTCTACTGCTACTTTTGCCTTGGTTCTTCACCTGGCTCCCTACTGCTACTTTTGTCTTGGTTCTTCACCTGGCTCTCTACTGCTACTTTTGCCTTGGTTCTTCACCTGGCTCTCTACTGCTACTTTTGTCTTGGTTCTTCACCTGGCTCTCTACTGCTACTTTGCCTGGTTCTTCACCTGGCTCTCTACTGCTACTTTGTCTTGTTCTTCACCTGGCTCTCTACTGCTACTTTTGCCTTGGTTCTTCACCTGGCTCTCTACTGCTACTTTTGTCTTGGTTCTTCACCTGGCTCTCTACTGCTACTTTTGCCTTGGTTCTTCACCTGGCTCTCTACTGCTACTTTTGTCTTGGTTCTTCACCTGGCTCTCTACTGCTACTTTTGCCTTGGTTCTTCACCTGGCTCTCTACTGCTACTTTTGTCTTGGTTCTTCACCTGGCTCTCTACTGCTACTTTTGCCTTGGTTCTTCACCTGGCTCTCTACTGCTACTTTTGTCTTGGTTCTTCACCTGGCTCTCTACTGCTACTTTTGCCTTGGTTCTTCACCTGGCTCTCTACTGCTACTTTTGCCTTGGTTCTTCACCTGGCTCTCTACTACTACTTTTGTCTTGGTTCTTCACCTGGCTCTCTACTGCTACTTTTGTCTTGGTTCTTCACCTGGCTCTCTACTGCTACTTTTGCCTTGGTTCTTCACCTGGCTCTCTACTGCTACTTTTGCCTTGGTTCTTCACCTGGCTCTCTACTGCTACTTTTGTCTTGGTTCTTCACCTGGCTCTCTACTGCTACTTTTGTCTTGGTTCTTCACCTGGCTCTCTACTGCTACTTTTGCCTTGGTTCTTCACCTGGCTCTCTACTGCTACTTTTGTCTTGGTTCTTCACCTGGCTCTCTACTGCTACTTTTGCCTTGGTTTTTCACCTGGCTCTCTACTGCTACTTTTGTCTTGGTTCTTCACCTGGCTCTCTACTACTACTTTTGTCTTGGTTCTTCACCTGGCTCTCTACTGCTACTTTTGTCTTGGTTATTCACCTGGCTCTCTACTGCTACTTTTGTCTTGGTTCTTTACCTGTCTCTCTACTGCTACTTTAGTCTTAGTTCTTCACCTGGCTCTCTACTGCTACTTTTGTCTTGGTTCTTCACCTGGCTCTCTACTGCTACTTTAGTCTTAGTTCTTCACCTGGCTCTCTACTGCTACTTTTGCCTTGGTTCTTCACCTGGCTCTCTACTGCTACTTTTGTCTTGGTTGTTCACCTGGCTCTCTACTGCCACTTTAGTCTTGGTTCTTCACCTGGCTCTCTACTGCTACTTTTGTCTTGGTTCTTCACCTGGCTCTCTACTGCTACTTTTGTCTTGGTTCTTCACCTGGCTCTCTACTGCCACTTTAGTCTTGGTTCTTCACCTGGCTCTCTACTGCCACTTTAGTCTTGGTTCTTCACCTGGCTCTCTACTGCTACTTTTGCCTTGGTTCTTCACCTGGCTCTCTACTGCTACTTTTGTCTTGGTTCTTCACCTGGCTTTCTACTGCTACTTTAGTCTTAGTTCTTCACCTGGCTCTCTACTGCTACTTTTGTCTTGGTTCTTCACCTGGCTCTCTACTGCCACTTTAGTCTTGGTTCTTCACCTGGCTCTCTACTGCTACTTTTGTCTTGGTTCTTCACCTGGCTCTCTACTGCCACTTTAGTCTTGGTTCTTCACCTGGCTCTCTACTGCTACTTTTGTCTTGGTTCTTCACCTGGCTCTCTACTGCTACTTTAGTTTTGGTTCTTCACCTGGCTCTCTACTGCCACTTTAGTCTTAGTTCTTCACCTGGCTCTCTACTGCTACTTTTGTCTTGGTTCTACAGCCTGAGGTGTGTGTGATTGCCTCTGGTGTGGTGTGGTATGGTGTGGTGTGGTGTGGTGTAATGGCCAGGCAAGGTGAAACTATGAGCAAGTTTCTTTTCGCCTTTTGCATCTGTCTACCCAGCAGTAATTGGAAACCTGGATGTTAATCGATTTTCGGATCGTGTTCCGGGGTAATGATCAGCCAGTGCAGTTAGTGAGTTGTCCGGTCTTCTCGGACTATTCCTTGACAGTTGTTCAGGGTGTGGTTGTTGTTGGCGACAGCTTCTGCAACTTAAGCAAATTCACGCCTAGTTGGCCCTAGGGCCGGCCATCTCGTTTACACGAGGGGCAACCATTCATGGTGTTGTGTTGTGGTAGTTATGTGGTATGGTGTGATATGATGTGGCATAGTGTGGTAAGGATGTGGCGTAGTGCGGTGTTTGGTGTGGTAGGTATGTAGTGTGGTGTGGTGTGGTAGGTGCTAGTTTATTGTGCTTCCCATATTCATCCTGTGAGCTGTGTGCACACAACACCTCTCTCTCTCTCCTTCGTGAAGACTCGAGGATGACTTTATTTATACTAACACAGGTAACCAATGCTACTTACGATCTATGTATAAGCCTTGGGTAATATCTCTTTGGTATCTGTCCATCTGGGCTCATGTTGATTTCGTCCCGTGATAACCCCGCCAACTTTTGTTCAGACATCATGGTCACTCGCTGATACTGGAGAAAAACACAAATCCTTTGATTTTACGGGTCAAAAGGGGTTAAGGCAGAACTAAACGAAAACCTAATCTAACATTTATGATAACATATAACATAATTTTGTGATGTCATTGGATTTTTAATATATTTATTTATTTTAGATGGTTGGTCGCTGTCAAGTGTCACCCCACTCTGGCAAGCTTCTATAATCATTATATGAAACAAAAATCATAATTTTCATTCTATTTTCGTTCTGTTTACTGGTTAAAAAATTTTCTAGGATATTTTACCTGAATAGAATTTTGCTAAGTCTCTTTGACACGAAGGTTTTAGGTAGAGCATCAAATGCAAATCTCTGAGTCAACGGTCAAAGTCACTGAAAGGTCATTGTGAGGGTTGTATGAGTGAGTTGATATTATAACAAATCAAATTAACGAATAGCAGACAAATGTGAAGGTCACTGCTGATGGTTGAAGGTCAAACAGTATACAGATATTAACTTGTATCATTGGTGACATTCTTATGAAGCTTTAAATGAGAATATATGATCTATAAGTTATGAGATCATAGTTCTTGACAGCTGTATTATGTTCACCACTAGACACTGTGACAACACTAAGGTGAAGGTTAAGATCACAGGCCGGAACATTATCCAGAACTTAACCTTTGTATCCATGCAAACATTGTGGTGAAGTTTCAGGTAAATATTTATCACCACAAGAACAAAGTAAAGATCACAGGATTCAGAGATGAAGGTCACAGCTGAAGGTCCGGAGAAATTATATTATTTTTTTGCATCACTTGACGAAAATGTTGGCATATTTCTATGACCTTCACCAGGTTACTGACCCTTTTAAACTTCTTTTTTACTTATAGTAAAATCTATTTACTTTTTTATTTACAGATATTTCGCACAACGAATTTTTGTGAACATTTAATTTTTTTTATTTGAGGACGTGAAGGTTTATCTACACCATCACCCTTTCCTTTGTTTTCAGACCCACTAATTGGTCTGCTTTCTAGTGGTAAACACTGTACTCAGCGACTGTCAGGTTTTTCAGAAATATACGATTTTAGGGGAACAATCTAATGAACATGTACAGATGCACATAGACCATTATCTGAATACCAGCTTCGATAATTGTGTGGGCAGTTAACCACCCTTTGACAAATTACATGTGGTAATCTTATTAATTTTCTTTATTGATTTTTCAGTAAATAGGTCATCTCTTATACACGTTTGGTTTACAAGTCTCCATAACCTCAACAACTTGTCCTAAGGTCGATTATTCCATTAATTCAGTTACTAGGGAGGAGCGACAGGTGTGTCTCAGGACCACCCGTCCAGTTTTTTTAAGTCATCCCATCGCCTGTCACCGTTTTTTCTGTAATGGACGAGAGCTGCCGAGAGAGATAGGAGTAGTTTTTGTGCTCCTGGATGTGTGAGATCCGTAAGAGAGCCTCACACTTCCAAGAACACTATACCTAATATCTACAAATTCAGTGTTAATACCTGATGTGGTCCGGGAATGACTAGCGGTAAATATTAAAACAAAAAATACAATATAACCCAAACCTGATAGAAGGATACATGTGGTATATGTACATGAATGTTTGGACTCACACACACACACACACACACACACATCTCCGCCAGTCATCAGATAATCGTCTTAAGGGTCGGAGAAGTAGTTCCTTACTCCCTAATAACCTGCTCCCTCCCTGACCCTGCCGCTGATGATATCACCTGTCCTTCTACACCGCCCCTACCTCTGCCACTGCTACCCTTACCTCCACCCCCTACCTCTGTCACCTCTACCTATACCTCCACCCCCTACCTCTGTCACCTCTACCTATACCTCCACCCCCTACCTCTGTCACCGCTACCTACACCTCCACCCCCTACCTCTGTCACCGCTACCTATACCTCCAGCCCCTACCTCTGTCACCGCTACCTATACCTCCACCCCCTACCTCTGTCACCGCTACCTATACCTCCACCCCCTACCTCTATCACCGCTACCTATACCTCCACCCCCTACCTCTATCACCTCTACCTATACCTCCACCCCCTACCTCTATCACCGCTACCTATACCTCCACCCCCTACCTCTGTCACCTCTACCTATACCTCCACCTCCACCCCCTACCTCTGTCACCGCTACCTATACCTCCACCCCCTACCTCTATCACCTCTACCTATACCTCCACCCCCTACCTCTATCACCGCTACCTATACCTCCACCCCCTACCTCTGTCACCTCTACCTATACCTCCACCTCCACCCCCTACCTCTGTCACCTCTACCTATACCTCCACTCCTACCTCTATTACCGCTACCTATACCTCCACCCCCTACCTCTGTCACCGCTACCTATACCTCCACCCCCTACCTCTATCACCGCTACCTATACCTCCACCCCCTACCTCTATCACCTCTACCTATACCTCCACCCCTACCTCTATCACCGCTACCTATACCTCCACCCCCTACCTCTGTCACCTCTACCTATACCTCCACCCCCCCCTACCTCTGTCACCGCTACCTATACCTCCACCCCCTACCTCTATCACCTCTACCTATACCTCCACCCCCTACCTCTATCACCGCTACCTATACCTCCACCCCCTACCTCTGTCACCTCTACCTATACCTCCACCCCTACCTCTGTCACCTCTACCTATACCTCCACTCCTACCTCTATTACCGCTACCTATACCTCCACCCCCTACCTCTGTCACCTCTACCTATACCTCCACCCCCTACCTCTGTCACCGCTACCTATACCTCCACCCCTACCTCTGTCACCTCTACCTATGCCTCCACCCCCTACCTCTGCCACTGCTACCTATACCTCCACTCCTACCTCTATCACCGCTACCTATACCTCCACCCCCTACCTCTGTCACCTTTACCTATACCTCCACCCCCTACCTCTGTCACCGCTACCTATACCTCCACCCCCTACCTCTGCCACCTCTACCTATACCTCCACTCCTACCTCTATCACCGCTACCTATACCTCCACCCCCTACCTCTGTCACCTCTACCTATACCTCCACCCCCTACCTCTGTCACCGCTACCTATACCTCCACCCCCTACCTCTGTCACCGCTACCTATACCTCCACCCCCTACCTCTGTCACCGCTACCTATACCTCCACCCCCTACCTCTGTCACCGCTACCTATACCTCCACCCCCTACCTCTGTCACCTCTACCTATACCTCCACCTCCTACCTCTATCACCGCTACCTACACCTCCACCCCCTACCTCTGTCACCGCTACCTATACCTCCACCCCTACCTCTGCCACCTCTACCTATACCTCCACCCCCTACCTCTGTCACCGCTACCTATACCTCCACCCCCTACCTCTGCCACCTCTACCTATACCTCCACTCCTACCTCTGTCACCGCTACCTATACCTCCACCCCCTACCTCTGTCACCTCTACCTATACCTCCACCCCCTACCTCTGTCACCTCTACCTATACCTCCACCCCCTACCTCTGTCACCTCTACCCATACCTCCACCCCCTACCTCTGTCACCTCTACCTATACCTCCACCCCCTACCTCTGTCACCTCTACCTATACCTCCACCCCCTACCTCTGCCACTGCTACCCTTACCTCCACCCCCTACCTCTATCACCTCTACCTATACCTCCACCCCCTACCTCTATCACCTCTACCTATACCTCCACCCCCTACCTCTATCACCGCTACCTATACCTCCACCCCCTACCTCTGTCACCTCTACCTATACCTCCACCCCTACCTCTGCCACCGCTACCTGTACCTCCACCCCCTACCTCTGTCACCGCTACCTATACCTCCACCCCTTACCTCTATCACCGCTACCTATACCTCCACCCCCTACCTCTGTCACCTTTACCTATACCTCCACCCCCTACCTCTGTCACCGCTACCTATACCTCCACCCCCTACCTCTGCCACCTCTACCTATACCTCCACTCCTACCTCTATCACCGCTACCTATACCTCCACCCCCTACCTCTGTCACCTTTACCTATACCTCCACCCCCTACCTCTGTCACCGCTACCTATACCTCCACCCCCTACCTCTGCCACCTCTACCTATACCTCCACTCCTACCTCTATCACCGCTACCTATACCTCCACCCCCTACCTCTGTCACCTTTACCTATACCTCCACCCCCTACCTCTGTCACCGCTACCTATACCTCCACCCCCTACCTCTGCCACCTCTACCTATACCTCCACTCCCTACCTCTGTCACCGCTACCTATACCTCCACCCCCTACCTCTGTCACCTCTACCTATACCTCCACCCCTACCTCTATCACCGCTACCTATACCTCCACCCCCTACCTCTGTCACCTCTACCTATACGTCCACCCCCTACCTCTGCCACCTCTACCTATACCTCCACCCCCTACCTCTGTCATCGCTACCTATACCTCCACTCCTACCTCTGTCACCTCTACCTATACCTCCACCCCCTACCTCTATCACCTCTACCTATACCTCCACCCCCTACCTCTGTCACCTCTACCTATACCTCCACCCCCTACCTCTGCCACTGCTACCTATACCTCCACTCCTACCTCTATTACCGCTACCTATACCTCCACCCCCTACCTCTATCACCGCTACCTATACCTCCACCCCCTACCTCTGTCACCTCTACCTATACCTCCACCCCCTACCTCTGTCACCGCTACCTATACCTCCACCCCCTACCTCTGTCACCGCTACCTATACCTCCACCCCCTACCTCTGTCACCGCTACCTATACCTCCACCCCCTACCTCTGTCACCGCTACCTATACCTCCACCCCCTACCTCTGTCACCTCTACCTATACCTCCACCTCCTACCTCTATCACCGCTACCTACACCCCCTACCTCTGTCACCGCTACCTATACCTCCACCCCTACCTCTGCCACCTCTACCTATACCTCCACCCCCTACCTCTGTCACCGCTACCTATACCTCCACCCCCTACCTCTGCCACCTCTACCTATACCTCCACTCCTACCTCTGTCACCGCTACCTATACCTCCACCCCCTACCTCTGTCACCTCTACCTATACCTCCACCCCCTACCTCTGTCACCTCTACCTATACCTCCACCCCCTACCTCTGTCACCTCTACCCATACCTCCACCCCCTACCTCTGTCACCTCTACCTATACCTCCACCCCCTACCTCTGTCACCTCTACCTATACCTCCACCCCCTACCTCTGCCACTGCTACCCTTACCTCCACCCCCTACCTCTATCACCTCTACCTATACCTCCACCCCCTACCTCTATCACCTCTACCTAAACCTCCACCCCCTACCTCTATCACCGCTACCTATACCTCCACCCCCTACCTCTGTCACCTCTACCTATACCTCCACCCCTACCTCTGCCACCGCTACCTGTACCTCCACCCCCTACCTCTGTCACCGCTACCTATACCTCCACCCCCTACCTCTATCACCGCTACCTATACCTCCACCCCCTACCTCTATCACCTCTACCTATACCTCCACCCCTACCTCTATCACCGCTACCTATACCTCCACCCCTACCTCTGTCACCGCTACCTCCACCTCCACCCCCTACCTCTGTCACCTCTACCTATACCTCCACCCCTACCTCTGCCACCGCTACCTATACCTCCACCCCCTACCTCTGTCACCGCTACCTATACCTCCACCCCCTACCTCTGTCACCTCTACCTATACCTCCACCCCTACCTCTGCCACCGCTACCTATACCTCCACCCCCTACCTCTGTCACCGCTACCTATACCTCCACCCGCTACCTCTATCACCTCTACCTATACCTCCACCCCTACCTCTGTCACCGCTACCTCCACCTCCACCCCCTACCTCTGTCACCTCTACCTATACCTCCACCCCTACCTCTGCCACCGCTACCTATACCTCCACCCCCTACCTCTGTCACCGCTACCTATACCTCCACCCCCTACCTCTGTCACCTCTACCCATACCTCCACCCCCTACCTCTGTCACCGCTACCTCCACCTCCACCCCCTACCTCTATCACCTCTACTTATACCTCCACCCCTACCTCTGTCACCTCTACTTATACCTCCACCCCCTACCTCTGTCACCGCTACCTCCACCTCCACCCCCTACCTCTATCACCTCTACTTATACCTCCACCCCTACCTCTGTCACCTCTACCTATACCTCCACCCCTACCTCTGTCACCGCTACCTCCACCTCCACCCCCTACCTCTGTCACCTCTACCTATACCTCCACCCCTACCTCTATCACCGCTACCTATACCTCCACCCCCTACCTCTATCACCTCTACCTATACCTCCACCCCCTACCTCTGTCACCGCTACCTATACCTCCACCCCTACCTCTGTCACCGCTACCTATACCTCCACTCCTACCTCTGTCACCGCTACCTATACCTCCACCCTCTACCTCTGTCACCTCTACCTATACCTCCACCCCCTACCTCTGTCACCGCTACCTATACCTCCACCCCTACCTCTGTCACCGCTACCTATACCTCCACTCCTACCTCTGTCACCGCTACCTATACCTCCACCCTCTACCTCTGTCACCTCTACCTATACCTCCACCCCTACCTCTGTCACCGCTACCTATACCTCCACTCCTACCTCTGTCACCGCTACCTATACCTCCACTCCTACCTCTGTCACCGCTACCTATACCTCCACCCTCTACCTCTGTCACCTCTACCTATACCTCCACCCCCTACCTCTGTCACCTCTACCTATACCTCCACCCCCTACCTCTGTCACCGCTACCTATACCTCCACCCTCTACCTCTGTCACCTCTACCTATACCTCCACCCCTACCTCTGTCACCGCTACCTATACCTCCACCCCTACCTCTGTCACCGCTACCCATACCTTGACCCCTACCTATACCTCCACCCCCTACCTCTGTCACCCCTACCCATACCTCCACCCCTACCTCTATCACCGCTACCCCTACTTCCACCGCCCCTACCTCTGCCACAGCTACCTATACCACCACCGCCACCACGACCTCAACCTCCACTACCTCCACCACCACCACCCCCCCCCCCTACCATCACTACCACCACCCCTACCACCACTACCACCACCACTACCACCACCACTACCAACCCTACATCAACCTCCATCACCCCTACCACCACCACCACAACCACCTCCACTACCTCTACCACCTCCACTACCACCCTACCACTACCACCTCCTCTACCACCTTCACCCGTACATCAACCTCCATCACCCCTACCTCAACCTCAGACAAGTGCAAACAGGCGCTAGTCAATCCATAGTTTACCATGATGAGATGAATCAAGTCAAACATGTATATGGAGCAAGTAACAAGACCACTAGATTACAGGATGTTGTAACCGCTTGATTAAGGTTTGGATATAAGTACCTCTGGCAGTATGTTCATCAAGCAGATGTAAACAAGACTAAATGTAAAGTGTGTGTCCAGACATTTGACCACACACTTGAACACTACGTCCTCGACTGTGTGAAGATTGAACCTTTTAGGGACAGGTCCAAGCACATTGTGTGTGAAATGGCACAGCACTTCATCTCTAATGGCAAGATAGACATATTAAGATTGTATCCACTTTTTTGCACTTAGTAGCTATATTAGTTCCCAAGTATAGAACCAAACACACAATGTGCTTGAATACCTCTCACGCAAATGTGAATAACAGTGTGCGGCCAGACATTCTGCCTCACACCCCTGTACTCAGGAAGTTGTGCATAAGTTACCCTTTATGTATAGAACTTGTTACGAACCACATCATCAATTGTCATGATCTACCTACCCAGCACTACGAACCACGCCATCTAGGGACGAAACCCGAGTATGACTACTCTTAGTTACCACTCCGGGGTTTCCCTTCTCCATATCCTGGTTGTTGTGTCACCTCCTCAAAGTCTTCTTCGTCAGCTCCAGTTCGAGGAGAGGTCAGTACACTCTGGGAAGTGACCACAGGATAACCTATCCTGGAAACCTGCGGCACAGTGACTACCTACCGTCTTCTACAATACTCAGCCTTACTCGTCAGCCAACTCAGCTCCTCACTTAAGTATTTGTAATCTTGTATTGCCTCTCCCACCTCCACCTTGCTTCACTATTGTTTTATTAATATGTATATACTGTTAATGTTTAGGTTAAGGGTAATTTATAAGCTGAATATTTTGTTAAGGGATTTATGGTACTTTATTATACACAACGAAAACTCGCATCCCTTGTCTACCCTTTTATAGTCCGATTGTCTTTGTTTTTTTTTTGTTGTTACCTGTTGGGATCTGGGTAGACGTATAACTATATTCTAAATCCCCAACTCGTAACAAATGGCGACCGTGACATACGCACCCCCCCTCCAAAGACCTCCTTAGCGCGGGCGCGAAGGAGGTGATCACCTGGTTGAACAAAGATGGATCAGATTGTTGAACTGTAATGAGCTCATCCTTACTAATGGTCTTATTGTACAGATCTTTTGTGGGTAGGAAGATATTGGAGGTGGTTTTAGATGAAGAGGGCCCATTTCGCACACTCTGTGACCGGGTGACAGCACAAGATGGGAAAAGATGAGGAATAGTCTCTTTAAGGTCAGTGGTGGAGTTGACAGGTAAGGGAGAGTCGACTGTCTTTATGTTAGGAACCAATAATAAATGAATGCCGCACACAGGCATTGGGTCTTTCCTAATGGCTATTTGCACTTCCCCAGTAATCAAGGGACATTGGAGGTGCACTTTAGCTAAAGGATAGGAAGAATGGGATGAGAGATCTGAAATTAGAACACTCTCATTAGTAAATGCGGTAGATATATCAGGAATGACGTTAAACAGGAGGATAGATTGTGCTGCGCCCGTATCACGTAGTATACGAATAGGGAAAGAACGAGACCCCTCTATGATTGAAATTTTTCCCTCATAGGTGAATGAAGAGAAGAGATCCTGATGGGGCCTTTCCACATTGGTATTTGTTATTGGTTTGGATTTGGGATCCAAAGAACTACTTTTAGCAATTCGACACTTTGGGTGTTTACAAGTCTGGATCGTATGGCCTGGGTTTTTACAGTAAGAACAGGTAAACTTGGTTGCATAAGGGGGGGTAGGTGTGGGACCTTTCGACCTACCACTCACGCCCCCAAGGTTATCATCAGAGGAGGACCTAACATGTCGGGAAGTACCACGTTCCCTACGGCACAGTGACTCCACCAGCAAGGCGTACTCATCAGCCAGCTCAGCCGCACGTCCTAAATTAACCTCTCCACGCTCCTCCACATGCTTCATCATGTGAAATGGTATCTTGCTCTTCCACTCCTCCAGGACTACCAAGTTTAACAAATCCTGAGGTGGCCATTAAGAAAACCTAGATAAATTAATTAATGGTCAAAAGATAATACAAGTGGATTACCCTAGAAAATATCACGGCAGTGGATAACCAGAAAGTCCCGGAAACTACCCAAGTTATACCGAGGGAAATAACACTTAATATTATTGTTCTTCTGAGAAGATCCTTAGATAAGGATAAGAAACTTGAAAGGGGTAGGGCGTATTACGGCATTAATATAAAGATCCGGATTAACAACCCTGATATACTTGAAAGAGGAAGGGCGTATTACGGCATTAATATAAAGATCCGGATTAACAACCCTGAGATACTTGAAAGAGGAAGGGCGTATTACGGCATTAATATAAAGATCCGGATTAACAACCCTGAGATACTTGATTATTGACCCCGAATGAGATGATGAGAAGAACAATAATTGAGGCTTTATAATTATGGGGTCCTGGTAGAGCAGGGCGTCCCAAGATATCACTTCACCCTAAGCTAGTGACTATGGAACAGCCTACTCTGGAGTGAGGGTACGGCATTAAACAGTTCCGGATTCTTCCCTACACTCGATAAGACTTACCACACGACTGCCACGTGTAATAACAGGTAAGCCTTATGACACTTGGAACCTAATATCCCACTCCTGACACCCATTTGTTACGAGTTGGGGATTTAGAATATAGTTATACGTCTACCCAGATCCCAACAGGTAACAACAAAAAAAAAACAAAGACAATCGGACTATAAAAGGGTAGACAAAGGATGCGAGTTTTCGTTGTGTATAATAATGTACCATAAATCCCTTAACAAAATATTCAGCTTATAAATTACCCTTAACCAAACTTAACCTAAACATTAACAGTATATACATATTAATAAAACATAAAACAATAGTGAAGCAAGGTGGAGGTGGGAGAGGCAATACAAGATTACAAATACTTAAGTGAGGAGCTGAGTTGGCTGACGAGTAAGGCTGAGTATTGTAGAAGACGGTAGGTAGTCACTGTGCCGCAGGTTTCCAGGATAGGTTATCCTGTGGTCACTTCCCAGAGTGTATTGAACTCTCCTCGAACTGGAGCTGACGAAGAAGACTTTGAGGAGGTGACACAACAACCAGGATATGGAGAAGGGAAACCCCGGAGTGGTAACTAAGAGTAGTCGTACTCGGGTTTCGTCCCTAGATGGCGTTGCTCGTGGTGCTGGGTAGGTAGATCAGGACAATAGATGGCGTGGTTCGTAGTGCTGGGTAGGTAGATCATGACAATTGATGATGTGGTTCGTAACAAACTAAATAAAGAATTTATTTGTATTACTTTGTAGCATTCAATACCATAAAATCCTGACCACGGGCTTTAGTTCTACTGACTCTTTGTGAACTCTACTCGGTTATCCTCTTGCGCTACCGCTCACAGGATGAATATGGGGTGCACAATAAAGTAGCTGCTGTACATGGCAAATTTAAAAGCAAAAAATCAACCTCCACCTCCCCTACCTCTGCCACCGCTACCTATACCTCCACCCCTACCTACTGTATACCTCCACCACCCCTACCTCCACCACCCCTACCTCTACCACCATTACCTATACCTCCACCCCTACCTACACTCCACCACCCCTACCTCTATCACCTCTACCTATACCTTCACCCCTACCTACAACTCCACCTCCCCTACCTCTACCACCTCTACCTATACCTCTACCCCTACCTACTGTATACCTCCACCACCCCTACCTCTACCACCACTACCTATACCTCCACCCCTACCTACTGTATACCTCCACCACCCCTACCTCTACCACCACTACCTATACCTCCACCTCTACCTACTGTGTACCTCCAATCCTACCTACACCTCCACCACCCCTACCTGCACTACCTATACCTCCACCCCTACCTATACCTCCACTCTTACCTATACCTCCACCACCCCTACCTCTACCACCGCTACCTATACCTCCACCTCTACCTCTACCATCGCTACCAATTCATCCACCCTTACCTATACCTCCACCCCTACCTATACCTCCACCCCTACCTATACCTCTGCCACCGCTACCAATACCACCACCTTAACCTCCACCACCACAACCCCCAGCTCAGCCTCCGCCACCACCACCCTTACCTCAACCTCCACCACCCCTACTTTAACCTCCACCACCACCACCCCTACCTCAACCTCCACCACCCCTACCAGTTAAGTCTCTTGAGTCTGCCCTGGTACCATTACCTCCACCACTCACCACCTGTCGTCCTCCTTCTCTACTAATATCACCACCACCACCACCACCGCATTGTTACCACCAGTATCATTACAATACCACAACTACTATAATTTGCTCACCACCACCACCACCAGGTCCTTATGTCATAATTTTATAATAGTTCTCATTTTTTTAGCCTCGATTTTTTTTTATCCCCACACTACTTAGACACGAGACCTGTTGATTTGGTGAACGGAAATAAATCACAGAGAAAAAGGTCACAATTTTGGCTGGGAAAGAGTCACAGAAAAAGACACATTTTATTTAAATACCATTGACAATTAAAATAATAAAATTGTCTAGTTTAGTTTAGGTTTTATGACTTTTTTCCTGTGAATTTTTTGTCACCTTTTTGCCGGAGACTTTTTCTTAAATTCATTAATTTACGCGTGTCAGTCCATGCGTTCTCATATTAACCCCCACCTACTGCTGTTAGTTAGATGACGATGTATCTAATGAAGTTTTTATTCGGATTTGTTTATTAGTCTGTGTACTGTACCTTCCTGAAGTATTGGTTTATAGTTTTCAAACACCTCTCTTGTATTGTTTTTCGGTTAATGTGAAGCAGTAGTATGAAGAAGCTTATAGATATGTGATAAAGAATACCAAGGAATATAAACGGTGGGAGAGGGAGGAAGAGGTAAGTTCCCGATCAGATTTATTTATTTATTTATTTTATTTATTTTTTGTCGATGTTGTGGAAGTTGACGGTCGTGCCATTTAAGGGTGTTTATCCATCAGTTCCCTCGCGTGTTGACCGATTTTGCCACCTTGTTGATACTGGTCTTAGTAGAGATTGATGTACCTGTGTTTTGACTATATACGTGTTGGTTAACGTTGTAAGTGTTGAGGAAGGTTCATGAGGATATCGCCTGTTGAGGTTGAGAACAGGGGATTGTGGGGAGGTCCTATGTCATTATTTTTATCTCTTCGTTAACTCTCACACAACCAAAGCACACACACACACACACACACACCTGCTTTACATACATAATTAACCGACACCTGCACCTTTAAATTGAATCAGAGTCTGGCGCCCCCTAGTGGGCTGCTGGCGAATGGATGGAGACGCTAATACCTCCAACATTACCATAAAGCCGGTTTTTATGGTGGCGGCCTCCCATCCCTAGGCTGTCCTGCCAGGGAGAACCCACGGCCGCTCAGGCAGCCAGCTAGGTCTTCCGGTCGCCCAAACAACCAGGTAGCACCCCTAGTCACCAATGCAACCAAAACCTCCAAAACCATCGCCTTGTTACCACCAAATAAACGAACCAGAAGGGTGTCGGGTCAGCGAGGTTGCAGGGGTCACTCTGGTTTTGTTCACTATTGGTAGTAACAGCTTAGTCGAAAATGATTTTGGCTCGTGAGATTCGTCGCTGATGCCAACCAGGACCCCAGACCAGTTTGCCAGCTGACGAGCTGACCATCCAGACAAGATCTCCGTTAGATTAGGTCAGGTCGACCAGACAGCCAGCTATGTTATGGGGTCGACCAGGCAGCCAGCTAAGTTATGGAGTCGGTCAGACAACCAGCTAAGTTATGAGGTCGACCAGACAGCCAACTAAGTTATGGGGTCGACCAATCAGCCAGCTAAGTTATGGGGTCGACCAGACAGCCAGCTAAGTTATGGGGTCGACTAGACAATCAGCTCAGTTATGGGATCGACCAGACAGCCAGCTAAATTATGGGTCGACCAGACAGCCAGCTAAGTTATGGGGTCGACTAGGCAGTAAGCTAACCTATGGGGGCGACCATACAATCAGCTAAGCTATGGGTCAACCATACAGCCAGCTAAGTTTGGGGGTCGACCAGACAGCCAGCTATGCTAGGGGGACGACCAGACACTCAGTACGGCCGACTGACCAGAGTGGCAGCCTTGTCCCCGCAATAGCTGGCACTGTCCTTTAACCTTCTGAATTAAATTGTTTTTGCCGGCGGCTGATGAGAGAAGAACGTGTTTAACCCGGTGAGTATACACAATACCCTGAGTGTGCTTTAGTGGTGGTGTTGATTACTATGCGTTAGTGGTGGTGTTGAGTACTATGCTTTAGTGGTGGTGTTGAGTGTTTTGTTTAGAGACCAACTTGCAACAGTATAGTCGTAAATCAGCTCTCTCTCTCTCTCTCTCTCTCTCTCTCTCTCTCTCTCTCTCTCTCTCTCTCTCTCTCGTTGTAAAAATGCTTATTGTGAGATTCCCCAAGCATGGTAATGAGAGTGGGCGAAGCTTGGGGGTGAGAGGGCGTGGCTTGGATGTGAAGGGGCGTGGTTTAGGGGTGAGAGAACGTGACTTGAAGTATGAAAGGGTGTGACATTATCAAAAACTTTAATAAAGGAGTGTATTAAGAGAAGCCCCTCGCACTCTCCCTCCCTCATTCTCTCATTTCCAGGGTCACCGGCTTCTCCCTCTCTCTCTCTCTCTCTCTCTCCGTCTCGTGCATCTCCCAGTTTCACAACGTCTCATATCTTCCACTTCTTTCTTCATGTTCCCATTCTCCTTATCTCCTCTCTTGCATTGTATAAAACAGGTTGAGGAGAGAACGAGGTATTTATTTTGGAGGTAGTTGAGTCGACTTGAGAATCCGGAACCGTTCTTACAAGCTCTTTTATTGCTGGGCTTTACCGGGTTGTGGTGCCCTTATATGGTTGGTCTTCACTCCCTACGTGTATCATAATCTCTCCTGTGTCGGTTTATCATCCTTTGTGACCACCGAGGACCAATACTAATTTCCTTGGTTGATTCTTACTGTTGTCTCCAGGCACTCCAGCTTATTTCACCTGATGATTAAATACCCTATTCCTACCTGGTGGGAGATCAGGTAGGTTAGGTTAGGTTTGCGTTCGGGTGTTTAATCATCAGATGATATACAGTAAGTTGAGATTCTTAGTTTTTTCGTGATCTTTTTTCTTGTTATTATTTATTAGATATAAATTTTTTCCGTCTCTATCATGTTGTGTGTTTGTATAGTCTGCCTCAGTGACTTCTTTTTGTCTCGCTGGCTCTTTCAATATATTTTCTCTTCCTTCAGACGAGTTTTCTTCTGTTCTACATTTTTACATTTTTTGTCAACAATCATTCTCTCCCTCCGGCAAGGTCTTTCATCCTCCTCCGTGTGCCCGTCTTGCTCTTTCTCTTAATCTTGAACGCTTCTTTTTATTACATGGCGAAATTGATCCGGTTTATGTGTCTGGATGTTAGCTCTCAAGTGCCCACAGTTGTGAAACTGACGAGTTAAGAATTTATCAACCATTTGTCGCTTAGTGTTTCTGCATCTCTCTCTATTCCACGTTCCTCTTCTGCTTCCCTCTAGGATTTTCTGCACTGCTCTCATTTCTTCATACTTCTTCCCTTTCCCTCTTCTTTTCCTAATTTCTTCCCTCCCCAAACCCCTCTTTCTTCTCCCGTCCCCTTCTCTTCTTTCCCTCTGTGGGTTGAGTGCCTCCCTCCTCCCCCAGGATGGGTCAGCTTCAGGTTACAAACAGGTGCTGAAATGGGCCATGAGGTGGTTTTAATTACCTGGCAAGATTTTCCTTCACACGAATGAGATCATTTGACCTTCGCACGCCTCAGGGAGGAGTGTTAAGTCCTATGCTCTTTAATATACTGATGCACAAGCTTATTGCTGACATTCCAGTTCAGCCAAACGAAGCCGTAATATGCTATGCTGATGATATCTGCATTATGACACAAACCAAACTCAGGCTCCAAGCCTTGCTGGATGTATTTGCTCGGAGAACTGTTGAATGTGGTCTCATAATATCTGTTGACAAGACGAGGGTCTTCAATCCTCGTCCTGCTCACCCTCTGCCTCTTGACTTTAGCATTAACAGCATGCCCTTGGAACTATGTAGCTCCTATAAATATCTTGGAATTTGTGTGAATGATGCAAACTTTGTCAGCAACCTTCGTGACAAACTAATGCAGCGCATTAAACCCCTCAGAACCCTTGTTGGCAAGGGCTATGGAATTAACATCACATATGCTCATACTTTCTATCTTCACTTCATTCGTTCTGTAGTTGACTATCATGCTCCCCATCTTGTGACTATTCCGCCTAAACAACTCAACAGCCTTGGGGTAGTGCAAAATGAAGCCATGCTCATCATCCTAGGTTGCCCAAAATCAACCAGAATTGTAAACATGAGGAAAGAGCTCGGACTGCCCGCCCTATCTGAGAGGATAGCTCTACTTAATACCATGTTTTGTGTCAAAGTTTTGAAGAACAATGGTTCTCAAACTATAGCTCAAACTGAGTTGATGTTCTATCTAAGTAATCCTGACCATCTCGCCAACACTTCCACTCTCTTTGGGGCGTGGCTTCATAAAAGTGTAGCAGATCTCTTGAAACTGAATGTCCCAATCACCCCAGACGAACCTATTAATGCCATTCCTCCTTGGCTGGATATATCAGTTCCTATTAATTGCACTCCTGTTGGTAGTAAGCAAATGTATAAACACCGATGTGGTGAGATGTGTCACACTAGAAACCATTAACAGACACATAGAGAGTATTAAATCAAGTGAATGTTATGCTTTTACTGATGGTTCTGTGCAGACAAACACAGGTAGAACAGGCTGTGCAATTGTAATATATAAAGAAAAAGAGATGATAGTGTCAAACAAGCAAAGGCTGAACAACTGGGCCAGCACAACACAAATTGAACTAACTGGAATCTACTTAGCCACAGACTACCTCAAAGAAAATGGAGGTGGGGTGATATTCTGTGACTCTCACAGTGCTTTGAAATAAATGAACAGTCCGTCAGGCTCTATGTCTAAAGTTGTATGTGATATTAAAAGGAATGTGATAACTGCCAATGAAGACAACTTTCGTTTAGCGAATTTGTGTGGATTCCGTCCCATGTTGGAATCAGGTATCATGACCGTGCTGATAGACTGGCCAATGAGGCATGTTATTAAGAAAATGTTGACCGTGACCTTGGCCTGTCCAATGCTGTAATTAAAAATATTCAAGTCAGAATCATGAACTCTGATCTAGAAGAAGTGAGAAATGCAGAGAGACCTGACAGTTGTAGCATTAGTAAATATGACAAATTTTGTGACAAGAGGTACCGGTATGGCCAGCATAGGGACAGAACCAGACAATGTGATGTAGTCGTGGCCAGAATTAGGCTAGGATACAGACACATCTGGCAAGTTAGTAACGCTGTACCCATACCGGAACACTCAGCATGTAAACTTTGTGATAAACCTTTAAAGCATACACTTGAACACTATATTATTGAATGTGACACTGTCAAAGACTTCAGGCCACCTGACTTATTGTATCTTGAACTATGTAATTACTTCACTGAATCAGGTGTGCTTGAGGACATTCTTGCTGTTTATCCCAAATTTGCTAGCCCACACTGATTAGTCTTCAATTAGAATATGACTCCAATGTATGTGATCCACTGACCTATATATACTGCTAATGAATATGATGTATTTCCTTCATTGTGTACGAACCTCTGTCCTGCATGGCAGTGAACAGTAGCATTACCCACATGAATCTGACCTATATATAGTGTCAATGAATATGATGCATTCTTTGTGTACGAACCTCTGTCCTGTATGGCAGTGAAGAGTGACATTGCCCACATGAATGTGACCGACGTATCTGTATGTATGTATGTGTGTATGTGTACATATGTGTATATATATATGTACATGTATATGTGTATGTATATATGTATGTATATGTGTATTGTGTGTACATATATGTATATGTACTGTCAATGAATATGATGCATCTCTTTGTGTACGAACCTCTGTCCTGCATGGCAGTGAACAGTGACATTACCCATATGAATCTGACCTCCATACATTTATAGCTGTTAATGAATATGATGTATTTCTTTGTGTATGAACCTCTATCCTGCGTGGCAGTGAGAAGTGATACCACCTTCAGTGTCAAGACCTGACTGAATTACTCAGAATAGGCAAACTGTACTACAAGCTCTGCCAATAAATTTGTTAAACTAAAACTTCACAACATCTTCCTCCTCCTCCTCCTGCACTACTTCTCCCACTTTCCTTTCTTTGCACTCCACACTCTCGTCCGCCTCCTTCATTATTTTCTTCATTTTATTCCTACTCCACATATCCTCGTCTTCCCTTTTCTCTTGTCTCTCTCTCCTGTCCATCTGTCTCAGCTTCCGAGCCTCCCCTTCTTTGTCTTCTTCCCCTCATCTTCGTCTCCCTCCTTCTATCCTCCTCCTCCTTTCTCCATCCTCCTTCCCCTTCCACCCTCCTCCTGCTTTGCCTCAACACATCTGATAACCCTCCTCGGTGCCTGCCTCTTCGTTTTTGCCATCCTTACTTATGACACCTGCTTGGCTTGTTTAGTTTTGTTTTATTTTGTCTCTCCTTTACTTTCTCGATTCGGTCATTCACTCTGCCTGGCCACACGCTGCCTTCCACCCGGCCACACGCTGCCCTCCGCCCGGCCACACGTTCCCCTCCGCCCGGCCACACGTTCCCCTCCGCCCGGCCACACGTTCCCCTCCGCCCGGCCACACTTTCCCCTCCGCCCGGCCACACATTCCCCTCCGCCCGACCATAAGTAAGAAAACTTGGAATGTCATAAATTCTATTCAGAACAGGAACACTCAGCCTTCAGCCCCCCACTCAGCTTTTATGATAAATGATTCAGTTGTAACGGAACCCTCCCTCATTGCCAACCACTTCAATGAATATTTTATTAATGTTGGCAAAAATCTTGCAGAGAGCATCCCTGATCACCATGAGGAATTTAGACCTACGTGCAAAACAGACAGCAAAATGAGGCTGTTCTTATCCCCTGTCACAGCAGATGAATTACTGGCCATCATAAAAATGTCCAAAGATGCAGCAGCATGCGAAGACAATATACCAATGAGCATCATTAAGAAAGTAGCCCACTTATTACTACCTGCTCTCCTACACAGTTGTAACTCCTCCTTCACTAGTGGTGTCTTTCCTGATAAAGTCCACCCGGCATATAAAAAATCAGGGGACAAAGGTCTCTTCAAGAATTGCCGCCCCATATCAGTCATCCCAGCCTTGAGTATAGATACTAGAAAAGCTAGCATGTAATAGACTAAATTCCTTCTGCAATGCCAATAACATCTTTACAGACTCCCAGTTTGGATTTAGAGCTAGAAGGTCGACTGAGAGTGCTCTGCTATCCTTTACTAATGTCATCTTAAATTCCTTTGATGACAGTCAGTTCACAGTCGGTATATTCTTGGACCTCTCTAAAGCCTTCAATACTGTCGACCATACCATCCTCCTTTCAAAGCTTGAACATTACAGCGTTAGGGGCCTGTCCCACAATTGGTTTACCTCATATCTGTCCAACAGGATGCAGTATGTCTGTTATAATAACCACCAATCTGACTCCTCGCCAATCTTGTATGGAGTCCCCCAAGGTTCCATTCTCGGTCCAGTACTGTTTTTGTTGTACATAAACGACATAGTCCACGCCAGCTCACTCATGAAATACAACTTATTTGCAGAAGATAGTAATCTCTATGCCAGCAACTCAGACCTCCATTCCTTGATGAGAACTATGAACACTGAATTAACTAAAGTCGGGACCTGGGTAATACGTAATAAACTGACCTTAAACCTTGAGAAAACCCACTACACGATCTTTCACAGAAGGAAAAAGTTACCCCAAGACTTGGACCCCCTGTACCTTCATAATATAATCCTCAAACGCGAACAAAATACTAAATTCCTCGGAGTTATTGTTGATGAGAAACTTAACTGGAGAAACCACATACAAGCCATTCAGAGTAAAATCAATAAACAGTGTGGTATCATATATCACACTTGACAGTCACTCACTCTCACAGCAATGAAAGAAATCTATCATGATCTTGTTTACCAACACCTGATACACTGTCACACAGTATGGGGGGGCCTCTGGCTCTTCAAAAACACAATCTCTGGTTACTGCACAAAAGAAAGTTGTACGGACCTACTTGAAAGAACAGATCACACAAACGAAAAATTTGCTTAATTAAAAATTTTAAAATTCGAAGATATTAACACCTACTGTTGTGCCCTCTTTGTTTACAAATCTATCAATCACTTGCTTGACAATAATTATTTCCAGTTCCGGAATAATCAGAGAAACAACTTAAGGCATCCAGAGCTACTAAGACCACCCCCCATGCCCTCATCTCAGTCCCAGACCTCCATAAATTATCATGGTTTGAAGGTGTGGAACAACTTACCCCCACCCATCCTAGCAAAGACTATGCTTTCTTTTTTAAATCATCTCTTAAAAAATATCTATTTTCGAAGTATTAATATTTCTTGTAACACTTACTATATTTACAGTACCTGCTTTTATTGTACCATCAAAACAGTTTTATCGGAAATTATCATGTAAATAAATAAGTAATTACCATTGCAATAAACATAATTGCCAACTAGACATAATCCTGACAGCTCTGTCCCTTGTTCAACCTCACTACTGTACAACCCATGTTGTACTGCTCCCCCATTATACTTATATATATATATATATATATATATATATATATATATATATATATATATATATATATATATATATATATATATATATATATCATGTAGATCCACAATGAAAACGTGGATAAGATAAATCTTAATAAAATCACACGGGAAAAAGGAAACAACAGTTGCCTCTGAAGATGTCTTGAATATAGACGAAAGCTAAGGTGCTCCGTTGTTTTCCTTTTCCCGTGTGATTTTATCATATAGATATATATATATATATATATATATATATATATATATACATATATATATATATATATATATATATATGTATATATATATATATATATATATATATATATATATATATATATATGTATATATATATATATATATATATATATATATATATATATATATATATATATATATATATAAATAAATAAATAAATAAATATTGAAGTGATAACCGTGGTAACATTAGGAGATGTTCTTATTACCATCATGCTATTGTACTATTCCAGATGATACTAAATGTTACATAATACTTCCTTGAGATAAATGTATAGTATATATCAGGTGCCTAAAAGAGAGCTCAGGTTCTCAACTGGCTCAGCCATGTTAATATTGTTATTATTATCCACTCTGTATCTGTATTCTTCTGGCTAAATAAACTGTTTCAATTCAATAAGTTTCCCTCCGCCCGGTCACACGCTGCCCTCCGCCTCAGTGTATCAGGGACAAGATCACAGGCGCGTCCCTCCGTAAACAGAACTCCGACCTGGCTGACTCACCTGGCTAAGATCACCTGCACTCTGTAATTAGTGGCCAGGTAATGAAGGGAATTTCGCAACAGATTAAGGGGTAAATAGGGGACAGTCTAAACACCTTCCTCGACACTAACAAAATTGTTAGGGGGGTGAGGGTAGGGGTGAGGGTAGGGGTGGGGGTGAGGGTGAGGGTAGGGGTGAGGGTAGGGGTGAGGGTGAGGGTAGGGGTGAGGGTGAGGGTGAGGGTAGGGGTGAGGGTAAGGGTAGGGGAAGGGTAGGGGTGAGGGTAGGGGTGAGGGTAAGGGTAGGAGTGAGGGTAGGGGTGAGGGTAAGGGTAGGGGTGAGGGTAGGGGTGAGGATAGGGGTTAGGGTGAGGGTAGGGGTGAGGGTAAGGGTAGGGGTTAGGGTGAGGGTGAGGGTGAGGGTAAGGGTAGGGGTTAGGGTGAGGGTAAGGGTAAGGGTAGGGGTGAGGGTAAGGGTGAGGGTAAGGGTAGGGTTGAGGGTGGGGGTGAGGGTAAGGGTAGGGGTGAGGGTAAGGGTGAGGGTAAGGGTAGGGTTGAGGGTGGGGGTGAGGGTAAGGGTAGGGTTGAGGGTGGGGGTGAGGGTAAGGGTAGGGGTGAGAGTGAAGGTAAGGGAGAGGGTAGGGTTGAGGGTTGGGGTGAGGGTGAGGGTGGTGGTAGGGGTGAGAGTCAGGGTGAGGGTAGGGGTGAGAGTGAGGGTAGGGGTGAGGGTAGGAGTGAGAGTGAGGGTAGGGGTGAGGGTGGGGTTGAGGGCAGGTGTAGGGATGAAGGTCGGGGGTGGGTCGGGATGAGGAGGGGTAAGGGTGAGGGTGAGGGTTGGGGTGAGGGTGAGGAGGTGATGTGTAATGGGGGAAGGATGATGGCGGTGAGAGTTGGGTAATTGAATTGAATTGAATTGAAACAGTTTTATTTAGCCAGAAAAACACAGATACAGGTTGGATAATAATAACAATATTAACATGGCTGAGCCAGTTGAGAACCTGAGCTCTCTTTGAGGCACCTAATATATACTATACATTTATCTCAAGGAAGGATTATGTAACATTTAGTATCAGCTGGAATAATACAATAGCATGGTGGTAATAAGAACATCTCATAATGTTACCACGGTTATCATTTCAATATTTATTTATTTTATTTATTTAGTATTTTTATTTATTTGTTATTGCTTTATTTAAATTGTAAGTATGTACATAAATTACAGTGGAATTGAAAAACATAAGTATAATGGGGGAGCAATACAACCTGGGTTGTACAGTAGTAAGGTTGAACAAGGGACAGAGCTGTCAGGATTATGTCTAGTTGGCAATTATGTTTATTGCAATGGTAATTACTTATTTATTTACATGATAATTTCCGATAAAACGGATTTGATGGTACGATAAAAGCAGGTACTGTAAATATAGTAAGTGTTACAAGAAATATTAATACTTTGACAATAGATATTTTTAAAGAGATGATTTAAAGGAAGGGAGCGTAGTCTTTGCTCGGATGTGTGGGGGTAAGTTGTTCCATACCTTCACACCGTGATATTTTATGGAGGTCTGGGACTGAGAGAAGCGCATGAGGGGTGGTCTTAGTAGCTCTGGGTGCCTTAAGTTGTATCACTAATTATTCCGGAACCGGAAATAATTATTGTCAAGCAAGTGATTGATAGATTTGTAAACAAAGAGGGCACAGCAGTAGGTGTTAATATCTTCGAATTTTAAATGTTTTAATTTAGCAAATTTTTCGTTTGTGTGATCTGTTCTTTCAAGTAGGTCATTGTCCGTACAACTCTCTCATGTGCAGTAACCAGTGATTGGGTTTTTGAAGAGCCAGAGGCCTCCCCATAGTGTGTGACAGTGCATCAGGTGTTGGTAAACAGGATCATGATAGATTTCTTTCATTGCTGTGAGAGTGAGTGACTGTCGAGAGTGATGCTTGATACAGCACTGTTTATTGACTTTGCTGTGATTGGCTTGGATGTGGTTTCTCCAGTTAAGTTTCTCATCAACAATAACTCTGACGTATTTAGTATTTTGCTCGCGTTTGCGGACTGTATTACCAATGTACAGGGGATCTAAGTCTGGGGATAAGTTTTCGCCTCTGTGAAAGATCGTGTAGTGGGTTTTCTCAAGGCTTAAGGTCAGTTTATTACGTATTACCCAGGTCCTGACTTTAGTCAATTCAGTGTTCATATTTCTCATCAAGGAATGGAGGTCTGAGTTGCTGGCATAGAGATTACTATCGCCTGCAAATAAGTTGTATTTTATGGGTGTGCTGGCGTGGACTATGTCGTTTATGTACACCATAAACAGTACTGGGCCGAGAATTGAACCTTGGGGGACTCCATACAAGATTGGCGAGGAGTCAGATTGGTGGTTATTATAACAGACATACTGCATCCTGTTGGACAGATATGAGGTAAACCAATTGTGGGACAGGCCCCTAACGCTGTATTGTTCAAGCTTTGAAAGGAGGATGGTATGGTCGACAGTATTGAAGGCTTTAGAGAGGTCCAAGAATATACCGACTGTGAACTGACTGTCATCAAAGGAATTTAAGATGTCATCCGTAAAGGATAGCAGAGCACTTTCAATCGATCTTGTAGCTCTAAATCCAAACTGGGGGTCTGTAAAGATGTTATTGACTTTGCAGAAGGAATTTAGTCTACTACATGCTAGCTTTTCCAGTATCTTACTCAAGGTTGGGAGGACTGATATGGGGCGGTAATTCTTGAAGAGACCTTTGTCCCCAGATTTTTTATATGCTGGGTGAACTTTAGCAATTTTCAGTTTATCCGGAAAGACACCACTAGTGAAGGAGGAGTTAAAGTGTGTAGGAGAACAGGTAGTAATAAGTGGGCTACTTTCTTATTGATGCTCATTGGTTTATTGTCTTCGCCTGCTGCTGCATCTTTGGACAGGGGGTAGGAATAAGTGTTGTGGCAGGGATGATATTTGAGACGGGGTTGGAGGAGCATTTATGGTGATGGTAGTTATGGTGTGATTATGGTGTTGGTGGTGGTGTTGGTAGTGATGGTGGTCATGGTAGTGGTGACTGTTATGGTCGTGGTGATAATGGTGCTGATGGTGGTGTTGATGATGGTGTTGGTGGTGATGTTGGAGGTGATGCTGCTGGTGTTGATGATGTTGGTGGTGGTGGTAGTGATGTTGTATGTGATGCCGTTGATGATGGTGGTTGGTGGTGGTGATGTTGGAGGTGATGGTGGTGGTGGTGATGATGTTGGTGCTGATGATGATGGTAGTGGTGGTGGTGATGATGGTGGTTGTGGTGGTGATGATGGTAGTGATGGAGATGGTGATGATGATGGTGATGGTAGTGGTGATATTGATGGTGGTGGCTGTGATAATGGTTGTGATGATGATGGCGGTGGTGGGGGATATGGTGTTTCTATGGTAATTGAATTTTGAATTTTGGCTCGTGCAGTACCTAGTTTATTGTGCACCCCATACCCATCACGTGAGGGGTAGCGCAAAAAAAGGGTTACAGAGCAGAGGTCACAATGGGTGTTTATCAGACCCCCGTGGCTCTAGACAACTGGTGGTTGTGGTGTGGTGATGGAAGTAGTGTGGTGATGGTGTCTCTGGATGGTGATGGTAGTAGTGTGGTGATGGTGTCTCTGGTTGGTGATGGTAGTAGTGTAGTGATAGTTGTAGTGTGGTGATGGTGTCTCTGGATGGTGATGGTAGTAGTGTAGTGATAGTTGTAGTGTGGTGATGGTCTCTGGTTGGTGATGGTAGTAGTGTAGTGATAGTTGTAGTGTGGTGATGGTGTCTGGATGGTGATGGTAGTAGTGTAGTGATAGTTGTAGTGTGGTGATGGTCTCTGGATGGTGATGGTAGTAGTGTAGTGATAGTTGTAGTGTGGTGATGGTAGTAGTGTGGTGATGGTGTCTCTGGATGGTGATGGTAGTAGTGTAGTGATAGTTGTAGTGTGGTGATGGTAGTAGTGTGGTGATGGTGTCTCTGGTTGGTGATGGTAGTAGTGTAGTGATAGTTGTAGTGTGGTGATGGTCTCTGGATGGTGATGGTATTAGTGTGGTGATAGTTGTAGTGTGGTGATGGTCTCTGGATGGTGATGGTAGTAGTGTAGTGATAGTTGTAGTGTGGTGATGGTAGTAGTGTGGTGATGGTGTCTCTGGATGGTGATGGTAGTAGTGTAGTGATAGTTGTAGTGTGGTGATGGTAGTAGTGTGGTGATGGTGTCTCTGGATGGTGATGGTAGTAGTGTAGTGATAGTTGTAGTGTGGTGATGGTCTCTGGATGGTGATGGTATTAGTGTGGTGATAGTTGTAGTGTGGTGATGGTCTCTGGATGGTGATGGTAGTAGTGTGGTGATGGTGTCTCTGGATGGTGATGGTATTAGTGTGGTGATAGTTGTAGTGTGGTGATGGTATCTCTGAATGGTGATGGTATCTTTGGATGGTGATGGTATCTTTGGATGGTGATGGTGTCTCTGGATGGTGACGGTGTCTCTGGATGGTGATGGTGTCTCTGGATGGTGATGGTGTCTCTGAATGGTGATTTGAAGCTGTTTAATTGACCAGAATACTACAGATACAGACCAAACAATAACAACAATTAAGGTGACTAAACCTTGTGGGACGGCAGGTCACTTGTAGGACGGCAGGTCACTTGTAGGACGGTTGAGTGAGATGTGGTGGTAGCGGTGGTGGTGGTACTTGTGGTGGTTTATGTGGTGATGGTTGTGGTAGTTGTGGTGGTGGTGGTGGCACTTGTGGTAGTAGTTATGGTGATGGTGGTGGTTGTATTTGTGGTGGTATTTGTAGTGATGGTGGTAGTTATGGTGATGGTAGTTGGGGTGATCGTGGTGGTGGTACTTGTGGTAGAAGTTGTGGTGATGGTGGTGGTACTTGTAGTAGTTGTGATGATGGTAGTGGTACTTGTGGTACTGGTTGTGGTAGTTGTGGTGATGGTGCTGGTAGTGGTTGAGGCTGAGTATTGAACTAGTTGTGGTGGTTGTAGAGCACGGTAATTGAACTAGTGGTGATGATGGTTAAACTGGTGATGGTGGTGGGGATAGTGGTGGAGCTGTTGCTGGCTATCAGCTGCTGACGCCAGCAGAGATCAAGAGGTGTAATCAGCAGAATGTCAGACGCTGTCAGGACCATAATAACCACCCCCCAACACCTGAGTTTTCCTGCAAAGTTTGAGATACAATCTGCGGGGGCGGGAGGCGCTGTGTTTCTTACTGAGAGTCGCACACGTACTCGTATATCTTTGTAATTTTGAGTCGAGGTTAATTTGCCTCCCTGGGAATTATTGCCTGGGTGTTATAAGAGCTGTATGAAGACAACCTCTATCTACCTTAGTGATGTAGCTTTCATATAAATGTGGTCGGTTCCTCCTGACAGGAAGATGGTTACTTGACCACCATAATTACAGGCACCCCGCCCCGCCTGCGCCTGTGCTTCTCTGCATTCCCTTGCGCCATAATAATGCACTCAACAACCTCGCTATGCATCTCACAACCCGGTCGTCCAGCTCATAACCTGAGATGCATTCAGTAACCTTGTAAGAGGTTGTGCACCTTACAGTCTGGTCATGAACCTTACATCCACATTATAATCTAGATTATGCAAATTACAATGTGGTTATGTAACTCCCGCCCAGTTATACAGTTGACTCCCTGCCCATGTTCCTCACTCTGGTGCTGTGCTGTGTTTTGCATCCTGACCGCTTACTGAAAGGTATAAACTTTTTGTACATAACTTGGCTTAGTATAAATATCCAGCCTACTGTACTGTACTGTACTGTACTGTACTGTATATAGGACTAATCATAGCAGTGACATGTAGTCAGATGTCGGGCAACGTTACAGCAGTACTGTACTGTGAGTGTTATGGTCAGCAGGGTAGCAACACACTGTGAAGTCTGTGGGCTATGTGGCCTACAGAAGAACATGTAGCTTCAGGCTCGACCTGCTACTAGCAATGTAAACGCCAGCTGCCTTCGCCACTAGATAATATCCCACAAAAAAGAAACAGCATTATCCTCGTGTCTCGAGTTTTTCCTCTGCACTACCGGACATGGCAACAATGTTTGGCCTTTACGATGCTAATAAAGTGCAGGGCGTAAGGGCCACGCTTGGACGGTACCAGGTCTCCTGTGTGTGACCAGGGAACTGCGGCGCCCCGCAGGTGGTAGTCATATAATATATTCTTCATATGAACCTGTGTGTCGGCTTTTGCTGCTTTGGTCTATCAATGTACTATGTCCGTGTTAGTTTACTGATTATCTGTACTGGCCTTGTCTTAGTGATGCGGAATTATAAACCAACTAAGATTATCTCATCACTTTGATATTGTAGTGGAGGAACTGTTAGTAGAGGAGTTGCGTGATGCACTGGACACACTGAGGCCGCGTGGCGCTACCGTCTACCATGCTAGCCAGGACCGTTCCCAGGTCCCTTGAGTGTACTGTATAATGACCCAACCACAAAATTACCAAGTTTCCATTTTTATGCTTTCCGCGATTCCCTCGCGTGTCGATGACTTTCCGGAGCTGTTATCTAGGGTGTGCAGAGAGCCGTCGCCACACGCTCTAGGGAGGTGCCGGAGCTTGAAAATGTGTCGGCGTGTTCTACGTCATTCCTGGTGGGTGCGCCAGATCATAACGCTATTGCAGGTGGCGACGTGTCCAGCGTGAGTGGTGAGCCCTGGAGTGTATACAGGCAGGACACATGGCCACTAAAATGTGTCTGGTGAAGGTCAGGAGGGTGAAAGAGGGGCGATGTCGTGACCTTGGCGAGCCAGGCAGAGGCAATAATAACAGCTGACGATTGTGGTGACGCTTGAGCACACTCCAGGAAGTTCAGGCATGAAGTGCTTTTGTCTACCTGGAATAACACAAGTACTTAAGTTATAAGTTAATCTTTATACAGGTATTCTGGATCATAAGATAATACAAGGAATTCACATTGACCTTGATAGATTATTACCAGAACTTCTTAGTCCTTTTCTTTAGCCAACATCAACTCATTGTTCCTCACATAAAACACTGCCTCTTATTGAGTCCAGACAGTCGATGAGTAGACAACGTTCGCAGATTTTCAACGCTTATTATTTTATGGAGAAAAAGGAGGGGGAGGAGTAGGGGGGAACGAGTTAGAGCTGGTTTATTGTATACTTAGAAAAGTCTATTTTAAGTATTATTATAGACAATATTGGTCTAATTAGATTTACTTACTGGACATTTTTTTTTGCAAGATCAAGGTTTAATTCGTGTATTTTATTGTAATACTACAGTCTTATATTACTGATATATTATGATAATAATGGTTATGATTTTGGTTCTTTCGATAAAGTCAATTGATATGTTGGAAAAATATTACAATTATTTGTGTGTTGACGGCACAAGAACAGTGCGAGGCGATGAACGTCAGACAACTTCTTATATATTATTGTTCTTAAGTATGAGTTAACATGACCACACTGTGTTGATCAAGTGTAAGTAATCATACTGTTTAATGTGTGTTTTTTACACATGCCTAAAACACATATGTACTACTGTAATACTTCTTACCCCATCACGAAGATTGGGTGGGTAAAGCACCAAGTGTTAATCTTGCCTTATCGTCAGCACAGTTACACCACCGAAAGAGTGTAAACACACTTGTCAAACAGTACAGCCGTAAAACTAACGTATAAACACACTGTACACAACACCCGGAGCTCATCCTTGTGACCTACCTGTAGACGCTGTTTATGTCTCGGATAGAATGGTAGGTAAACATAACGTTTCATTTGTTATATGATGGAATACAAGTGAGTTAAAAGAACAGAGAGTAACAATAAACCTATCAACATATTTGCCTAAAAAATTGTCCTATGGTCCACTTTTTCGTGTAACTCATTGCTAGTAAGTTAATCTTCGTGGTCAGCGTGCAGAGCGAGGCAGCCTGGTGCTACACCGACAGCCCTCTGCTTTAATATATACAGTATAATGGTTATCACACACAGGTTGTCTACAGAAATGTAACGGGAGAACCTGCACGGGGGCATCCAGGAGGAATGTTGGTGCACGTGATCGCCGACTCAACCAAATTAATTGACGATACAAGCTGTAGAAAGAAACCGTTGTTTACCTCTTAACCTAACCTAAGCTAACCTAATCTGTGTCAGTAAGTCTCCACCATACACCCAAACTACTCCACTTATATAACCATACTACTCCACCAATGCAACTATATAGTACTGTGGCCGGACCCTGAAATAAGGCATAAAAAGGGGACATGATTTTTTGTTTTTTTTATTTATTGGGCACCCCCTTACATCCTTGTGTAAGGTGAAGCGCAGAAGCGTTTACAGCGCCCAACAGGGAAGCATGCTAAGTTCATGCTTGCCTTTATGTCTCACACGTTAAGGGCGTAGAAGCCTGAAGAGCCAAGGGCGTAGAAGCCTGAAGAGTCGGTGGTTTTATGTCATGAAGTTATTGGAAGCTCCAACAACTTTCCCTGAATACGAATTCGCAATTTTCGATTTACACCAGTTACCTACTTCACTGCTAGGTGAACAGGGACTAATGGGGGCAAGGAAGTAAGTCCAAACAACTTCCACCGGCCCAGGAATCGAACCCGTGACATCTCGCTTGCGAGGCAAGAACGGTACCGCATCTACCACCGATCCCCCTAGGGGGACATGCTATATTTTTTTTTTTTTTTTTGCAAATTAAGTTAATGTCATGTAGGTTAGTAATGGAACCTGAAACATCTATCAGCTATTGGTATACCCTACTTTTTTCCGTTAAGGACATTACATGAAACTTATTTGACAGGTTCATTTACACTTTTTATTCGATAATTTTGACAAATTACTTTTTGTCCTTTATAAACGTTCTAAGTCATTTAGTAAAAACTATGCTCTTATGCAGTTGATTATAGGCTTCTCTTTCCTAGAAAGTGGAAGGATCACATAAATTTCACATAAACTTCAAGGAGTATTTCCAACTTTTCTGTTAAAGGTACACTTTGTCCGCCTAAATTATAAAATGTATTACCGGCCGTAATATTTTTTATCAAAGAACAAAACTTCTTGTTCCCTATCCTGCACGTAAGCCAAACTGTTCCAATAAAGAAAGAAAATACTTAGTTATTCTCCTTAAGGAATAACATCATCTTGTTATTCGTGAATACGTTCCAAAGATTTTGATGCTTGAGTTGTGGAATTCGTGTTAATGAAACTTGGTTATATTATGATTATTATTTTTTATAAACTTAATCGTATGAATTTATTACAAACCTTTATTAAAATTCCTACGAACATTGAGAGTTTAAATATGACCTGTACACTCATAGCGGATGACCTATCAATTAAAAAAACACTAAAATATTCCAACTAATGTTTACCCTTAATTCCATGCGTTCACTCCTCAGTTATCAAAGACTTTGAAGTAATTAATTAGGCTTTGGACCACCCCTGATCAAGGGTTATCTGCCGTGCATGTACTTAAGAGTTGGAACGTTTCCTCCTCCAAGAACTCCATTGATGAATAAGAACATATAAGTAATAATAATTAAAAACAGAACAATAATATAGACAATCTACAGTATATGGATGTTAGCATGATCTCAAAATGGTCAGTGAAGATAACCCCAGTTATTATGGTTTTGTATCAAGACATTAGCGGCACACTGACTGTAAATAAGCACCTAATGAACCACACATCATACCATAAAGTAATCGTCTTTATACACATTAAAAAGGCTTGAAATTATTTACTTTGCTTCTGGTCTTTCAGTCGTCATTTTCTGTTATGTAAGTGTCATGGTTTTGGGTGGTTCGGTGGTAGTAGGAGTGGATTATATTATATAAAGATAATAGTATGTCGTATTTCTTATTTCTTACCGTAGAGTTCGATACCTTCACACTGATTACTTACAGGAGATTATGGCATATCTACGTAGAAGTTCACTCCACCACTCGACATTCCATGATTTATACTTGATAAATGATGATTTAATGAATTCATTTAATTTTCAACAACCATCTAAGTTATTGGTTATACTTTGTCATAACCAATCAGTCATTACCTTTAGTAATACTAAGATAGGATCACAGATACGGGCAGATAATTGCACTTACATTTATTTGTCAAGCTTCCATACAATGATTTACAATTTGCATGGATATATGATTCACTCACGTTCACGCTGTAATAAAATTAATCTTCTAAAAGAGAATTTTCACTTGGGGACACATGTGACTACTCTACTATGGGAATAACTTAACAGAGCCTTAATTCTTCAAGTGATACATTTACTGCCAGCCTGGATTGCTTTTGTTGCAACCAGGCTTCCGCACAAGAACTTCTTTCCACTGGCCACAGCAACAAAAAGTACTCTTGGGTTACCACACATAGTCTCGCGTCACTGACAGTCACTGCAGACGGTTGTCGCGGCAAGGAGAACTGGTAAGCGTGACTTGAATTAACCATTTAGGTGCAATAGAACAAGCCTGGATTGCTTTTGTCGCAACCAGGCTTCCACACGTGATATTTCCACGGGGATAACAAACCTAGGTTAACACGCTTAGTCTCGTGTCGACCTTCCACGGCCATAACAACAAAGGGTACTCTTGGTTTACCACACATAGTCTCGCGTCACTGACAGTCACTGTGGACGGTTGTCGCGGCAAGGAGAACTGGTAAGCGTGACTTGAATTAACAATTTAGGTGCAATAGACCAGCCTGGATTGCTCTTGTCGCAACCAGGCATCCACACGTGATATTTCCACGGGGATAACAACCTAGGTTAACACGCTTAGTCTCGTGTCGACGACGGTTCACAGGACGGAGTGGCGGTGGAGGACTCTGTGTGGTGTGGTGTCCCGCCCCCTTTCAGGAGGGAGAGAATGGAGACGACGTCTTAACTAACCCATGGCTCAGGGGATACTACTCAAAATGAGGTTTTTTTGGTGTGAAGCGATGAACAGTACAACACTGTTTCACTGCCCACCCCCCTAAAGGCTGGCTAACATACACTAATTGAAAAATACATGTCCCAGTTATGCCTCGCCGGGCGTCTTATCTCTAGTAAAACAAACTTTGAAGTTTGTTGCGTGGGTAAGCCTAACGCAACCCATGACAGTAAGGTGGTACATTTGGACAGCCATCACACTTGCACATTTCAATGCAATGCCGAACAGCTAGCATACATGTACAGTACATTTGGTGCCTTCTCCATACAGTTACTGTCCCTGTAATAAAGATGAGTTATGTCTCTAACTTCCACTGGGGCAGATTCCTATGTGAACATGGTTTAGTTCAGTCTAACAGAATCACGAAATCATCCATGGTTCACAGGATCAACCAGCTATGGCTTTGGGACATGACTTTAACATCAATTCATAGTTTGGTATCTGGATCGGAGGGCCTGCTGCTTAAAAGCGTCTTCAGTGGGAGGCAACTGGGTAACTGGTTTGTCTGTGGTAGTGGCTATACGATACTGTAATTCGTTTAATGTCTTACACTTTCTTCCTTTGGCACCATACAATTCATGCCAAGCCAGTTATCAAGCAAGGACACATTTTTCAAGCCAACCATCAAATTTTCTGAAGCATTTTGGTTACAAAGTGATGAATAAACAGTCTTCTTCCCGATACCAAAGGTTGCATTTGTAGAGTCACATCCTTTCAATGCATTTAGTGATGGTAAACACTGGCATATATTATTTCCAAGTTTAGAGGCAATGTTGTGAATTGGAATATAGCGCTCCCTTGTAACATGCTTTCCGCTGTGTCCTGCACGCATAAATACTTCATTGGTCAATAGTCCCTGGTTCATGTGGGAATAAATAGTTGAATACTGCTGGCGTATAATAAGGTTTTACTAAATGTTGAAGAATGTCCTACAAAGAGACAGAAAATTATCAAATTCTCAGCCGAAAGAGGCCTAAAAATCCCTACAGTAGTTATAAAAGTGCAAATGAACCTTTCAAGTGTGGTTCATGTAATGTCCTTTATGAAATAAGTCGGGTATACCAATAGCTGATAGGTGTCTCAGGTTCCATTACTAATCTACATGACAGTAACTCAATATGTAAAAAGATAAATAAAAAATAAATTAATGTCATTGTAAACATGGGGTAAAATCAGGATGTTGTGCGCTTCTTAGGTTAGTACAACCATCATTTTCTATTGACCGGAAGGCATGAGTTTCGATTAATATAAGTTGTACTTTGTTCTACTACCGGGAGAGGTAGGCCATTTTTTACCCCTTTGACCGCTGGACTAATACTGCTTCATCAAGCAGCGAGACGGCGGTTCCCATGACCTCCCTCACAAACACACACACACACACACACACACACACACCAGTTTTTCGGTCATGGGAAATATTGTCACGAAGTCCATTTTTGTTGAGTTTTGGCCACACTGAATCAAGAGTGTCCATTAGTGGGCGACCAGAGTCACGAAGGTGGTGGGGGGTGGGAGAGGCAGAGGAAGGGTGAGAGGCAGAGGAAGGGTGAGAGGCGGGGAGAGAGTCAGAGGCAGGGAAGGGAGAGAGTGAAAGGCAGGGGGAGGGGGAGAGGCAGAGGAAGGGTGAGAGGCAGGGGGAGAGTCAGAGGCAGGGAAGGGGGAGAGTGAGAGGCAGGGGAAGGGAGGAAGGAGCTGGAGGCAGAGGGAGGGCAAGTGGTTTGAAGGAGAAGGGAGAGAGTGGAGAGGCTGGAAGAAGTGTAGTGAGGGGGAAAAGGGGAGAGTTATTTGAGAAAACACTCAACACACACACACACACACACACACAGGCGGGATGTGTGTTTTGGTCGGACCCTTTCGTGACAGGATATTTACACTGGTGGGGTGGACATGGGCGTGGTTCTGTCTACGGGTAAACTTGAGGTGTTGGTGTGGACAAAGGCGTGGGTGTTAGGCTTGGGCACAGCTGTTTGTTGCTAGACATGTACGTGGGTTTCTTCTGAGGCATGGGTGTGGGTGCATGCTTATTGGACATAGGTATGGGCTTATTCTTAGAAATGGGCGTGGGTGTACGGTCTGGCATGGGTGTGGGTGTATAATTAGGTATGGCCTGTATATATTTGGAGCACTTGGACATGTTTGTGAAAGTATAACTGGAGACGTGATGGTGGACGTAAACATGGGCGTGATTTAGGGGTTTTTACATGGTCATGGGTATCTATATGAGACGGTGAAGACGTGGGCATGGGGTGGGATGTAAGGGAGGGTGTGAGCATGGGCGTGCCAAGACCCACTGAGCCGGGAACAATGCCTGCGTGACTGAGGGACTATAAATAAAATACGCAACTTTCGAAAGCAGTTTGAATTTTTTTATCGTATATCTTTAAGAGAAACGCTCTCGTTAGGTTAAGAAAATAATGAATATAGCCACGAAAGTCAGCTTCAGTACCGTCTACATTCTGCGAGACAAATCAGAATCTGGTACATGTTATTATGCCAGTCATGACATCTGGCGGCACGCACGGCAACTACATCACGGACCCAACCCTCTCCTGGATATATTTGAAGAACACACATTTCTTGTGGTATTATTTACATTGTGATATCGCTAGAATATATTTTTAATTTTCGTTTTTAGTGTGTATTTAGTTGTTTGGTCATCACGAAACTAACTATCTCAGGAAAAAGTTTTGTATTGAAGTGGTGATATTTTTTCGTATTTGTTTTGTCCGACTAAATGGTGTCTCGCGTCTCTCCTCCAGTCCTCAGCTGGTGGAGTACTGCCAGGCCTTAACCCAGTTGTAAACAGACTACAGTACAGCAGCTAGAAGGCACAGCACAGTAGTTTTACACGAATGGTGCAAATGTAATTTTTTTTACATTAGTGTGTGTGTGTGTGTGTGTGTTTCAGTATGAGGACAGTTATCCACTTTACATCACCATCACTATCACCAACATCTTCCATCTTCACCATTACCACTTTCACCAACCACCACCACCACTACCACCCGGGTTAACGTGGTAACAGTCACCCGTCATAAACCCGCCTCAGTATCTTAACCTTATGACAGGACGTAATAAAGAGACCCAAGTGAGACTACAACTACTGTATTGTTCTCCCTTAACGACGATAATAATCTCCTGAACATAGAATAACACGTTAGCTGTGATAATAACTAACTCATGTTCCGTTAACTGTCATAATAACTAACTCATGTTCCGTTAGCTGTAATAATAACTAACTCCCGTTCCGTTAACTGTCATAATAACTAAATCATGTTCCGTTAACTGTGATAATAACTAACTCATGTTCCGTTAACTGTCATAATAACTAAATCATGTTCCGTTAGCTGTGATAATAACTAACTCATGTTCCGTTAGCTGTCATAATAACTAAATCATGTTCCGTTAGCTGTGATAATAACTAACTCATGTTCCGTTAACTGTCATAATAACTAAATCATGTTCCGTTAGCTGTCATAATAACTAAATCATGTTCCGTTAGCTGTGATAATAACTAACTCATGTTCCGTTAGCTGTCATAATAACTAAATCATGTTCCGTTAGCTGTGATAATTATTAACTCATGTTACTTAAATGTGATAATAACTAACTCATGTTCCGTTAACTGTGATAATAACTAAATCATGTTCCGTTGACCGTGATAATAACTAATTGAACTTAGACTAACATGTTATATCCTCTCATACTAGCGTCTTTTTAGCCATTCTAGTTGACCATCACGTAAGACCTTACGAGTGTGTGTGTGTGTGTGTGTGTACACGTTAAAGGAGGTCAGTACTGTCTGTCGTCTCTGGTGTTGTCGAATGCAAGGAATATTCGGGATGAGATTGAGAGTACCAGAAGGTTGTTGGAGCAGAAACATTAGGGAGAGGGTGAGGAAGGGGAAGGGTGAGTGGAAGACGGGTGGAGGGAAAGGAAGGATAGAATTTCAGACGTATTAATGAAGAGAAGAGAAAAGGTGAAATAAGGGAGAATAGAAAAAGGTAGAGAAGTTGGGAATGATGGAGGGAAAGAGAAAGAAACAGGTAATAAAGGAAGGTAAGTAACGCAGGAAAGGAGAAGGGCCCAGTGGGTGTGGCAAGGCATGACTCACTTGCACCTCCGCAGGGGAGATGTTGTCTCGTTCCCAGCCTCCCGGGCCGTGTTTACCTCTCGTAACTATGTGGTAATGACCCGCGAACACGATTGTTAGGGATGATTTAACTCTGTTTTCATCGTATCGAATGTTGTACGGAAGGCCCATGTATATGTTAACTATATACCTTCTGAGTGAAAAGATTGGTGCGGTGTTGGGGAGTAGGAGTGGCGGGCGGCCTGGGGTCCACCTGGCTACTGAAGGTGCCGCAGGGCAGCAGGTGTGTGTGTGACCAGACTGTGGGAGTGAGGCAGTTCCAGATCCTTCCACTTCATCATCAGCGAACTCACCCGTGACATTCAAACAAGGAATTGGGAGACGCTAACCCTTATAGATGCTGACCTTAGTGGATGCGAGCCTTAGGTGCTGCCAACACTGCATGATGTGGGATACTCACAGTAGTGTTTCTAATTGATCCCAGCTGAGTGTCGGAACTGACAGATTGTAGATAAAACCGATGACCGTCCATGGAAATTCCAAATGTAGTGAAGGTAAGACGTTCAACATTAACTATTTTAGCGCCTTTTCGAGAAGAGTAAATAATTATTAACCATACTATAAATAAATCTACCAGTGTGTGAATCATCAGATACACTCATGTTCTTCCTTCCTTCATCGTAGATTGATTTCGGTCTCGGAAGATCAGATGGGAGAAAAATAGTTACGGTAGCTGAGAGGTGGTGGAGAGGGCCGCAGGTGGCCTGCGGATCCCTGGGAGGTACTGAGAATGTGGTCCGCTGGCTAGTTATTACCTCACGAGGGCGCTCTTGTCAGCGGTATCGGCCCACGCTGATTACAACCTTTCTTTTACCCAATAAAGAACTCTGATTAGAATCTTATAGTTGCACGAGTCACGTATTTTAGGGGTGTACTATAGAAGGCTGGTGGGAAGCGGTGAGTTCTAACCGTTATGATGAAAGTGGTGAAGGAAGACGGCACTACACTGCACTGTGGAGATCAATGGTGTTGGACGTTGTCATCCGGCTTCCGTCTTCCACCAGCCTCTTTGTGGTTGTAATGATGAGTACTGTACTGTACTGTACTGTACTGTACTGTACTTCTGATTCAAGTGACAGAACAAAACAGCTTCGTGTACACCTTGAGCGCTGGAGGCAACAGTAGGAATATATGCACCAGTCTTGTCCTCGGTGGATATTAATTTTTATAATGGGTTCTGTTGGACCTAATACATGGTTCCACCTGCCTGGGATGTAATTGATAATAGACACTACACTGAGCACGAGACACAACATTATGACCATTGAGAGTCATTTTCAGATGCCTTACAATTTACGGGCCACGACTCATTGCTAATTAGAAACCAAGAGCCGTCCGTGAGAGAATCTTGCTGTACAACTGTCTCTGTGTTAGTGTCATGGCCGCTCTGTAATAAACTCTCTCGTGCGACACAGGATGGCCAACAACGGAGAGGTCGTGATTAAATATTTCTATTACGACGACGCTCTACAAGCAAATTCACTCTTGCGCGACATTCTCAGTGTGCGTCCGTCGTCCAGCTAGCATTCCCGACGGATGGTTGGAGACTGTTCCCAAATTTTATGACCAATTATGTTATTATCCAAAAAGACAAGAAACTTTCAATATTTTCTATACGCTATTAGGATATTTAAATCCCAAATTGGAAATATAGTTTTAAAGCGCAGTGAAACGCAACCATAGTTGTGAGTGTAAGTGGGGTGCAGGGTATCGGACAGGGCACACGGTGGCCAGCGCCTCCAGTAGTCGTGGAACTCGCAATTTTCTCCCTCCCACCAACACTCTTGTTAATGTGATGTCCGTGTTCTCGCTTACTGGCTTCGCATGTCCTGCAAGTGCTAGGAATTTGCTGGTTTTTTGTGTTTGTTTTTTTAGGGGGGCGTTGCTAATGGATGTTAAGGTGTTGGTTACGGTGTTTTGTTAAAAGTTGTGGGTTGGTATGCTGTCATCGCTCCCCGGAGGGATTATAAATGAAAGACTTCTGCAGATGTGTGGACCCGATCTTCTAGTTTAGTTAGGGGCGTGGAGGAAGTCAGGACCTAAAGGATACATTTTTTTTTATCTGTAACACAATTCTAAACATCTGAAGTAGAGGTGACTCGGTCCCAAATGCTGAAATTTTTCAAATTTTCTGTTGTCCTTTTCCAGACGGAGGTCGTGGCCAAAGTGACGGGTCAGGACGAGGCACTGCAATAAACATTTGACCTCTAGGGGATGCCTGTGTCCCTATCGGTGAGTGACCTTAACTTCTTTTAGTTTTTGCCTTGTATGCATTATTTGTTGTGTGTCAGGTATTAAATAGACACCAGCATGTACCTTTGTTATGACTTAAAGGAATTACCAGGACACAACTGGTGAATTGTTAGCTCAGTGGACCGTCGCTCGCGGTGTACCGAGTGTGGTGATGCCTGGTCCGGTGCTCCTTCACCTGGTGGTTATCTCTCTCTCTCTCTCAACGTAGGACAAAAAGCTGTTGATCGGATGATTAGGTTCCCCATGGTCAAGATTTTGTTTACCTTTTTTCATATTTTCCTGCAACCAAGAAGTTTCTTTGGCCGCCCAAGACTGGTTCTCTGATGAGGTATAACAGCGTCACGGCTCATGGTACCGGACTGAAGAAGACTTCACCGACTTCCTCCTAGTTATCACGATATTCACCGATTAATTCCTGGATACAAGAAATCTATACCGACCAAACCCTCTGATAGCCGAAATATTCACCGACTAATCATTTAGACAGTCTTCCCCTGATGGTACAGTAGCCATACTAGCCAATAGTGGTGATGGTGGTAGTGTTGTTGACGGTGGTGGTGGCGGTGATGATTATAGTAGTGATGATGGTGGTGATGATGATGATGATGATGATGATGGAAGAGGTGAGGATGATGATGATAAAGGTGGTGGTGGTGGCAGAGATGTTGATGATGATGATGATGAAGGTAGTGGTGATGGCAGAGATGATGATGAGGATGATGATGATGGTGGTGGTGATAATGATAGTGGTGGCGGCAGAGGTGATGATGGTAGTGACGGGTGATGGTTGTGACAGGGGTGATGGTGGTGACAGGGGTAATGGTGGTGACAGGGGTGATGGTGGTGATAGGGGTGATGGTGGTGACAGGGGTGATGGTGGTGACGGGTGATGATGGTGACAGGGGTGATGATGGTGACAGGTGATGGTGGTGATAGGGGTGATGGTGGTGACAGGGGTAATGATGGTGACAGGGGTGATGATGGTGACAGGTGATGGTGGTGATAGGGGTGATGGTGGTGACAGAGGTGATGATGGTGACAGAGGTGATGGTGGTGATAGGGGTGATGGTGGTGACAGGGGTGATGGTGGTGACAGGGGTGATGGTGGTGACAGAGGTGATGGTGGTGATAGGGGTGATGGTGGTGACGGGTAATGGTGGTGACAGGGGTGATGGTGGTGACAGAGGTAATGGTGGTGACAGAGGTGATGGTGGTGACAGGGGTGATGGTGGTGACAGGGGTAATGGTGGTGACGGGTAATGGTGGTGACAGGGGTGATGGTGGTGACAGGGGTGATGGTGGTGACAGGGGTAATGGTGGTGACGGGTAATGGTGGTGACAGGGGTGATGGTGGTGACAGGGGTGATGGTGGTGACAGGGGTGATGGTGGTGACAGGGGTGATGGTGGTGACAGGGGTAATGGTGGTGACAGGGGTGATGGTGGTGACAGAGGTAATGGTGGTGAGAGAGGTGATGGTGGTGACAGGGGTGATGGTGGTGACAGGGGTAATGGTGGTGACGGGTAATGGTGGTGACAGGGGTGATGGTGGTGACAGGGGTGATGGTAATAATAGAAGATGTACTCTGTCTCCCCCCACGTGTTTAACAACCGGGTTACCTGTCCCCAGCGATAACCTGTTCACTAACACTCATACAAACTCCACTTTCACTAAACTTAGGTTGAAGTGGCCGGGAGGAGGCTGGAGGCTGCTGCGGTATCTTAGTGTAATTACATGCTTCTCTCATTGCCTTGTTTGCTTGTTAGGGGCCATTATACTTGCCCTTGAGGGGGATGATGTAGGGGGGTGGGGGGTTAGGTGTTGGAAGGGGTTGAAGGTGGGTGGGGGTTAGACCGTGGGAAGGGGTTGGACTGTGGGGGGGGGGGGGTATGAGGAGTACCTTTGAATGGTGTACAGAGTGGGTCTGATTTAATTCCTTCTCAGCGTCACCAGCCATAACGAAAGATGTACCCAACTTTCCACCAGTTGGAGAGGACGAGAGGACGCATCTTCACCTTTCTTACCTCAAGTTACAACACTAAAGGTCGTTGGACATAATGGAGTCGATATTACTCTTAAGACTGTATCGTAGCTAGTCTCTTGATGAATGAGGAACATTGTTTTTAAACGCTGCGTTGTCTTTCATGGCTGTGTTTGATTTGTCCTCATGCGTTTCGTTTGTTATTGTTTTTGTAGGTTTTCACGCGGACATACTCAGACAGTTATGTCGTGTACATATATATATATATATATATATATATATATATATATATATATATATATATATATATATATATATATATATATTTATATATATATATAGTAGACTTATAGGACAGCGACATAAAAAACAGAAGTACTAACCTAAAGTACACGTGAAAGTACTCTGTCAAGAATATAACATGCCAAAGGTAAAGCTGAAGGTTCAGATCAGAGGCCAGGCTACATGGAGACTCAAGCCAAAGGTCAAGCCGAGGACACAGGTTTAAGTCGTAAATCTTTACCATAAAGCGGAAGGGTTTAAGTCTCCTGGCCAAGGGTTCGGGCAAAGGCGTAAGATTGGTAACTCGAATACCCAAAATAAAGGCTATCCAGGCCTGTCGTTGTAACCAAAGGATAGTGCAGCCAGATATTAGTGATTTTCCAGGCTAAGCCAGGCTGACCAGTATAGCCATTGGGCTATACTGGCCGGCTATATGTTTATATCCAGGCTAGTTACCATATCATAACCAAGAGATAATTTGACTAGATGGTTGTGACTATCCAAGAGGCGATCCAGGCCAGATTTATAACCCAAAGGTTATCCAGATTTAGCTTAACAGAATTTTCAGGACTGATAGATATACCAGGTTATATCCAGGTTTAGTTTTAAAGGCTATCCAAATCAGATATATAAGTTTAAAAGATATCAAGGCCAGATATCTAAGGCAAAGGCTATTCAGGCTTCGTTTCAAAGGATATCGAGGCCAGATATCTAAGCCAGAGGATATCGAGGTTAAATTTCAAAGGATGCCAAAACCGCCAGCATAAATAACCCCGAGGGTACAGAGTATAGTGTATCCAGACAAACGGTACGAGTGTAGTAAGATGTAAAGCCGATAGGAGGAGCCACAAATCCTGCGTGATGAATGTCCCTATAGGAGGCGTGGCGGCGGCGGCAGTGGCGAAGGCTTTATCGAGTTTTATCCATAGTTTACGACGCCTGGTGTCTGATATATCATGCTCGGGTGAATGGACGTACAGGGCCGCCTCTACTGGACTGTAGAAAGGTCTAGGCAGCTGCTTAATCCGCGAGGTGGGGTGTGTTGGTGGAGGGAGGGAGGGAGGTGATGGTTGGTGAGGGGGGGGGGGGATGGGGGAGACTATTGAATGATGGAGTCTTGAATTTTTTTATTATTTATAACTACTACCACAGCACGCCCACCTTAAATCTTCCACAACCCCTCCCCTCCTCCACTCTCCCCCTCCCCCCCCCCTCCCCCCACAAGGAAACTGGCTCTGTGGTTAAAAATATAAGTTTTATTGAGTTACCTCATGTTTTTTTTTTTTTTGGGGGGGGGGGGGGGTATGTGAGCTTTTGCGTATGAATAAGTGTATGTGTGTGTGTGTGTGTGTGTGTGTGTGTGTGTGAGGTGAATAGGCGTTGTGTTTATTTTATTATTTTTTTGTGATCCATGAAATATTTTGGTAAAGTTGTGGTGTTCGTTTAGTATCTCTTGTTGTCTCTCTTACTGTTATTGCTGTCTCTTTTGTTGTCTTTCTTGTTGCCTCTCTTGTTGTTTCTTTTACTGTCTCTTGTTTTCTCTCTCGTTGTCTCTCTCTTCTTTTCGTTAATTTTTATATTATATTTTAAAGTATTTTTTTTTATTCCATATACATCCATTATTATTCATATTACTTCATGTTATTGTTATTAATATTATTGTTATTAATGTTATACGTAGAACAAATGTCAGGTTATTGTTATGCCAGTTATCCCTGAATAACCGTAGTTAGTCCCTTTTAATACTCGTATGATAGGTGGTGAAGGTGGTTGATGGTCATTGTTGTTGTGAGAGTTCGTATGTCTGTCGTGGTGATAGTGGTGGTGGTAGTGGGGGTGGTAATAGTGTTGGAGGTGATGGTGATGGTGGATTTTGGTAGTGGTGGTGGTGGTGGTTTGTAATGTTGATAGTGGTAGAGGCAGTGGTGGTGATGGTGATAGTGGTGGTAGAGATGGTAGTAATAGTAATTGAGGTGGTAGTGGGGGTGGTAATAGTGTTGGAGGTAATGGTGATGGTTGATTTCGGTAGTGGTGGTGGTGGTGGTTTGTAATGTTGATAGTGGTAGAGGCAGTGGTGGTGATGGTGATGATGGTTGTAGAGGTGGTAATAGTAAAAGTGGTGATGGTGGTGGTAGAGGCAGTGGGGGTGGTAATGGTTGAGGTAGAGATGGTGGTGGTAGAGGCAGGATTGATAGTAGTAGTGGTGGAAGAGGCAGGATTGATAGTAGTAGTGGTGGTAGAGGCAGGATTCATAGTAGTAGTGATGGTAGGGGCAGTATTGATGGTAGTAGTAGTGGTGGTGGTGGTGGTTGTAGAGGATGTTAATTATAGTAGAAGTGGTGGTAGTGGTTGAGGCAGTGGTGGTGGTAGTAGTAGTGATGGTGGTGGTAGAGTCAGTGATGGTGGTAGTAGTAGTGATGGTGGTGGTAGAGTCAGTGATGGTGGTAGTAGTGGTGATGGTGGTGGTAGAGGTGGTAGTAGTGGTGAAGACACACGCTGGATTCCTAAGACTAGTTTTGTCAACATCACATTAATAACTTTCCAAAGATTGTCTGGAATTCGCCTGACTAATGATACCTCAGAGTTATTTGTCCAGTGTATGAGTGGATGTTTGACCAGTGTATGAGTGGATGTTTGACCAGTGTATGAGTGGATGTTTGACCAGTGTATGAGTGGATGTTTGACCAGTGTATGAGTGGATGTTTGACCAGTGTATGAGTGGATGTTTGACCAGTGTATGAGTGGATGTTTGTCCAGTGTATGAGTGGATGTTTGACCAGTGTATGAGTGGATGTTTGACCAGTGTATGAGTGGATGTTTGACCAGTGTATGAGTGGATGTTTGTCCAGTGTATGAGTGGATGTTTGACCAGTGTATGAGTGGATGTTTGACCAGTGTATGAGTGGATGTTTGTCCAGTGTATGAGTGGATGTTTGACCAGTGTATGAGTGGATGTTTGACCAGTGTATGAGTGGATGTTTGACCAGTGTATGAGTGGATGTTTGACCAGTGTATGAGTGGATGTTTGACCAGTGTATGAGTGGATGTTTGACCAGTGTATGAGTGGATGTTTGACCAGTGTATGAGTGGATGTTTGACCAGTGTATGAGTGGATGTTTGTCCAGTGTATGAGTGGATGTTTGTCCAGTGTATGAGTGGATGTTTGACCAGTGTATGAGTGGATGTTTGACCAGTGTATGAGTGGATGTTTGACCAGTGTATGAGTGGATGTTTGACCAGTGTATGAGTGGATGTTTGACCAGTGTATGAGTGGATGTTTGACCAGTGTATGAGTGGATGTTTGTCCAGTGTATGAGTGGATGTTTGACCAGTGTATGAGTGGATGTTTGACCAGTGTATGAGTGGACGTTTGATCAGTGTATGAGTGGATGTTTGACCGGTGTATGAGTGGATGTTTGACCAGTGTATGAGTGGATGTTTGACCGGTGTATGAGTGGATGTTTGACCAGTGTATGAGTGGATGTTTGACCAGTGTATGAGTGGATGTTTGACCAGTGTATGAGTGGATGTTGACCAGTGTATGAGTGGATGTTTGACCAGTGTATGAGTGGATGTTTGACCAGTGTATGAGTGGATGTTTGACCAGTGTATGAGTGGATGTTTGACCAGTGTATGAGTGGATGTTTGTCCAGTGTATGAGTGGATGTTTGACCAGTGTATGAGTGGATGTTTGACCAGTGTATGAGTGGATGTTTGACCAGTGTATGAGTGGATGTTTGACCAGTGTATGAGTGGATGTTTGACCAG